>CM059559.1:26678474-27305974 GCA_030386875.1 Morinoia aosen
AGCTTCTCTACGTGTTTTTCTTTCCGAGCTTCTCTATCGTGTTTTTTCTTTCCGAGCTTCTCTATCGTGTTTTCTTTCCGAGCTTCTCTATCGTGTTTTTCTTTCCGAGCTTCTCTATCGTGTTTTTTCTTTCCGAGCTTCTCTATCGTGTTTTTCTTTCCGAGCTTCTCTATCGTGTTTTTCTTTCCGAGCTTCTCTATCGTGTTTTTTCTTTCCGAGCTTCTCTATCGTGTTTTTCTTTCCGAGCTTCTCTATCGTGTTTTTCTTTCCGAGCTTCTCTATCGTGTTTTTCTTTCCGAGCTTCTCTATCGTGTTTTTCTTTCCGAGCTTTCTCTATCGTGTTTTTCTTTCCGAGCTTCTCTATCGTGTTTTTCTTTCCGAGCTTCTCTATCGTGTTTTTTCTTTCCGAGCTTCTCTATCGTGTTTTTCTTTCCGAGCTTCTCTATCGTGTTTTTCTTTCCGAGCTTCTCTATCGTGTTTTTCTTTCCGAGCTTCTCTATCGTGTTTTTCTTTCCGAGCTTCTCTATCGTGTTTTTCTTTCCGAGCTTCTCTATCGTGTTTTTCTTTCCGAGCTTCTCTATCGTGTTTTTCTTTCCGAGCTTCTCTATCGTGTTTTTCTTTCCGAGCTTCTCTATCGTGTTTTTCTTTCCGAGCTTCTCTATCGTGTTTTTCTTTCCGAGCTTCTCTATCGTGTTTTTCTTTCCGAGCTTCTCTATCGTGTTTTTCTTTCCGAGCTTCTCTATCGTGTTTTTCTTTCCGAGCTTCTCTATCGTGTTTTTCTTTCCGAGCTTCTCTATCGTGTTTTTCTTTCCGAGCTTCTCTATCGTGTTTTTCTTTCCGAGCTTCTCTATCGTGTTTTTCTTTCCGAGCTTCTCTATCGTGTTTTTCTTTCCGAGCTTCTCTATCGTGTTTTTCTTTCCGAGCTTCTCTATCGTGTTTTTCTTTCCGAGCTTCTCTATCGTGTTTTTCTTTCCGAGCTTCTCTATCGTGTTTTTCTTTCCGAGCTTCTCTATCGTGTTTTTCTTTCCGAGCTTCTCTATCGTGTTTTTCTTTCCGAGCTTCTCTATCGTGTTTTTCTTTCCGAGCTTCTCTATCGTGTTTTTCTTTCCGAGCTTCTCTATCGTGTTTTTCTTTCCGAGCTTCTCTATCGTGTTTTTCTTTCCGAGCTTCTCTATCGTGTTTTTCTTTCCGAGCTTCTCTATCGTGTTTTTCTTTCCGAGCTTCTCTATCGTGTTTTTCTTTCCGAGCTTCTCTATCGTGTTTTTCTTTCCGAGCTTCTCTATCGTGTTTTTCTTTCCGAGCTTCTCTATCGTGTTTTTCTTTCCGAGCTTCTCTATCGTGTTTTTCTTTCCGAGCTTCTCTATCGTGTTTTTCTTTCCGAGCTTCTCTATCGTGTTTTTCTTTCCGAGCTTCTCTATCGTGTTTTTCTTTCCGAGCTTCTCTATCGTGTTTTTCTTTCCGAGCTTCTCTATCGTGTTTTTCTTTCCGAGCTTCTCTATCGTGTTTTCTTTCCGAGCTTCTCTATCGTGTTTTTTCTTTCCGAGCTTCTCTATCGTGTTTTTCTTTCCGAGCTTCTCTATCGTGTTTTTCTTTCCGAGCTTCGCTATCGTGTTTTTCTTTCCGAGCTTCGCTATCGTGTTTTTCTTTCCGAGCTTCGCTATCGTGTTTTTCTTTCCGAGCTTCGCTATCGTGTTTTTCTTTCCGAGCTTCGCTATCGTGTTTTTTCTTTCCGAGCTTCGCTATCGTGTTTTTCTTTCCGAGCTTCGCTATCGTGTTTTTCTTTCCGAGCTTCGCTATCGTGTTTTTCTTTCCGAGCTTCGCTATCGTGTTTTTCTTTCCGAGCTTCGCTATCGTGTTTTTCTTTCCGAGCTTCGCTATCGTGTTTTTCTTTCCGAGCTTCGCTATCGTGTTTTTCTTTCCGAGCTTCGCTATCGTGTTTTTCTTTCCGAGCTTCGCTATCGTGTTTTTCTTTCCGAGCTTCGCTATCGTGTTTTTCTTTCCGAGCTTCGCTATCGTGTTTTTCTTTCCGAGCTTCGCTATCGTGTTTTTCTTTCCGAGCTTCGCTATCGTGTTTTTCTTTCCGAGCTTCGCTATCGTGTTTTTCTTTCCGAGCTTCGCTATCGTGTTTTTCTTTCCGAGCTTCGCTATCGTGTTTTTCTTTCCGAGCTTCGCTATCGTGTTTTTCTTTCCGAGCTTCGCTATCGTGTTTTTCTTTCCGAGCTTCGCTATCGTGTTTTTCTTTCCGAGCTTCGCTATCGTGTTTTTCTTTCCGAGCTTCGCTATCGTGTTTTTCTTTCCGAGCTTCGCTATCGTGTTTTTCTTTCCGAGCTTCGCTATCGTGTTTTTCTTTCCGAGCTTCGCTATCGTGTTTTTCTTTCCGAGCTTCGCTATCGTGTTTTTCTTTCCGAGCTTCGCTATCGTGTTTTTCTTTCCGAGCTTCGCTATCGTGTTTTTCTTTCCGAGCTTCGCTATCGTGTTTTTCTTTCCGAGCTTCGCTATCGTGTTTTTCTTTCCGAGCTTCGCTATCGTGTTTTTCTTTCCGAGCTTCGCTATCGTGTTTTTCTTTCCGAGCTTCGCTATCGTGTTTTTCTTTCCGAGCTTCGCTATCGTGTTTTTCTTTCCGAGCTTCGCTATCGTGTTTTTCTTTCCGAGCTTCGCTATCGTGTTTTTCTTTCCGAGCTTCGCTATCGTGTTTTTCTTTCCGAGCTTCGCTATCGTGTTTTTCTTTCCGAGCTTCGCTATCGTGTTTTTCTTTCCGAGCTTCGCTATCGTGTTTTTCTTTCCGAGCTTCGCTATCGTGTTTTTCTTTCCGAGCTTCGCTATCGTGTTTTTCTTTCCGAGCTTCGCTATCGTGTTTTTCTTTCCGAGCTTCGCTATCGTGTTTTTCTTTCCGAGCTTCGCTATCGTGTTTTTCTTTCCGAGCTTCGCTATCGTGTTTTTCTTTCCGAGCTTCGCTATCGTGTTTTTCTTTCCGAGCTTCGCTATCGTGTTTTTCTTTCCGAGCTTCGCTATCGTGTTTTTCTTTCCGAGCTTCGCTATCGTGTTTTTCTTTCCGAGCTTCGCTATCGTGTTTTTCTTTCCGAGCTTCGCTATCGTGTTTTTCTTTCCGAGCTTCGCTATCGTGTTTTTCTTTCCGAGCTTCGCTATCGTGTTTTTCTTTCCGAGCTTCGCTATCGTGTTTTTCTTTCCGAGCTTCGCTATCGTGTTTTTCTTTCCGAGCTTCGCTATCGTGTTTTTCTTTCCGAGCTTCTCTAGCTGTACGTAATAATCCTTGCGTATAGAAATATCTTTCTTCTGTCTAAAAGTCAAGGAAAATTATTCAGCATATTGGAATTATGCTGAATCTCCCGGCGGGAGTGTAGAAAACGGGGAATTTTCCCCTCGTATTAATTACAATTGCTCGTATTCATTCCAGACTTTGGCATTGCAGTAGACTCAATGCCACTTCAACTTGGCTTTCAAGGGGCTCATGATATGCTCGTCTGCGTTGAGCCTTTTATGTTCACAGCGCAGCAGAGCTCCTTCCGCGTGTACGACTGCGCAGGAGTTCACGTTCAGGTCGGAACGGTGCGGGATAAGAAGCAACAAGCACCGTGAAAAGGCCGTGTGGCAGCGGTTATAAGAATGTGCCGTGTTTTGTACTGTGTACTATATTAAGGTACAGCGTTGGTGGTGTCTCTACGGTCACTGTTGAGATCACGGCTACATCTTCTGCTACGGCTACTGTTAAGGTCACGGCTACATCTTCTGCTGCTGCTATGGTGGAACGGTTACACCTGCCGCTCCTATGCTGTACGTTTACCAAACATAGATCTGCGTGGAGGCATTCAGCCAGCGCGATGAGCTAAATCCATTCTGTCTGCGCTGGGAGAGGGTCTTCTCGGCACGCGGGAACCACTTCGGGACTCCTCGTGGGACGACTCTCGATGGAGGTTGGTTGGAGAGGTAGTGGGCGCTACTAGCTTTGACCATTCGTTGGGAGGCCTTACGAGCAATTGTAATTGTCCTACAAAGTAGGTGAGAACCCATAAAAAATTTCATACGGCAACTTGTATTTCATCGAAGTGATCTCGTTACGTTCTCCCGTCAAATTTGACTATTTTAGATGAGATCTCTTCAGTATAACGTGATTTTCATTGCAATGCGTAAGTGCGTAAACCTAAAGTATTCTTGGGAATGTCCTTTCATTTAATTGTAACTTACTGCACATCTCTCTATTGCTTTAGGTCATGCTCCGCTAGTCTCGGGCTATAATGCGTGACTCTCTCTAACAGGTTGCCGTTTCTTGGGAAACTTCGGGGTGCTGGGAAGGGGGTCGCCCTCCGTTCTCTACCTATGGAGAGCGGAACCCTCCGACCGGCTGGGGTGACGGCCCGGGAACCAGCCAAGTTTAACTTACTTTAATAAATTCTGTTCTCGTGAGCTGTCATTACTGGCCCATCCTGAATTATTTTCAAGACGTGAACATATGTCCCAATATGCGAGGAACGTGTTAATATCAAATGAACTTGCACTGTGCGGATGTCAGGTGAAATGGGTTTGTACAATTCGGATCTTGACTGTCGCCTGTTTGATGAGACCTAGTGATTTTAAAGCTTCGGCTTAAATCGCAGTTGCTCTCACAGCGAAGGATGTTTTGCAGAATACATTATCTTCAATAAATCAATTCGAATGCACGTAACGCTGTTGATAACACCTAACATAATTCAGTAAGTACAATTTATGGACCAATTTTAACCTAATCAACTTAAATTGACGTATATTTTGTTTCGTAACTAAGTTCGACTGCTTTTATCAGATACACATTCATGAATGACGTTTTGTCCCCAAACTGTCGTCCTGTTTTGCCGCTTCCCTTATCCCGAAGTTTACGTCAAGGTACAAAACTTCGTTCGATCTTCTTCAGCAAGATCATTATTGATCATTATCATTATCATTATTGGATTATTGATCATTCTCATTCCAAATTTAGAAATAGATAGTAAATTTCATTGGAATTTTTGCTATAGTCTCATTCATCCCAATCATGTTTGAAGAATATTTTGGCCTCAGCACACGTACAAGCTTCACATTGTCAGGAACAGCATAAAACAAAAGAAAGTATACACATGCCTAAAGATTTTCTATAGCAGAGCTGTGAAATGTGCGACCGCAGTGCTGGTACACAGATGACACAAAAGGTACAAAAAGAGGTTGTTTATGCAGAAATAAAAGATCAGGATAGCTCACTCGGCATGTACTACCTGATGGGCCTCGTGCCCTGCATTTGTTTGCAAAAATTGACAAATGCATGGATTTCACACGTCATTTACTTTTTGATCCAGAATGTGACGAAATAATTTTCTTTGCACAAATACCGATTTGCTGTATAGTTTTACTTCTCTATACTACTAAATTAATTGAATTTTTTGTTTTTCTGTCTAGACTGCTAAATTACTGATATTTTTATTTGTTTAGACTACTGAATTGCTGAAATTTTAATTTCTCAAATGGAACTGAATTTTTAATATGAATTTTCGACGTGTATAATTACATTGGCGGTTTAGCCTTATGATGGTGAGCTCATGCCTCAAGCATATTAATAATTTATTTCATACGAGAGGTAAAGAGTTGTTAGGTTTCAAATTTGATGACCTCCAACTAGGTATCAAAATTGCAGCAGCAGTCAGCCGTCATGAACGCGAAAATTTTACGTGTCTATTGGGATAAAGAATGTAAAGAAGCCGAGGTGCTTCCAGGCCAGTGTTCTTGCCGGTAAGTTCTGCCTTATTACGAACGCTACGCAACGGGTCGAAACGGGTCGAACTCATGTGCATGAAACCTCGGTACACGGGGCTAATTAAATCAAGTGTTATAGTTCAAACCATGCACAACTTGAGTTTAACATTTATTTAGCTTATTTCGCCGACGCAAAATTACGCATCGTCTATTTTATTGGTCATCACCGCATAGTGATTTATATCACACAAATGCTTTTCCGATTTATTCTTGACGTCCATGGAGCCATAAGTTCTTGGGCGGCCCGGCCACAGCGTTCTGGGCGGCGTTGTAGGAGACCATTCCTGTCAGTCGAACTCGGTTCAAAAAATACGCTCCAGGAATTAAATTTGAACGGAGAGATCTCCTCCCTTTTGCTCAGAATTCTTTTGTATGAAATCGTTTTTGGATGCGCGTCATGCATTCTGTCCACTCAGGTTCCGCCCAGAGGGTTTTCAGCTTAAAATATGAAGTTCAGAGCTCGTCGAGTTAAACTTGGTGCTGAAATAAGAACTTTAAAACATTCCTCAATTTTTTAATTGCTAAAACACATTAAGTGGAAAAAAGTTAAAGCAACGGCTAAAGTAGTTTTCATCACCTCAGTCTTCGTAAAAGACATGAAACGATAAATTTGCGACAGGAGCGTTTATTAACTGAGAGGGGAATATGGTTGAATGTATTCCATCTATAGATGTAATTTAATTTAGTTTCTTTCATTTGCAAGAAAGAGGTAAGGAAAATAGGTGCACAGTAAAGTGATATTGAGCCTGGCTTTCTTCTGTTCGCAAACTTCATTTGCAAAGCTGAAACTAGAGAAATTAATTTACTAAAAAAACAAAAGGTGAAATATCATAAAGACTACTTTTCTTTATCAATTTCTTGTATTGTTTTAGAACGGCAGAATATTTGTATATTAACGTTTGTTGAATCGTATTTTTTCATTAAACGAAAACCAAATTTTCAAATCTTGCGTTTTAATCTTGTCGAAATTTTGCTCGTTCTCCTTGTTGCAGCATGAATTAAAGTATTTTGTGTGATCTCGAAAAAAAAACTTTAGAGCTGATCGTTGGAGCTCGCTCGAGCGCACCTTCGGTCACCAAAATAACTGAACTTTTTATATTTTCGAGAGCTGCTGTGCTGGGGATGTTGGAAGAACTTCCTGACCATGCTAAAATCTTCATTGATTCGAGGAAGTGAGGCAGCAACCATAAGCTCAGTGCAAGATGGCGACGAATATAAAACTTCAGCGTTCAATGAAAAACAGAACTTTTTAATGCAGAAGTCTAAGGAACCACGATTGAATCAGGAAATGAGGTGAGGGAAAAAAATATCGAAAAACAATTAAAATCCAACAAAGTTGATACATGCAATGTATCATATTGGGTTTTAAAATCTCTTAAGGTAAAGATCCTCAGTTGGTAAAACATACCTTATAACATTGCAGTAGCCATGCTAATTATTTTGGTAACACACTTAGAGAGGAGGATGAAACCCATGAAACACCATATCTGCACGAAAAGTATTTATAAGGATAGTTTACAGTATTAGTCTCAGTTCCAACGTTTCATCGTGCAATATTTATTTAAAATAAGTTGGACTCCCGATAAGATCGCATTAATCGCCTGATGGATAAATGAGGGTAAACCACCTTTTCTAGTGAGTCAAGTTATCCACTTTTTACTTATAGTGATCGCGTCTGGAAGAAGACATGAAATATTCGAAGATTTCCTCTCAGGCTTCATTATTTTTCGAGGAAAATGAAAAGTAGCAGCGATAATTTGAGTAGCAAATCGAAACATTTTCTAAGTCTAAAGATGCCGTACTTGGGTGCTAGAGAAACGATTATGAAAGTAATTTGGAAGATCAAGTTTCTGCAGTTGTTTGGGGATTGTCCTCCGATGGTGACTATTAGAATGGTGACTATCAGATGACCCTCCTACAAAACATAATGAATTTTCCATACTCACGTAAAGAAAATTCGACATAAACACAAAGATATCACTTCAGAATGCGTTACACTAATCATAATTTGTGCCAGATATCCATTTAAATGAATTCAGGGGAATTGGATGGAGAAATTTGTGTGCTGTGTGTCTTATATAACTCTTGTCACAGTCGGAAAATGCTTGAGTAAATTCTACATAAAAAACGGCTGAAAAAGCCGCACACAAGTTGAGAGAGTTATGTGAGTCAATTCCAATAATGATGAAGGTAAGTTGATGATTTGTGCGGAGCACCGCAAAAAAATAGCTGTATGATCACTTTAACAAATGAAAATTTCATTCGATATCGTGAAGAATTGTTCAGTGGAAGGCATCTACGTAATTCCTGTCGCAGGATTTTGGGTTCAAATTTCCTAAACGCAGTGATTGTAAATTATATTCACTGTCTTGTAAACAATGGAACGTTAGGAAAAAATTAAGGTCACTAGATTGCAAACAGAGCTTAAACTTAAAAAATTATAAAAATTCTGATTTTTTGTAAGCCACTGATGTAATTAAATCGCAAATTCATCAAAAGCTCTCAGGGGAGAAAATGCAGTCAAATGTCATCACTTCAGTCAGGGAAAAAAAGCCCATTTTTAGAAGAAAAATGCCCACCGGTTTTTTTCTGAGAGGTGGTTATTGGTTTTTATTATTTTTGGCGGTTTATTGTTTATATTGGATTATGGTATCCTAAATTCTACTCATAAGTAATTTTTTAGTGCATAAATTAATGTTTTTGCGCGCAGTGTGAACACGGCTAAACTCCAATCAAAGCAATAACTACAGGAGTTTGATTTGGCCTCGTTAGGCCATCTGGCTTCCTGTCTGCAAGAGATGGTGACGCTTGGAATGAGAGTCAGTTTTATTCCACATTTCATAGGTGTTGGACCTGTGTGTGAGTGCGAGTGTTTGCCGATCAGTTTATTCTTCGGCCCTTCATAATTCTCATTATTAAAAAATTACAATTAATTAAATTCCCTGAGTTATATATCGTGTATTTATATTATTAAACTTTAATGAGCCATGACTAAAAATTAAAATAACCCCCAATTGATGTGTTCCGTTGTCTACACGTGTTACACGGTTCGTGATTTATTAACACATCAGCAATGTCATTAGGTAGTGGTCATAAAGGAGCGCACTGGAGCCAAGTAACTAAAATAGAAGGAGACAAAACTAAATTTAGTCGTGACTTTTTCGGTTACAAAATGAGCAACACGATAGAGAGGGGGCGAAATCATTTGGAAAATGAACGGAAAAAAATGCATAAGTAAACAGCAGAGCTGAAAGAAGGCACAGCAGAGCTAGCATTAAGCTCAGTTATTATAGCCACGCTGACTCAAGATATAACTCTACAATGACCGATGTTAGTGACGTCAGTTAGCCGTCAATTACCTTTTCTTCTCGATTTGCACCAACTCCAGTGAAGTCAACTGCACCACCACCACTAAAACAGAGTAGGACTTGTGAGTTTCTTTGCACTTCTCAAGAAAACACAGAAAAAATTGAAGTTCAACTGTGAAAATTTTTCTTTAGTTCAAATATTCGTTTAAATAAAACAGAAAATAAAGAGTTCCACAAGTTCTGTTCTGTGAAACTACCTGGATACCTACTGCCAGACCATACCACGAGTCGGCATTGTCTATGGCTATGTTTGGTATTGGTTTGGGGCAGGGAAAGCTCAAATGTTCCTTAAAATATTTAAGCATTTGAGGCCAGATGCTGATCTCTAAGATAATGCAATTAAAACCTACCACTGCCAGGAGAAACTACCACATGATGGTACAAATTGTGTTGTGCGAAGTAATTAGGGTTCAAATAAGATTCAACATACTAAGTTTGAAAATGTACCCAGTAAAAGGAAAACAATAAAACGTGTATAGTGCCTTTCTTACAGGCTGGTGCTGTTTGTGATTTTAAATTTTAGAAAGCCTATTAGATTGGTGCTTGTTTAGCTGTTTTTATTTATTTATTTATTCATTTGCTTATTTGAGTGGGTTTTGCAATGAAAACCCTGATTTATTTGATGACGGTTTAAAGTGTTTTATTAGATGTCTAGGACTTACATTACTAGTCTATGTATAATATGTGGAAAACCCTGCGCTTACCAATTCAGCTTTTGCCTACCTCATGTCTAAATACCATGTCTTGAGTGCTCAATTTCACGAATATATTGTGAAATCAATCATTTTAATTATAGTTGGGCGTCTTCCCATCATTAAAGATGTTTTAAATTGAAACTGATGCTGGATTAGAGAAATGTAATTTTAAAACAGGTATATCAAGTCGTTTCAATAAATAACGGTTAAGATGCTTGATTTTTAATTCTAATTCATTGAAAAAAACACATGGAACATTTAAAGCTTTTTTTTTGGGGGAGGGGGGGGGAGGGGGGGGGGGGGGGAGTTAGAGGTTAATCTAATCATGCACATTTTTATTTAAATATTTTCCTCACTGAAATTTTTTTTTAATAACGAAATGATTGTGGGAAACTATTATTTATCAAAGAACACTCGCCCAGAACTCCTTAAGCTTGGAAAAATATTCAAGTCTTCCCTATGCTACAACACAGTTCGTTCCATTTTGGAGGAGAGATAAACGCACAAAGGATAAAGTGCGAAGGAATGTGTAAAATAAGCAAATAGGATACACCAATATTAAATGTAAGTGCTCATAGTATTGCCAGTAGCACACTAACATTACCGGAGACAACCTAGACTGGAACATTAGATATCTTCCTGACCGCACCACCGAACTCTTCCTCGAAAAACTCATTCTCAGTACAAGCAGAAAAATTTTAGCACTGGGACGAACAGCACCATCGTACTAACTACCTCCTCTGATTTCGAGGTTGAACCCGTACCCTGCGCAAACCATAAGCGGGAGGAGATCGCCGAACTGATGTCCAAAGATGTGCAACTGAACTTCCATCCTGCGTCGGCAGGCGTCCGCCTAGCGTCCCTTCTGTCCACCATGCATTCTGGAGCCCCTACGTACGCGAGCAGACCAGGGCCCACGTTCAGTGGGACCTTGGGGTCGTCTCTTCTGCGTCCACGACACGCCCTGCAGGCGACGTCTTAGTTCCTGGTAGGCTTGGTGCTAGTTTATTGGTGGTGCTAAAGTCTAATGAGCAACTAAGCAACCCGCTTTTACCTGGCTTACTAACACTATTACATAATTATTAATATTCATGATTACTGTAACTATTACTTTATTACTAACATTCGGGCTATTATAACTATTACCTTATTACTAGCCTACGTGATTACTATAACAAATACCTTATTACTAGCCTACGTGCTCGATTAAAGCTAGTACCGTATTATTCCTTATTATAGATTCCTTTTAAATTTTCCAACCAGGCAGCGGGAGATGGAAGTGATGGTCGGAGGTCGTGTGCCTAATTCTATACCTCTATAGTCACGCGGGAGCTGCCAATGTCTCGCGATTTCCGGGAGTCTCCGCTTCTTCAGAATCTTCGCTCTTCATTGCCAAGCGATGTTTTTGCTTAACATTGTAAATTAAGTTACTCCCTCTGTTACTCACTTTTATTCCTATTCCTTCCCCAAAATATAAAAGGAATGATGAATGCAATTGCAGCAGAACAAATGTGTGTTAGACTGACATGAGCAACGCAGAAAAAAATTGAGGATTAAGTTTTACGTGGCTCATTCTAATTTGAACGCTCATGTGAAAAAAGTATTCCAAATTTACAGAAAAATTAAGCTTCTTTTCCACAAGGGCTGTGATTTCTTTATTGAATTTTAACTAAGCCTGTGGAAATACTCCTTGCTATCAACGATTTTCCTGCCTTTGATAAAGTAGGATAATTCTGTTATTCTATCCATTAATACTTATAAACCCCGCTTTTTTTCAATGACGCGTTCAATGAACAACCGTGCAACAAAACTGTAGATAGATAACATTAAACGATGCACTCGGCGGGCGTCGAATGAGTTATCTTACTCTGCCGCAGTAAAATTGATTACGTAAGTGGATAGAAGTACCTCTTTGTTCAACTAATATTTTTGTCTTCAAATAAATAAGGTAGATTTTTCTCAGTAAGCAGTTTTAATAAAAGGTTAAGGGCAAAAACTAAAGAGCTCCACAATCTAAAAAGTT
Source organism: Morinoia aosen (assembly GCA_030386875.1). NCBI lineage: Eukaryota > Metazoa > Arthropoda > Malacostraca > Amphipoda > Talitridae > Morinoia > Morinoia aosen. The sequence continues at coordinate 26,690,339 of CM059559.1, forward strand.
CTATGTGGTCAATACTAAACGAACGTTTTTGGCTTTCACTCATCATTAGATGTAAGATCTGCAAATATAAGCAGAGAATTGAAAAATACTGGCTAGGCAATAGCGCACATTATTATGCATAACTAAAGATGATTGTACAACAGTAAGTGCAGAGTGACTATCATTCTCTAAAAGCTGAACACAGGTAAAGAGAAAATGAACGAGAAGCAAAATGGGAGGTTATTGAAATGTAAACGATACAGTTCCCTATAAGGCTACAGTTACCGAACTAATTACAAGGGATACGCACTCTATATGTCATTAAGATTGTGTTTGTTTATATATAAATATATATATATATATATATTTGTATATATATAATATATATAATGAAATTTGAATATTATAGGTTTTGTTAAATTGCCAACAGATCTTAAAATAAAATCAGGATCGGAAATTCTAGCATCACATGCACCGGGCCTCCGCATGAGATCCTACGGTAGAGTGTGGCGGATGACAAAGCCGAGTCCCAGTTCTAGAACTAATTCGGACGTGTTCCGCCTGTCTGACACGTAATGTACGAGTTGTTGAGGCGACATACATACTCGTAGATGCAGACTGTGCACAACTATATTTGTAAGCAATACCAGAACGGAGACGCGAAAGAATTTTCTCCTTACACTGAAAGAATGAACTAATAATGAATGTGTTGCCAGCCCGACTTGATAAGACATATGTGGAAATAGGACGATATCAATGACAACAATTATTCATGCTTCAATTGGTCTGACTGCTCGCCAAAATGCGGAATATGAATGAACATTTTGAGAGTATCGGCTGTTAGTGTAGATGGGGTTAAATCATACTTCTCGTTCAAAAAATAACCAATCTTAACATTGATTATCGTGAAAAGGAAGCTTTTCGCTCATTTCCTCCTTACCTGTGTTCAACTTTGAAGGTATGGTAGTCTCTTTGTACTTACTGTTGTACGATCATCTCTAGCAACGAATAATAATGGGAGCAATAACCAAGACAATATTTTTCATTTCTCTGATAATATTTGCAGATCTTACAGCTGATAATGGGCGAAGGACCGAAACATTCACTTTATTATTGACCACATACAATTTTAAACAATGTAAAGTTCTTAGGTTTTTGCCCTAATCCCTCTCTCTAAGTTCCGAGCAGTGAGACATTGAACAGTAAATACATGCTTCGTATCCACAATTTATTTTCAAAGCAACTTGATTTATCTTTCCACACAATATTTCAATCTCAAGGTAGGGAATGATATGAAATTAGCTCTGCATGACCACCGCATATTTCGTCAAGCAACTCGCACCTTCATGACCAAGAAATTTGAAAATATAGGAACTTTATTTGATTAATGACTCCGTGGTTTGGTGATTAAGAAAGAATACTTTCATGACCAAAAAGGCGGCGAGTTATCACTGGAAATAGTTGACTCGAAAAGTGCTCACGGGCTGGGTTTTGAGATTCTAAAAAATACGACAGTAAATTTTCCGTGGCATTGGCATACTACGTACAAAAACATCCAGTTAAAAGACTCTCAGCCTAGCAACTTCATTTCTCTCTAGAAGAAACGTGTAGAAACAGTAGGTGTGTTACTTATCTTCTGTGTTGCGAGCGTAGGCGCAGATAGTCATCAGCAGCTGTGTTGCAGGAGTAGATGTGCTACTCACTGGGTGTATTGCAAGTGCAGGCCTGCTAGTCATCAGATATGTTGATAATGTAAGCGTACGTCTCATCAGACGTGTTGCAAGTGTAGGCGTGCTCGTCATCAGCTGTGTTTATGCAAGTCATTGTTGGTCTTTCCTCTTAACTCGTATGAGTTAATTTTCTCACAGAAGTCATAAAAATAATTTTCGTAATGAAATTAGGTAAGAGAGAAGGTGTATAATTGCTTATAGAATTTACGAACGCATTAGAAACAAGCTGAATATTATGAACTTACACTTTGATATGACTTGATTCGAATCAGTCAACGATTCAATGCGCTATCGAGACTCAAATTGAACGCCACGTGCTCGACGCGAGAATTATTTAGCCAGAGCTCTGGAGCAAGGAATCATGTACGGTACTGGTTATTTCCTGTACTCTTACGAAAATCAAAAATATAGTTACTGCCGTTTTTGTTTCCTTACTACCATTGTGTTTGTCACCGAGGCGTGATCAACGGCAAAATTAATTACAGTCGTAGAAAATCATAGCTGGTGCAGCTTCATTCAGAAATGAAATCACCGTTATTTTTTAATATACTACAAAGATTTTGAGCATAAATAAAAATTACGAGTCGCACAGTGGAAAAGCGCAGAAAATTTCCCAATATTTTACTCGTATAAAATTCCAACGATCAATATCTAATTAACGCGGTTCCAGCTTTGATGTACGTTCGTTGTAGCGCGTCATCGAGGGAACTGATCAGTTCAGTAAATTCGCGTTAATTTAGGAGACACGCTGCTCGAATGCCGACTCAAATTTTTGTTTTCCATGAAATGCACTTGAATTTAATGAACCTAAATTAATTTACATGATTCCCTGCAGGACTACGAGGACGCGTTGAAAGCGTAAAATTATCAAATTGTAAATTATAATATTGAAACGCTGCTTTTTCTCCTGTCCAAATTGCTTTAAATTGGAGAATTGCGATTTTTAATTATCTATTTCTAAGCGACCTCTTAAAGCTACCAAGAACGCTGAAGTACTATAATTTTCTCAGCTAGAATGCGATAGTTAGCAGTGTCTGATTCTGTTCATCTTGAGAATATTTATTTCAGTGACGGGCTAGAAAAATTGTTTTGCCCGTAATTTTTTTATCTTTGCAACACTTGGTGTCAAAACTTGGAGAACATCAGCAATTTGCCATTACAGGTGGCCCTGCAAAATGAGGAACTCTTATGAATGATTTTTGGGGTGTCATGTTTTTTTGGAACGCAAGAGTTCTTATGACCTTCATAGATTCCTAATTCCCGGATTTGTGTAGAAGGGTAAGCTTTAGTGGTAATGTATACTATAATGGATAATGTATACTAGAAAATATTTAGGAGTGAGAAATAGTCCCTAAATATTTGAGGTTTAATGCATCCATTGATTTCACCAACTGTCTCCCCAAGAAAGAACACCTGATGTTGGGGAAAAAATTTCCTTACAGATTTGTCTGAACCTCTCCTTTTAGTTGACTCTAAAACGGTAGACAATATACGGTGAGGTCTCTCAGCGGGAGCGGTTCTGTTGGAAGTACTCAGACACATTTTAAGGAGATTGCGGTAGGCATAACTGGAGTGCAGTACCAATTGGCGAACAGCGTGGTTCCCTTCGAAGTTTGACTCCGCGACTGACATTGAAGCAACTCTGGGCTGGCTGTGTTCTCAAGTTCTTCTCAGAGCTATCATCCTTCGGCATGATAATTTCTTTCTTTTTTATGGTGAATGAATGTGATTTCAGTGTGATTAGTTTAAGATTGCTATCTTTCATTACATTTCCTTGGCATATCTTGAGATTTATTAACATTTCCTCTCCTGATGGGCTCGCTGTTTTAGAAGGGGCTACCCGTCGCCCTGGTTGAGTGAACCTTATTAACTTTTTCTTATTAACTCTTCATGGTACAATTGGGCATCGCATGACCATCAAAGTACTGAAAATAGTGATTGTGGAAGAAGTGTTTGTGCAAGAGCGATTCTCTTTCTTATTAGCTCTTCATGGTATAATTGGGCATCGCCTTTTTTAATTATCAACTAGTCCAACCCTTTTTATTTGGAATAAGAAAGAAGGCGAAATGAAAGAAATGCCGCAAGAAATGAAAAATTCAGTTTCTCGTGAGTTGATGAGGCCGAGTGCACACGGCCCGTCAAAGATGCATAATAATGTTCGACAAATCACATGACACACGTTCATCTTTCCCAAGAATTCACGTGATATTCATTCCTACTCGAATCTGATGGATTAAAACGCTGGAAATTGTGAAGTTGAAGAAGCTTGTATCACAGATACGCTTATCACACACCTCAGGCTGGCTTCGGACAGACGGACACCCCTCTTATTATAGTACTATGTAGTGTGCACAGCCCGTCAAAAAATGACGGGATTCACTACCTTTCTTGAACAAATTTTCCAGGTGTGGATGACAAACAAAGATATCCACCCTAAAAGTAGCTGTTAAAAAAAATATTCTCGTACTTGTGCACTGGTGAAATTCGCATCACAGATGCGGTCATTATAACTACTAGTCCACCCCCCTTTATTTGAAATAAAAAAGAGGGCAAAATGAGATATTCGATATTCTCATTGTATTCGGTAAATTCCTAAAACTACGCAACATTGCGTGTTTATTAAAAAAATTTGACTACGGATTTGTTTTGATTCTTATTCAGATCATGTGCGTGAATTGGACAGCAATTCTTTTATCGTTCATTCAGGTCTGAGAAAACTGGCCTCCGTGGACGCGGTGGGGGCCGCTATTTCTGCCGACGCTGCTGCGTTTCCTTCGCTATCCACTGCCTGCATTGGGATTGCTTGTCCTACGGGACTCGGATGCGGATTCTTAAGTGTACGTGGTGGTCATGCACGAACATCGTAGCCACTTGCCGGAATTCCCTGTAAGTGACCTGGAGATGCCTAATCTTTTGGCGTCATGTTGAATTTATAGTGATAGAAGTGACTTGTTGAATTTATAATTAAATAGCATCAGCGGAGGCAATGTGTGCAGCAATGGAGAGCCCCAAAAAATTCATGCACTCCTCAACTGTCTTATTTTATTTTCATTGCAATGTTCAATAACATAGGTACATCAAAGAGTCGAATTCAATTGAAAAAATTAAATACCAAGGTAATTAAATTTCAAACGAAATCAAATGAAATTTCAAACACCGCTCCCCTGTACTGCCGTTGAAGCTTTCCTAGCCAGAGGCCTCGGAAATAACGGGAAAAAATTGGAAAAGTTCCAAATGAACATTCCAACGATGTGCGTATTGTTTTGACTAATCAAAATGATTTTCTCGGAACCGAAGAGGTCCAGCAAGTATCCAGGGAGACATCAGATTTTAGTATGTAGGAAACAACTTCACTTCAGAGCTATAGCCTTAGCTGAGGATTTTCTTAAGGCTTTGGCGTCACATTGTTTAGAAGATCACAATTCTGACTGTCTTTGGAAAAATAGATAAATTGGCGGTGCAAACCGCAAATTCTGTCCTTTAACGAACGTCACATGCGTTAAGTGCGTGTTATCAGTTTGACTCGCGAATTTTCAGCTTTAGCATGTTGGCTGCGGCGAGTTAAACTGAAGTTCTATATTCAAATCAAATTAGAGTTAAATTTCGAGATTTTTTTTTTATAATTGCGAACATTAAATAGGTTGTGCTTTGATTTAGTTTGGATTAAGTATTTATGGAAATTGAGTTAGTGACCGTCAGACGCACAGTAGCATTATGAAAATCCCCTCAGTGATCGCCGGTGGGTCACTTCACAGTCAAAGTGGTAACAAATTTTTAAGTTCTAGTCTGGGAATTGTTACGAAAGTATACTCTATACGGATATCGCTACCAACTTTCAAGGGTCTTTCATAATGCAACCAATTTACTGTACGTAATCATATAAGTACACTTTCACGGTTATACGTTAAAATATATACTCTTCTATACAATGTGTTCTAGGACTGATAAAATAACATTCAAGGTGACCAAGTCGTAGTTTTGTGCCACACGTTATTCGATATTTCATTTGCGTTTTGTCGTTATTTCCTGTCTTTTTCTGCACTCATGCCAGCCTCTGAGCGACTAATTTTACGGGTTCAATTGAGTATTCATTTTAATCATTTAATTATAAATCAACCCTGCACAACAGGTACAGATTTATGACATCAGAATGACAATATATAAAAACGTTTCTCTATTTAGCCCACAAATATGTGTTCTATTCGAATTTTTACCTTTAGAAACATCGCAATAAAAATAAGCTCCCTCCAATGGACTTACAAATTGCTGTAGACGAATAAAGTTTTAAAGATGCGCTGCCCTGCCACTGAACGCACAGACTACCAGGCTCCAGCGCCATGGCACCTCCGCGTAGGCGCGTGTGGGGAACGGCGCGTGTGGGGCACGGCGCGTGTTGGGCACGGCACGTGTGGGGCACGGCGTGCGTGGGGCACGGCGCGTGTGAGGCACGGGCGTGTGGGGCACGGCGCGTGTGGGGCACGGCACGTGTGGGGCACGGCGTGCGTGGGGCACGGCGCGTGTAAGGCACGGGCTTGTGGGGCACGACGCGTGTGGGGCACGGCGCGTGTGGGGCACGGCGCGTGTGGGGCACGGCGCGTGTGGGGCACGGCGCGTGTGGGGCACGGCGTGCGTGGGGCACGGCGCGTGTGAGGCACGGGCGTGTGGGGCACGGCGCGTGTGGGGCACGGCACGTGTGGGGCACGGCGTGCGTGGGGCACGGCGCGTGTAAGGCACGGGCGTGTGGGGCACGACGCGTGTGGGGCACGGCGCGTGTGGGGCACGGCACGTGTGGGGCACGGCGCGTGTGGGGCACGGCGCGTGTGGGGCACGGCGCGTGTGGGGCACGGCGCGTGTGAGGCACGGCGCGTGTGGGGCACGGCGCGTGTGGGGCACGGCGCATGTGGGGCACGGCGCGTGTGGGGCACGGCGCGTGTGGGGCACGGCGCGTGTGGGGCACGGCACGTGTGGGGCACGGCGCGTGTGGGGCACGGCGCGTGTGGGACACGGCGCGTGTGGGGCACGGCGCGTGTGGGGCACGGCGCGTGTGGGACACGGCGCGTGTGGGGCACGGCGCGTGTGGGGCACGGCGCGTGTGGGGCACGGCGCATGTGGGGCCTCCTGCACCATTGCCTGCTGCGCTGCAGGTGCTGGTGTGGGTGGCCAGCGCAGCGCAGAGGGAGCTGAGGCTCACAAATGAAGCTTGAATGAAGCTGATCACGAGGCGTTCAGTTACGTTGTGAGAGACGTGAATGGAGGCAAGAACTCCATCGAAAGGGCTGAAAATAGTGATTGTGCAAGAAGTGATTGGGCAAAAGTGATTGTGCAAGAGTGTTTGTGCAGGAGTGATTGTGCAAGAAGTGATTGTGCAAGAAGTGATTGTGCAAGAAGTGATTGTGCAAGAGTGATTGTGCAAGAAGTGATTATGCGAGAGTGATTGTGGAAGAAGTGATTGTGCAATAAGTGATTATGCAAGAGTGATTGTGCAAGAGTGATTGTGCAAGAGTGTTTGTGCAAGAGTGTTTGTGCAGGAGTGATTGTGCAAGAAGTGATTGTTCAAGAAGTGATTGTGCAAGAGTGATTATGCAAGAGTGATTGTACAAGAGTGTTTGTGCAAGAGTGATTGTGCATGGGTGGTTGTGCAAGAGCAATTGTGCGAAAACTAATGATTGTAACTCTGCAAGAACTAATGTAGTGATTGTACAAGAACTAAAACTGGAATTAATATTTTCATCAAAATTATACTTGGTAATTACTAGTAAGGATTTTAGAAACTTGATTTTAAATTTTGAATTTCATGCTCAAATCAAATTTAATAATTACTGAATTTTCTTGGTTTGTTCAAATAATAAGTATTACTACGCAACCCAGCATATTCGTCCTAAATTTAAATTAATTTCTTCCCGATTTTCAAAATTGAATTTACGTCGGTAGAATTTTTGCTAACTCAACCTTTCACAGTTCGCTTCAGTAACTTTTCAAAAATGTATTTTTCTACTGCCAAGTTTGGTATGAATTTGTTGACTTTAAGCTGACGACGCGCTTCATCATGTTCGTGTTTACGAAGTTCAGCCAGTGAAAGTCTGGAAATTTTCTTCAACAGCCGAAGCAAAAATCATTTCTCTTTAGGCATTATTTCTTCAATATCATTCAGGAAAAATTCAAGTCTGTAAAATTGAATCAGTAGCAAAAAATAAGTCTCCCTGTTCAACATTATCCTAGGAAAATTTAACTGTAGAATATTTCAATTGGTTAATCTATAAGTGAACGAAATATGGGAACGGCGAAGATATATTCACAGGTTATATGAATGATTTAGTTTTATCAAAACTGTTTCACTACATACAATTTCTTGTTAATTACTCGGAGGTAATTTCGATGACAGGTTATATGAATGATTTAGTTTCATCAGATATTTTTCACTCAGAACAATTTCCTGTTAACTACTCGGAGGTAATTACGATGACAGGTTACATGAATGATTTAGTTTTGTCAAAAATTTTCCACTACGAACAATTTCCTGTAATTACGATTATTATTTTCTGTACCTACATAAGCAATTGTTGGCTAGAAATCAATGAAACATGCCCGAAATGAGGGTTAGCATTTTGACGCTTTGGAAGGACCCATCAGCTAATTAGCAATAAATTTCAACGACAATGTATTGCTATGAGCTGCCAAGCGCCTGTTTTAACTACTGCAGGTGATGAGAATAAGAAGACTAGAACTTCTCTGTTATTGTCTCCATGTAGATACACACTATTGAGGCTGCTTGCACTCATGCTGAAGAACTGCGTACACTTTCCTTTCTTTGAACGATCTAGACCTAGTTTGGAGACTTAGTATTGTGCTAAACGTTTTCAAGTTGTTTCGATGCTTATCCCACAAATATTTCATTCGAAGGTCACGTTTGTCATTCGGAACCTTATCATTCAGCTCAGACCTCATTTAGAGTCTCGAACCTTATCCCTGACTAAAACCTGAAATTAAGCCTCATCTTTGCTCCGTATGAGGCTTCTTTTGAGGGTTAAAAAAGACAGCGACTACGACGCTCCCCAGCGACAGTACGGCATCGAGATAGACTCCGTTTTTAATCGAACAAGGAATAAACTCAGAGCTGATGAGTTATGGTCGATCCTTTGATGCTGGAGCCTCATTAAAATTCTCCTCAAAGAAGTGGGATTGCTTCTGCGCAAGGCATCATTGATGTAAACATGGAGTGGACGGAGACGAGCTCGTCACATCTGTGGTCTTCATGGAGCCTCTCCAAGGCTTGCAGGCGCTCCCAACTTGTGCCAAAAACACCAACTTGGGGTCCTCAGTCTCTAACTTCTGGTGCAATGCACCACATGAAATTAATTTCTAACCAGGAAAGTTGCGGCATTTTTCGAATTTTAACACGTTGTAGTTGACTCGAGAAATTTAGAGAACTGTTCGAACTCCATTGCTCTACGTACGTAGCTATAGCGAGGTTCTAATTGACTCATACTCTGAGGCAGCGTTTGAGAAATCATTGAATGAGACATTTCCTCTATCTCTAAGCCTGGGGCAAGAGTTGAAAAAAAAAACAATGACGTCACCTTACTGGTCATAGCAATAGCGACAGTTTTGAAGAAAGAATCTACTTTAAAACTCCTATAATTTCTATCAATACTTGTAGGCAACAATTTGTAAGTGATTAAATTAAATGCGAGTGTGGGGAGTTGGGGGTAAGATATGTTTAGTTCTAATGGGTAATTCTTGTGTCTATTTTTTCATATGCTTTTTTAAGTTATATGAGTATTGAAAAAGGGAATCTCAGTTGAAGTGTTGCATCGCTGGAAAAATCGATGCAGTTGCCAGGTAGTTTTCAGATTTTGTGTTCAATTTCAAGTGCTTTTCATTAGTTTGTTGAACTGTATTGAACTTTAGTTGTAACTGAAATATTTTTAATTTACGTGTTATTAGTTTTTAAGTGACATGATGACGTGTTTTGCTCGACTAACACGAAAAGGAAAATAGTGCACATGTGACGTTACGTAACTCATTTGCTCCAGTAATGGAGGACCCTCACCTACTAGTGTTGGCAGAAAATGCGAAATGCTTGAGTAGAACATCTGCTTCGTTCAATTTTTCTAATTTATGAAGGCAGTGTAATGCCGCGTTGGAACAAGTTCGACTACATTTCGGTTTTCTGTCGTTTCTGAAAGGAAGTCGGAACGTTTTCATACATTCTTTTGACGAAGAAAGTGTCGTCGGATATCTCCTAGGATTTTTCAAAGGCTAGTCAAACTCACTCTATGGTGCTAAGTCTCCAGCAACGACTGTGACGTCAAAATTTCAATAAACAGTCCTGAAAATTTACTAGCTATTGGTGTTACTCAGGTATTTGTTTTCCACACTTGAAAGGAATTTTCAGCTGCTTAATAAATTAGAAGAGTTAGATTGGGGCTCAGCTAGTGATTTATAGTTGATGAGCTTTTTTCTGAAGCTTACAGTGCAGCAATACGTCATGACTAATGTTGATTTACTCTTACCAATCAACAGATGAATTGAGTTAAGCATTCGCATGTCTAGTGAACAGTCAGAGGACGAGATGCTGTACTGATTTCTAGCCTATACTGATCTCTCACCTGTTGACAGTGTGTGAACTACTGAACTATATATCATCTGTTGACGGTAGATGAATTATTATTGTGCTGATTTCTAACCTGTTGATTTCTGAGCTGTTGACAGTAGATGAGTCACTGTACTAATTTCTGACATACAGTATTAGCCGTTAGATGAGTTCCTGGCACATATCTCCAAAACCTGTTGACTCTCAGTGAATAAACTATAACACTGCTCTTTTCGACTTCGTGGTCGTCAGAAGATTAACTGCTATGCTGATCTCCTCGAATTGATGTTTAACTTACATCATAAAAAATTCACAACACTGGCTTTTATGAACTTGTTGGGAGATAAAGTAAAATTCTACATGACGATGAAAACTATCATACTTACTTAGAATTCCAATAATTTTGAGTTGTCCATCTCAAAAAACGGGACTGAAATTTGATATTAATTTCGCTCTAATTGACACAGGAGTATTCCTACATACCCAAGTAAAAGACTGTATCTTTCAGGTAGAGTGGTGATTTGTGCTAGAAGGTCAAGCCTGCTCTATTTACGACCACATTAAAGAATTTTATTTCTTCATTTGTATTGGGAATGGAAGTTTATGCGCATTTTAATACTTAAGTTACGATTTCAATAATTACGAACAAAATTGAGTAGACTACGCCATGAGATAGGTTGGCTACTCGGGCTGCGACGTTCATAACGTAATATTATCATAGAGTGCAACATGAAGCAGCTCCAATGAAGTTAAATTCAGACAGCTACGAGGTTTCCATGCCTTCATGTGAAGAAGATTTTAGCGCCACCGGAATGATTTTGAGGGAGTTCGGAAGCCTTTTCAAGCTTTACGGATATCACTTCTGCACTTTGCGGTTGGTGTGACGTATAATTTTATCATGCCGAAAGATGGTACAATAGATCTTAATTTTAACATAAACTCAATAAAACTGTTCCGCTCTTCGCTATAAACAAGTAATTTTTATGGGTACTTAAGATTTTCCACTGATGATTGAAGCTTTATATCACAGGATATCAGCCAAGACCTAACTATAACTGAAAAGGTCCTGTCAATAACACAAAGGATGTCTGCCAATCCCAAACAATACCTAAAAAGATCCTGCGAATAACAGACAGGATGTCTAACAAGCCCAAACAATGACAGAAAATACTGTTAGTAAACAGATAAGAGGTTGGCCTAGCCCAAAAATAACTGATAGTGTTGTTTCCGAACTACTGAAAGCTGTGAAGCCTCCTAGGTATTAGGAGTAAATTATTACTCGGAATTTGAAGCCTTCAGATCTCGGGCATACTCTTGGTTGACTCGCTGCAATTTCAGAGAAAATGTGGCTGAGTGCCTCACCGAAAGCGACTCATCAATGTTTTGCCTTTTAAACTCTCTTTTATGCTCTTATGTTCCTCGCTTCTGTTTGTTATTGATCGTCAAATGATAATTGTAAAATTTGTGATATTTTTTGTAGTAGTATTAGAATGCAGAGAACCCAATTAGAATCTAGAATTCAATACTAGTACTTTTTTCCTTCATTCGTTGAGTCGTTGAGAAGAGATAGGGAGGAGCAGGGAAATTTTTGTCGTTGGATGAATTCATTTTCTTTGTTAATTTCAAATCCATTAGTCAGAAGAACTTCAGCATACGAAAAGTAGCGTGGATTTTTCATGCTTCAAACTATCATAAGTGTTGTTGAATCACATGTATGTATTCCTTCTATTTTTCAAACGGGGCGTCCATCAACGTGAGGGGCGCTGCAACGTTCGTAAAAGAAATTTCATCCTTTAAAGTGTACAAGCAAAATTTATGGAAAATATACTTTCAAATCTCCCGGATGATAGGTACCAGTAAATCCAGTAATTATGATTGAAACTTTCGCACAAAGCCACGTGTTTTCATAGCAATAACTAAGTTTTCCATAAAATCGAATGACCTAGCTTCACTGAAGCTTTGCTTCACCATGTTGCAATGTCGAAGTCGAATAGATTGTAAATGAATGAACCATAAATTTAAACCGTCGATTTACACCGGTAGTTGATCAGTTTTTATTTCATTCGGCGCGTCAATAAAAATGAGGAAATTTATTTTGTATTTATTCCCCAACAGCTAACATTATAGGTAGAGGCGGCCGCATCTGACATGACCGACATCTGGGAAGTAAATTTTGGTGCCCCCGCTTGCTCTCAACTTACAAAATTTTATAGATAGGCTGTTCTCTCGAATGTCATTTATCAATATACGTGTGGAACTTGCAAGATTTCTTATACTGGGAGTACGCGAAAGCAGTCGAAAATTCGTTTCTGGCAACATTTAGGCTGTTCTTTCAGAACAAATAATCCATTATCCACTTCAAACTCCACCTCAGTCTGCCCCCAGGACCCATTGTGAGCAGACCAATCATAGTTTCTCCAGTGCTGATTTCAAAATTATAGATACTTGCAATGAAATAGATATCAGAATTTTAGAATCCATTTATATAAGAAAACTGCAACCTAATCTGAATTTTGACCAATCTGTATATCTATTGAACATTCTCTGAAATCATAATATGTAGTTTCTATTTCATTTGTAATATGCAAAATTGTAAGTCTTTTTTAATGAGCTTTGTTATTTTGTTTCAGGCATTCATTGAAAATGAATTGTAATATTCGAAACTATGCGCGCTAGTCTGAATGCCCATCAATATGAATTTTATTTCATCGTTTGTGGTTTTATTTCTTTTAAAGATTCGATTTCCAAAGAGTGTGCCCATTAGTCAAAAGAGTTATTTGTGACATAAATATATAATTATATTTTCACTGAGGAATCGATCTAAAAACTGCTCTGTGACAGCTGGAAACGACATGACAGCTGTCAGTCATCTAAGAAGCAGCGGTGACCGTCCGTGACACGGATGTCGCTGTGCAGAATTGCACCGCACGGATCTCACAGCACAAATCTGTCCAGGTGTCAGAGTGGCGTGCTTTCATGTCGGAATCAGACCAGCGCTAAATTCCATGGCGCAATTCAAACCCTAAACAGTTCCCACGCTAAATTGTACGGTGTTCTTTTAGGCTTTAAAAGTCTCAGCGTTAAATTCCAAAGAGTACTCCCTAACATAAATAAGCCCAACGCTAAATTTTACTGAAAGCTTTTAAGCCGGAAAAAGCTTAAACCTAGATTTCATAGAATAATTTTAGGCCTGAATAAGTCTAAAGTTATATTTCACGTTTGAAATGGCCCAAAAGCGTTTTTTTCACTTCTTCAGGAGTTTTGCACGTTAGAAGAGGAACGTGTGACTGACTCATCTGCTGCAATTTGCGAAAAGAAAACAGTTTATATTTACTTACCCATGCCCCCTCTCCTCCGCCAGCTGATTACAGTGAAAGTTTTCAAGTCTAATGACTGGTACCCACGCATGTTGATAAGTGAACCATATTAAGCTCCATGAATGTCACTGTTTCAAAACATACACATGATTTTAGAATTTGTGCCTATAATGAAGAAATTTGTTTTTCGTATCAGTTAAATTAAACGCTAAACGTTAAAGGAAACGCTAAATCATAGTCTGGATGGGATCTAGTATTAAATTCAAATAACTGAGAGAAATGTTTTCTTCAACGAAACAGGTGAACCAATTTTTAATCGTATTTTACAATTTTTCTCCACAATCACACGAAATATTTCTCAGAGCTAATGCTTATTTTTTTCCAAGTGTATTTTCAGACAGTCACAGACTGTTACTGTTACGTAACTACATTCAGTATAAGTTTAAACTGATATGCTTTTGACAGTGAACTGAGTGATGAGCCTGAACATGTATGAATCTGCAAGTATTCATATAGAGGATAAATCTTCATTTTCACTAAAGGAGTAGTTGGATTAGAAGTGAACTTTTGATTTTTGCCGTAATCTAAGTTCAAGCCGTTCTGGTAGAATGTTTTTAATTAAATTTATTTTCCCCTCATACTCTAACATAACACAAAATCATGCGTCGTAGCAACCATTTCAATCATAAATGCTGATCACAGCGCAAATTTTAGCTCGTGCTAACGGCGCTAATTGCTCCAATGAGACCTGTCAAGAGGACGCGTAATTTCGTCATTCAGGGACTCGAGGGGCGACGGGCCCCTGCCGAGTGCCGGCTGTGACGTGTCCTAGGTGCCTCCGCTGGTTTGATTGCGGCGCAGTCAGGCCTCAGAACTTTGCGTAGGGTAGGTAACCACAGTTAGGCCCTTTTTCCACTCATCAAACGAAACTCAAATCTGTGATACGGATACATCTCTTTGAGCTGTATGTTATGTTTTTGTCTTTGCCTCGTATTATTATAGTGCTGTAGAATAACATTTCTAATTTTTAAGCAAAAAAATATTGTGGTGAAAGGAAAAGTTTATATGTAATGCTCAGCTTTGTGGTCATATTTTTTATAAGTTCAGGTTGCAACTTTACTGACTATCACTTCACTACACAGAGATAAATTGCACCTGAGTCATTTCATATTTAATTTTCACACTGACTTGACGAAGTAAAACGAGCTATGTTTTGAAATAAAGAAACTCAGTGAGAAACGAACTCATTTCTTGCTGCGCTGTTCTACATGCCCTGTTATGCTAACAGCATTAAAACAATGGCAGTATGACGTCCGAAGCGAGAAACCTTTGAACATTCTTTTATGAAGACGTTAACATATTGGCTATCTCGAGACGACACCCTCCTCCCTTATAAGAAAATGTTATTACTAAAGGCGTATTCTTTGATTTGCGAGAACCAACCCATTTTAAATTAAAGCCATGGTCTAACAACGGAAATAATACGTCTGGATATACTTACATAAGCACTTTCATGCAGCTTGAAAGATGCAAACATATGTTGTATCTCATCAAATGTGTTTCATCCTACCACATGTAGGCCTATTGCGTCTTCTGAGCTTTCAGGCTGGTAGATACTAAGTAACTACAATAACCAGCTTCAGCCGTGTGCTTGTTAACTCGGCGTTCTTGGACTTGGTTTGGATTCGGCCAGGCAAATGGAAGTCTTTGACGGTGTCCAGATAAACTTCACATTAACAAGGCTTGGAGTGTAGTAGAGTGCTGTCAGTTTTTTTCAAGGCATGTGGCTCATGCTCGATCTTAAAACAGCTGGGCAACACAGTTTGGCAAATTTCTACGTGCGATAATACTCGCTATTTTTGTAACAATACAACTCAACAGTTATTTTATAGGGAAAGCTGAACAGAATAAAATCCATAGATAAACTCGGAGCTTGAAAAGGTAACTATTTCAATGATAAAATGAGGGTTTGGTTAAAGTGATTTATAGGAGTATATAACGTTTTCACTGTTGCTTCGAAAGAGCAAATGAATAGCTAGATGCTGATGTCCGGGAATAAAAGTGATGGGAATTAATAAAAGATGAAAAAAATGTTAACGTCATTTCCCCCAACCCCCACCCCAGTTTGAAGGTTTAGTACACTGGCAGTGTATTTCCAATAATATGTACCATTTCAGCCATAGCAGGCACCTCATGCGACTTATTTTGGTTACCTGTAGAAAAAAATTCAAAATATTTCCTGAAGCGTTATAGTGCGAAATCAACCAATTTCTAGATGCTGAGGCAAATCAATTCTCATAAACTTATAATTCTTTTTTCATGTTTAATTTATGGAACAAAAAGAAAATCAATTTGAAGAATTACAAGTCGCTCTTGATTTCTTTTCACGAGAATGTCGTTCTAAAAATAAATATTTTTATCACATCCACAAAAGTGTTTAGACAAGAGAAAAAAATGTATTTACAGGTTGGATGCGACATGGTAGAGCCAGACCTAAGTGCTTGCGACTTTAGTCGGGGTTTCACGAGTTCCGTCGCACACATACATTTGTTTGATCAAGCAGTCATGCAAGAGAGGTTATTTTCCCATGACCCTCGAGGTCCTGAGAGGTTTTTGAGTATGTTCATCAGGAATAATCTCACTGTACATCGTGAAGAGAAGATACAAGTTTTTTGTTCCGACAGACAAACCCTGTTCGTTATCCTACTGGTAGTTGAAGTAGTTAAGCATTTAAAAAAAAAAAAAAATCGGCACATGATTTGAAGTGATCCTGAGCTACGAAATGATATTTTCTATAGCCCAATCCTCACAATTCATGGCCCTTCTATACATTAATTTTTTGGAACAACCAAGAAATCGCAGAATAAATTATCACAAAAGTTAAATTTTAATGACGTTCCGAGTATTGTCCAACTCGAAGCTTACTGCAGGTCAGTGTAAGATCTGTACCATCCAAGATGAAACTCTGATACGCTTGAAAACTTAGTTAAAGTTTTTTCAAATTATATGGTAAATTAAAATTTGTTTTGGTCTGAAATTATGAATATTTATTCTAATCTACCGCACTTTTAATAGCTTAAATTATAAAAGTATTAAAAACTATCGAATCCCTATAAAGTTTTCTTGAATGGTTGATGGCTTGTGTATCGAAACAATTTCAAAAAATTTTTCACGAAAGATTTGACAACCCTTCTATTTAATAAGTAACATAACAAACAGGCTCCTCAAATAAATGCAAGTTGATATTTTGAAGTATAATTCACACTATTCGCACAAATGCATATATCCAGGGCATGGAAAATTCAGTGAAAATATATTAGCTTCATGTAAAGTCATCATAGCCGTACACTGTAGAGTATTTTTTTGACAAATTTTAGTTTTTTAAAAAGTTACAGCGTCTTAAATTTTCAATCCGAAAAACAATTTTCGCTCTAAAAAATTCATTCTTCAATCAATTTTGATGAAAATTGATAGCAAAGTGAATCTTTTAATGCTCTATGCGCACATTTTGTCAAAATTTGAAAGAAGTGTAAAAACTAGGAAAATAACGTTCAAATTCAGAATACGCTATTCAAATTAATGGTCACAATTGTAACAAACGAGAAACGTAAGATAAAAGCCTATCTCAAGGCCTTTCAGGTGATGTCACGCATGGCAAAAAATAATCTAGAATAAATGCATTTGTTAGGAGGAAAACTGATGTAAGTTCATCAGTTTAAAAATGCACGCACAGCTCAAATCTTGCCTAGGTACGTATTCATTTATTTTGTCACTTCATTGACTAATCACGGCTTTAAAACCCCAAAGAGGTTCATTGCATTTGCAACCGAGTCGCTAATATTTAAAGAGATAAATGTTTGTAAGTTAGTGAAGACATGACTAAAAGTTTCTGGAAAGAAATTGAGTGACTAATTTCACACGACAAAATTTAAACTTTTAAAGTTCACAGACCGCAAAAAACAATTGCCTTCGAAGAAAGTTTTTACCGCTTGAGGCTGGGTTGCTTATCATTTCGTGTCTTGACTGCATTGCGGTAAGTGTAACACTGCCAACTGCCCAGTCATGCAACGACTGACAAATGAAGAAATGGCTGACATTCATATGAATTACGGAGATACACAAAAAAACTCGAGACAAGCAGCAATTCTGTACAGAAATAAGTTCCCGAACAAAAATGCGCCAAATCTGAGGGCCTTCACTGCTATTCACAGGAGGCTTCGAGAAACTGGTTCTTTTGAGGTTACGCGACCTAACGCAGGGAGAGAAAGATTAAATCTTGAACGGGAGCAAGAGGGTCTAGAGTACATTCAGGATCATCCTAATGCAAGTTGTCGTTGTGTTGCTGATGCACTGGGGATCAGAGATCATGCTGAAGTGTGGAACGTTTTGCCTGCGAGCGATCTTCGTCCCTACATACATGTATATAAAAGAGTTCAAGGATTGCTTCCAGCAGATTACGAACCTAGGGTTGTGTTTCAAAATAGTTTCTTAATAAGCTACGCTACAATAGAAATTTTTCTTCATCCAATCCATTCTTTTTACATATGGAGCAAATTTTTCAATAGGGTGTTCTTAACTATCAAAACCGGCACCAGTGGTCAGAACAAAACCCCCACAACATTATTGAACACAAACACCAACATCGGTACAATGTCAACGTTTGGACAGGTATTGCAGGGAATCACTTGATCGGTCCATACAATTGGTCAATCGTGAAGATAACTTCATCTTTATGAGCGTTCTGATAAAATTGCGACCGGAAATCAATTGAGGTTCACTTTCACTTGGCTGTCACAACCGTGAATTTCGGCTGACAATGAATTGATTGATGGAATTTTCCATTATCGCCTGCACCCCACAACTACTGCCCAGAAGAGTTTGAACTGGCAAGTCAATGACTATACCTGAATAGGCTCGCATATGTACTGTGCTGACCTGATAAATCCTATAATAAAGCCTAAGCTAACGAAGGCAGATTAAAGGAAGTGAACTTTTCCTACTTGTGTAAATAATATAAATTTTGAAATAAAATACATTCGCAGTTAAATTGCACAAACTATAAAAGAAAAAATACAAAAATCCAGGAAAGCTGTGGGGACATATTTAGTTAAGAAAACAATACGAACTTATTTGGATCTTTCATTGCGAATCATAGAATCCCTCTTTTTCATATTGTTACCTTTTCATTTTTTGCTTCTTTTCGGGTTTGTACCACGCATAATGTGATGTGTTTTTGAGACCTGTTTTCCAGAAAATGAGAGGTAAATGAATTCTTTTCACAAACTCGATCTTGAGTGCTAATGCGTTCTGACCTGACCCTCGCTCTAGCCTCAATTTTAAAAACGAGGGCATTTCTCGAAAGACCTCCCAAGTTGATAGACCGGAAATGAAAGAAGAGCCTCATTTTTTGGAATCGTAAGACATGATCCTGAATTCTGTAAGCCACATGAATTTTACGAGGTGCCTTTGATCCTTCATGAATGAGTATACGAACACTGTGGCATAGCTCGATTATGACATCAAGAGAACCTGTTGTGACAGCTGTAGCAAGGTAGCGCTTGTTATGCATGCCGCTTGACAAAGTTATTGCTTCTTTGCAAGTACAAATGTCGCAATTTCAATCGTCATAATGACACGAAAATGGAATCAAGAGAACTAATTTGTTTGGAATCTAATATACACTATTCAGAAAATAATAATCCCCCTGCATCTGTGCCATAATGCTTAGTGAGGAAATGCAATGAGTGGAAATTTCATCACTGTACCGCTGGAGAATGTTAAGGGACAGGGCGAAAGAAATAACAATCCCAAACAACACATTCATGCTCCATGGAACTGAATAAACATTATTTTTTCGAGCTTTAGCTACATTTTCGTTTATTAACGATCGAATGGCTTTTACGACACCAGTCACTGTAATTTCTAGCATAAGAATCAGTATCAGTTAAATATTCGGTGCAGTTCGTTTAGGGTTTTTATAGACGTGTTCAACACACAAAGATAGAATGCGGGATTGACTGCAGCTTTGAATGTAGCGTCTTCCATAGTAAAACTCGCCGCCATGATAGGGGCAGGCAGCCAACAATCAGCGAATCATTCACATGGTCGGCAGAGTCGGCGCTGCTCTGCACAAAAATATACACTATTTCACAGCAGCTGCCTACTGGGCTCATGTCCTCCGCGAAGCGGAGGAGTTTTCATCGCCACACGGCAGCCCTGACCGCCATCTACCAAGCTTCACTGACCTGTCCTCGCGTGATTGTTGCTGCAGTGAATAGCGCTTCTAGGTTCTGATGCGCTAATCTTATCAGGTATAGACGGAAAATTTTTAACACGGTTTGAAAAGGTTACAAAAAATTTTCCAAATGTATTTCGTAGGAACAGTACGACAAATCAGCGAGTTAAAAAAATATGTGTGTTAGAAAAAAATGAGAAACCAGATATGCCGGTATTGCTAAAGGTGTCTTAAAGTTTAGTCCAAATTCAAGTGAATTTATGTAATACGTTCAATACACTCACTTGCGTGCATATTTCATCCTATTTTGGGTTAAGTACTCGATGACCTAGACCAGAGCTGCAGACGTGCGCTATGGCACGACCCGGGCGCGCGACGTTGACGTTAAGGAAAGGTTTCCCACCGTCTACTTTTTAAGTGAATGTTACAACAACGCATGTGAATCATGACACAATTTAATTAATTATACAGTAATAAAAGATGTAAAAGAGGGGCTTCTTAGGTGTATTTTGTTGTTTGTCTGGACACGCAGCTCAAAAACTTCTTGATGTTTTGCTGTGAGGCCTGGTAATTAAAGTTAATTACGGCACTGCGTTTCAGTCATGCCGAGACCGGCGACAAATTATTTTCAATAGCAGGCGATTCGAGGAGGCCAGAATAATAGCGAAGATTGGACATTTTTCAGAGACAATCAAGATAAACTCCGCGATTCTATAGTTCGTTTAAAAGTTGGAAGTGCTGAAAATAAATAACGAGAGGCCTTTGTCTCAATCGATGGTTTTTCATATTGTTGATCTCGACGAAGATATTTACTAAAAAAATCTGCATTTAAGTCTTCATTTGTCATGACAAATGCAGAAACTTAATACTTCAAAGACGGCTCTCATGACTATTTTGTGCAGAATATTTTTGAAATATTGCGTACTTACGTTGAAAAACTGAGAAATCGCGCTATTTGTTAACGCTATCCAAAAGTTGATTGAAATATCGCTGAAGTTATCCGATTAGGTTGAAATATTTCACTCGGAACCATGTGTAATGTGTCAACGAGTAAATCGTGTTTTGAAGGAGAGATTTCAATGCGAAGAGAGGAGAATAAAGGACAACGATGTTTATTTGGAAATGAATTTAGAAAAACGTTTCTTAAATTTCATGTTTAAGACAGAGAACTAATGCAATTATCTACACATTGACGCCTTCCTAGCACAAAAAATGTCTCTTTCCATGCTAATTTTACATATAAGGAGGTAATATTTTCGCCTTTTCACGAGTATTTTCAAAGCATTAGAAGTTTGTGGTGAATTATAAAGAAGGAAGTATTTCTCGTTAATCATTAATTCTTTGTAAACAAATCCAATTGAATTCTTCCAGTTAGTTTCTTATAATTTCAAAAACTAGTTGGGCAAAATTCCCATAACTATACGTGCGAGTTATTTATATTTCGGCGGCATGAAGTACAAACTTTATTTAAATTATTTTAATATACGCACAAAAAGACTTGAACCTTACTGCTTCGACGGTACCTTACATGTTGACGAGCAGAAAGTACATGTTGAGAGTTCGTGAGAAAAGCCGATTTCTATTTTGGACTTGTATGCTTCTCTTACTTTTGCCACGCTTCACAACTTCACTGAAAAGCTTTCCATGTTCAAACCTACCAACAGCAAGGAAAAATTAAGTCGAGGGAAAAACGTTTTTGAGAAGCAGTAATGTAAATTATTACTTGTTTGCTTATCTTGGGAGAAAAAAACATGCTTAATTCCATTTAAAATAATCCATTTTATAACGAAGTAGAAATTTTGTGCAGCCTGTCTCCTTTACTATTTAAATTGTTTCGTGTTTATTTTTATAGTTTCTGTTAAAGGTTATCTCCGTTCTGGCGCATTGGGCTCTCGTGCTGCCATGTAGCTGAGGCAAACAGCTCATTTGGCTTCTACTTCTGATCAGGGTTCATTATTTCTTTCTGTTCAGAAAAACAGAGGGTAGTTCTCACCCGTGATTTAGGAAGGATTTTCCCAGAGCGTGTCTATGTTTTTTCTTTTAGTGTCAGTGTCTATCTCTCTCTGTTCACATCGCTGCCTTTTTCTTCTTGTCTTTCTTGTGCTACTACCGCCGGTCGGGAGTTTAGATCGACGTGCTTTTCACTTTAATAGTTATATTAATTTAATTCATTTTTCTTGAGCCTTTTGGTAAAAATTAGTTTCTAAAATTACCTTTTTCGCATACAGCCATACTTCATTTACCGGACTCTTTTCTTATCCTCTTTTCTATTGCACTAAGCTCAATATCAAGGTTAGTTCGAAGAGCTCTCATACTTGTGGTTGTAGACTTTAAGATTTCAGAATGTAATTATCTTAGTTTACAACTTTCTGTGCTTATGAAGTGCAAGAAGCTCTCTGCTCTGATTTTTCCCGGATATAGTTTTTGGTGAGTAACCTCAATCATTCACGTAATAGATGAGCCGGACAAGGTTGTAAAAGAAAATCACAAACCTGTTACAATATCATTATATGCCTGCTGCAGTTGTTCAGATGCCTTAATTTTAAACTTGTAATAGATACCGCGAGGCTATGGTGAAACTTACAACATAAGCGTAACATGCGATAGAAATTTAGTCATCTCATTGTGTAATGCATTGCAGATGCGCTGTAAAAACAGCGATGCTTTCGAAGCACTCGGACATTATTTTGCCGGAGGAGGAAAAGAGACTAGACTTGCACCGTGGCGTAGAGAGGCGTATGTTGGGGAAGCTGAGGATGTGAAGCTAGGGGGTGCCTCATTTTAAACAATTCAAGTGTTAGGTTGCTTCTTAAGTCCAGTGCAATGGGTATATTTGAGTATAGCTTCCTGTGGACCCGAATAACTTCAATGACTTCTAAGGCATCTTGCCACCAACGCTATTCTTAGGTGTATTATTATGTTAAACCTAATTAATTTAACCTAGTTACAGACTTGACTGATCAATGAATTAGTTCACTCGAGATTCTATGCTAAATTTTACAAAGTAGTTTATACGGGCTAGATGTTAACAGTATATTCTAGAAACGACTTGAGAACAGACTTCAATTCATCGTTATTACCCATGGCAAATTACCCTATCAGGATGAGTCATTTAGGAAAAAAGATTTGACTTGGTTACCTTATACGTGATTCATATTCCGATAGAAAAAGGAAATAAAAATTCGTTTTGAAAGCTTTGTGGGAATTTCTTTCACTGATCTCAGCAGGGATTGAATTCCAAGTCCTAGTGCTAATGAAGAAGATACTGCTTGGTGACCAAGATTTTGAATAATAAGGAAGCATGAAGTTACTGCTATTTCGGGATGGTCGTGATGACCAGTTTGTGCAGTTAATAATTGTATGAAGTTCTGTTGCCAGCATTGGCAATGTTTTGTACATGAAATTACATATAGATAGCTTGTAGAGATTCAGAAGTTTAATGTTTTTTTCTTAACTTTTGAATGAATAATTTGTGTCAGCATTATATTTTAATTTTTTACCTCTCTAATGACTCTTTTTTGGAGCGTAAAGCGCATTTTGATTTTATTTTTATCAGTTCAGTGCCATGCTTCTATTCCGTATTGTAAGTATGGAGAAATGAGCATTCGGTGAAGTATTTTCAAATCTTCTTCAGGCAATACATTTTTCATGTTATTGAGGATTCTAACGGATTTTGATAACTTAGAAATAATTTGAGCGATGTACTCTTAGAAAGTCAGATGATTATCCATTATAATGCCCAGGAACTTGCAGAAGTCTTAAAGCACAGACTTCGTGGGTTCAATAAATTTTAGACTTCGGAATTTGAGTGATATAAATTGAATTTCAAATTCAGGATTGTACGACTTCAAGCAATAAGGGTAATAGATATACATATAAAATTTAAACGTTGACGCAGAGGAATGTTCAGTGGTTCTCGAGGGCAGTCAGAGCGCTAGAATCGCTCGAGTCAATTGACACTAGCTGTGTAGAACTCGGTTGAACGGAAGGTACCTAATTAGTTAAAGCATAAAGTATTTTTTATTGAGTGAATTAAACTATAGTATATTTTGTACATTATTAGGAATGTTTCAACGGGGAGAGTTAGGCAACATCAGTAGAAATACGTTGGAAAGTAATTTGTTCAGCGTTGGGTGCTTATGTGTTGGAAATCTCATTGCGTAGTAGTGAACTTTGTGCTCTCGTCAACGCGCGTTCAATGTGGGATCTGGACGACACATTTACTTCGTTTCGCTCTGAAATGGAAGCCAATAATTTTTTTTGGTACATTAACGAAGCTCATCCTAATGTTAAATTTACAATGGAAGTAAAGTGAAATGACAAGACCCCTTTCCTAGACGTCCTCATAAAAATGTAAAATTCCATACTCATTACTTCTGTCTACAGGAAGCCAACGCTCACTGATCTTGGTATGAACTATATCAGTTGTGTATATAAAGGATATATAAAATCATGTATTTACTATTTACTTCATCGTGCATACCGCATATCCAGTACATATGAAATATTCCGTGTTGAAATTCAATACACTGTGAAATTATTGGCTATCAACCAATATCCGAAACCAATTATTCAATCAGAATATTATTGTATAAGAAAATTTTTAAATCGAAAAATTTGTCTCTCTCCTGCAACCTCGAGCGTAGCAAAGCAGACTTTGTACATCTAGTTACCATTCATGGGTTATTTGAACGCAGAGCGGAAGAGGGAGGTAGTACCTTTGGTTTGTTGTATTTTTCTGCTGTTGACGTCAAAAATTTTAATTGAAATAGCTTTACGATTGCATCTTTTTTAGCAAGAGGCCTGTAGAGAGGCTGTGTCTATTTTATAAGTGTGACTGTTGCATGCAGTCTTACGTTGGTAGTACCAAACGCCAACAATTCATCAGACATAGCCAACACGCAGGAATATATCATGGAACCTACCGTGCACTAACTCATCCACACCAATCAGCAATTGGAGATCACTGTGAGAATTTAAACAATTCATTCAATATTACTAATTTTTCAACATTATGCAGAGCTAAAAGTGAGCATTGACCTTGAAATTTTAATTCCCTTTTCATATTAACTCATAAACGTAACCTCAACCTATTCACCTGTTAATTCTGTGTGTGTATTTGTGTATGTGTATGCATAGTGTGTGTTCGCACACTAGGAGGCGATAAACTCAAATTTTTTCTAAGAGTCTCAGAAATGCTACAAGGTTGCATGCCAATATAAATAGAAAAAACAGAGGACACTGAATCAAAAAGAAACATTGCTGAACTCCGAAACATGGAAAAGTTTACGTTTTTTAATTCTGGTAATATCTTCTCTATATATAACTGCCACTGAGTAATGCAGAAGTCAAATTTCTTCAACCTACAGCTGTAAACATTGAGCCAAGCAGCAAAAGAGTTTGAGTGAGCGTTGAGCTTTACTTACTTTCAGTCACAGGCGGGCTGTTGAACAAACTCCCGCCATGTATGTAGAAGTTTTATCAGTAAATTATTTCGAGTTGAATACACAAAGTTATTCTGAGATTCAAAAATAATGAAGCTATGCTACAAAATTTGCTGAGTAATGTAAAATAGTTATCACCTTCATCCCATTTTGCTTAACTATCGAACATAACGATTGATTGCAAGCTTTACCACGGATCATTGTTCAGCAAACACTAGTACTTGGGAATTTAAAAACGAAGAATGCCCCACATATTGAAATCCTATTTATATTTAATTAAGATTCTACACTAACTATATATTCAAAACTAAGTCAGTTCTATAAAACGTTTCGGAGACCAGCTCCATCTTCAGTTAACAGTCTGCAAGTAAAAAGTAAAGAAAAGTATGAACTATAAAAAGTATGAACTATTGGCGCTATTATTTTCTCATACCCATTGCAAATTCACTTGTAGATTTTATTGTACCCTTGTATTTTGTATAGAAGACTGATTTTCTTCCCTTTTTACTTGCAGACTGTTAACTGAAGATGGAGCTGGTCTCCGAAACGTTTTATAGAACTGACTTAGTTTTGAATATATCGTTAGTGTAGAATCTTAATTAAATATAAATAGGATTTCAATATGTGGTGCATTCTTCGTTTTTAAATTCCTAATGATCATTCGCCTTAAAGAAAAGCAACTTCTCTGACACTAGTACTTTTATTATCTTGAAGATGGGAAGTTAATTTTAAATCGGGTGAATGTCTTCAGTTATAAGAAACTTATTCTTACCCAAAATTCACAATTTCTATCTCACTCTGCCGCGAGTCGTTCCCACGATTACATAGCTCGTATATTCAAATTAAACAGTGCCTGAAAAGATTCCCTCGCGTTAAAATCCGAATAATGAACAATTATTAATACCAAAACGTTAATTTGAATCTGCCGGCCGCACCTTCGAATGCACTGATCATGTATGAACGCCTTATGACGTAATTTCACGTAAAATCTTATTCCAATTCTCAGCAGCTCATCCTACTGAACCCATCAATTTCCACACGCAGAAGTGTCATGATTTTCTCTCACCCCGAGAAAGCGCTGGTCTCTCGTTCTGATTGGAACTCGGCCTTTCGTATGGACGATTTAACTCTTGCTCTGGATAGAAATAGAATTGCTCTTACGCCTCATGTACTCTTACTACGCTCAAGCTCACTATTTTTCCCGAATACTCTTCGTATTCAGAGGATTTTTTCAATAAACCTCAGTCGCTGTGCTTAATGCATGCGATTCTTGCTAGAGAGGCGAATCAAATGTATTTAGATTCTTCAGTGTACTGTTATGATTAAAAAGCATGGCTATAAAGATATTTAAAATTGAACAAATTGCACTTTTACAATATCGCGGTATACAGTAGCAACCATAGTATACGGAATGGAAGAAACAACAGCACATACAAGTTTATTACTCGAACATTAGATACTGAATTATAAGGGACCTTTTAAAGAAATGTATTGACCTTAAACTCAATATCTGTTTACTAGAAAAATAGTTACACGGCGTACAACAAAATTGAAATTATATTTCAAATTAGAAAATAAACCTGTGAATTATCCCGTGTCCTAAAGCTTAGGAACAATTTTAAAACTATTTTATTTGGCTTGCATAAATTATTTTAGAACACTAAATCCACTTTTCTAAGATATAGACGACACTCATAAATAATTAGAATTATTAATGAAAAAACCGCGACGTCAACATGCATAACTTTGTCTCTTGTAAAAGAAGAAAACATTTTGGTGAATTATAAGGAAAAAGTCAACTACCTAAATCGCTAGTGTTGTATATAGGTATAGAAGTGCTGTTCAGAGTGTGATGACCATGTATTAAGCATCTAAAACGTTAGATACAAAACCGAAGACTTCCAAAGACGTTTGCTTGAAAATATTCTAAGATTTTTACAGTGACTAAAACGACATCTTCATCAACTTCCCGTAAGTTCAGGGGAAACAGGGAATATTACATCAAAGAAAACAGTTTCTCTCAGGTTACGAAATGTAGGATTGCATGCTCGCGTGACAGCTGTCAAGTTTGTCGTTTCAAAGAAAGACCAAAATGCCCGTCACGATTTTGTGACAAAGTAAATTCTTTGAACTGATGCGCAATGAGATAGAGTTCACTTCAGTGACAATTCAAAGATCAACGAGTTCGGTTACGACAATGAAATTTATTTACGCATAAAATCAAAAGAAATATTTTCCCCAAAATGTGTAAAAAAACCGTCAAGTTAAGAGTGAAGAAAGTGATGGCGTGAGGAAGGTTTTTGTTAGCAGAACTGCGCCCCATTTTCCGTTTAAATAGTAAAATTAATGCAGATGCTTATAAACAGCTTCTTGGGCATCGTGTTGTGCTGAACTTACATCTTAGTCTTTGTCAACACGCCATTTTCAAACAAGACAATGCACTGAGCTATTATGCTAGGAAAGTTATGATCTTAGTTGGAAAGAAATGAATTACTCTGATGGACTGGAATGGCCAGCAGAGAGTCTCGACTGAATCCCATAGAAAATGTATGGAAGATCATTGGAGAGAAGTCACAGTAAAAATCATCAAAATCAAGATTATTTGTGGGATTTACTGAAAGAAGAATGGGGGGAGATAATTGCCGGGTCTTTCAAGAAACTAATAACGTCGTTGTTGACGATGCAGTGAAGTGATAGAACATGAATAGATATTCATTAAGATGTTTAAAGAGTTCTCGATAGTTCGAAAATTGGAATTTGTGTTATTCCGGAATCTGATACCAGCAAAAGAAATCTATTTTTAGATTTGGCATTTGAATGACAAGAGACAATGTGTTTGTTTATAAATTTCTTCAAAGGTGGAAACACTGATGGTTGTAAATAAATTTTTCATACTGTTAAAAAACTTGGCTACATGGTAATCAACATTTTTTTAAATTTAAATACAGTATCAAAATTGTTGTAAGCCGTGTAACTATATGCAGTACATCTGGTTTTAAATTTTAGTTCATGCACATTTATTGAAAGTTTTCTTATAATTTATTGAATAAGGTTTGAGCAATAAACTAACAAGTGTTGTTGTTGTTCCTAATATTAAGGCCGGGACTGTAAATTGTAATCATTAGCTTTTACAGAACATTGTGGTGATCCCAGCGGCAAGCCGCGGACCTCCACAAGACCTGAGAAAAGCTGCCTCCAGACTACAACCGCATCCGTTCCAGAGCACCCCCGGACCCAAAGCGCCTAGTCAACCAAACACGGGACCTGAGAGAAGCCGCCTCGCGACTATGAGAAAAGGTGCCCGTAAGCTACAACGGCTTCCTGCCTCCAGCACCACAGGCCCACAAACTCGCGACCAATCAGGACTCACGCCCGGACCCAAGGCTTGCACTCGAGGCCTACATAAGGCGACCCCAACAAGGCTCGCACTCACTCAAGCCCTCGTCCTCGTTCAAGTCACATCTCCAGCACCAGCCTCGTGTTCCCGCATCTAGCTTCCGAGATCGACTTTGTCTCTCGCGTACCTGCACCAAGCTCCGGAGACCGGCCCTGCCTATCGACGCCCCAAGGTGTTGCACGGTCTTAAACCTAGTAGCGTCTTGACGCTTCAAGGTGTTCCAAAGCCGTAAAAAAGTCACGTTGCAACGCTTCGCGCCGGCGTCGTCGGCCAAGCCGCTCTACGACATCTCTCGCCCGCTCCGGCCAGCTAGCCTCGCCGTAGCTACTTACCAGCTACAACGGTGAACCGCGTGGCGGCTGGGCCCGACCCAGCTGACTAGCCTCGTCTCGGCGCCCCGCTAGCACCAGCTGACCTGTTCGTAACAGTCGCACGACGTAGCACCAATCATCACGTCTCGCCGCTGCGTTCGTAAGTAGCGTCCTCGCGGACGTTACCCGCTATTGGTGCTTGTTTCATTCATTACGTAATTCTCGCATAGTATTATATTTCAATCATCACGTATTAGTGCTATTCTCGCATAGGATTGTGTTTCAATCATTACGTAATTTATGTCATTTTCGAATAGGATTGTATTTCAATCATCACGTATTAGTACTATTCTCGCATAGGATTGTGTTTCAATCATTACGTCATTCCCGAATAGGATTGTGCTTCAATCATCACGTATTTGTGCTATTCTCGCATAGGATTGTGTTTCAATCATTACGTCATTCCCGAATAGGATTGTGCTTCAATCATCAGGTATTTGTGCTATTCTCGCATAGGATTGTGTTTCAATCATTACGTAATTTATGTCATTGTCGAATAGGATTGTATTTCAATCATCACGTATTAGTACTATTCTCGCATAGGATTGTGTTTCAATCATTACGTCATTCCCGAATAGGATTGTGTTTCAATCATCACGTATTTGTGCTATTCTCGCATAGGATTGTGTTTCAATCATTACGTCATTCCCGAAGAGGATTGCGCTTCAATCATCACGTATTTGTGCTATTCTCGCATGGGATCGTGTTTCAATTTATGTCATTCTTGAATAGGATTGTACTACAATCACCACATATTTGTACTATTCTCACATAGGATTGTGTTTCAATCATTACGTACTTCTCGAATTGTATTGTATTTCAACCATCACGTATTAGTGCTGTGTTCCAATCATTACGTAATTTACGAGTAACGAACAGGGCTCATAGTAGTCACCGAGGGCCCAGTGTAATGGTCCGTGTTCCGTGTAACTAACAGTCACCAATATAATTACCGTGTTACCCCCGTGTTGTCCATATCCTGCCGAATACGGTTGTACCTCAGGCACTCGCTTCGGGCTATCCTATCACGAAAAAGATAGCTCAAAGTCTGCCCGAAGCGTGTTGCAGCCTGGGGGAGAACACCACAACATGATCTCTGTTCGCAATTTTTTTCGTTAGTCCCTTTCTTAAAATCCTCACTGCGGTATAGTATCGAACTTCACCCATGATAAAATTATCTCTGTCAAAAATATCGTTTTATACAAATACCGCTCTCGTTGGTGCTTTTCAAGTTACTATGTTGTTGAAAAAATGTGTGATCATTCTACAAAAGTTAGATTAAATTTTACTTTTCGAGACCTTTCATCATGCTGCTTTCTTTTAAACTTGACAACATGTTCTCTGTGAACTGAAAGCATCAGTTGAGCAGTTGTGAATTGTACATAATAAGCAATTAACGATTATCAGTATAACGATATTTGAAGATCATAAAAGTGTCTTAACTGTTTTTAACTAAATATTTGTACATATGCATGTACGTTCACCTGCAACTACAGTTCTCTAATTTACGTACGCATGAAAATTTGAAGGAAAGTTAATGCAAAATTTAAATCAGGGTAAACTGTATCTTCTAAAGTGTTGTTTTCAACATTTCTGAACATTTTTGGCTGTTTTTTCCAAGTTACCTCCGAACTTGTGACTTGAATTTTCATCTTAAGGGAAAATCTTTTAATTCATTTTATTTTTTCCAGCATCAGTTTATCGCCGTGTTGTTGTTCAACTCCTGCGCTCATGATTATAATTTTTGAGGACACACACTAGTGGTAGGAAAACTTTCTTACTTTCGGCGTACAATGACTTTTTTAGTAATGAACGATTCTTTTTCCAAAATTAACAGCGTGCTCAACTTTACGATAGTATTTTCTTGTCTGATTCTCAAGAGCTGTAGCAATAAACTGTTTTGTTTACGAATAGGAATACGGTTATATGACATAAGCAGGATCTGAAGGGCTTATTCATATCAGGTACGCACATTTTACCAACTGAGATACATAAGAAAATATAACATCTAACACTCAAGAGTTTTCACATTGTGGGCCAAGTTCGTCGCAACTTAACAGAAGTAAAGCGAATTCTGCGGTTGAGCATGAAAAATATTTTTGCATACTCATGTTTATAAATTGAAATCAGCTTAGCCTTCAGGGGAGAGGGGCGAAGTTCGCTGACAAAGTTGATCAGTAATATATCTGCAGAAGGATACTGTAATGAAACAAAAATCGCCCTGAAATTAGCTGATTTCCTATCTCGAAACTAAATAGAAGTTCTTTTCTCAATGTGCCCTCCTTTTGTATTGATTACCCTCTGAAGTTCACTCTGAAACTTTCAACAGAGACACGCAGTTTCTCTTGCGGTATTTAGTCCCATGCCTTCTTTGACAGGGCGAGCTGTGCGGGGACGCCCGCTTTTGGGGCGACCTTTAGCATTGCCTATTTCCTCAAATTTGACCACGGTATCATAAAAAGTTGATTTCGCGGTCTCTAGATGCTAAATGATTGCTGAGCTTGATATTCTCGAACGATGAAGATCAATATGATTCTTGGTGTTTAATTGGTGTTTACTCCATTTCAGAATAATACAGAAGGTTTTAACAACAAAAGCTGTCTTGAACACAAAAGCCAGAGATTCACAAAAATTCGGGAGTTTTTTGCATAAACAAACATAATTAGCTTTTATTTTAAATTGAAAAAGAGTCCAGTGGCTTTTCTCTTCGTAACGAAGACGCTGAAGTCAAATTGAAGGAAGTTTCGTTGGTTTTCATTCAATGTTTTCTACTTCTAGGGCTATTTTTTTAATCGGTTGGCTTTTATGCGTATTCCACTTTCCCATTATTCATGGTTATGAAACACGTTAAGTGTTTGCTTGCTTTTTATTCTTTCTCATCCTTTAGTACATCTCTATTTACTTCTCATTTATCCGGAATTTTAGAGTATATGATACGCAAACCAACTATTGAAAGTTAATAAGTGAGGGCATGGCAAATATCGCCAGGGGAGAATTCCAGAATTGGATTTTAGCACTTGAAATCTACAGGGTGTCCCAAAAAATGTTCTCACACTTCAAATGACGGATAAAACATTATTTATAAACATGGAGAGAAGTTAAAGTGGTTTCGAATACAGAAGACAAATTTAATTGAATAATCACATTCGGAAATGTTCAAATTGATGAACATATTTGTTCAGACAACGCTGATAGCGCGCACCAAGGTATTTGTAAACGTCACGAAACGGGTCATTAGGAATGTGGTGACATTGTTTTTCAATTTCCAATTTCAATGCATCAATAATTATTGTTCTTAATTTGGTACAATAAACTTCGTTTTATGAGATATTTCTGCAAAAAGAAGTCCATGGACGTGAGGTTAGATCTGGTATAAATTTGTCTGTGATGCGAACACTGATCGATCCGTCGTGTTGGTGGCGGCTTAGCGAATTCAGTTCTGAATCGTCTGTGCACTTCAATTGCGTTTTTGGTCTTCCAATAACATTTCAGGACAAACTTCCTCCCTTCCAAGCCAAGTTGATTTCTTGCCATGCAGTGTTGAATCGAATACTCCTGCAACTTCACAAAACACATGTTAAGGACAGTTAAAGCATGAGGATATTTTTTTGAGACACCCAGTTTGTGAGACCTACTTTTATTTTGGGACTGACGACATGTTTGTTCATAAATTTCTTTAACTGATCTTGGTTGTAAATTTGAGTTAGAACTTGCAATCGGAAGTACATAATTTTTTCATTTATTTCATCCATCAAACTTTCCGGGAGGAAAACGGTAGTACGTGGTAATATTTTTGTGTTTTTTTAACTCTTGAAGAAATCATACGCTTGGACGTCGTATTCTAAGCGAGAGAGAGAGCTAAACATTTTTTTTGAAACTGGGAATACTTCATCAATTTTATGTTTCGCCACATCAGGCATCAGAGCCATTTTGAATGAAGGAAAAAATAATGCACGGGAAAACTTTTTAGTGGTTCCTTAGGTACGATATCCATGGGGAAATACAAGTTTCTAATTACTGTGAATCCCTTCGTGAGTTTATGACTGCCGCGGTAGTTGAACGAATTTTCAATCTGGAATGATCACCGCGAGTTTTCAGCTGTCGTCAGTATCTTAAATTTTCTATCGTTTCTCTTGATACTGGAGAGAAGTGTTTCTTTGCCGGGAAAAAAAATTCTTCTTGTTGACGTGAAGATTTTATTTGCTTCGAGCGGCAGCGGAACACTTTTTAATTCCTGGTTTGTTTGATTAGCGATGTTTGCGCTGTGTTAGGGGGAAAAACTCGTTTGTAATGTGGTATTATCAAAAAAGTATGAAATTGAAGAACGATGTCGACAAAATAAAACGAAAGAGGTTCAAAACTTGATTCTTGAAGTACTCTTAGAATACGTTTTGTGAATCTGAATTTGAATTGCTAATTACTACATAATGTTTACGGTATGGGAGCGTGATTTATATCGTTACGCCATGGGGACAGGGCTTAGAAAAAGTATCTTATGATTTATAATATCGGTAGACTTTTAAAGTCGAGAAAGACAGAAAAGCCTGTGTTTTTCTTAACATAAGTACAAAGAGAGGAACTTTAGGTGATTCACAAAGGCTTAGGACCTAATTTTTCGAATTAATATAAAATAGTGTTGATTGTATCTTTCTAAATCCTGTTTTCAATATCTCCGTGTTTTGCCACCTGTTTTTTTTTTCTACGTGTCTCCAAATTTTGAGCTAAGTAATATAAGAGTTCATAATTTATGTTCTTCTTTTAGTTCTTCAACTCTCTTTTAATTGGCTATTATGTCATGACTAGAGCATGCCAACATACAAAAGAGCTTCATTTTAAGAAGTTTTCATAAGAACTAATCTTTTTTGGAGCAGACATAGAGTTATTGACCCGCACGTTAACTTTTATTTCCACGAAATTTTCCCCATACTCAACAAAACGCTGAAAACTGCGCTCTCTTGCTCCTAAAATAAAATGAAGACGGTCTGGGACTCTTCACTGAGGAAGATAAAAGTACCAAAATGAGGAAATAAAAATTTCTGAAATTTTACTGCTTTATGAGTTGACTTTACTATATGGTCTTATATAGCTTACGATTATTCATTCATCTAAAACTCTTTATCACACCAGAAACAAAACTGAAAACTAAAACTGTGTAATTTTGAAGAACATTTTGGATTATCATATACTGTCCAAGGCTTAGGATCAGATGTACATCCATTCAGTATTGGGGATTCTGATGAAATTAACGGAATTCGACTTGTGAACTCAACAAGAAGTTAATACATTTAAATATTAAATTTAAAACTAATTTGTGCACGCGTAGGGGGGTAAAAATGAGTTCGCTTAAATAATCTTGATGGCCTGTCTCACGTATGGAGTTTATGTTATCGTTACACTAGATTGGAACAACATAACTCGATAGGCTGGTCAAGCAGACCTTTTGACTTTTTGGTCACGTCGGACCTCGTACGCAGCAAGGTGCCACCGGTCAATCGTGAAATAGATTTGGCGTTATCATTATCATACGAGTTTCTTTGTTAAGTTATTAAGTTATACATATTGTCAACAAAATGACAAATAATAGCATTATGAATCTATTGTTAATTAAATTATCAATAAATGGTTCTCATTATGTTGTGGATCGGGGTACTAGCGCTTCAAAATTGTTATCCATTTTTTGTTTTTTCTTAATGCTCTCACCGAAAGCTTTTTTTTCGTGTTGCGTTGAGAATATTTATCCTTTTATTAATAAACTGAAATGGACCAAACGTTTAAATACTTTCTATAATCTAACCAATAAATTTGTTAGTTGCAATCAGCGAAATGCAGTGCAAAATTTAAATTAATTTCCCTCTAGGGACATAGGACAAGGAACAGGTTCAGGTTAAATAGGCATGCCATCCTATGCTATGGGAACTGACATCCCCAAAGGGAGATAGTGTTAGATTACCTCGGCTTTAGATAGGCCTTCGGGACTTGTCTCTTTCGTACTTTCTTGTCTTCTTTTAATTATCATATCGAGTTTGCTATCTCTTCTTTGTTTTTTTTTTCATCCTCTGCTTCCTTATCTTGCTGCTTCTTTGAACACGGTATCTAACGTGGAACTCTCATCGAGCATAGATTTCCCGTTCTCAACAATTCATACTGAATAGTCTTTTTTCTCCGCTCCAACTCTTAAAACCACCTTTGCTGTGGTTATAAGAGCTTAAGCTAACAATTTCTAAAGTAATTTTAATTATAATATTTTGAAAAGATTTCAATCAAATTCAGACATTATACAAAGCTTATGTCAGCCAATTTTATTTCACACAAATATAATCCTTTTGGTGTCAAAACAAAATATGTTCAATATTGAATTTAATGTTGTCATCGATTTTGAAAATTTGGCTTCAGTTCTCATTAAGGCCCGCTTCAGTTTCACGTCCAATTTAATAGATGACGCTATAGGTTAAAACGCGGAATGGCCAAATAGGACCGGCGACTGGTCAACGCCATGGTCTAGTCAAAGTTCGGATCATGAGGTGTTCGAGGCAGAGTCCGACCAGGTTGGGTCGAGAAAGGCAAAGTTTGGATCATGAGGTGTTCAAGGAAGAGTCCGACCAGGTTGGGTCGAGAAAGGCAAAGTTTGGATCATGAGGTGTTCAGATAGAGTCCGACCAGGTTGGGTCGAGAAAGGCCAAGTTCAGATCATGATGTGATGGTTACCATTGGCTCCGGCTGGTGGAATTTTTTGTAAGTTTTGCGGGTCTTAATCGGAACCGTCCCCGAAAATTTCGCTGCCTTATTTAGGTAATAGGGTTCATTTGAAGATATATTACATGCAATGACATTGTGCTCGCAAATGCGTAGTTTTCATTTTTCAAGATATTTAACTTTGAAGTTATATGGGAACGTCGTATGTAAAATTAAACAAACGGACACGTAAATAAGCTGAAATACGGCATTGACATAACGATAGGTGAGGTTAGCTGAGCCAAAGTTAGGTTACTTAAATAAACTAACCTATGTAAACCTAAAATACCTTAACTTAGCCATACCGACACCAATGGCTTCCGCCAAAATGACTGCGTATGTTCCGTATCCGCCATACACTGGTAGAGCCATGTCGAAACTGCCGTTAATGCTATTCTTGCCTGAACGTTATTTATGCTATATCTATACGAGCACAATATCATTTCTTGTAAAACGTC
The DNA here is from genome assembly GCA_030386875.1 of Morinoia aosen. NCBI lineage: Eukaryota > Metazoa > Arthropoda > Malacostraca > Amphipoda > Talitridae > Morinoia > Morinoia aosen. Next base: position 26,726,595 of record CM059559.1, read on the forward strand.
TTGAATTGTCTCTAATAACCTAGATGTAGCAAGAAAATTATGAAAATCGTTGACAACATTAAATTCAATAATGACCCAAATCATCCCTCAATCTTTTAGCCAGTTTTTCATGAAGCGATTTGGCATACCTTTTGAGAGGGATGAGGGAAAGCTGAATTGATTGCATTTTTACTTGGTGTGCATTTAGACTGGACTTCTTTTCTGGGTGCCTCGGTACATTCACCTGTTCTGTCAAAGATAGAGCGAGATGAACATCAACCTCCTTTCAAAAGCTAACATGAGCAGTTTTTCTTTCATTCATTCTTTTAAATGCAGTAAATGGCTGGTACTAAATTTTTTCATAATTCTCTGAAGCCTACTTCGCTGGGCAAATTAATTGGTACCTAACTCTATGAATAAGACATAGAAACCAATGCTATTTTATTTCGAATCCAAGGCAGGAATGATTTGAACATATACCCATTCACGTGATGCCATAAAAGGGCTTCGCCGACTCCAGGCGGCAATGAAGTTGACTCTTGCCAACGCGTTACTTTTGCTGATTATGATTATGATTATTGAGAACGTGGACATGATTTACGGGAGCCGCTGAGCTTCGAGTCTTCAGTTTGGAAAGTAAAGTTGCTGGATGGAAACGGAGTGAGCTTCAATCGAAATAAATTATGTCGAGCATGTTTTCTGACGTACAGTACTTTTAGTGTTCCAGTACTTTCCTTGGAGACTTCCCACATGCCGACAGTAGAAGTAAAAGTAAAAATAATTATCCGACCTTATCCTGCCTACGGTGCAGAATAAAATAAAGATGAAACCAAATCCTTTTGATTAGCTCATCGCTAAATTAAATCCAGTCTAACAACAGTAAGTGTGGAGGCCCATGAACGCCGAAATAAAACTCCCTACCACCGAAAAAGTTGAGTGATGTAATATGGGTTCAGAAAGTGAACTTTAGGAAGAATATGCGAATTTCAAAGGGATGTTTGAAAGCTTTGGTGAGTCTCACATTGCTGAGAACATAGTTGGTAAAAATTTTCAGTATGGTTGAGGAAATAAGTTTTACATTGAGTTCTTAAAATAAGCTGAAGCTCATCGAGAGGCTGGAATAGTAATTACATGAAAGTTATTTTATGCATCGGAGCTGAGATGTGATGCATCAAGTGGGAAATCTAGGTTAATTTGTTAACATTTTCTATTTTTATCCACTGATGATTCGGACGATGATAATTTTCTTCAAATGAACCATTTCACTCAAAAAAATGTAGAGCGACATAACTTTCTACATTAACAGATTTTGTTAAGAAGTAGCACTCAGCGGCTACGAGTATACATGGTGATTTTGCACATGCACAACCCAGGAGAAAGAAGTCCAGTTACAACTGCATTCACAATCTTACTTCGGTTCCCTGCCGAACTCGTCTCAAAAAGAATTGTTTTTTACTTAGTATCCTCTATCTTATATTATAGAAGTTCCGTGCAGATTAAATAGATTTCCATGCTAAAAATACAGAGACCTTAAATTTTGAAGTTTTATGCTTTAAGGGGGATTTTGGACCTCCCTAGAGAATACTCGTAATGCTCTTCTACTCATATCTGTGGGAATCAGCATTCCCAGGAGGAAGATGCGAAGTCTCGAGCATAAAGTTAGGCAGGCTTTTGCAAACATGTTAATTCTCCTGATTACAATTACTGAGAACGCTGGCATGATTTACTGTTTTTGAAACATAGAATAGGTTATTGTTTTGTTTTGGCTTTCTTTATTTTAGTTCATAGGTTTTTTATTTTTCAGCCCCAATTATTTTTTAAATTTTACCTAAACTTGTTTCAGTCTTGCTGTTCCTATGCGCAGCATGAGGAGACGCACCTTAAGCATAAATTTTTGTTTCCCTTAATTATATACTAAACGGTTCTTTCCTTCCTCTCTCGCAAACACCCATGAACGGCTACGAAGTCTTAAACAACCTTTTTATCAGATAAGGTTTTTTAATACAATGATTTAAGAAGGAACGGATTTAATTTTTTTTGGAAAATTTCATAAAACTTCTACACGGTTGCGGCGAGGCGTGCGGAAAAACCCAGTTTGCGCGTGAAAAGTGGGTAATGGTGTTTGAAATTGGCAGTAATAACAGGTGACCCGCTAGATAATTGCCCAGAAGCCCAAGAAAGACTTGGTAGCCATGACGACCAAATGCAGGATGTAGTTGACTTCAGTTCTGCGCTGGCGCACCTTTTGCGTATAAATTGTAAGTCTCTAGCTTGTCTGTACCCTGACTTATACTTCCAATTGGACGATTCGTAGAGAATCTTACTCGTAGAATAAAAAGAAGAACCGGAGTAAAAACGAACGTTACGTTTATTGCATACGTTTCGGAATTTGTAAAATTCCATCATCAGTGCTGAAACTGGAGAAAACAGAGAAAATTTCTTAAGATCCTAGTATAAGCAAATATATATCTTCCACAAAAATTTTCATAATGTAAGAACCCTAATTTGCATTCATTCATACACAAACAATTGCATACTCATAAGTCACATAAGCACACATATACATGCTAATCCAGATACACCCAGTGAACACATACTATGCTTACACACGCACAACACACATACAAAAACACACAGAATTACGTCAGTAGGGGGGAGGGCGATTGATAACTTAACGGCACTAATGTCTTTGTTGAGGTTAGGTTTATGAGTGAATATGAAAAGGGACTCTAAAAGTCTGAGGTCATGCTCACTGTTAGCTCGGAATAAAGTTGAAAAATTGGTGTTTTTAAATGAATGGTATAAATGATCGCAGTTATCTCTAATTGCTGAATGGGGTGGAACGGTTAATGCACGGCCGGTTCCATGAGATACTCCTGCGTGTTGGGCTGTTGACTGTGTCTGGTGAATTGTTGGAGTTTGGTGCTACCAACGTAAGACTGCATGCAGCAGTCACACTTATAAAAATAGACACAGCCACTCCACAGGCACTCATCCAATCGTTCTTTTCTGCTAAAAAAGGATACAATCTTAAAACTATTTTTGTAAACTATTTTGTCTTAAAACTATTTTTTGACGACAAGGATCTGTTCTTGGGCCTCTCCTATTTCCGATTTCTATCAATGATATTATTAAATCTACATCATTTTTTAAATTCATACTTTTTGCCGATGGCAGTACGCTTTCTGCGGTCCTTCCGAACCAAAATCCCGCTATGATTGCGGAGATTATAAATAATGAACTTCATAAGGTCTCATTGTGGCTTAAAGCTAATTAAATAAGCCTTAATATTGATAAAGCAAATTATGTTACATTCTCATACAAGAAAAATGTATCTCTTCCGCGCATTGAAATTGGCGAAAGTGAAATCGAAGAGACCAACTCATGTAACTTTCTGGGCATCATAATAGATAAACACCTGACCTTCAAAGAGCACATCGCTCATATTAGTTCTAAATTATCAAAATCCATCGGAATCCTAAATAAAGTTAAAAATTTTCTGCCTGAAACAGCTTTACAAATGCTCTACCGAACGCTCATTTCTCCATACTTGCAATACGGAATAGAAGCATGGCACGGAACTAATAAAAATAAACCAATACAATTTTTACTCTGCAGAAAAGAGCTATCAGAGCAGTAAAGAACCAAGAATATAATGCTCACACAAATAATTCATTCAAAAATTTACAAATACTTAAACTTTCGGATCTCTACAAAATCTCCATTTGTAATTTCATTTGCAAAACATTAAGAAATGATGCCGGCAATAGCCGAAAACAATTATTAACTGCGCAAACTGGTCATTACGACCATTTAACCCGAAATAGAAGTAAATTCATGCTTCCTTATTATTCAAAGGCCCGGTCGCAACACAGTATCCTCTTCGTTGGAACTAAAACTTGGAACTCAATACCAGCGGAGATCCGTGAAAGTAATTCTTACAAAGTATACAGAAGACATCTTGAGTCTTACTTCTTATCAGAATACTAGTCGTGTTAGATCACCATGTTAAATCTTGTCTCCTACAAGTCTCGTCCTAATAATGTAACTTGCCATAGGTAACATAACCGATCTTCAGTCTGCTCTTAAATCGTTTTATCCAATATACTGTTAAATATAGCCGATTTGACCTATATTGTAAAATACAGCATCAATTATCGAGTTAATTATCTCATTGATCAGTCTAATGCGAAACTAGGTTAAGTGAATTAGGTTAAACATTATTATACACCTTAAAATAATGTGATTTTTAGGATGCCCTAGAAGTCGCTGAACTTGTTCGGGCCCACAGGTAGCTATACTCAAGTTTGACCTTTGTACTAGACTTAAGAAGCATTCTACCTCTGTATCACTGGTGGTAAAAAAAAAACTTTAAATTGTTTATTAAATTGTTTGTACACTTCAGTTGAGTGTAACCAAGTTAAATTTCGGATCTTCCATCGAGACAGCGGGCAAGACTAAAAGAATGTTCGTGTTGTTGATGTACCGTTGATAATGAAATGGAGTTGTGTGTTATACGCTTACCTGTGTTACTTTTCATTTATTCCCGAGTGTTCTTTGTGATTTTGTTGTAAGTTGAATGTTGCTCTTTTTGTCGCAGCTCTATCTCTCTTTCCTTTCGGCTTCACTTAACCTCCGTTATTATACTGCACTGGGGTACATAACTCTTATTGAGTTGGGTTTGGTAGTCGATTTTTTTAACTCATTTATGGCAGCTGAATTGAAAATCATGGTAAATGTTGAGGATTAACCAGTAATCGATTTTTTATTTCGCCGGGCGGATCGTGAGGGGATAAGGGGTGCACCACATCAGCAGATGGGAGGAGCACGTAGGGGGTAGAGGCTGTATCAAAGGCTAGTCCGAAATCCATCACATATACGGGAGTTATTGTAAATAAACAAAATAGCACAGAAAAATAGTGGGTCAAAAAAAATTATTGGCTACGAACAGGGGACGAAGAAGTCTGGGTATTTGAGAGTAAAGAGCGGAGTAATTTTAAAGTGGAGAGAGGGACACGTCGCATAAGGAAAGGACGCTTAAGAACGAACCAATCAGAGGGCGAGGATTTGCGCGGGCATCCCGCTCAACCCTCGATGCGCAGCCTTTGTGCGGCTGACGTATAAAAGGGGTAGAAGGAGGCAGAACCGATCTATTTGACCGGTGCAGTGGCAAGGATGTAGGCTTCCTGACGGCCAGAGGGGAGGTGAGAATACGTGGTTTAATTTATTGATAATTCATGTGAAGTCATCGAAACGTAGTACGTCTAACTTCTGGACGCAGTGATGCTAATTATTATTGAATTGCAGGCTTGATGTTTTTTTGTTATGTAACAAAGTGCTTTGTGATCTGTTTTGTGAAGCGGGGGGTAAAATACTCATCCGGATTGATTTCAAAGGGAAATATATTATGTTTGATTTTGAGAATTAAAGGGGAGTAAAGAAGTAATTCAATCAATGCCATGTGAAGTAGGTATGTTGCAGGGAATGAAGATTCAAATAGAGCTTGTCACTTAAAATGATAATCATTCACAGGCGGGTTTGGGATAGCTGGCCTGCGCGGCAGCTGAGACCGCGGAGACGTGGGCTGTGAACGCCTAACATCCGAGGGCCTGTAGCGACACAACCGGCTGAGCGTTCGCAACCTTGCAGCGGGCAGCCAGCCTGGTATTCAACGCTAATGACGAAGCCTGGAGGTTGTGTTCGAGCCTCGACAGGCCAACGACAGGGTATTTACTCCAGTTGTAATAGTGAAGAATGAAGGGAAGAAGAGGCACGCCGAACAGTGCAGATCTTTGTTTGGCGCGCAGAGAGTGTTATGAATGTAGGCATCAAGTGCAAATTTACAAGGAGGTCTTCCTTATAATGAATACCGTGTGATAAGCAGGATTGATGTCCTGCAGCGAATTTTTCTCCGTTTGTCTATGTAACATCATTATGCCGGATAAAACTATCATGTCGCAGATCATTAACATCTTGCCTGAGGGCTCTGGTGCGAAAATGAGTGTTGCGATAAAAATATGTTTACTTGTGCCAATTTTCCACGTGTTCATCTTAAACAGAATGTGTTTTAATCTTCCAATGTTTTTTATTTTCCATGCCTATTACGTGGGTACCATGCAAGCACAAAGGTGTACTATATTCATTATGTGTGAGGGTTGAAAGTCCCTCTGCGTTACGTGCTCAGAGAGCATTGTTTTCGCGACACATGGTTCGTTTGTGGTAGGCTCATTGAAATGGCTCAATGACATTTTTGTTCTCGTATTCTTTACAAAAACGATATGAATGTTTCTTTGAGGGGGATCACGCTATATATGTTACAATTGTGGTGAACGATGTACATCAAGATTCTTTTGAACAATCACTGAACACTGAACAGTCATTACTTAGTTGGATTGTGAACAGAATCCCTTATTCCTCCAGTATCCCAGTGTTAGTACACAAATATGTTGTCATTCTAAAAGAATACACACATTTTACATAGATTTTCTAGTTCGAAAGAATAAAACTTAGAGTCCTTGCTCGAATTATTTTTTTTCACTGCCTCGTTTTTAAGAATTCTGAAGTGCTATATTTTGATGGACTTTATTCGAGATCCAATTCATATACCTAATTATGATCAAATCAATGGTGAGCAGAATCATCAATTTCAATCTTGGTATCATTTCCGCCGTTGTGGTTTTCATTATCATCCAGATTTTTTAGGGAATCAAAGCGCAGTCAAACAAGAACTGATTAGGATATTCTTAGCTACTTTTATTTTCCCAGAGTTTTACGTTTCGTGTAGTGATCTTACAGTGTGCACAAGTAAAATAATTCATTCAATGATCCCTCTACTAACTTATTGCTGATTGAAAAAATTTTTACTCTGTTAATTCTAGTTCTTGTTTTTTATCTTTCATCAAGAGTTCGATTACCGGAAAGCAAAACCCAACTCAAAAATAAAGTTCAGTCGGATCATGTATACTTTAAGGACACCAGCGCCGTCTGGTGTCCATAAACTACACTCGGATTTTTCTAGGGTCCTTAAAATACACTTGGGTGATATTTATGATAATCAAAATGACATTAAACAAAAATTTTAACCATTTATGAAAGCAATGCATAGAAAGCATAATGAAGAGGCGGTCAAAACATAAATACATAGTACATTATTTTCAACTGGATCATAGCCTCTTTTTGGCCTATGCGTTCAGACCACAGATAAATAGCGAGAATCCATTTTTGTATATTTATCATGGAATTTCGTGAAGTCTCTTTTTTCATCCTCGCCACTGAATCTTCTTCAAACAACTCTCTGCAGATCCAACTTCATTGGCGCTGTTGAGTTCGTATCTCAATGCTAGTTTAGGTAGACTGATAAAGTAGACTTATACTCCGATACTGTTTGTAGGAAAGAAATGCTGTCCTTTCTTATAGACACTTTATGTTTGAACTTCAGACAATTTTTGCATTGGCATCTCTACACATATTTATCAGTAACACTGCTGTGCCTAGTCCAATTCATTTCTTCATTACAAGCATCACACTTCATGGCACTGCCAATAGTTGTCTCTGCTTCGTCCATTCAAATGGCCGGCAGTGGATCTTTACCAAGTAGAGGAAGAATTTCTGTTTGAAATTTTGCTCGGTTCATTTTATTAAAAAGACCACTGTTTCATTAAGGGTTTAAAAAAATTATGGTAAATCTGAAGGACATGACAGTTGTCGATTTTCCACTTTTTGGTGCCTGAACCTAATGAATTGAATCAAAATAAACAAGTTTTCTTTTATGCACTTTTCGTCTCAAATGAGTATTTTACGATTTATAGCGGTAAGTTTAGTTTCGTCATTGATGACGAATGCGCCCGAATAAACAGCTACTCATCGATTTTCGAATTTTTGTTGCTTGAAACATGGTAATAACATCGAAATAAACAACTTTTCTTCTATACACTTTTTTCGTCAAATGAGTATTTAACGAGGTATAGCGGTAGGTTTGGTTTCGTCTTTCAAGACAGAGCGCTGGAAGCGAGACGCCATTGCAGTATTGCCATACAACTCGATCAAAGAATTTCTTTCCGCTTCAAAGACTGGAGTTGCGGTAAGTCATTTACCGCTATAACTAATAAAATACTCATTTGAGACAGAAAGTGCATAGAAGAAAACTTGTTTATTTCGATCTAATTAACTATGCTAAGGCATCGAAATTTACAAAATCGACAACTGTCATCTCCTTCAGATTTACCAAAATTATTTACGGTTTTAAAAGAATTATTTCGATTTGATTGCAGTCAAGCTATGCAGAACACCGAAGCATAGATACATCCAAAAATTCACTGGTGTCCTTAGCTACACTGGGGTCCATAAAGTACACCTGGGGCCGAGTTTGCAAATTTGCCATGGTGTCCTTGAAGTATACCTGGTCTGTTCAGTCTTCTTCTTTATTTACTAAAGAAATCTAATGGCAGAGTGTGACAAATTGAATTAACATGGTTAGATCTAGATGGTCTAGGATTCCAGCTGGTGCGCGAGAAGAAAGCTATAGCCAACGCTGAAGCTGGGAAACTGCATCAGCTGTTCCATGGCAGGCGATTAGTGCATCTGCGCTCACTACTGCTTTGCATCAGCAGTTCAAATTTTGAGTGTGGTAATTTTTGTTTGAATTCAGATGGGTTCAACTAATTTCTTGGATAAAAATACTAGATTTAATATTGAGAAAGTAATAATTCATTTCAATCAATTAACACATTGACTGCGATGGTTTAAACTGAAGTTTGAAATGAACTCAAATTTAAATTTACAAATTAAAATTAATAAATTTCCTTCGAATGAGCCATTTCACTCAAACAAATAATTAAAAGCGACATAACTTTCTACATTAAGAGATTTCGTTAAGAAGTCGCATTCAGGTGCTGTAAATCAAGGAGGTTGAATCGGACCTCCTTGCTATAAATAAATTGTAAAAAATTTAAATTTAAATTTACAAATCCAACTCAAATTTAAAGTCAAAAGTTGTTAAAAAATTTATAAATACCGAATATTTACTGGGTAAAACAAATACCTATAATTTAAAAAGACTGTTAACAATTTTTCCAACGACCCATCGATGGGTCGTTTTGCAGCTGGAAAAATCTAAGCACGACCCACCGGCGGGCCATACCGCAATGAATGTGTTAACTTGCCAAGCTGAATATTCCGTACCAACTAGAAAAAATAAATTTGCTTAGGTGAACGTATGAATGCTTACATTCCCGAGTTACCAGTCAAGTAGTTTTGATTACACATAAATTGGCGGTTAAAAAGCTCATGTATTTAATTCATACGCTCAAGATTAACGTTGCACGAGCAAACTAATATTGCAGAAAGAGTATATCTGAGAGGCCCTTGCATATTGTGCTAGAGAGGCACAAGTTTCGAGACAGACACCAAGCACGATCTCTAAGCTGACCTCATGTCGGGAATGTACACCGAGGCAAACACCGGTCGCCACCGGTCGCCGTCTTCTACTAGCAGAAATCAGGCGCCCCCTTCCCGAGCTGGCGCGTCTGTGCTGAGCGGTCCCCAGCACTCGTTCGCCGCAGGGTCTTCCCTTGCTGAGGGAGTCTGTGCTGTGGGGTCTGTGCTGTGGGGTGTGCTCACACTGAGGCGCTAAAGAACTGATCTGTCATGAATGTCAGAAGAGAAAAATGCGAGAAAAACAGTTTATTTACAATAAAGATACAGAGTATCATTGGTTTTCAAATGTCTTGACTTAACAATTCTTGATTGAAATAGATATATGGGTGTCATAATACTCAAGTTAATAGTCGAATAAATGATTGAGAGAAAAACATGACGAAGCATGAAAATGTATTCCCTTTGATGAATTATTCAGCGTTGGAAAGTGCATGTGAATACTATACTGTCGAATGTGTCACTTTTATTGAAATAGGAATATAAGAGCAAAGATGTCATTCATAATTATGAACAATTCAGTAGTTACATCTGGCAATCGTGTCACGTGTCATTCTTACAACCGGCGTAGCGATTCTCGATGTCTACTTTTCCATCCTCGCCACTGAATCTTCTTCGAGCCACTCTCTGCAGATCCAACGTCAGACTTCTCCCACTCATAATCTTCAGACGATCTTCAGCTTTCACTGGTAACGCGCATCAGTAACGGACTCTTCACCTCATCATCAAGTACGGCATAATCCGGCGGCCGTGTGTCGACTTTGGAGTGTTGTCTCCGTGCCTCGTTGGGGCGCCAGTGCCCGGCATGAGGGGAGGCTACTATAAGCACCCTGTAAGCGCGTGTGCACTGTGCACACTCGTCATCATCACCTCACCACCGCACCGCGAGGAGGCGCTTCGCTTAACGACAACACCAGTAAGTCAAAGTGTTTGTCGTTCGCAAGCATTGGATTTTACGGCTGAAGCTTAATGAAATGTTCCGTTCCTTCCTGTTAAATAATTACGCCTAGGGTAATTGGACGGATAATATATGATAGCTAGTTTTGGGTGTTTAGATCAATGTTAGTTTTGGGAGTGTTTCTGTAGTTCAGATCGGTGTTAGTTTCGGGAGTGTTGCAAAAGGATTTACTGTTTCAGTTTTGCATACGCTCTTGCTTCTAACTTACTAAATATTTCTAATTTTACTTAGGTGCATCATCGGGGTTTTGCGCCTGGAGACAAAGACAGCGGCTCGAATTCTTCGCGACGAGTTTCCAACGCAGTCTTTAGATGACAACCAGCGTTCTTGATGACCCTTTCATTTCCATCTGAATGCAATTTACTTTCTAAGCAGAAATCAATCCACTGTGTTGTTCATTCAGGGTCATTTAAGTAACCCTTAATTCATTGTATTCTTATTCATAATTCTCCCCGACCGCATTTTTTCGTTAAAAACAGGCAAATTTTGTATAAATATGCGAATATGTTTGTATATATGTATGCAGGGTGTCCCAGAAAACCACTAAATGTATCCTATTTTTCAATAAATTAAACCTCCAGTTCAAGTTGAAATATTTTAGTCCTTTCTTGTACTTGAAAATTTTATTTTATACCCAGATAGAATAAAATTATTGTTAATATCTACAGAATATCTCCTTTACAGTAGAAAGTTGAATGAACAGGGTGTAACATGTTTTGAGAAAGGAAAATCAAGTAAACATGACACAAACCTTAATACGTAATGTCAATGGTTACTAATAATATTCAAAAATTGTATCCTATGTATTTTCGAATATTTAAATCATTTGTGAGTTAAATATTCGTTTTTTAACAGCGCAAGACTCTTAAAATGCAGCTAATTAAAGATCAAAGAATTTTCATTGTCTTGATATTTAAATCAACTAAAAGCTGTGAATAAGTTCGAAGAGCTTTTAACGGAAAGTTTCCTGAAAGAAACTACCCCGATGAAAAAATGTTTATCAAATAGTGAGGAAATTTAATGAACATGGAAGCATTGTGAACAGAAACAAAGGAAATTCAGGCAGAAGAATAACACAAAGGACTGAAAATAATGTTGCAATTGTGAGACAATTGATTATTGAAAACTCCCTGAAGGCGCAACGAAAGCAGTCTTACAAAGACAACATTTCAAAGAAAGATATTTGTGTTCATCCGTACAAAATGTCAACAAAACATCAGTCAGTAAATGTCAATGTCAATAAAACATCAACAACCCCTGACTACGCAAGGCAAACAGCGTTTTGCAATTGAATTACCGTACAAGAACCAAGGTTCATCGAAAGATTAGTAGTCACTGATGGGGCGGCATTTTCAATGAATGGAAGTGTTAATACTCAAAATGCAAGGTTATGATCTATTAATCCAAACGAAGACTGTGCTTTTGAAAAAAAGCATACGAAGAGAGAAGCTGTCTGTGTTAGCGAATTTTTATTAGGCCTTCTTTTATGAAGTAAATACGGCAGGAAAACTTTATTTAGAAATACTAAATAAATCAATAATTCCGTCATTGGAGGTGGTTTATAAAAATAACCTCAATCATTTCAGGCATATTTGGTTTCAGCAAGACGGAGCGCCAGCACATCGGTGCAACAAAGTCAAGGCCACCCTATATTTTGGCAGCGTGAGCTAGCAGTACGATTTGAAATTTAATGGCCACCGAGAAGCCCTGGCCTAATTTTTTCCTATGGGGATATGTTAAGGATCAGGTATTTAAAACGCCTCTAACAAAGGGAATACTACAAGAACGGGAGGAGGATGTAGGTATTTCAGGAATTGAAGGATGATCGAGCAATGATTCGGAAAGCAGTTCGGGACGTTGCGATTCGAGGTAATACTTGCCTTGAGGGGGACGGCCGTCTTGTTGAAAGATACTTAATGTTGAGTTGCATTTCACTTATTAAAGTATATTTACTGTTTAATCGTCAGAATTTAGTTTTGTTGTTAAGAAAGGTGGAAAGAAGAAAAAATATCAATGGTATTATTTCAATAAATTTATTACATGTCACACAGCGCGTTCCACTCGTGTTCATTCAACTTCCTGCTGTGCAGTAGATATTCTGTATATATTAACAATTCATTTCATCTGAATAAAAAACAAAATTTTTAAAAACATGAAACGAACAGACTGAAAATATATCAATTTCAACTAGGGGTGTAATTTAAATAAAGATAGGTGACATTTTTTGTGGAACACCCGGTACACATTCGTATTTCTGCATATATACATACATATATAGGGGAATAATTATGAATGTAAAATGGAATTGTACTCTGATACTATCTGTAGAAAAGAAAGCTGTTTATTTCCAGCTGATTTGATGCAAAAATGATCCTTAGATTTTACAATATGTTTGACAAAAAAGATCATTAGTTGATATTAGTGTCATGACCACCCATGTCTGTGTGTGAACAGAAGATTGAGAGGAAAACATTTTAATGTGTTCCCATAATCAGTTTTTTAACGTAAGGTAATGGTTATAATGTATATGAAGTAAAAAAGTAAAATGAGAGTGATACATTGATGTAAAACACTTATGGCAGTCACCACTTACCTTGAGCTTCGGTTTTTGCGACGTCATGGAATATCGTTAAATGAATAGTGGATGGAAGTAAATAATTCTATATTCAAAACGTAGTCTTCATAACTCATTTCGAAATGATCTTTTCGAGCTTACACACCAAAACATTAACAGGTAACTACAACAGAGAATATAATCTGAACCACATAACAAGCTTTATGATGTTTCGTACATAACTGATGCAGACAGAAACGTAAGGAAAGAAAACAGTTTATTTCCAGCAGAAATAAAAAAATCAATTTTGAACATTGGCTAATGAATAATTCCTAACTTTGAGGAATTAACTTTTTGCCAAAACCATTAGTGGTATTTTATTAGTCATGCCAGTGGTAAAGGAAAATATTGAGGCAAAAACATAATAAAGGGTTCCTTCGGTTGGATTACTCTTCGCTTAAAAGCTTGTAAGTACCGCTCACATCGGAAACGACTGAACATGGCAAGAATGCTTTCGGATGGAGAGAAGGGAAGTATTTTGTTTTTACTTGCATTTACACCTAAGCTCAGCGATTTTTCTTCAGGAACCATTGTTGTTGATTTATGGAGAACGGAAATGATAAGATACGAAAATCCCCAAGCGCGTCAGTGAAGTGCGTGGGGATGTTTGCGCGCCTCCTCTGCTCGTCGGTCTTCAACCCCTCTTTACCTCTGCTTTTTAGGCATTGGGAATAAGTTCTTCAGTGCAAAACTTTGAGAAGTTTGAAAATTGACCAAGTGAAAGAAAAACATTTAGTCAGCATTATGTGCTCTTTTGAGCCACACGTGGGAAGTACCAGCACACTGTTTACTCCCTTTCTTTATGGCCCGACAGTTGTCATAGTTTTAATGCGCTAGCTTGTCAAATGCTCTGATATTGGCGTTTTGAAGTTGAATATTAAAGATGTTAGAATGAAGGTTGTCATGACATTTACGACAAGAAGTAGCATGGGCTGCTGTTATCTGAAACAAAGGAAATGGCCATGAAACAAAATCAATGATGTGGAAATCTAACTCAGTTACCGATAGGCCTTCAGGAAATTCATCATTCGTGCCTATATCGTTTCCCTTAACACTCAAACATTCTTTATCATCTCTCCTTTGATTTTTTATTCTCGTCTTTCTTAACTTACCGGTTCAATGTTTAGTGTATTAGTGTGGAATTGCACAGCTTATGTACTGATTACCTTCTTGTTCATTGATTCCCTAGATACTCTTTTCTCTTCTTTCTTTCGGAATCACATTTTAAGTAGGTGTCGATACCGCCGTGCGGTCGACGTGAGGGTTTATGAAAAAGGGGCTGTCTTCTGTGCAGCTACCTTTTTCTGGAGGCGCTAGCTTCTCCGCGCAGCTGCACTTCCTGAGGTTCGTGTGGGTACTGCCTACGCCGTAATTAGTCCGCTAGGGCAACAGAAGTAGTTTCTGTATGTGCCGAACTACGGCGGTACCGTTAGGGTGAGATTAGTATGGGTACCGCCTACGCCGTTATTAGTCCGCTAGGGCAACAGAAGTAGATTCAGTTTGTGCCGAACTACGGCGGTACCGTCAGGAGGACGAGAAACTGTCTGCGCGTAATCAGTCCGTTAGGGCTCCTCAGGAATTCCACTGATTCGCCGAACTGCGACAGCGTCTTCCTTTACGACAAACTATGCGAAATAGTTTGTCCTCCCAAGGTGGTTTCTTAAGCCCCTTTTTAGGCGAGGTATCGGAATAAACTAAAGCCGGTATCAAAAAGGAGAAAGAAAACTCTTTTGACTTCAGGATGTGAATGGTTTGTTGCAGAATCTCTTTGCAGTGTCTCTTAAATACACAGATACATTTTAGCAAAGACAATGATTCATTTGCTTTTTGCCAAAATTATTCACATAAATATAAGTTACTGCATAACACGGTACAAGACGCAAAATTACAAATAAATGTTTGTGCCATTCAGATAGGTAATCAATCTAATGTTCGAGTATTGAAATACAATACTATGTAACTTGAGGGCTAACTAAAGTAAATACACAGGCGCATTATCGGGGCAGAGGAACAGACTTAGGCCGGGTACAAGGAACTGAACACTTAAAGAAAATCCTTAAGATTATGGGTAACTATTACAGAATGGACTCGACACCACTTGCGCTGCCTGACAATGATTCTTAATATCTTCACTGGACAGCGTTGGAAGCAAGGGTTTGTTCATTTTGTCCACTGCCAAGTAAATTTGTTGCTAGTAGAGTACTTGTCAAAATGCAAAAGATGTGCGACCGAGTTAAAGCTTGGGTGATATTGTGTTTGTGTGGTAAACATGTCTAGAATGAAAGGCATAAAAAGCACGTGCAGCACGGTGTGTAAAGTGTTGCATTCTCGACAAAAAATTAGGACTTTCTTTCATCCAATAGTGACTAGAGACGGAGAATTGATCTGTTTCATAAATATAAAAGTAAAAATCATGGGCTGACACAGGAAAATCATCCAAATCGATTGTAAAACCAAAGCGCTTTGAAAAACAATGTTGTGGATTTGGTGGGATCAGGTAAGTGTGGTGTACTATGGTCTTTTGAAACCAGGTGAAACAATATATGAATACTGTTCGCTAGTCATCAACAAATCAATTTAAACAATGCTCAAAAAACCGTCTTGAATTCGGCTACGCGACACGAAAAAGGGATTTTGCTGCCAAGGAATTAATCATCACACACAGCAAAAGACTTCAGAGACACCTTTCCTACACTTGGCTGAGAACTCTTGCCCAGCCCTGCATACTCATCACACTTGGCTCCAACGCAATACCAGTTTTTTTCATCGACGTCTCTTACAATCCACAAGCAATGCTTCAACAATTACGAAGATATCAAAAAATGTCCTACTGGCTGGATCCCCAAAATAAGAATAATTTTTCTAAGGAGTCATTCACCATCTGAAGGACAATTGGGCAAAATACATAGCTAGCGAAGGCCCATCCTTTGAATAATCATCTGTCATTCAAAGTGCAATTCTCAAGGAGCAATAATTGCTACCTTAAGGAAAAATTAAGACGGAGTCTTTCTCTTAACTTTTTTCATCATTATTTGTAACAAACGTCTTTACGAATTATTTCCTTTCCAATGATGAGGGATCGACGTGAGATTTTTGTGGTATTATTTCAGGTATGTGTACGAGTACACCAGGGTTTACTTTAGTCGCTTTTGTACGGTTATATCATTTTTTTCAATCTATACCTTTTTCTTAGCCTTCTAACATTCCTGAAATCATTCACTAGACTTATCAGTTTTCAGATAAAAATTATTCTATGATATGAGTTATTATATGTTCAGGGCTTTAAGGTTCCACGGTATTAGGTATTGTTCAAGGTAGCATTTATAGCCTCAATTTTAGTAACTCCTGCTACAACTTGCATTTCTATTTTTAACAAGGAATTAAGACGACCTAAACCCTATTATGAATTTACTGACTGCAAGGAAAGATTTTTTAAATTACCTAACGTTTCGAAGATAATCATGCAACATCAAAGATTTGCCCAGCACCTCAAAGATAGCCATACACGCCAAAGATAACCTTATGCGTCTAAGCATTGTTTCATCATCATCCCTCAAGGCGATACAACTATTATATTTATAAAATATAACACTCCCAAGGGGAAGCTGAACGTTAGGTAGGTCTTCCATTTGACGAAATAAAATAGTTTTATTTTTATTTTGTTACGGACCACATTTTTTCGATTCAGTGCAACTTATTTTTAGCTTTTAATTTTTTCTTTTTGAACTTTTAACTTGTTCCATAAACTTCTTTCGATCTTGCTGTTTCAATGCACATGGTGTAGGGACACACTTTATGCATAGATGCCCTGTTCCTTTAATTCCATCAAAATGTTACTCTCCTTCTTCCTCCCTTGGGAATATCTTTGCTGTGAAGCTTAAGAATAGCTTATTTAATCTAATATTACAATAATTACCAGATTTTTATAATGATTTTCGTAACCAAGTGTTCGCGTAGTATTGAGGTGACACAGTATCCTTCCGTTGCAGTACTTACAGAAGCGGGAAAATTTGAATCATATTCGTGTTGGATGAACAAACACCAACTCGTGACTTTATGAATGAGTTTAAGTCAACACTTACGCGCTTCTTCGTTCGTTTGAACTCCAACACAACTCGCTTGTCAAAGACGGCTTCAATTGGGAAAATGTAGCGACTTGTGCTATTTGCTCGATGCCTCGACTTCCAGCGTATGCCTCCGCCTGCTGCCCTGTCCTGCGCTGGAAAGAGTCGCGCAACTCAGTTATAACTCTGGGCAATTCTTAAGTAATTATGTGATGGCATGATGAATATGATAAAAAAAGAATTTTCAAGTCCGAAGAGCAAGTTTTGGTCCCACACACATGCACAGCAAAAGTGAATCGTATAACTCCAAAGTCGGAGGACTAATAGGAATTCTTCACCGAAATTGTCAGTTTTCTATGGAGGGCGAGGGTCAGAACGACGTGAAAGACATGAATTACGCAGTATGGGCTAATAAAATATACGGTGTTACGAATTGCGGGAATATTTTCGTGAGCACGCTGATCTGGTTATCATTCCAAACTGTTCATGAAGTTGAGAATATCTTGCGTAGCTCAGAGAACAAGAAATAATGGTGGAGATAAAGAGAAGGTTACGCAACATTTGTGTGCTCTTTTCAATTGGAAACCAAGCGAGTTATGGCTGACTTTCTAGACTGACGTGTGTTGACTGGAGAGTTCTACCTTTGGACAAGATGAGTAGGTCTAGAACCTTCTAATGGCCAATTTTTACCTCATCTGCTGTACGATCGTTGGTATCTCAAAGTAAAACGATGCAAATTGATGATGGGCTTGTAACTTAAAAGAAATTAACACTAGCGCGAACAATTTGGGCGCAGAATGCCATGGAGAACACAAAAAAAGGCAAGTGACAATTATTGTTACGCAAAGTTTTCGTAAATTTTGCATTGAAATTGTCACTCTAAAAAGAAAAAATACACTTTACGTAAGTATAGGGAGCTACAAAAGAAATAGATAAAAAAACACTCATGAAAACAATCATTATTTTGATTCGCACTCTCGGAACGCAATTGAACATCGGGAACATTATTTGCCAGCATTTTTTATTGGACCTTCAAATCAACACTTTTCCGTGTGATGTGTGCCTACATTTCATGAGCTAGTAATAATAGTAATACTCTTGACATGCCCCTAAATTTTCTCCTAAATAGTCATTAAGCCACTCGAAATACTCATGGCACCATTCCTCCAATAATTTCCCGTCGTTGTCTCTATAGCTCGCTCTGCTGTTAGCGTCAGGAGAATTCTTACAGTGCTGCCTATGCTGTTCAGTTGTCGGGATCTTCCCGTTGTTATTCATTCCGCTGCGTTCCGAAGGTTGTTACTTGTAATGGTTGCAACATAAGGTTCTCGTAGGTTTGTTTCTTTCAGATGCTACAGGTGAATGAACGCGGATAAACTACAGAGTAGGTGAACCGATGACGAAGGCAGCAAAGGGATTGTATTTGAACCACAAAGAATGTTGATTGCGCTGAACAACTGCTGGATGCTCTCAAGACGAAGTTATCCTGGTACGTTTCTGAGGAGCCCATTTTATAACTTCTGGTGAGCACTGAATGTTGCGGACAACATTCTGCAAGCCCAATATTACTAAAAAGTTAGGGGCAAAAACCAAAGAAGTACCATGTGCTAAAATTGTTTGCGGTCAACACTAAAGCGAATGTTTCGGGCCTTGACAAATCACCAGCTGTATAGCTGCCAACATAGACAGAGAATTTAAAAATACTGACTAGGTAATTACACACATTTTCGTTTCACGTCAGCTCATCTGTTGTGCACCGATAACTGGTGAACTGCCGAACACTTCGCAGCATTTGCAGGTTTGACGAAAGCTTTTGTAGCGAAGGGAACGTTCCCGCTCCTGCGAACAAAGCCCCTAATTAATCTAAAATAAAAAAATTGTATATTATTTTATTAACTAATTCCTAGCGTTAAAAGAATCTTCTAAGTGTTAAACGAAGCATGAATATCGTCTGCCTAGCCAGCCAATTACATTCCATGGTATAGAATAAACGTTTTGGCAAGTCTACTATTCTGAAAATTTCACAACGTAAGAAGATTCCCACCAGAAATCATACACATCCAGGGTGAATCAATAATTAAAACCAACAGTAGTAAACAGCCAAATAATTTTACCTATTTATAATATTTTTTATTCGTAGTTTATTTAAATTGTCAAATGATAAATTAGCACTCCACTGGAACTGTTCATACCGACTCATGATAATTGAATTGCCAAAAATAAATAATAAAAAACACTGAAGATAAATAAAGGTCTACAATTAAAGACTAACGCCTCACAGCATACGTAGGTGTATCTCAGTTGCGACATTCACTCAAAAACAAATAACGTCATGGATGACTGCTTAGAATGAAGTCTCAACGCAGCCCTCTCATTTCCCACTCAATTCTAAATAATATGTAATTGCATTGCCTCACTTTTATCTAATGATCCTCCCGTTTCAATCAAAACGTTCACATAAACTTCACACTTTAATACGTTGATATCGCGTCCTAGCAAATGCAGCAACCGCAGCTACGTGCGTCATGCACGACTCGCAAATGTCAAAAGCCCTTTCTGTTCTCAAGACTGCCCTTATGAATCACACCTGCTTCTTCACTCTAGATCGTTCTTGGAACGTTGATCTCAGTTTTTGGGAACCGAATAACGATCTCTCCTTTTCATAATCATTTCATAAGTCTCAGCACTGCTATTGCCTCGAATGGTTTTTCATGATCATTATATTGATTTTAAATTTTTAATTTTAATTCAATGTATTTCGAAGTCTGAATACCCTTATTTTTATGCTTAATGCCTATAAGGATGCTCCCCAACAGTCATTACTCATAATTAAATCCCAGCACACGCGCTTCCCCTCACCATAACTCTACGAGCATCCCTTCGACCCCATGCATTTCTTTCTCTCCCGCCCGGTATTGCTTCATGAATTGGCTGCCCTGTTTGACGAATTTCATGTCAAATCGCGCGGTGCCGATGATATCAATGTATACACCAATGATATTTCCGTACCGAACTAATATCTAAACGGCATTTTCTGTCTAAATTTATTTTTATGGATGCAAAAATCTAATACTGTTTCCTAGTTACCATTCGCTGAATTAGCTGATGTACTTCAAGAACAAGTTTCCTGGCAATACCCCGTCCATGAGAGGCAAAAAATATTAAACCATTATGTTTTGAATCTTCCTTCTGCAAGGTATATCCATTGATTAAATCGAAAAGCAGAGCTAAGAAAATCCCTACTCTAAAATTTATGAAACAAATTCTAATTTTTGAAATTCGTTTATTGTGTATAGAACCGGCACAATATAGCATCAAATAGTTCAATCTAATTCAATTGTATTTTCCACGCTAACACATGCATCCGAAATTATATCACTTCCGTGGCCAAGAACTCTTCGATCACACAGAACACACAGCTCCCGCAATTATCAGTGCAAATTTCAGCTCATATTACGCAGTTACTCGTACAAAATGTCATCAGATTCTTGAACGTATTATTTCCAAGATCACAATTCGAGCGTAAGACGTGTAGTACACTTACATTGTTGAAGATTTTAATAAAATAATGTGGTTGTAAAACGCAATTTTTCTTTTGAGTTGGTCGCAAGTAACACCGAAACAAATCACAAATAATGAATTATTTACGCATGTAAGCTCAGTACAAGAAAAGGGAACTGCATCACACCCGTAGAAGAGAAGCGATGAAAGAAGCTAATAAATTCAATATATTCAATGTTTGTGTGTTTAAATACAAGATGGCGAATTCCCAATGGACATTTTAGTGCACGTAAAACAATAATTTTATTTAACACCAGGATCACTAAGGAAATGAAATATAATACGCGCACCATGCTGTTTAAGAAAATTGGTGCTCAAGTCTTTAAATAATCTAATTATAGTTACAAGCATCAATCATTTCGCGATTAGCAAACGGGGAGTGAACGAGACAACTCATGTGACTGCGGACGCACAATTATATTCTGCTCGTTATTTTCGCTGATTCCCTTTGACACTGGCATGATAACTAGCGCAAGGGGCTTTACACGTCACCATACTCATCACTCGTAAAGAATCAGAGTTGAAGGAAACCGAATAAGGCTGCAGTTAGCGTCATAGAACACAGGCCAATAAACATTTGTATTCTCTCTATAATTTTGCTGGTCAAGATTGTCATCATTATTCCCTACATTCATCGTATTACTACGTACATCACTCGATCACAATGCGTATAGGGTGTGAGGAAGCACCTTACGAGTCGATTCTTGTTCCCTAAATTTCATTCCAAGGTAAAGGGGAATTTTAAAATTATGTTTTGTTCCTTTCTTTTTTTAGAAATTCGCTCCTTACCGTCAGATGACGTGCCATGGACCACTCTTTGAGCAGAAGTGGAGGAAAAAAGTATGTGCATTTAAAATCGTCGGAGGGACGAATTGACTCGTAATATGTTCTACGCAGATGAAGTCAAGTTTGTCAGTCGTCTATTTGTTATTAGGTTTCAATAAAAAACCGAGTTCTTTATGTGGAGAACGGAGGATATTTTTGTTTTGTTAAAGGGGACCTGCAGCTCTGCTAGTTGTAGTTCGCTTCGTCTCACTGAAAGTGCAATGACTGCCACAAGCATGTAAATTTGGCTGGAAAGATGTGCAAACTTGAGAATTTTGTGCTAGAACACACTCAGCGTGGCCATGTCATGCAAGTTGCACCGCTACGGCGATTTGAATGGTTTGAAAATCTGCCCATAGGGAATGTGGTAACACAAGCGAACCGCGCGGCGGTAACGCGACGCTGTCCCACTTAACTCCGCCCAAACTTTTCGCCTGGGACCCTCGCCGAGCTAAACCTAAGGCAGTTTTACGAAGAGGAAGGGGATTTTCGCATGTATTTTGAGGGTTCTTGAGACTTCTTCTGTCTCTGCATTAATGTTGCCGAAGCATATACCTCTTACGTGCTCTCAATTTTGGATTGCTGCCCTATATTTTATTCGTAAGCCAGATACACTGAGTTGAAACCTAAGTTGTCAACTGTGGTCCATGGAAAGGAGCCACGAGAATCTGTGATGAAGACTTCTTCAGCATGCTGTAAGGCCTGAATTCTCTTAAAAATGGAAATGGGTGGGGGAGTAGCAAGAGTCAAAAAGTGCATGTTCTTGTGCGTATGTCTCCGGGAACGAGACTTGACTTATCTCAATGCAACGCGAAGAACTAAGTCCGCCGTGTACTTTGCTGAATTTAGTGTCTCGTCTACCAGCAAGGCTTTTCATTTCTGTTGTCTTGCTCATGACAAAAGCAGACGTACCGATTAACCAATTTCCAGCTGACCTGTTTACTTGTACGTATTTTTTTATCTCTCTTATCCTATTCGCCCATCCGTGTTCGTCTTTTAGGATAAGAGTATCAAAAAACTACTTTTAATGATTAATTTAAAGGCTTTCACTTGAAACTGAGTTTAACGAAAGAATGGATTCCGATATCGTTATCATATCCTGAATGTAGATCTAACTGCAAAGACCTAGCGAATTTGATCAAACTGAATTTTTTTCTTCATTGAATCTATTCTTGTCCTCGTGAATGTGAGTGAATTCCACGAAAGTTATTGAAATTTTTAAATAAATCGAATAGGGTTGAGTGTTAATTTTCAGTTTATTTTGACGTTACAGGCACGACTTATATGCATTGTGTTAAAGAAATATTAAATATATCTCTACTTTATTGCCTATGCACCAACACATCGCACGATTGCACTGTTATTTAGGCTTCAGAATGAGTTAGAAGATGGGAGAAAGAGACGTAATCTCATGGCTCTGCTATTATATAAAAAGCAACTTAATTGATTGATTTGAAGGATTTATCAAAGATTAATTAAGCCTTGATCTACTTTCCTAATCGCAGTGGAAAAAATTATGTTCGCGAGTGAATGACAAATTTGGATCTAAAAATTTTACCTATACTGAAAAACTGAAGCTGTGATAGGGCTTGTGAATGATGTGTTATTCTTCATGTTTCGGGTACGCTAAGTATTATTCAATACTTGAAACTTAAGCACTCCGAAAGACACTATGCCGTCGATACTCGCTGAAAAGAAGGGAAGGAGAGACGGAGACTAAAATAATCTCGTTAAGTTTGTTCGTACTGACCTAGTTTTTGCGGAGACCCAAGCCTCAATTTTCTGTTACCATACATCAAGATAGAAGTAAACCTTTTTAGTTCCATGAAACACATGAGGGATTTCATTTGACCATCGTAATTATTTATTCAAATCGATGAACATTTTTTTGTTGCCATGAAAATAAACACATACTTGGCCTCACTGTTATTAGCAAATATCTAAGCTGAAGTTACACTGAAATATTTAAACCTCTTTCCCACATATTGTTTTAATGGCACATTGTTTACTTTTGGTGATACATTTTCGATTACGCATAACTGAGCCAGGAAAGTTTTCTTGACCATGTGATGTTTACCCACTCATGGTACTAAGTTTTTCTTTACACCAAAACATTTTTGCCGGCCAAAATTTAGGTAATTAAATAGGTAGCTATACTGAATTTACTAATATTTCTATTGTCACGATATAATTTTAGTGATTTTTATTTCT
Organism: Morinoia aosen; assembly: GCA_030386875.1. Lineage (NCBI taxonomy): Eukaryota > Metazoa > Arthropoda > Malacostraca > Amphipoda > Talitridae > Morinoia > Morinoia aosen. The sequence goes on from CM059559.1 coordinate 26,750,239, forward strand.
GTATTCTCAATTTATGAGTACTAAAAACGATAACGAATAATGATATCAAATGCTACCGTTTGTAAAGATCCTGAGGTCGTATGCAGTACCAAAAATGATGAAATTGACTCAAGGTACATCTCGAAGTATGAACGAACAGCTCCGTAGAGAAGTCTAATTGTCATTTCTCAACCCAATCGTATCAATCCGTGGAGCAGCGGAGCAGACTGGGAAACAGATTTTGCGCTCATCAATGTCATCATGCAGAAAAATGAGGGAGAATCTCTCTCGAAATCATTAACACATTTCATGAATCTATTCCGCGTATGATGGACTCTTTTTAAAAAATGAAACGCGGCTCGGTTTTTTCAGAAAAAATATACGATGTTTATTAAAGGTTGGTATGCTTTTAAATTTTATCTATTTCAGCAACGGTATTTTTTCTGCCAAGTTTTTCCAAGATTGTTTACTTCTAAGAGTCGAAAGTAGTACGATTACTGCGTAGTTTAATTTTTCCCAAAGTTGCTCTCAAATCGATAAAATTTCATTCATTGCTTCACATACAAAGCACGTCATACATTATTCACCGCACTACAATCGTCAAATCATAAATTTTCTGGCCAGCGAAGAAAGTACATGACTTTTTGTTACTCGTTTAGGCAAGTTTATAGGTCATATCGTCGTCCATACCATACGAGTGGCATGTCACATTGTTGTCTCTTCCACAGAATTTTTTTCCCTCGAAGGTTTTCTGCCGAGTACTACAGGGATCGAACCAACCGACCAAACATATTGGACGTCGTTTGTTCGCTCATGGCTTCACCATGTGGACTGAGGCGGTCATAAAAGGTCAGCAAGGGTTATCGTAGAAGATCCTATCGATATAAACAAGCGAGAGCGATGGCAATATTAGGAGGGTTGCTGCCACGTGGTCTGCGGTGTCCCGGCATTTTAAACGGGCCTTTAAGTTGCCAGCTTTATGACGATGCTCTGCAAATTTATGTTGAAGATATTACCAGGTCCTATTTACTCCGCAAATTATTAATATGGTCCAACATAAGATAAGATCCTCTAAAAATAAGAAATTTGATAGGTTATTGGTAGTAAAAGTTGGTAATGGAATGATCGTAAAATCTTCCTGCTTTGTAATACAATGTGCACTTGCAACCTGTGAACAACCGAGGGACTGCCATGAGGGCGCTGTACGGAGGCTAGGAAGCTGGGTCAGAATGAATTACACTCTAAATTTAAATCGACAGCGACTGTTTCATTGCATTTGGTAAATATAATGTCTCCTAAAGGTGAAGTGGCAAAATTTGAGGCAAAATAAACGCCTCATTATTCTGTGATATCACTCTTTTACATTGAAATATGGCAACTGAGCTAAATTTGGAGTCGGTAGGTGTTCAAAGTACTCTTGGTCGAGTAATTACTTCAACATTTAACAAAGAATCATTTTGGTGGTGCCAAATTTCAAAAAGATTGAGAGCAAAGTTCACTAAGAGCAAGACCTTAATGAACAGCCTCAACTGAGACAGAAACATTCTTGTTCACTGACAGTAAGCGTAACTGCGTGTCTCTGAAGGTACGACTTAGCAATTTCCTTGATCCTGTTTACCTCTTGAAATAAAACGGGAAGCCAACATAGCCAAGGATATCATGACAAAAACAAACGTTTAGAATTATGAAAATCATTTTTCAGTGCTCTGAAAAACAATAAATAAAAGTGTAAAAAAAAATGAGCTCCAATTCTTTTTGAAAAAACGAAAATAAACATTGAAATTGAAAAAACCATAATAAAACCAAATCTGTCGAAAAGTTTAAAAAAAATGGAAAGTTTGCCGCCGAGCCTTGTTCATTTATTGAGGGACGGTTTTTTTAAAATTTACATCGACTCTAAAAGGCGGAGGTCAAACAAATTTGGAATGAATACAAAATTTGGAAATAAGAGCATTTAAAAATATGGTTTTCATTTAAACAACGTTTTTTATTGACGAGTTGAATGGCTTGGTCAGGTTATCGCGAATGAGAAAGGAGATTCCTCTGTGTTGTGCACACCTCACAAGTAATTAAAGCCCAGTGCTACCTATGTATTAGATCTCTTGCAGCGGTCACACATATGTTGATAAGCTACTGTGGTGAGTAAGATCACATCAGGAGTCTCAATTAGTTTCAAATATGAACCGATTTTCATAAAGTTTTTGAAATACTCACAAGGATTTATTTGAAGACAAAACCTCCTAATTGTGGGCAATGCTTCAATTTCATTTTCCCGGTAAGGGTACGTGTAGAAAGTAGCTGAAAATAACAGCTTAACCTCGGTTCGGTTCGGTGAGAGTACTTTGCTTTGCAGAAAACTTTCTTCTGAAAAATTTTCGTAATTCATTAGTAAAAATATTCTCCGCATAATTATTTGAACAGAAGTAATTTCGTAATTAATTCATCTCTAAATGCAACAATTTGTAGGACGATGTTGTTTAAAAAGCTCTATGAATTAATGCTACTATCCCTGAAATGTTATTCATCAAAAATGTATTGCTAAAAAATTTCGTATACCTAATGCCTAATAAGTCGCTTTTCTTAACACTGAAATCGTGAATTTGTTTCCAGTTCTCGAAACTTTCACTTCTGAAAAAGACAATCCATCATTCATTTCTAGTTCACATATGAATTTGATATTCCTATGACATTCATTTAAATATTGAAAGAACTGCTCAGAATCTCGGCTGTTTTGCAAAGGATAAACGTATCGTCGAGATATCTCCGATGAAACATTGGCTTAAAATTATCTGGAAATGGTTGCAAAACCTTTTCTTCCAAATAGGTTAGAAAGATATTAGCTACAATGGAGGGGAAAGCAGAACCCATTGCCAATCCATTTTTTTAGATAAAATTTTTACAGAACCCAGAATAGCCCATGAAGGCTTATTGAAAACGACCATGAAAAATTGATCAAGCCAGCGCTTAAGGACTCATTCTTCAAATTTAATGATAAAATTTATAAACAATATGATGGTTTAGCAAAGGGATTTGCTTTCCTCTCTATTGTGGCTAATATCTTTCTAAACTATTTTGAAGAGGTGTTTTTGCAACCATTTCCAGATAATTTTAAGCCGAAGTTTCATCGGAGATATCGCGACGATACGTTTATCCTTTGCAAAACAGCTGAGATTCTGAGCAGTTCTTTCAATATTTAAATGAATGTCATATGAATATCAAATTCATATGTGAACTAGAAATGAATGATGAATTGTCTTTTTTAGAAATGAAAGTTTCGAGAACTGGAAACAAATTCACGGCTTCGGTGTTATAAGAAGAGCGACTTTTACGGGATTGGGTACGAACTTTTTAGCAATATATTTTCGTAGTATAAAATTTCACGGATAGAAACATTAATTCATAGAGCTTTTGAAATATCATAACCCCATAAATTGTTCCATTAAGAGATAAATTATTTAAAAATTATTTCTGTTGAAATAATCACCCGAGGAATATTTTTACTAAGGAATTACAGAATTTTTGGAAAAAAGTTCATTGGAAAGCAAAAAATTCTCACCGCGTAGAGTTAAGTTTGTGTTTTCAGCTTCCTTTAATAAGAACCTGTAACGTGAAAATAAAAATTTATGTATTGTCTACAATTAAGAGTTTTTTTTCCTCGAATTAACCTTTCTGTGTATTTCAATAATTATAAGAAAAACAGTTTATGCTTTAAACAAAGGGAGACTCAGAATGTGGTGTTGCGCACCTCAGTTGTATATCAACATTCGCGTGACCGCTGCGAGCGTTCTTACATTGGTAGCACTGGGCTCCAATTATTTGTGAGGTGTGCACAACACAGGGGAGTCTTCACAAAGCCATCCAACTCGTCTGCAAGCGGACATTGTTTAAATAATAACCATATTTTTAATAGCACAAATTTTAAAGCTTTGGATTCAGCCTCAAATTCGTCAGATCCTTGCATTTAAAGAGTCGATACACATTTCAAAAAACCGTCCGTCAATAAATGAATGGGACTAACCGGTGAAATTTTCCATCGTTTATTAAAATTTGCTGTAGTTTGTATTCTATTATTATCTTTTCAAAGTCAATGTTTTATTTTCAGTTTATTCGGAACAATTAGAGTTGAAAAACTTTTTAGCACTTAGATTTATTGTTTTTCAGAGCCCTGATGATGAAATTTCTATATCTCAAAACGCTGGTTTTTATCATGGTATTCTTAGAGGCCTTGGTTTTCCTTTACATCTTAAAAGTGAGATTTCTAAGAAATCAGCTTATTTCATCTTGTTTACGTCTTCATAATCAGATTGAAGTCTTTTTGCACACTTTTTAGGCGTAATGATGTTCATGTTCGTCTTAGGCCCTCTCCTCACAGTTAGACAGCTATAACTCACTATTATAATAGTGAGTTCAGGTATTATTTTTCATTCATGCTATGCAGTAGGTAGGATTGCTCAGATGTTTTTATGGACCTACCAAGTCTTCGTTTCTAACTTTTTTAGAGGTTACAGATCCCTTTCGACTGCCAGTATGAGCTATATATATATTTTTTAAATCCTTAGCCGGCCCCAATTGGCTTCCCGACCTGAGAAACTTTCGGTTGGGTATGCGCGACTGCTTAGTTTTTTACTAGTAATTCGTTTGAAGTGGTTCTTCGGAGAAAAAATGTCCTCATTGATGCTATCAATAGCATTATTGTTTTTAATTTGAAAGTTAGGTACATTTGACGTAAGGAGTATTGCACATCAGATATGTGATTGTTCACATTCCTCTGCAGCACCCTGTGAATGTTCTCTGCGAGGTTATTCATGTTCCCGTTACAGGTCAGCGTCTAGCGTGACAGGTTTTCAATCCGGTGCACTCTCTATTGACGCGTCCGATGCCTGTGGGCCGTGAGCTCATTCTCTCTCCAGTCCACTGAGACAAACGCGAACCTGGCAGGTCACTGGACTTAAATGACGTATAAGTGCATTAAGTGTGGAGCTGCGTAACAGCCTCAGAGATGATTAATTTGCGCGCGATGTTCATTTTCAGTACCTGTACAAGACCGACTGGGTATTAAATACTTTAATTCGTTCGCTTTATACGATGGAAAATTAATCATTTAAGAGTACGATAGTGATATAAGAGCTCTCAGCGATCTTAAATTTAATTCTATCCGAGCTTGAATGAACTTAGCTACAAGCATCATGCTTTTGATGTTTCTGTAAACCGTTTCGAGCCTTTGAAAGCAGACTACCGATGAAGAAGTACTCGCGCTCCTCACCATTCTAGGTCCGTGCGTTTAATTAGAAGATAAAAGACCCAAAAACTAATAAATTGGAGATACTGAGTGACCTTGTGTTATTAAATTTTTCAATACATTAGGTTTTTTTGAAGAAATTGTGTTTAGTTGTATTGAGTACGTTTTATGGCGCTGAAAGTTTTACAGCTTTGGTGTGCCTTCAATTTAAAGAGCAGTCAAAGCACTTCGCTTCAACCCAGGTCGTTCTAATTTTTCACAAAGCTAATGATCTCTGCAAAGCGGGTGCAGATCAGATCTACGTTTGCTCGTTCGTCATGCAGCATGGGTATAACGTCATAGTCCTTCTAAATATATCTTCTCCATTAACCATGAAATTTCATCCACATTTTCAGCAGCCAACTGATATATGCTCAAGGTCATCTTCAACTAAATTAGTTTTCGACTCAATCTCAATCTTTCGGCACCATGCAATGATAAATGAGCACGCGTACAGATAAATGACAAGGCCTCTCCGCATATACATCAGGCGGCATTCTATAGGGCTTTCCTTTTATTGGTGCAAGCTTGACATCCTGAAATGGCGTTAACGTTTCTGCATGGTTCATAATACTTTGACGCGTCTGAAAATATCTTCTGCTGCTTTTCCAGCTTTCCCCTTTTGTTCAGTTTATTTTTTCAGATACCCGCCGTGCTGACAGCTTTTCTGTTTTTACGTTCCGGGAGGTACGCGACCTTAAGAAAAGGAGTCCTGATAATGTCTTGAAATGTTGGGAAATCATGTGTTTTGAAACAACGCAGCGCGCTTCAAAGGACGAAATTCTAAACATTTTCAATGATAGGCTAAAAGAGTGAATGCATGACCTGTGTCTGGAGAGATGTGTCCAATGAGCCTTGCTGTGTAAAGCTGTCTTGGCAAAAAAGTTACTCAGAGGAAAATTTTATTGCCAGAGGTGCATTTTTATTGTAGGGTGCATTTTTTTCCAAACAAATTTCAAATTTGAGTAGAAAAACTCAAAATTAATCGATTTCTATGAATGATAAACTATCCAAAACTCGTTAGATTTCGAGCTGTAAGGACTTAAGAAATTGCAAAACTTAAAAGGAGGACACCACGTGAGTGCCAATGTTAGCGCTAGTCTTGATAGCAGATTTTTGTTATTTCTACAATGAAAACTGCAGGCATTTTACAGTTACGACAAATATCTGCAATCTGAATGTTCGTTAGGAAATTAACAGCAAGACATCAATGCTAAACTTTAGCAGTTATTTCTGCATAGTAATAAAAGACTCATTTTTACTATTTGAAAAAAAATTGTCGCCAGAGGCATTGTAGGATATTAATAACAAACAATAAATCAAAGCTAAAATTTCATATAACAAACTACTCTTATGAGTGAATGTGATGAAAATGACCTCCATTAACCTCGACGCACTTGGAACATCTATGATCGAGTGAGCGCCATTAAAACAAACATTAATAAATGCTTAATAGTTTGAAACTGCAGATATTCTTCCAGACCGTAAAATGCTAGCAGTTTTCATTGTGAAAATGAAAAAAAACATACTTTAATGGGGTCGGACCTATCAAAACTAGCACTTATATTGGCGCGCACGTAGTATCCTACTATGAGTTTTAAAGTTTCTTTAAGTCCTTATAACTCGAAAACTGATTTTTTGGCATTTTACATTCGTGAAAATTGATTTATTTTGAGTTTTTCCATCTGGGGTCGAAATTCGTCCGCTCAAAAAAACACCGTATATAACAGTATATGAGCTTGTCGGTAGGTTTTACAATAATTAATCGATGCTCATATAACGCAGCTTAGATAGTATTCCTTACTGTCATGTTAATGTTCGAGAACATTGTTTTCCTCATTATTTTGTCGCCCCCTATTATGTTAGAAAAGTGGAGAGCTTTTCAGCGCTCATATAGTGGAACTCGGTGTGCGTTTGACAGGTCGGTATGACTCTAAAATGAGACCCGAGTATGAGGTGAGTGGGGCCATGTAGCAGTTTTGTTTTTGAGCTAACATCCTTCAGAGATTTAGAGTAAAGTAGCTAAAAGTGTTTCTCTTCTTACCCCTAGTTTGAAGAGTTTGTTGTGGGCTAAGCTTCGTAGAATGAACTGCCGTATTCTTTTCTTTGACTTTTTTCTTTTTCTTAGCGAAAAAATGGGTGTTACCATGTTTTTCGTCTGAGATTGAGCTGACTGCCAAAAATGATATAAATCATGATTAAAAAGTGGTGTTGAGCAACTCGGCAAAGCGCTATTATAGGATCTTTGGAAATTATCGTTTCCAAAGCAAAGGCGTGAGGTCACAAGCGGAAAGTTTAGCTTGCACTCCATTTGATGAAATAAAATAGTTTCTTTTTGTTTTAAAACGGACCTTATTTTCTTGATTAATTGCTGTTCTTTTTTCTCTGCACGATTTGCTTTCTTTTTCAGCTCCTATCTAATTTCATGATCTTTTTTAATCTCGCTTTTTATAAGCGCATTAATCCTGCGTGGGAACTCATATGTACATAGGTTTTCCGTTGTCTTCATTAGATATTAAATGATGTCTTCCCCATTTTCTCGTTTTAAGAACATGTTCGATTTCGGTTAAGGAGCTTAAAATCAACTTATAAAAATTAATTTCACTGACACAAAAGCTGTTCCAGGAAATTTTATTTCATTTTGAAGAACAAATACTCTTCGCTGTACTTTTCAACTTCATACAGCAGCAAGCTGAGAATTTCTATATGGTTGATGCAAAAGTAGCGGTCAGTTTTTAGAACATGATCTTTCACGAATGTTTTAAATTAGGTTTTTAAATTATTCCCATTCTTTTATAAGTGTGATTTATTTATATGACTAAATTGAACAATATTCTTTCATATTATCTCTGATATGTTCATCGTTTTCATAAACATTGGCATCCATGTTTGTTCCACCTAAAGATCACATGAGAAATTCTTTACTGGACGAGTTTCATAAAAGTGTAACACTCACGAGGATGATGTAGGGAATGAAAGAAACTACAGGTGATGTTTTTCTCGTTTTCGACGTGGGGATTTTACTTTACTAAAGCCAAAGAAGGTCGTCCCCTAACATTTGATTCCGATCAGTTGAATGTTCTTGTGTCCAAGTTACCGCTAGGAGATTGGAAGACAGTCTAACGTAGCTCACATAACCTATTTCTGTTTTTCATTTGTTACGAGGACTACAGAACCATTTTAGTAGACTTATATTAACAATAAGAAAAGAGATTTACAAAGAGTTAAATTTGTATTTTGATTCTAAACCTACAGAATTTTGCTAGCGAGGCATTTATGAGCTTGTTGAAATGTAGAATGAGATCATTGAAATCAATGGAGACTACGGTAATGAATAATTATTGCCATTGTCAGTGGGTCACACATATTTGCTATAGATCTTTAAATCGGACATCACTTTTGCATCAACTTGATACTTTAAGTATACATTCTTATAACAACCATTTTTGCTTATATAGATTTGTTGTAGACGAAATCATGATACTTACACGGGGGAAAAATAAATCGCGATAAACCACCAAGTCTTGGAAATCTGGCCGATCCTCAAAAACATTTCCAGCATTTACATTGCTTACTTTGACTGCTGATGTGGAAAAAGGAACATAACTGCAGTGTCCAGATGTAGCAGCAGTCTAAAAAATTTGCATCAGAAAGCATTCATGACTTCTCATAAAGACAAATTTTTCGTGCTCGTATTTCTTCGTCAACTTTTTTTAATCATCACATTTCCAATTCGTATATTTTCAATCCTATTTCAGTTTCGCAAAAAAAATTCTCTTAAGTTGAGATAAAAGGTCTGGCGATTGTTAAAAATTTTAATTATACCTATTAAGATTCATGCTAAATAAAAGCGTATTCTCAAATAAATGCTTAAGTGAGTTCATTTTTAATTTCTGAAAACATCCTACTGAGCTACAGGTGCTATAAGTGTCTGAAGTTCTGAACACTCTATTGGTGCATGCTGTAAATAGGGGTGTTACTTCTGCGCTCAAGTCTAACATCAATGAACATTTAAGTGCGTGAATTAATTGTTGTTGCTCGGTCAGCTGCTTCCAACTCATGAACTCACGTTTGAAAGCGATGGGTTAAGTGACCCAACGTTGGAAGGAACGCTCTTTGTTTTAATAATTCCCGGTCTCTATATAGAGCTGTCGCCATGCAGCCTCGCTCGAAACTTCTACGTGCCCTCAAGCGTATCACTTAGATGTAAAGTAACGCTCTTTTTTCGGCGAAATGGTTTCCGTGTGCTATAAACCAGGGACTGTTCTAAGATGTTATGATGGGTCCTTCGGAGCAATCAGGGAGCAATTAATCTCACCCTCTGAAAAATTCTTCCTAGGTAGTCTTATAAATAAATTTTAGGCGTTCTACTTACGCGAAATGATTAGACAATGGAAGCTAAATTACAGAGATGCTTCTCGTTCGTAAATGGTTCGCTTAAAGATGTACATGAAATGAATGGGAAATAAATTGGGAAAAAGCACCGAGGTGCATTTTCAGTTTGCGAGGTCTTTTGAAGGAAAAACTAATGACGAAAACCTATTGTTGTGCGCAACCACCTGCATTTGGTATAAGGCTCTGGCTGAGTGTGTAAGACTCAATGAGTGTTCAGAATTTTTATTTCGTGGTAAACAAAAGTTTAAATAAAGCACACGACTACATAGTGTTTCAAATTTCTAACAATGTTCTCATCGTCAAGAAGAAGGGAACTCTGGGACCTCAGTCAAAAATCTCCTTAGTTATGCTACGGGGCAAGTCCTGACGACGTTCGTAGCAGCTCACGAGATATTCCGTAGCATCACGGTAAACAGTCGCATGTGCATGCAGCTCGCAATTTCTGATCTTCCTTAGTATAAAAATTAAAGCGATGAAAATTCATTAACAAAAAACAGGGCGATCTTTGCTTCCTCGGGGAGTCGATGTAAAATTGTACATACAACACAAGTGAAAGCCTTCGGTTCCCATCTTCTTGCGACTGAACCTTCAAAGTTTTCATGGTGGGGGGATCCAGCTGCGAGAAAATAGAATGTAATGGAAGTTTTATTTTTGGTTATATAGTAGTTCCAAAGAACAAATTTGACTATTATTAATAATTCATTTCAATTTTGCTTTGGTATGCTGCTGACCAGCGTCAGATGACGGCAGTATCAGGTCATCTTTAGGTGTGGGGCGCTGAGGCGAGGTCTGAGAGTACTTTTCTTTTCCACCGCGGTCAATACAAACCTTACACATTTTCAATATTTTTCTCCATGATTGGTTCAGTGTGTTTCAAGTTTCAAATATTGTTCATAGGAAAACCAACTCAATTAAATGCGAAAGCTTTTGAAAGCGAGAAACTTTTGGAAACAACGTTCACGCTGGAAGAAAAAAAATTAATGTCATTGAATAGTTTATTCATGCAGTTCAAAGCTTATTTTGAGATTATTTTTTATTGTTTTTGTTGCAAATACTAATTTTCAATTTTACTTTGATTGTTGTCATAACACTAGCCTGCGTCATATTTGAGGTTTGGGTTTTGTTGATGGTTTCTATAAGGCTTTTGCATGCTGAAGTAAAAGTAAAAAATGTAACCCAATTTGCCCAATTAGATCAGGTTTTCTTTCTATCTCAAATTTAAAAATAAAAATTATTGTAAATAAATATTGTCTTTTCTGAAGGATTTTGTTTTCTCTGACTTAAATGATTTTTATTTTTTTTAGGAATTCTCATTCGTTTTTCATGCCAAACATTGTAGTACTCCTTTCAGAAATAAATCATAAAAACAAGCATCAAATTAAATATCCAGATGTGCCATCTGCCATAAAGCCAGTGCCTCATGGACCAGGAATTCCAATTCCAACCCCACCTCAAGCGTACACAGATCTGCTATTGGATTCTGATGATGAAATAGAAGATGAAGATAAATCTGATACATACCAACCTCTAATTGATTCACATCAGCCCAAACCGTTTATTCAAGCCGAATTAAATGATCTGACACGAGATTTGGGCTTGTCCAAAGAATCTGCTCAATTACTTGGATCACGTCACAGCGAAAACAATTTGTTATCTGCAGAAACAACGTTCTTCTGGTACTGCAGCCGCGACGAAGAGTTACGAAAATATTTTTGTTCGGACCAAGAAAATTCGCTGGTCTACTATAATAACATCGGCGGTCTCATTGCTGCAATGGGTTTTGCATATGATCCTACAGAATGACGAATCTTCATCGACTCATCGAATGGAAGCTTAAAAGCAGTGCTTCTCTTCAATGGCAACAAAATTTCATCTGTTCCTGTAGGATACTCGGTGCAGATGACTGAAAACTATAAACACATGGAGCTATTGCTAACTGTTTTACAATAAAAAGACCACAATTGGCTAATTTGTGGAGACCTGAAGGTGAGTTTTGTAAAAACTAGTATTATATTCCATCACGAATTTAATATTCTGAATTTATACCGTGATTTATCTTTGTTTTGGTAGCACCAGCAATATATTTCAAGCTACTTGAAATGTATTTATAATCTTTTGATTGTTACACACATTTTTTATTTACAACAAAAACGTGTTTTGCTTTATTTCTAGGTTGTGTCCATGATGTTGGGACTACAAGGCGGGTACACCAAGTATCCCTGTTTCCTGTGTATGTGGGACAGCCGTGCAGACACACTGAGAGAAATTTTGGCACACCTGTGTGTGTCAAACGGTTATTCAGAAATATTTTGATACACAATGAAGTATTTCCTTTGACCACATATTAAAGCGGTTGAGGGACTTGAAACACTTATTCACGTTTCAAATGGCTCAACATTTTTTGTAGAAAACCGAACTGAGTTTAAATTTTGTGATTGGAATACAATTCTCCCCAAAAAACCTTCACATCGTCGCTAATTTTTCTTCTAATTCTTGAACATTGTTTGTATGTCAGTGTAATTAGTTGCTAGTCTAAGAAAGTGAAATATTTAAAAATAAAATTGACTTACGATAATTGTGTCATGTTTGGCACGCTTAAGTGTGTCGTATAAGCCCATGACACACAAAAGTGTGTCAAAATACATAGGCTAATCATGAATATTGTTGACAGACTTATGTGTACCGGATTTGCGACAACTTGACACGCAAAAGTGTGCCGCTTTTGCGACAAAATTTTTCTCAGTGCAAGCAGCACTATGTTCAACACAAATGGCCAGCAAGATGTACTTTGCAACCAGGTTCTCACAATGTTGTATCACATTCTCTCGTAAATCCAGAGAAGATTCTATTGCCGCCTCTGCATATAAAGTTAGGCCTAATGAAATATTTTGTGAAAGCACTGGACAAAGAGAGCCGAGCCTTTGTTTTACTGAAACAAAAATTTCCACGCGTAGGTGAGACCAAACTGACAGCTGGTACTTATGATGGACCTTAGATCAGGGAACTTTTGAAAGATCTTAACTATGACGAAAGTATGCAAGACATTGAGAGGAAAGCCTGGCATTCATTCAAGTCCATTGTATCAAATTTTCTAGGCAATCACCGGTCAAGAATACGAACGTGTTTTCAATGAGCTCCTGAATAACTACCAAGCTCTAGGTGCACGTGTGTCCATAAAAATGCATTTGCTCAGTTCGCATTTGGACTATTTTCAAAAAAACTGTGTCGATTTCAGTGAAGAGCAAGGAGAGCGTTTTCACCGGGACATTCGAGTGATGGAGGAGAGGTACCAAGGACGCTGGGATATGAATATGCTTGCAGATCACTGTTGGTGCCTCAAGAGAGACGCTCCAGATTTACATCATAGAAGAAAATCTATCCGAAAGTCATTTTTGTCGCATTAGATTCATTCCTTCTTAAAATTTTTTCAGACCTGAAACTCTGATTTCTTTTAAATTTAGCAATTTTGTTATCATCTTTTAACTCTAATAAACTCTAGCTCTGTACTACTCTAGATGTAACTTACATATTTTCTATTTGTTTGTGGTAACTATAAATAAGAACGTTTATATTTGGGTAACATTTGTTTTCTTGAACCTGAAATAGCAAAAAAACATAGTCTTATTGAGCAAAACGAGTTACATTTCTGAATTCAGCATGCAAAATGCGTATCAGATCCGCTGAGAAACATTAAACCTCTTGAATTTCATTTTTAAACGCCGGCCAGTGTAATCATTAATTTGCTTGTATAAATTTACGGCAACCAATAGGAAATATTTTCGTTTAATGATTACAAACCTCCCTCTTCTGTACACCAAAGATAGTTAGCCTTGACTACAATGACGAAATTATGAGTAGTGACCCATCTAGCCTCTCTAACGGATTAATTTCATTTTTTAAGGTTAAAAAAGAGAAAGTAGAGTAAAGTTGAGTTAGGTTGCGATAAGCCAAGTTTGAATCAGGTTAATTTGAGAAATAAAAAAGGTTATGTTAGAGTGAACTTATAAACACGATAGGTCAAATGAGCTCAAGTCAAGTTAAGTTTAGTTGAGAAATTAAGATCGATGAGGTAAGGCATGAAAACCAGGAGAGAAAAATTACATATTCTTCCTGGTGCAATATTTTCCCCAAGCTTTTTCCTTCCGTACTTTTTCCTCTCGCTCTATTTTTTACACACCCTTCTTTTCAAATTGCACTACTGCTCCCATTGTACCATTTTTCCCCACTGCACAACTTTTAGACTGCACTGTTCTTCCCACTGCTTCAATCTCTTCACTGAGCAGCACTTCTCTTTCCCAGTACACTACTCTTTCTCAGCGCATTTCTATAACAGTACACTACTCTACCCCATCAAACTACTCTTTCCCGGTAAACTACTCTTTCCCTGTAAAGTGCTCTTTTACGGGACGCTACTCTTTCCCGTTGCGCTATTCTTTTTCGGTGAACCATTTTTACTCTGCACACAACTCTTTCCAGGTAAACTACTCTTTCTCCAGTACAGCTCTCTCTTCGAGAGTTCAAAGTCTAGTCCCCCCAGAAACAGTGAATGAATCTGTTACGGGAAGCTACTGCTTCCACAACATTTTTCAAATGAAATAAATATACGAGGAGTTCGCGAGACTTGAACTCAGTACTAGAAATTACCGCGCCAGCATGCTATCGACCGCGCTATCGATCACCGTAAAAGACGATCGAAGCACAACGAAAGCAATGCTTGGCACAGTGAAAGCAGGCGCGCACTGTCCCGACAGATATATTTGCGCGACAGATATTTCACTGTGCCAAGCATTGCTTTCGTTGTGTTTCATTAATCTTTTAGGGTGATCGATAGCGCGGTCGATAGCGTGCTGGCACGGTAATTTCTAGTCCTTAGTTCGAGTCTCGCGAACTACTCGTGCATTTATTTCATTTGAAAAACCTTGTGGAAGCAGTAGCTTCCGGTACCAGATTCATTAACTGTCTCTGGGGGTGACTTGACTTTGAACTCTCGATACATAAGGTAATAAAATATATCTGTCGGGACAGTGCGCGCCTGCTTTCACTGTGCCAAGCATTGCTTTCGTTGAGCTTCGATCATATTTTACTGTGATCGATAGCGCGGTCGATGGCGTGCTGGCGCGGTAATTTCTAGTCCTGAGTTCGAGTCTCGCGAACTCCTCGTACATTTAGCTCTCTCTTCTCGGTACACTAATATTTCTCTGGCGCAGCACATTTCCCACCGCTAGAGGACTGCTCTTCCTGCAGCACACAACTCTTGCTCCACAGCCCACTCGTCCATGTATAGCAGCAATCGACGAAACACGCTCCTCGGCAACTGCCCTGGCGCCTGCCCTGCTCCTCGACTAGCCTCTCGCTCCTGTCTGTATTCAACACCTGTCAATGTAAGCTATCGTGTCCACTACATGTCACTGTCAACTACCGTATTCACTATCTGCGATATAAACTATCGTATTCACCACCTGCCAATATAAAGTATCGTGTTCACCACCTGTCACTATCAACTACCGTATTCACTATCTGCGATATAAACTATCGTATTCACCACCTGTCAATATAAATTATCGTGTTCACCACCTGTCAGTATAAACTATCGTACCCACCACACGGCAATATTAACTTTCACTTCTTTCTGATCATAACATACCAGTTGCTAATCGATACTCTCACTCCTTTACCCTGCAACACCGCACACGACGCCACCACACACCACAGCCCCAAACACCACAATACCATACATCACACTATCGCACTCAACATTCTGTTTCACAAAACAAAATCCTTCACCACAAGCCCCACAACATCACACCCCCCTGCTCGCAGCTCAGATACTGCCGCACAACATCGCACAAGCCACAAACAACCACATCACCGCAGGACCGAATCCCCACACCACCACATCACTGCACAATACACCTCACCTCGCATCATGCCCCGCCACACCACCATACACACCACCAAACTAACATTCACCTACTCATACACACCATACCACCAACACCAACACACACACACCACCACACCAGTATCAACGCTTACACCATCCGACCAACACCTACACCACCCGACCAACACCTACACCACCTGACCAACACCTACACCACCCGACCAACACCTACACCACCCGACCAACACCTGCACCACCCGACCAACACCTACACCACCCGACCAACACCTACACCACCCGACCAACACCTACACCACCCGACCAACACCTACACCACCCGACCAACACCTACACCACCCGACCAACACCTACACCACCCGACCTACACCTACACCACCCATCCAACACCTGCACCACCTGCCCAACACCCAATAAATAACACCTGCTCAAGCCCTCACTTGCTGACCACAAATGAGTGACGAGAGCACAGTGTAGCTGTTGAGAGCAGTTACCGTTGTCCTTGTGATGGACGCTAAATACAATGAGAGGAAACACATATTTCGACAGAAATACGTTTGTTAACGACAAAAATCAAAATTAGGTACACAAAGCTTGCGAATAACTAACAAACGTAACTGGGATAAAAAAAAATATTCGCAGCGTGTAATGAATTTAAAACGATATAAAAAATATGCGGTCACGAAAAAAACCTGGACACTTGACAGTAAACTATATAATGCTTAATTTCTGTACCGCCATTTGCTATTGCAGGTCTTGGTTGATTTTTGCACAATCGTTGTTGTAAATTTAAGTAGTATTTCATCCCATTCTCTCTCGGCAAATCTTCAAATTGTTGACGTTTGTCGATAGTCCTGCGCGTATCTGAATATTGAGCTTTCTTCATTCCTTTTTCAGTAGATTTAAGGAGATCGTCCCACTTTTTGAACTTTTTTCGTCCGATTCGTTTGAAAATTGGCCAGTGTATGTATTTTGTAAAGTAAACCTTTTTTACTCGTGTCAGTTTTTCGATTTAGGCCTTAGTTTTTTTTAAGAAAAATTAGTTTTTTTTGTATATTATACGGATATTTCAAAATGGGACTAGTCCTCGATTTTTGATGCTAGAACAAAACCAAAGACAGTTTTAGAATCCTCGAAACATAGCTAACAAACTCTCACAGGCTCATTTTTTCAAATTCAAATTTTTTCAATTTTTTTCAAATTTTTTATAATTTCTAAAAACAAGAGTAATTTTTTGGGTTTAGAGCTATATATTTTTTCAAAAAATTTGAATGTGAAAAAAAGTCCGTGATAGTTTGTTAGAGATGTTTCAAGAATTCTAAAACTGTCTTTGGTTTTGTTCTAGCATCAAAACTCGAGGACTAGTCCCATTTTGAATGTTGGAAGTTAGGAGTGTAAGCAAAAAACGAAATTTTTTGTTGAAGTGTAATATAATGAACAATTTATGTAATTGAATGCAGTTTTATTTTTATTTCAATAATTTCTATACATAACTTCATATTCACAGTGCAAATTGTGATTTCCAAACCAAAAAAAAATTTCTATTTTTTTCAAAAATATGCATTTTTTTTATTTTCAGTCTGATTCTCATGAAATTTGACTATGATATGTAAAATTTGAAAAGAAACACAATTTTTTCCATCAATTTTTTGATTTAGGCCTTAGTTTTTGAAAAAAATTGACATATTAGTTTTTAGGTAATGATATTTCACTGATATTGATATTTCAATATGGGACTCGTCATCGAGTTTTGATGCTAGAACAAAAACAAAGACAGTTTTAGAATCCTTGGAACATTTCTGACAAACTCTCACGGGCTTTTTTCCATTTTCCATTTGTTTTCTTTTTATATGGGGTTGAAATGGGCTCAAAATTAAATATTTTGGTCCCCTTACCCCTCCTGGGGGGGATCTATTGTCCGTAGCGCCTTAAAATTTTAGGACCGAATAGTCCACCACCTAAGGATCCTTTTCCAACAAAAACATGAAAAATGACCACCTGAGTGGCAGGGACCTGGGACGATCTCCTTAATTAAATCCATTGATTGACTAGTTTTGTCAGTGCCTTGCTATTGTTGCTTTGAAACTGTTACCGAATCACCTTGGGGTCAGCTATTCAACAGCCATTTAATTCCAATATCCAGTTTCTCATCAGGTGTTTACAAATTTCCGCCTCAAATCATTTAGTTTAATTCATAATTCTTTTAATCCTATTCAATAACCCCGCATAACTCAATGCTGAGCAGTACCATACCATTACGCTTCATCTATTATAGTTCAGAGTTAAGATAGCCTTCCCCTGAGTGTGAGCTCTTTCATTTTTCCTGTGAACATGAGTATCATTGTTACGGCCAAACAGCTCTGTTTTATTATTATTACGACCATACGTCTCTGTCTTGTTTTCACCAGACCACAAAATTGGTTTAAAATCGTCTTCGCACTTCAAGTGTGCTTCTTCAGCAAGCAATCTTGTTTTCAAAAGGTATTTCTACAGTAATGTTTCTCAGGAGGGTACTGGTATTGTATCTTTAGAAATAGAGCTTGCTGATGGAAGATGTGAGGTCTTGAGCTGAAGATTAGGTAAGAAATCCTCTTGTTGAAATAGAAGAGTTTTTTCTCATTTCGTTACGGAATATTTTTTTGGGTTCGCTGCTTTTTTTCAGCACATACTACTTTCTTAGTTTTAACACAACGAAACATGTTTTGCGAACTTCTTCTTAAATCTTCCGAGGTGAATCTACTCCTGGAAAACTTTCTGCGATTCCAAACAACTCCCATACCTGCACAGCACAACCAACATGGCTTACGGAGATATTTATGTACGCAAAAATACTCCGATAATACTCATTTTGAGGTGTGCGCAGAGACAAAACGAGCTTTCTCACCTTCAGAAAACTTCTTTTGTTACGACCCATTGAGATCTTTGAACACTTTGACTGCGGCTGGTAAAACTAAAGTTTGATATTCAACTCACATTTAAAGCCAATTGTAGTAAGCAATGTTGAAAATAGCAGGCATGAACTGGAAAGTGCCTCCATTTTATTTTGATTTAGTATCTATGAAAACTGAGTTTGTGACTACTGGTCAGTAAGTAGCATTATGAAAATTCCCTCCGTGTACCACCAGTGGCTCATGTCGCAGTAAAAGTGTTAAATAAACTTTTAATGTAAAACTAAACCTAAAATTCAACTGTCTCACATCTCAAACCATTCAGGGTTTTTTAAATGTTTTTAATATATCTATAGCTGTTTAAAACTTGTTTTAGAAAGTACTAAAATGCATACTTCTCTCACTATGTAACTCGTGACTCATACATGACTTTTATAATTTAAAGTAACGTTTTTCAGCGCTCAGTGTTGTGTGTCAACATGTATTTTTGCTTATTATATGATTCCAATATTTAATATTTTTGAGAAACTACAATTCATTTTTGTACCGTTCAAAAACGAGTACTTACTTTACCTGCCTGTGCATCTGAGAGCCAGGGGGAGAGCCCGCACCGCTGATGGCATCATTACCGCTCAAATTTTGGCTCGCATTCAAACCACATCTGAATGAGATCACTCGCACGAAATAATTAAAGCCGCGTAGTCAATCAATCGATTGCCCCTCAAGGGCACTCTCATGAAATCGAATTTTCGCTGCAGTGGCTGCGTCATTTAAAGTTTAGCTCAATTCCGTAAGTATTTTAGACGAAATTCTCATTCACAGGTCGAGTTTTCATCATGGATGGCTTTTGAAAAATATGATCCAGAGGTAAAATGTTTTGAAACAATTTTCTTCGGAAATAGCATCAGACGATATGTTTTCGGCTTAACACGAAACAATATTCTCCTTGAGGCAAATGACAGTTGCGTTGCTGAGTAGTTATTCGCGGAAAAATATAGTTGTATGAGTTTTTAGAATAGGTTTTCAGGCGTACGAGTCAACCTGTCGAGAAGGTCGTGGGGGTTATACCAATCATGTGCGAAGACTTTTGCGACGTGCACTGCCCGATACTGCATTTAATTTGTGTTTAACATTAGATATCTTTAGTGCACATTGTTTCTGGACACCTAGTTGACATAGCAACTATCATTGGCCTACAGTCAGCCTTAAATTTTGTAGTCAAATTTTGGAAGCCAGTGAAATATTGTATAATTTCTGTGATGCCGAATTTTCAGACGTACGTACAGAAATGCGCAAATTACCAACAATTTTGTATCAAACAATATGCCTGTAAATAACACCAAAGAAGTTTCAACCATCAGCACGGCAGCTCACCCATGGTCTGGATTTTCTCTAACACAGTGACTGCACCCGTTGATCTTAACAATGGAATGCCCAAAACCCGAAGTAAATTCACAATTATCATAAATGCAGGGTGACGTTACTTAGATTTTGCCCGACTCGGAACACTTTTTAGAGGCACTTAGATTAGATTATTAGATTATTAGTTAGTTTAAGCCTCCCTATCCGACACATATGCGATCCAAAGAGAGAAAGGAGGAAGGCACCAATTAGCATGGAGTTAAGGGAACGCGGAATCTATGCAGAAAGGGCATAGAAGCAGTAAGTTGAGAAAGAAGTTCATGAAACAAGATCAAAGTCGAAGAAGAAAGTAGTAGGTGCTGAAAAACAGGACAGCAGTGAACCGAAAAAAGTTAGCGCTTAACATGACAACAAACCTTTTATTTCAACAAAAAGAAGGCCTATCGAACTCTCAGCGCGGGGTCTCACATTACCCCCATGGGAGTGTTAATTCCCATAGATAAAATAGATTTATCCCTCTGAGGGGTTAAATACACGTAAAATAATTTCGTTCCACTGAAGACTACATATTATATTTAATTGATTTACTAAGCAAAATTATTCAAGTCATTGGTAACCAAGTAAAATTGTACCCTCACTAAATTTCTAGGGTAACTGAACTAATAGTAAAACGAGTTAATTACTTAAAACTCAAAATTTGATTAATTGCCTACCTTTTAGCCTCCATCTGATGGGCGTAAATTTGGAAATATATCGAATGCTGGGTGAAGAATATGGCTCACTTTCGGAAAAAAGCTTTTCAAAAAACTTGCGTATGAGATGGATTTTTCCACGGCTTAACGGATTAGAAAACGTACATTATTGAATGCGTGCATTTATACTCCTAGGTGTGCGCATGTCAACATAGGTCAAAAGCCCAAGTATTACATTAGATAAAACAAACTAGTCTTAATATAAATATCTACAAGAGCTTTCGAGCCATTCTGAGCTCTAAATTTTCCTTGAAATAATGGAGACCGGGAATAAGTAGATCTAAAAAAGTAAATCCCCTGCTACGACTTTGGACCCCTGAAAATTGCAATCAAAATATTTTAACAATGAAAATCAGAGAAATAGAGTTAACTAACATATCTTATGCAACTAAACTCACGGAACAAATAGAATCTGCACTCCTTATTTAACATACTCGGAAGTTCAGACGAGTCATGTCCTTTACAGTTGGTTCCAGTTTGGGAATTGAAATGCTATTGGCAATTTACGAACCAAATGAGCTGCTGTACCCTATTACTTGAAGATTAATCGTATGCATTGGATGGTCATTTGTTTGAGCTTGTTCCTTTACAGCACTTTAGGCGGGTTATTATCATTATTCTCATTGCATTAGTTAGTGTGAGACTCACTGGCCACAACGAAGGCGGTCTCTAAGGAGCGAATAGAAAAGGTCATTCAGTATGGACTTACGAAAACAAGGAACCTATGCATAAGGTGTGTTCCCACACATGATACTCTGCGCATAGAAGCAGCTAGTTAAGGGAGAGGAAGAAAAGACACATATGAGACAGCAAAGATAGCATGAAAATTGAAGTAAATGCTGTGGACACGGAAGATTCAAATCCTGCATGCCTTTCTATAGTTGAGGTAACTTCCCTCTCTCTCCCCTGGAGACGCCAGTCACCGCAGCATAGGATAGACAAGCCTAACTGAACAGATCAACTGCCTACTGGTTTGCACTACCCGGAAACACCAAAATTAGGCGAAATGGTTCAGGCGGAAACATCAAAATGAGGGCGTGGAGATGACGAGTAGGGAGCGTTGCAATTGCAACACTGACATTTATAGATAACGCTCCTCTCCACGGACGGTAGTATTCGAACCTTCGCTCTGAATAAACTTTCGAAAATGAAATGATTTCGAAATATGATTTTTTCCTATTTCAGGTAAGGCTTATCGGCAATAATATTAAGGTTTCTTCATAAATTCGTTCTGGCCCTTACTGATATAAGGACAACAAAATATAATTCTATCATTGGATCCGAAGAGACTGTTTTATCTTGCATACTTTTGTAAGTTGAATACAAACTCAGAATAAAAGTACGCAAACAGCAGACCATTCTTTGTCTCAATTTCCATTGGGCGCATATAAATAAGCGAAATGATCCTCAGTCGGGACCTGCAAGTATCTTTTAGAAAAATTCATGGTTGCTTGCTCTCGCCCACAACTGAAAATTTATATTCTGTAAAAGATTAATTTAGATTTCGTGACGAAATGACTGGGATATGCAAGATTTATTTCGTGTGAAATTTTGACGTAGCTTCAACATTTAGCAGTATTTCAATTTCTCAAACTAACGACTTTATCTTATCTATTTTGTCCATTAGCGACGAAGACACTTTAGTACCTCCTCCTACTTGTGAGAAGCTGTCGATCCTCACAAGGTGTCACTTGCCCTCTGATAGCGTCGCTCTATGGCACCAATACATCAAAAAAGACCCCTTAGTGTTGAGCTCATTAAGGTTGGCATGAAGGCCCTAAATGATTGAATATAAAACGGCGCCACTTGAGGAGCCGGACGTAAACGAACCCTAAGAAAAATCGACGTTAGCGACGAGGGGGAAAAAATTCACGAAAACTGATCTACAAGATAAGGAAGAGGAAAGGAAACTGTGAATTCGACTGTTACGTGGCTGCAAATTCAGACCGAAGACCATTGTTCAGAACATTTCAAAGCAATTCAATTCATTGTTCAAATTCAAAGTTTGAAATTAATAGAATTACTTTTAAATGTATACAGAACATTTGATGTCTGAAAAACTTTCAGACCCAAAACAAAAATCACACTCTAAATTTTTCATCTAACCAGTTTTTACCTATCTAGATAGCCAAGTACGAAACTTCAGTTGAGATTGAATTAAATTTACCCCATAGTATATGTGCAACTCAAAATCGGGCTACAGAGACAGAGCAGTGGAGTTGGAGAGACGGCGTAGTGGAGCTGGAGAGACAGCGCGGTGGAGTTGGAGAGACAGCGCGGTGGAGTTGGAGAGACAGCGCGGTGGAGTTGGAGAGACAGCGCAGTGGAGTTGGAGAGACAGCGCGGAGGAGTTGGAGAGACAGCGCGGTGGAGTTGGAGAGACAGCGCGATGGAGTTGGAGAGACAGCGCAGTGGAGTTGGAGAGACAGCGCGGTGGAGTTGGAGAGACAGCGCGGTGGAGTTGGAGAGACAGCGCGGTGGAGTTGGAGAGACAGCGCAGTGGAGTTGGAGAGACAGCGCGGTGGAGTTGGAGAGACAGCGCGGTGGAGTTGGAGAGACAGCGCGATGGAGTTGGAGAGACAGCGCAGTGGAGTTGGAGAGACAGCGCAGTGGAGTTGGAGAGACAGCGCAGTGGAGTTGGAGAGACAGCGCAGTGGAGTTGGAGAGACAGCGCGGTGGAGTTGGAGAGACAGCGCAGTGGAGTTGGAGAGACAGCGCAGGGGAGTTGGAGAGACAGCGCGGTGGAGTTGGAGAGACAGCGCAGTGGAGTTCGAGAGACAGCGCAGTGGAGTTGGAGAGACAGCGCGGTGGAGTTGGAGAGACAGCGCAGTGGAGTTGGAGAGACGGCGTAGTGGAGCCGGAGAGACAGCGCAGTGGAGTTGGAGAGACAGCGCGATGGAGTTGGAGAGACAGCGCAGTGGAGTTGGAGAGACGGCGTAGTGGAGCTGGAGAGACAGCGCAGTGGAGTTGGAGAGACAGCGCAGGGGAGTTGGAGAGACAGCGCGGTGGAGTTGGAGAGACAGCGCAGTGGAGTTCGAGAGACAGCGCAGTGGAGTTGGAGAGACAGCGCGGTGGAGTTGGAGAGACAGCGCGGTGGGGTTGGAGAGACAGCGCAGTGGAGTTGGAGAGACAGCGCAGTGGAGTTGGAGAGACAGCGCATTGGAGTTGGAGAGACAGCGCGGTGGAGTTGGAGAGACAGCGCAATGGAGTTGGAGAGACAGCGCGGTTGAGCTGGAGAGACAGCGCAGTGGAGTTGGAGAGACAGCGCAGTGGAGTTGGAGAGACAGCGCAGTGGAGTTGGAGAGACAGCGCGGTGGAGTTGGAGAGACGGCGTAGTGGAGCTGGAGAGACAGCGCAGTGGAGTTGGAGAGACAGCGCAGTGGAGTTGGAGAGACAGCGCGGTGGAGTTGGAGAGACAGCGCAGTGGAGTTGGAGAGACAGCGCAGTGTAGTTGGAGAGACAGCGCAGAGGAGTTGGAGAGACAGCGTGGTGGAGTTGGAGAGACAGCGCAGTGGAGTTGGAGAGACAGCGCAGTGGAGTTGGAGAGACAGCGCGGTGGAGTTGGAGAGACAGCGCGGTGGAGTTGGAGAGACAGCGCGGTGGAGTTGGAGAGACAGCGCAGTGGAGTTGGAGAGACAGCGCAGTCGAGTTGGAGAGACAGCGCGGTGGAGCTGGAGAGACAGCGCAGTGGAGTTGGAGAGACAGCGCAGTGGAGTTGGAGAGACAGCGCAGTGGAGTTGGAGAGACAGCGCGGTGGAGTTGAAGAGACAGCGCAGTGGAGTTGTAGAGACAGCGCGGTGGAGTTGGAGAGACGGCGTAGTGGAGCTGGAGAGACAGCGCGGTGGAGTTGGAGAGACAGCGCGGTGGAGTTGGAGAGACAGCGCAGTGGAGTTGGAGAAACAGCGCAGTGGAGTTGGAGAGACAGCGCGGTGGAGCTGGAGAGACAGCGCGGTGGAGCTGGAGAGACAGCGCAGTGGAGTTGGAGAGACAGCGCAGAAGAGTTGGAGAGACAGCGCAGTGGAGTTGGAGAGACAGCGCGGTGGAGTTGGAGAGACAGCGCAGTGGAGTTGTAGAGACAGCGCGACTGAGTTGGAGAGACGGCGTAGTGGAGCTGGAGAGACAGCGCAGTGTAGTTGGAGAGACAGCGCAGTGGAGTTGGAGAGACAGCGCGGTGGAGTTGGAGAGACGGCGTAGTGGAGCTGGAGAGACAGCGCAGTGGAGTTGGAGAAACAGCGCAGTGGAGTTGGAGAGACGACGTAGTGGAGTTGGAGAGACGGCGTAGTGGAGCTGGAGAGACAGCGCAGTGGAGTTGGAGAGACAGCGCAGTGGGGTTGGAGAGACAGCGCGGTGGAGCTGGAGAGACAGCGCAGTTGAGCTGGAGAGACAGCGCAGTTGAGCTGGAGAGACAGCGCGGTGGAGCTGGAGAGACAGCGCGGTGGAGTTGGAGAGACAGCGCAGTGGAGTTGGAGAGACAGCGCGGTGGAGCTGGAGAGACAGCGCGGTGGAGCTGGAGAGACAGCGCGGTGGAGCTGGAGAGACAGCGCAGTTGAGCTGGAGAGACAGCGCAGTTGAGCTGGAGAGACAGCGCGGTGGAGCTGGAGAGACAGCGCGGTGGAGTTGGAGAGACAGCGCAGTGGGGTTGGAGAGACAGCGCGGTGGAGCTGGAGAGACAGCGCAGTTGAGCTGGAGAGACAGCGCAGTTGAGCTGGAGAGACAGCGCGGTGGAGCTGGAGAGACAGCGCAGTGGAGTTGGAGAGACGACGTAGTGGAGTTGGAGAGACAGCGCAGTGGGGTTGGAGAGACAGCGCGGTGGAGCTGGAGAGACAGCGCAGTTGAGCTGGAGAGACAGCGCAGTTGAGCTGGAGAGACAGCGCGGTGGAGCTGGAGAGACAGCTCAGTTGAGCTGGAGAGACAGCGCAGTTGAGCTGGAGAGACAGCGCAGTTGAGCTGGAGAGACAGCGCAGTTGAGCTGGAGAGACAGCGCAGTTGAGCTGGAGAGACAGCGCAGTTGAGCTGGAGAGACAGCGCGGTGGAGCTGGAGAGACAGCGCGGTGGAGCTGGAGAGACAGCGCAGTGGAGTTGGAAAGACAGCACAGTTGTCACGAGACTTAGTCCTGCCCCCTCATTAATTTACATTAATGAGACATTAATTTACATTAATGAGACGACCGGATACTCGCAATGAAGAATTCGCACACCTCCGTGAGAAATGCAAGGAAAACACAGGAAATTACAGGCAAACCAAAATACACAAATATTTAACATTCAATAAATACCTCTCGAATACTAAAATAAAAACGGTACTCACCGGTGTGAAGGTACCCACTTACAAAAAACGCGTTTTTCTGTGCGCATCCGCCTTGATGAGAGCCTTTTACGCGGACAGGTGCAAAACTCGGAAAGTTGTTGTGGGAAATTTTATATGATTACGTCAGAACATCCTACCACATATTTATTAGGCGGTTACACAATCCGTATATCATAAGGCATAGGGCACCCATGACTATTATACGCATTGGGTACCCAATTACCACACCCTATTGCAGGCATATTATCGTAATTTAGAAGAATTGTGAATTATACAAGTGCTACCCAACCGCTTTGGCCGGCCAACTACTCTTAAGTTAACTACACACCGAATACATGATAAATGAGACTGAATCTATTATTGTGATTTCACCAGTACGGAAGATGGTCATAACCTCAGCTCACAGGTTTTTCGCACACGCACAGCTTCCGTTCAAATTCCCGAGTTATTCACAGTTCAGAAAAATATCTTTCGACGGCTGTATTCACAGCTTCGTGTAAATTTCCTTTATGTAGAAATATAAACAAAGCAAGTTCCCACCCTCCCGGCGAAGAAACTAATATTCCATTAAATGACCACCACGGTGTGTTTGGGATATTCTTCACCCCTCTTTACGGACGGCTCGCAAAAACTTACTAAGCCTTCTGTTCCTAGTGAGGCCTAGCCTAATCTTAACCCTTTGATCGCTCGCACCCAATGGTTTTCTCCTGGACTTCACAAGTGCACGCCTACACCCCTTCTAATTGGTTAGTCTGAAGCTGGCCTTTTCCCTATTTGCGGTTCCACACTTCGACTTCTTTTTCACGGTGTTACTGTCCCTCGTATTGGCTATAGGCCCCTTTGACGAGAGCTTAGTCAACTCCGCCTTATTTAGGTCCTTCAAATAAAACCATTGCTGGGTAATGCTGGCACTTCGAGCGCATTAATTGTAACCCATCTGTTGCGGTCAGCCCACGCGGTTGGTGTTTTCCTGCTCTGCCCTGCAGTGTAGTCACTCTTATTTAAGATTCTTCCAAAATCCTTCATAATCAAAACATGTTTCTCACGCCTCCAACGCAGGGCCGTTGATTTTGACATTCTTTTGGTTCAAAGGCTGGTCGTGAATTTTCCACTTACAACGGATGGCTGAGGCCTCTCAAAAAACATCACACACACCCACAAACATCGCTCACTCGATACTCTCAGACACACAAGATGTTGAAGCGACCCTTCTGCACTGTTAAAAATGCCCAACAAAACGCCAAACACGAAAACACGAATCACCAATCAATTTAGTCACAGAAATGCAATAAAAACATTTAGTCATACAAACACAATCTCCGAAATATTCCATCAATTCTAAAGAATTCACAAAACCCATATATTCCCAGGAATTCACAAAATAAAAATGTTTCCTAATACAGTGGAGTTGGAGAGACAACGCAGTGGAGTTGGAGAGAAAACGCGGTGGAGTTGGAGAGAAAACGCGGTGGAGTTGGAGAGACGGCGCAGTGGAGTTGGAGAGAAAATGCGGTGGAGTTGGAGACACGGCGCAGTGGAGTTGGAAAGACAGCGCAGTGGAGTCGGAAAGACAGCGCAGTGGAGTCGGAAAGACAGGGCAGAGGAGTTGGAGAGACAGCGCAGTGGAATTGGAGAGACAGCGCAATGGAGTTATGACAGCCTTGTGGTGTCTGAGAGACGGCGCAGTGGAGTTGGAGAGACACTGCAGTGGAGTAGGAGACAGCGTTGAGGAGTGGTAGAGACAGCGCGGTGGAGTTGGAGAGACAGCGCGGTGGAGTTGAAGAGACAGCGCGATGGAGTTGAAAAGAGGGCGCGGTGGAGTTGGAGAGACGGCGCACTGGAGTTGGAGAGACACTGCAGTGGAGTTGGAGACAGCGTAGAGGAGTGGGAGAGAAAGCGCGGTGGAGTGGGAGACAGCGCAATGGAGTGGGAGAGACAGCGCAATGGAGTTGGAGAGACAGAGCACTGGAGTTATGACAGCGTTGTGGAGTTGGAGAGACAGCGCGGTGGAGTTGGAGAGACAGTGCGGGGGAGTTGGAGAGACAGCGCAGTGGAGTGGGAGAGACAGCGCAGTGGAGTGGGAGAGACAGCGCAGTGGAGTGGGAGAGACAGCGCAGTGGAGTGGGAGACAGCGCAGTGGAGTTGGAGAGACAGGACAGTGGAGTTGGAGAGAAAAGGCAGGGGAGTTGGAGAGACCGCGCAGTGGAGTGGGAGAGACAGCGCAGTGGAGTGGGAGAGACAGGGCCGTGGAGTTGGAGAGACAGAGCAGTGGAGTTGGAGAGACAGGGCAGTGGAGTTGGAGAGACAGCGCGTTGGAGTTGGAGAGACAGCTCGGTGGAGTTGGAGAGACAGCGCACTGGAGTTATGACAGCGTTTTGGAGTTGGAGAGACAGCGCGGTGGAGTTGGAGAGACAGCGAGGTGGAGTTGGAGAGACAGCGAGGTGGAGTTGGAGAGACAGCGAGGTGGAGTTGGAGAGACAGCGAGGTGGAGTTGGAGAGACAGCGCAGTGGAGTGGGAGAGACAGCGCAGTGGAGTGGGAGAGACAGCGCAGTGGAGTGGGAGACAGCGCAGTGGAGTTGGAGAGACAGGGCCGTGGAGTTGGAGAGACCGCGCAGTGGAGTGGGAGACAGCGCACTGGAGTTATGACAGCGTTGTGGAGTTGGAGAGACAGCGCGCTGGAGTTGGAGAGACAGGACAGTGGAGTTGGAGAGAAAAGGCAGGGGAGTTGGAGAGACCGCGCAGTTGAGTGGGAGACAGCGCAGTGGAGTGGGAGAGACAGCGCAGTGGAGTGGGAGAGACAGGGCAGTCGAGTTGGAGAGACAGGGCAGTCGAGTTGGAGAGACAGCGCAGTGGAGTGGGAGACAGCGCAGTGGAGTGGGAGACAGCGCAGTGGAGTTGGAGAGACAGTGCAGTAGAGTAGTAAAGACAGCGCAGTGGAGTTGGAAAGACAGCGCAGTGGAGTGGGGGAGACAGCGCAGTGGAGTGGGAGACATCGTTGTGGAGTTGGAGAGACAGCACGGTGGAGTTGCAGAGACAGTGCAGTGGAGTTGGAGAGACAGCGCAACGGAGTTGGAGAGACAGCGCACTGGAGTTATGACAGCGTTGTGGAGTTGGAGAGACGGCGCAGTGGAGTTGGAGAGACGGTGTGGGGGAATTGGAGAGACGGCGCTGTGGAGTTGGAGAGACAGCGCAGTAGAGCTGGAGACAGCGCAGTGGAGTTGGAGAGACAGTGCGGTGGAGTTGGAGACAGCGCAGTGGAGTTGGAAAGAAGGCGCGGTGGAGTTGGAGAGACGGTGCAGTGGAGTAGGAGAGACAGTGCAGTGGAGTGGGAGACAGCGTTGAGGAGTGGGAGAGACAGCGCGGTGGAGTGGGAGACAGCGCAGTGGAGTTGGAGAGACAGCGCAATGGAGTTGGAAAGACAGCGCACTGGAGCTATGACAGCGTTTGGGAGTTGGAGAGACAGCGCGGTGGAGTTGGAGAGACAGCGTGGTGGAGTTGGAGAGACAGCGCACTGGAGTTATGACAGCGTTGTGGAGTTGGAGAGACAGCGCGGTGGAGTTGGAGAGACAGCGCGGTGGAGTTGGAGAGACAGCGCGGTGGAGTTGGAGAGACAGCGCGGTGGAGTTGGAGAGACAGCGCGGTGGAGTTGGAGAGACAGCGCGGTGGAGTTGGAGAGACAGCGCGGTGGAGTTGGAGAGACAGCGCAGTGGAGTGGGAGAGACAGCGCAGTGGAGTGGTAGAGACAGCGCAGTGGAGTGGTAGAGACAGCGCAGTGGAGTGGGAGAGACAGCGCAGTGGAGTGGGAGAGACAGCGCAGTGGAGTGGGAGAGACAGCGCAGTGGAGTGCGAGAGACAGCGCAGTGGAGTGGGAGAGACAGCGCAGTGAAGTGGGAGACAGTGCAGTGGAGTTGGAGAGACAGATCAGTGGAGTTGGAGAGACCGCGCAGTGGAGTGGGAGACAGCGCAGTGAAGTGGGAGAGACAGCGCAGTGGAGTGGGAGAGACAGCGCAGTGGAGTGGGAGAGACAGGGCAGTGGAGTTGGAGAGACAGGACAGTGGAGTTGGAGAGACAGCGCAGTGGAGTGGGAGAGACAGCGCAGTGGAGTGGGAGAGACAGCGCAGTGGGGTAGGAGACAGCGTTGTGGAGTGGGAGAGGCAGCGCATTGGAGTGGGAGAGACAGCGTACTAGAGTGGGAGAGACAGCGCAGAGGATTGGGAGACAGCGCAGTGGAGTGGGAGAGACAGCGCAGTAGAGTGGGAGAGACAGCGCAGTGGTGTGGGAGAGACAGCGCAGTGGAGTGGGAGAGACAGCGCAGTGGAGTGGGAGACAGCGCAGTGGAGTGGGAGACAGCGCAGTGGAGTGGGAGAGACAGCGCAGTGGAGTGGGAGGCAGCGCAGTGGAGTGGGAGAGACAGCGCAGTAGAGTGGGAGAGACAGCGCTGTGGAGGGGGAGACAGCGCAGTGGAGTTGGAGAGACAGCGCAGAGGATTGGGAGACAGCGCAGTGGAGTGGGAGAGACAGCGCAGTAGAGTGGGAGAGACAGCGCAGCGGTGTGGGAGAGACAGCGCAGTGGAGTGGGAGAGACAGCGCAGTGGAGTGGGAGACAGCGCAGTGGAGTGGGAGACACAACGCAGTAGAGTGGGAGAGACAGCGCAGTGAAGTGGGAGACAACGCAGTGGAGTGGGAGAGACAGCGCAGTGGAGTGGGAGACAGGCAGGCAGAGCTGCAGGACGCTACAGCAGGACGTGGTTGGTTCACTTGTCTCTGCAGGAGCGACGCGAAGGGAAAGCCTTCAAACGACCGTTGAATTATGCGAGAAAAATCACCAGACCACGATAAAATATTGCTGTTCATTGTTTTGGTCTGGAGTCAACATTTACTCTCAAAGAAATCTCGAGCATATCAACCAAGCTTAAGCCTCGAGAAGTAAAACGTGAGAAAGGTAAATGTTGAAAGAAACATTGAAACATTTTTCTTCTTCTCTGTGCATTTTGTGGTGTTCGCTGTTGGCACGCTCCACACATACGAAACCACTTAGTTACACAAAAATTCAATGACATCGACACACTGAACATTCTAGCGACCTAAATTCGACACACGGCTGCGTAACTCGCTGTTTTAGTAATAGTTACTGCCTAAAGAGTAATTTTGCACGAACGCATCAGTTTTTCACACGCATATTCACTTTCTACAATTTCAAACAGATTTTTTTTAAATTCATTTCATTTTTATTTGAGTTACCTGTGAGTAGCTTAGTTAAAGAAATTCTAATATTTTGGAAGAGAAATTCAAATTCCAAAATCCTGGATGATCGGATCTTCACAAAATTTCTCGCAGAATGTTCTCTTTGAAGACGATTGAACTAGAAATACAACAAAAGGGGATGCAATTTTATTGAGTGTCCGAAGAAGGATCGACCCGGAGCCAAAATTATTTGATCTGACGCACCTGCATTCGTACAGATCTGGGAAAATCCTAGAAACACCAAGAATGGTCTCTCGTAGCTTCAGAAATCAATCGAGGAAAATATTGGTGAATTAAAACATTATTGGCGAACCAACAAAAACAGTGGAGTCGTTCTGCTATACTTCTTCCGCAACAAAACCAACTCTTCGTCACTTTCAAACCTGAAAACTTTGACATTAAGTAGTACACTTTTGGAAAGTTCTACGTATCCCCCCTACCACAAGTTGGTTGTGCAAATAAACATTTAACTAAGTTTTTTTATGTTTGAAATGTATTTATACATCTATATAAATACATTTCATACATTTGTATACATAACATTTATATATATACATTTATTTGTATATATATAAATGTCAAATCCATGTCAAATGAAATTCGTATTCAGCTGGAAATTATTCTTTTCTGTCGAGCTTTCGAAATTTTAAACAAATTTCGTTTTCAGGACAAGAGACTGAAGTTTTTGGAAGCAAAGTTATGGCCAAAGCAGGTATCCTGGATACAAGGGAAAGATATTACATATAAGATAAACGAAAGCGGACATCGGTGGAACAT
This sequence comes from Morinoia aosen, assembly GCA_030386875.1. NCBI lineage: Eukaryota > Metazoa > Arthropoda > Malacostraca > Amphipoda > Talitridae > Morinoia > Morinoia aosen. Next base: position 26,782,124 of record CM059559.1, read on the forward strand.
GCAGTAGTCACAGTAATTATTTCAGGAGTGGTTTATAAACATCCGGAATTTAGAGATATCTATTGTAGGAGTTTGAATTAGTTGTGGAATAGAATGCTTCTAAGTATCTTCTTTCTTTCTTGTTGGAATTTTGAGATATAATCTAATAATTTTGAAAATCTATTTAGTGACCCGTGTCCCGAACATGTTAGTAAACTAAAGAATTAATTTGCTATTTTTCCACATTTTGGCAATGTTCATTGACACGGATTTTTAAATTCCTGCAAGTTTCACCGATATATACTTATTAACAATTTTTACAACCTAATTTGTACACTACATCGCAACGGTCTTCAGGCGCTTGTTTGTCTTTAATTTTTGATAAATTTCTTCCTATCAGGTTAATTGACTTCTTTGCTATTTGCACATTGAATGGCCGGAGTATCCTGTTGACACGTTCAGATGTGCCTTTTACATAAGGGGCACTAAAATAGCTAATTTTTGGGTTCTAATTTTGGCTAATATTCTATCGCGGATTTTTTAGTTTTCTGATTGATTATTTAATCATTTTTTCTTGGTATCCGTTTTATTGTAGCTACTATTTAATAAATTTTAGTTCATTTTCGACTTTATCATTACTACACAATTGCAAGGCTCTACTAACTAGGGAATCAACAACGCTACGTTTTTATTTATTAGGATGGTTTGAAGAGAAATCGAGGTATCGTCCGGTATGGGTTGGTTTTCTGTAAATTCCAAAACTGAGGGAGTTGTCTTCCATTATTGTAATTTTTAAGTCCAAAAAAGCGATAGAATTATTTTGTTCCTTTTCGATCGTGAATTAAATGTTAGCGTTAATTTAGTTTAGCTAGTTGTTTAAATCATCGACGGTGTTTTTGGGAACTATTGCAAACACATCGTCAACGTATCTTTTCCAAAACATAATTTAGCCACTGGAGTGCTCAAAGATCTCATTTTCAATGTTTTACATTGTAGCCTCGGCAATTGCTACGGACACGCTACTTCCCATTGGTGTGCCTTTAATTTGTTTATAAATTTTCTAATTTTGCTAGAAGACTGTCGACGATAAACATAGTTGAACTAAACTTAATATATCATCTTTGGACAATTAAGTGTTGTTTTTCCACTCATCAGTTTCGTTGAGAAGTCGTTCCACGCTTGTTAGGGCCAATTCTTGAGGGATGGAGGTGAAGAGAGCTTTCACGTCGAAAGAAACCATCATGCAATATTCAGGGACGATGAGGTCTTAGGCTGCTTCTTTCATTTATAAGGAATTTTTTAACTTTTGCTCAGCTCTGTTTGTTAATGGGTTTATAATTGACGATAAAAATTTAGATAGCTCATGTGTGGGTGATGCACAAAAAGATACAATGGGTCTAATGGGATATCCCTCCTTATGCAGCTTGATCAGGCCATAAAATCTAGGGATTGTTGCTGAGCTGGAGTAAAGTTTCCGGTATAGTTCGGGAGAAATTTTTTCCTTATCTTTGAGGAGTTTTAGTTTTTAATTTACTTGGTTTTTTAGTTGCTGAATTGGGTTGCTCTAAATTTCCACGTACGTTAGATTGTCGGAGAGATGATTTTAGATTTTTTATTAATAGTCTTCTTTATCTAAAACCACTGTGGTTCAACCTTTGTCAGCTGACACAATAACTATGGATGAATCAGTTTAATGTGAATTTGCGTGGAATAATGGAAAAATTGAGATATCGACATTATATTCGGAAATTTTTTGTAAATTATCCTCTGCAAAGGTTATGAACACATTAACTTGTTCTATAGCCTTTATTTTGCTACACAACTTTTAGTATTTTTCAAACATATATATATATCGGTGGTGAGAAAGGCAGTGCAGTCTCTCCAATTGTACATAGATTTATATCTATAAGTAGATAGTATACATCCAGGGACACGCAAAAGTTTTGAACACAGTGCATATTATAAGATTTTCAAACAAATAAATGTGCAAATTCAAACATTCAACGTGCAAATAGCAAAGAAGTCAATTAACCTGATAGGAAGAAATTTATCAAAAATTAAAGACAAACAAGCACCTGAAGACCGTTGCGATGTAGTGTACAAATTAGGTTGTAAAAATTGTTAATAAGTATATATCGGTAAAACTTGCAGGAATTTAAAAATCCGTGTCAATGAACATTGCCAATATGTGGAAAAATAGCAAATTAATTCTTTAGTTTACTAACATGTTCGGGACACGGGTCACTAAATAGATTTTCAAAATTATTAGATTATATCTCAAAATTCCAACAAGAAAGAAAGAAGATACTTAGAAGCATTCTATTCCACAACTAATTCAAACTCCTACAATAGATATCTCTAAATTCCGGATGTTTATAAACCACTCCTGAAATAATTACTATGACTACTGCATGTTCCACCGATGTCCGCTTTCGTTTATCTTATATGTAATATCTTTCCCTTGTATCCAGGATACCTGCTTTGGCCATAACTTTGCTTCCAAAAACTTCAGTCTCTTGTCCTGAAAACGAAATTTGTTTAAAATTTCGAAAGCTCGACAGAAAATAATAATTTCCAGCTGAATACGAATTTCATTTGACAACAATGGAACCTGGATGTCCGCTATTTCAACTAAGATATATATATATATACACACTGGGTGGTTGCTAAAAATGTATACCTTTTAAAATCCCAACAATGATTTAAATGTATGAAATAGGAGACTGTAACAAAGAATATCCGAAGGAACACAATTCAATGTTTTCTTACAAATTTGGTGTTCCCTCCAAATAAGCATAAACATAAAGAGTAAAGGACAGAAGATTATTGTAACCAACAAATCAGCAAGAGTCAGCTCTGACTCTTCAACATCGCAAGTTCATCATCGAAGAAATAACGAAAATTATTGTATCCATCGTTGAAACTCATAGGAAATTGTCCGTGGAATACCGATTCAAATTAACAAAATAACGATTCAGAGGAACTTCCAAAAGTGGCAATCTCAGTTTATTGTGAGAAACATTAACAAAGGAGAATGTGCAAGAACAGTTTCTAAGCGTACAGCGGAAAATGTTGAAAGATTGAGAAAGACTGACTGAGCCATTTTGAAACGCAGGTCCAGCAAAGTAAATTTAAAGTTAATATTAACTCATCTTTCCAATAATACCAGTTTTATTTCTATATCCTGTCTGTCACTAATGTTATAGCAATTTTAAAAGTGATTGCTAAAATTTAAAATTATAGCAACCACCCTGTATGTATAAATATATATATATACATATATATATATCGGTGGTGAGAAAGGCAGTGCAGTCTCTCCAATTGTACATAGATTTATATCTATAAGTAGATAGTATACATCCAGGGACACGCAAAAGTTTTGAACACAGTGCATATTATAAGATTTTCAAACAAATAAATTATTACGAGGAATTTGCGTGGAATAATGGAAAAATTGAGATATCGACATTGTGTTCGGAAATTTTTTGTAAATTATCCTCTGCAAAGGTTATGAACACATTAACTTGTTCTATAGCCTTTATTTTGCTACACAACTTTTAGTATTTTTCAATTCTGTAGGAAACATAATTAAAAAGTATAAAAAGTATGGTTACAATAACAAACCTTCCAAGAACTGGTCGACCAAGAAAGATCAACGAAAACAACTCAAGGTTGATCATCAGAAAGGTACAGAAAAAAACTTTTTTTACCCGTTCTGACTCAAAGAAGCTGGGATTGAAGTGCAGGCAATGATACCATTCGTAGAGCTCTAAATCCCAATGGCTTTGTTTCTTGATCACCAAGAAAAGTTCCTTTACTGAAGCGCCAACATGTCAAAGCCAGTTGCAATTTTGCTAAAACATATAATGAGAAACGAAAGGTTATCTGTCCTGATAAAATCAAAATAGAACCCTTTAAAAGAATCACAGTAACGCTTGTTTGACGGAAAAAAGTCACTGCTCACAATAAACAGAACACCATCCTCACAGAGAAGTTCAGGGGTGGTTCTATTGTGATGTAAGGATGTTTTCCATGCAACGTCACCGACAACTTGGAAATTATCAATGGTAGGAAGAAAGGCCCCCAGTGCAGGAAGATTCACGAGAAAAACATTCGGAAATCTTCAGTTTCGTTAGGACGTGGACGTGATTTCGTGTTTCAAGACGACAGTGATCCCAAACACACTACCAAACTACCTCAAGCAAGGCTTAATAATAAAATTGACGTTCTCAGTTGGCCCAGTTAGTCTCCCGACCTCAACCCAATTGAAAATTTGAAGAAAATTTTGAATAGTGAAGGTCACAAGAGGATTTCACAAAATGTCTAGGAATTAGAAAAGTTCTGTGAAGAAGAATGGCGAAAAATACCCGGAGATATTCGTCAAAATCTTGTGCGCCACTAAGGGAAGTGACTGGCAGTAATTAAACGAAATAGAGGCTTCACGATAAAATTCTGAATGGATGTATCCAATAATTTTGTGTTGAATCATTTTTTATTTTGATGAATGAAACTATTTCAGCACTAACTTTTAATTATAGTTCCTCCACAAATGAAAACAACAAATAGGATGATACTGACCTAATATTAGCTAAAATTCTGAACTTTAACATAATTCTTGATAAAAAATGTGATGCGTCTAAAACTTTCGCGCAGCACGGTATATACCGGGTGTTTCAGAACAAGAGGTAAAAAATTGCTCACCGAGTAGAAAAGGGCCAAATAAACACTTTTTCCGCCATAAAATTTACCGAAAAAAATTCGGGTTGTGAGATATTAGCTGCTTATTGTTTTAAAGGATGAAATTTTTTTACAAATTACTTGCAATATTTATTTTGAAATTACGTTACAAACACTTCTATTCTTTGAGAACTTTCAATAGTAAAATTTAGTGTGACTCCACTCGATTTCTTTTTTTAGGGTCACATGAAAAGCCTTGTTTATGCTACACCCATTGGATCGGAGGAAGATCTCGTTGCCAGATTTGCAGAGGCTGCTGGTGAGATTTCTGAAATGCCAGACGTGTTTCCCAATATCCAGCAGTCGTTCAGGCTAAGATTTGAAAAGTGCATTGATGTAGGAGGAACACATTTTGAACAACTTTTGTAAAGTAAATTGAAAATAAATATTGCGATTTATTGTGTTATTTAATGTCTTCCTTTAAACAATAAGCAGCTAGTATCTCAAAAACCCGATTTTTTTCGGAAAATTTCATGGAAGAAAAAGTATTTACTTGGCCATTTTCTACTTGGTGTGCAATTTTATACGTTTTTTCTGAAACACCATGTATATACCGTGAACTTCCGCGTAACACGGTATATATATAACCGTGATACACAAAAGTTTTGTGTACATCACTTTTTGTGTCATAGCTTATGTTTTACTTCAGAATATAAATCGCCCTCGTGTAATACATTCCTAATCTTTCATGTAATCGTTTAAAAGCATCAGATATTTGTACAACTAACTCAAAATTGAGTTTAATTGCTGTTGAAAGCAGTATTTCAGTTTTAATAATTCACATCCAATTATTTTAGTTCGTTGTATTATACGCTCTAAAAAATATGTTGTTTACCTAATGTCCCATGTCAATTGGCGTGAATTCGAAGTATAACATATTTTGGAAGTCATAATTTGTGATTGAGTTTTAAAACATGGCAAATAATTGTGTATCTGTGAAACTGTCATTATTTTGTATTTAGAATTTACTGGAACAATAACGCACTACAGCCCTGCAGAGACAGCGCAGCGGGAGCAGCCGCGCCTCCAAAGGTGTCAGCACGCAGCGACCGTCTCGTTATTCCCCTATCCGGTCTGTGACAAATGTTACAGCAATTTTAAAAGGTATGCATTTTTAGCAACCACTCAGTAACAGGACTAGAGTATTTTCGAAGACGCAGAGCCATTCGAAGTGAAGAGAGAGATTCACTAAGAAGAACTCAAAATGCTCAGACTCAGAGACTTCGTCGCACTCAAGAAGGCAGAGCTCAAAGAGCAGAACAGGAAAGAATTGGAACAATAGAAAAAATTAGGCAGGAATAAGGAGGAAAAGCCAATGGAGACAGCGCACCCGGCAGAAAATCGAAAATGAAACTGAAGAATTCAAAGATAAATAATTTTCCTCCATCGTACAAGACTATTTACTCTTCAGGTGGAATATAACGCATGCCAATATTTTCCACGACACGGGCACATTGTAAATAGACAATACAGAATAAAATAATTCCATTTGGTCCAACCCCGTGAGCCCAGTGGGCACTGCCACAGTGCTTCCTATACCTCCAGGCCGGCTTGCAGTAATCGTGACGTCACTATAGTGGCTCAAAATTTCATGCCATTTGTAAAAAAATCGGTGATGAGTGAAAGAAATGCACTCCCTTTTATATGAGGAAGAAATACAAATAACCTGCTGGGGCAGTCTGCCTGAAGCCCTGCCCTGAATGTCTGCAACTCCTCTGCGCTTTCTCTCCAACTCCACTGCGCTGTCTCTCCCACTCTACTGTCTCTCCAACTCCACTGCACTGTCTCTCCAACTCCACTGCACTGTCTCTCCAACTTCACTGCGCTGTCTCTCCAACTCCACTGCGCTGTCTCTCCCACTCTACTGTCTCTCCAACTCCACTGCACTGTCTCTCCAACTCCACTGCACTGTCTCTCCAACTTCACTGCGCTGCCTCTCCAACTCCACTGCACTGTCTCTCCAACTCCACTGCACTGTCTCTCCAACTCCACTGCACTGTCTCTCAAACTTCACTGCGCTGCCTCTCCAACTCCACTGCGCTGTCTCTCCAACTCCACTGCGATGTCTCTTGAGCTCGGTTTCGCGTTGCACAGATACTACAACCGTCTCGCCTCAAATTTCATTCTTATTTTAGTAGAAAGGTAAAAACTGGGTAGATGAAAAATTTAAAGCGAAAGTTTTAACTCTGTAAATTTTTCAAACATCTTTTATTCAGTATACATTTTAAAGTAATTCTATTAATTTCATAATGTTGGCGAATTTAATTTTTGTAATTGCGCTACTGTAATCTCTTCTTCCTCCTTTTCTTGAATTGTCCTGAACAAATATTTTTGTACTGGATCCATAGCCATGTATCAGCCGAATTTATAGTCTCCTTTCCTCATTCTCATATCTTAGATCACATCTCGTGAATTTCCCTCCCTCTTTGCTAACGTCAATTTTCCCTATGGATCATTCACGTCCGGTTCCTCATGGTGGCCTAAGTGGCGCTGTTTTATACTCAAGCATTCGGGCCTCCATGCTAACCTGAATTAGCTCAACATTACAGTGTCTGGTTTTGATGAGTTGGTCTCTCCATAGAAATTGGCACCGAATCGTCGTCAGTCAGCCGAGCTTCGAGTTCGGGATCCGCTGGACCTAAGCTAACGATTCCTTTCCTGATGCAAAAGGTTGCCTTATTCTTCAGAGATGGCTGTAAGGCGTTTATGGAGCAGGCAGATGGCATGTGTATGTCATAAGATCGTGGTCAAAAGGACTTGTGGTACATAGAGCAATTTTTTAATGTTTTTTACATCTATTTTGTATCTTCTTTGTATCTTTATATCGTAACCTAAGTGATGGTAGCTCATTTTCCGATTGTCTCATCGAGTTCGGGGATCGCATCCAATCCACGGACTTTATAGAATGCCTTTGTTTTTGTTGGTGATACAACCACTCTCCATACTGAAGGGTTGAAGCCGGTATTGAAGTATAATGTATTTGATTTCAGTTACCTGTCCAGGTACTCTCAGCTGATTCACTTTCCACCGTACATTGCGGGCAATTGATTCGATGCTGTTCTGACGGATATGCCTGATGCTGTGTAGATTACTGTAGTTCCTCCGCTCTATTCGTCTGTCCATCGTGTTATTGATTGTAAACTGAGAACTGAACAAGTTGTGACAGTGTTAAATAAAATGCCAAACCAGTAAAATTAGAACGGTTTACAGAATGCTTTTCAAAACTTTCACCAAAAAGTAATATTCTGTATTGACGCATGCCACTACAGTCACTCAACTCAGCCATTTCTGATGATGTTGCGAGGATTATCCCCCACTAGTTTCTTTTACATTTCCAGTAATAGACCCAGGGATTATCTTTCAATAAACTCTAGTTTGATAAGTGCCGCACGACGCCCAACAAACGACCTGTCGAGCGTGATCCCGCGGTGCGACAGGTCAGTTGGGACGCCTTGTTTGAGCCACGGGCGGTGGCGGAGCAGCTATATAAGGCCGCCGCTAGCGAGCGACACGGTCAGCGGGCAAGGGAGCCCCCGGGCTGCTCGACATCCTCCCACAGGCAGTGGGAGGCGCTTAAGAGTCTGTATCCCTAATGAACAACCTAGATAAGATAATATCGATAGGTTCAGGTATGAAAATAGTCATGAACAATGGAGTTACGTCAAACTTCCCCGTAAAATATTCATTGGTTCGCATCCCACTCATTTTATTACCAAATGTAAATAATCCTGAACAGTACATAAATCTCAGTAATGGCCGAAAGCAAGTGATCGTAAATTTTTATAACTGATTGTGCGAGGTTCCGAGTGAGTGATATTTTCCTTATTTTTATACGATGATTACTAATTTAGAATGAAAATGTTTTGTTATTTGTGTTTCCATAGTCCGGATTTTTATCTTGCTGATAAAAATATACGAAATGATCAACAGTCGGAACCTGCAAGTATTAATTAAATTTACGATTAACTCGTTCTCATCCTTAACTGGAAGTGAATATACTGCTGCGGGTTCATTTTTACTTGGTAGTAAAATGAGTGGGATATGCAATAATGACTGGTTCACGGCAAATTTTGTGTAGCTTCATCGCTAACGAATATTCTTATACCTGACGCTATCGATCCACTTAATCTGCTGTCGCTTAGAGATTCAGATTAATTTCATGCCTGCATTTGGAGAGATTTTAAAAACCATTCTAGTGTAATTGAAACAGGGTACAAGTAGTCGGCGATGCACCCATCGGAGGCTGCATTTCTCCAACAATTATTGAAAACAAATTCTTACCATTTCACGAAACTAAGTAATTTTCTGGTTTTCCATTAGACTTTAAACCAGTTTCAAATCATCGTCTCGATGAAGATACAATTTTAGAGTAGATATCTGAGTCCCATGTTCCATTATTCCTCATTTATCTAAACTAGAAGCAGCCATTAATATTTTTCTCTCATAAGTCGAGATGAATAGTAGTGAACCCTTTTTAGAGATTAAAATAAGAAAGCGGGAACACTTTTCCTACAACTGGCGTGTATTGGAATCCAACTTTCACGAGTCATGGTATGAAGTTTTCGAGTTCACTTGAACCAAAAAAGTTTATTCAGAATTTTCCTAGGGGACGTGAAGTATGCTCGAATTTTGGCTTAGGAATAAGATTTTTTAACGGGATTTTGAAGTCAAATGATTTTCCTCGGAACTTTATACGCAATATTTCCATGAGAAGACTTAATGGCATGTTGAATAATAACATGACAGGCTCCTCTTTTTCAAAGAAGAAATTATATTTCGTAGTCCGTATGTCAGTGAGGGCCTGAACGAATTTATGAAGAAGGTTATTAATATTACCGATAAGCATTACCTGAAATTGGAAAAAAAGTTTTTTTCGAAATAATTTATCTTTGGAACGCTTATTCAGAGTGAAGGATCGTATACCATCTTCCATGGAGAGTAGCGTTACATTCCCCCCTTACCCCGCTTGCCTATGAACACATAAAAGTGCTCATAGTGTGGTTAAACGAGCTTTACAAAGAACGGCCTCTTACCGTGTACAGCAACAGTCCACCATCCTACAAGCCATTGTATTCCAGCAAACGTTACGCTTGGGACCAACTTTACCTATCCTCGCAGCTTAGATTGGACAGAGCCACAATAAAGGCTCTTGAGAGATCAATGTTAACGACAAGTGTAGACACAGTTATCTATAAATATCAGTGTTGCAATTGCGACGCTACCTACTCGTCATCTCCACTCTCTCATTTTGGTGTTTCCGCCTGAGCCAGTAGGCGTAGTGCAAACCAGAAGCAGTTGGTTCGGTTTAGTTAGGCTTGTCTATCCTATGCGATGGTGACTGGCGTCTCCAGGGGAGAGAGAGAGAGAAGTTACCTCAACTATAGATAGGCATGCAGGACTTGAATCTTTCGAGTCCACAGCATTTCTTTCAATTTTCATGCTATCTTTACTGTCTCATATGTGTCTTTTCTTCCTCTCCCTTAACTAGCTGCTTCTATGCGCAGAGTATCATGTGTGGGAACACACCTTATGCATAGGTTCCTTGTTTTCGTAAGTCCATACTGAATGACCTTTTCTATTCGCTCCTCAGAGACCGCCTTCGTTGTGGCCAGTGAGTCTCACACTAACTAATGCAATGAGAATCTATACTACAACCTATATATAATAAGAGCCGCGTCCGTCCGTCCGTCCGTCCGTCAGTCTGTCCGAAGCCAGCCGAAAGTGTGTGATGAGCGTATCTGTGATACAAGCTCCAGCCCTATATATTTTGACGGGCCGTGTTAGCGCGGCCTCATCAACTCTCGAGAGATTTTATTTTTTTATTTCTTACGGCCTTTCTCTCATTTCGCCCTCTTTGATTTCAAATAATTCTGATGATGTTGCGAGGATTATCCCCCACTAGTTTCTTTTACATTTCCAGTAATAAGCCCAGGGATTATCTTTCAATAAACTCTAGTTTGATTAATGCCGCACGACGCCCAACAAACGACCTGTCGAGCGTGATCCAGCGGTGCGACACAGGTCAGTTGGGACGCCTTGTTTGAGCCACGGGCGGTGGCTGAGCGGCTATAAGGCTGCATTTCTCCAACAATTATTGAAATTTTTTTATCATTTCACGAAACTAAGTAATTTACTGATTTTCCATTGGACTTTAAACCAGTTTTAAAACATCGTCTCGATGAAGATACAATTCTAGAGTAGAAATCTGAGTCCCATGTTCCATTATTATAAAAAGAGCCGCGTCCGTTCGTCCGTGTGACCCCCTCTTGAATTATGGTATCCAGAGTACTCAATCGGCTTATTTTTACAAATAAAAATTTTCTTTGGAGCTTTCTCTGTTGAAATTCATCATGTTGCTTTGATATTTTTAATTGATAATGCGAAAAGGAATGTTTTAAATTCGTTTGACCAGTAACCTGGCTACCACTTAGTATAAAGCCCAAGATTTTGTTACTTGAGTTATTGTTTTCGAAATTGTGATTTTCTTGAAAAGCTCCGAAGAGATAATAGACGACATTTCAAAATAAAATTCCGGCAAAAGAGGCCACCAAGGATAGAAATGGGTCCAACCGCAAGAGAGAAGTAGCATGACTTCGACAGCAAGAAAAACGCCGAAGACGATCGGATGAACAACGCGAAATGGCAAGACGAAGCAATCCTGTTCGCCAACGAGAAGTTAGAGCTAAATTGACCCTTGACCGGCGTTTAGAAATTCTACGGAATAATGCAGAGCAACACCGAGTAGCTAGAGAGAGCTTAACACACGAAAGAAGCGAGGAAATTCTTCGGCATAACGCTGGACAACATCGAGCGGCACGAGAAAATTCAACTCAAGAAAGAAGGGATGAAATTCTTCAGACTAATGCCGAACAGCATCGACTTGAACAAGCGAATTTAACTCAAGAAAGAAGGGATGAAATTCTTCAGACTAATGCCGACCAGCACGTGTGCTCTAGTAATGATAATAACCAGCCCTATAGTGCTGTAAAGGAACAAGCTCAAACAAATGACCATCCAATGCATACGATTGATCTTCAAGTAATAGAGTACAGCAGCTCATTTGGTTCGTAAATTGCCAACAGCGTTTTAATTCCCAAACTGGAACCAACTGTAAAGGACATGACTCGTCTGAACCACCTAGTGTTTTAAATAAGAAGTGCACATTCCATTTTCCCTTAGAGTTCCGTTGTACAAGACATGTTAACCTTTTTAATCTATGTTTTTAGATATTTTAATTACAATTCTCATTTTTTTTTAAATCTGATGAGGAGATTTAGTTTTTAAGGCTAATTATTTCCCGATCTTCATTTCGCATCTCTATAACTCACGTAAATTTTTTCTATGGCTAGTTAATTTCCATCTACGGTAAGACTGAGGCTTTTAACATATGTAGACTTGCACGAGCACGCAGGAGTATGAATGACTGCATACAAGAAGACACATTTGCTAATTCGGAATCTGCCGAAAAGCCATTCTCATATGCAAGTTTTATTGAAAAGAAAGCCATACGTATTACTTATTCAACCTTCGATAAATTTCTTTATTTACTGATATCAGATGAATGCCAAAAGATGATCAATTATTCAAATTGAAAGCTATATTTATTAAGCACGTTATAATATTAGTTCTGCTGCAACACCAGAAATTGCGTATGGATTCAATTTTACAGTATAATCAAAGATTTAAAGAATCTTGATTAGTTAATTTATCATATTAAGCCCTCAATGGAAAGATGATATGCTGTTATCGACACAGTGGATGGATTGGTTTGCAGAAACTGAGAAACTCGGCGAAAACAACGTGTCCTTGCCGATATCGAAGTGCTTGTGACAATGAGTTAATCCCATTGATCATTAATTCTGCTGAACTATTCCTCGGGTGAAAATGCTAATGAACCTTCTTTATTATAACGCATAGCAGCCTGCTTCATTGCAGTAAATGTTATTGAAATTTATCGATGCATTTATTTTCGAATTTTTGGAAGTGTTGTTAGAGCCTGAGTTGGCCTGCGTTCCTATTTCTCCCCTCAAATAATCCACTATAGAATACCACACTGCTGTTGCTTGCTTGGTTGGTCTTTCCCCGGTAGAGGAAACAAGGTAGATTCAAACCACTATTTTTTTCGTTGACGGTGTGGTTTTGCTGACGTCACGGCAACGAACTAATAGCAGCACTCATATTGTATCAAGAAGCATTTCTAACCCCAAATCTTGCTTCACTATTGGCCTAACGACATGGCGTTTTGTTGACGTCATAATGTTTGTTTGAAATAAGGCCTTTCTATTGAGTATCCCAACAAGGGGAGGTGTATTTTACAGTAGAGGAAACAAGGTGTGGGAAAATATGGGGGAAAATACACTTTTTCATATTCGGCTAACCAATTGAAAGGCTTCATTTCAAACAAACTTTATGACGTCACCAAAACGCCCTAGCTGTCGTTAGGCCAATAGTGGAGACGGATTTGGGAGTAGCAGTCACGGTAGAGGAAACAAGGTAGAGTCATTTCTATGGGAGAAAATACAGATCCTCTCGTTCGGCTAGCCAATTGAAAGGTTTTATTTCAAACAAATTTTATGACTTCACCAAAACGACATGTCGTTAGGCCAATAGTGGAGGCAGATTTAAGGCTATCAGTGCTACCAGATGCAATATGAGCGCTGCTATTGGTTCGTTGCTGTGACGTCAGCAAAACCATACTATCAACGAGAAAAAAGACTTGTTTGAACCTACCTTGTTTCCTCTACCGTGTTAGCAGTGCTACCAGAAGCAATATGAGCGCTGTCATTGATTCATTGCCGTGACGTCAGCAAAGTCACACAGTCTACGAAAAAAAGATTGGTATAACCCTTCCTCGTTTCCTCTACCGTGGGGTATTTTCTCCCATAGAAATCACCCTACTTTGTTTCCTTTACCGTGAAGCCGTCTCTCTGTCACGCTCTTTAAGACGCTTAAAAATGACTGTATCTGTGATACGAGTTTCACCAGTGCACAGGTACAAGACTATTTCAATCGCGGGTACTATTCGGATGGATATATTTGTTTGTATTTAAGGAAAATATCGAATTCAGTATTTTTGCATGGGTTGTGTACACTTGTGTAATGAATACTTCACAGACACGTTCTCTTTAATTTGGTATTTGTCTCTAAAGTCCGGAACGTAATTATATCAAGTACCATTACATGTGAACTTTCACCTCACAAAGCATGTACAATTTACATTGGATGCATAAAGATTAGATGCTGAGCGATGAGGTTATTTTTTTCATGCTTCCGTTAGCGAATGGCCCTCTGGTCTCAGTAGAAGTCCCCTTTTAAATAAACTGTGAAATTTTTTTCACACTGTTGCCAAACTAATTCACAGCGTTGCCAAACTAATACTTGATCGTCGCACACTTGCTTTCTATTCTTCGTAGTGATGACATCATAACAGTACGGCGAAAATTTTAATCCCTGTGGTACGAGCTACTACCAAGTTTCGTTACGTCTATCGCATGGCAGCTACCACAACTCTGGCCGTGCAGTTAATAATTGCTAGCGACACATACTGCGATCATGCGATTGATATTAATGATTTGGAATGATCAGCTGTTCAAGAGCTAAACTGTTCATCATGGAGAAATAGATTTTATTCCAAGTAAGAGAACTTCAGTCATAAACAATTTTTCTCAAACATTCAACAAAATAAGAGTAAGATAGAAATTAGTAGATAAGAATATTGTTAGAATTCGTTTCATCGCTGTTTCAAAAATTTTATGCTTTCGATAAATTTTCAGACTGTTTTGGAGAAACACCGGTAAAAGAATGGTTAATTTGATTTGAAACGAATAGAAATCTGAAAACTAACAACTTCTAACAACCCCATTCCTGTGAACTATTTAAATCCATTTAAATTATTTTTAAATTAATTATTCAGCCAAAAACATCAGAGGCAATTAAATAAAATTGAATCCTTACACAATTTTTGGAGTTGCACAACTAACAGTAAAACGCTCTGAACTTGAATTTTTTTTCGGGTCAAATAAAGAACTTTTATTTTTTTGAGATACTTTATGTGTTTAAAGTAATGAGTTAGATGACTAGTTATTTGGTGAGCTATATGTTTAGCCTGAATTAAAAATGAAGTAGCCAAAGAGACTTCCCAAGTTTTCCTCCTCGCGACACGTAGAATTTGCTTGCACAATAGATTCAATCTTGCTTGCTGTAGTATTTTTAGATCTATTTACAGATTACGATTTTGATATCAATTTTAGTGTTTCAATATAATTTTCTAATTCAGAAAATTTGAGCTTATATAAATTTTTATTTGTTCTTTGTATGAGTCAAGACTCAATTTCTGGGGCATTCAGAAAAATGAAAAGTATGCTTAGCATTTTCAATGTTTATGAAGATATTTTAAGTAATCCAGGGCTATCGTTCATTTAACGGAGTAATTGTGCTATTCATGATCGGACAGTTCTGTGCATGCACTGCTCTTACATCATTATTTAGACTTGACATAGCTTTGTGATTGTTTGTTGGTCCAATGACTTATTGATTAATGACATTTGAAGGAATGAAACGCAACAGCGTGAGGTGCATTGTTCCTAAATTAAATTCATTTACATTTAAGGGTATTATTGTGCTAGATAATTTGAACATAGTAATTATTTCAAGTCTCGTTGTTTTAAGAGTTCATTTTCATTGCAAATACACTTGCGCAGAGGAAAGAGAAAAGACTATCAAGTATGAACCAAGGATGACGCGGAAGCTATCACGAGGAGTGTTCCCTTACAGGATATCCTGGGTATAGCAATGGCAAGTTAGGAAAGAAGAGGAAAAAAAGACGAAAAAAAGAAAGCAGATAGCCATGGAAATTGGGAAAAGGCAAATCAAGGTTGGATGGTAAGAGCCATGAAAGACCATCTACAGGTGAGGTAAACATGGTATCCATTCTGAGCGTCAGTCCCCATAGCCTACGATAGACGAGCCTAACTAAACCAAGCCTATAGGCTCGGGTTAGGTGGGCTCGTCTATCGTAAGCTCGTCTATCGTAAGCCGTGTCCTCTGAGGAGATGTTTACGCGTACATATCAATATGTTCCAGCCTGTAGTGGAGAAAACATAATGAATACATTTTCTCCAGCCCAAGCCAAGGGCAGGATCACTTAAATCAAAAGCTATTGTTCCTGTAAGGAAGTGAGTTGGGGTTCTGAGACATATCAAGTAGCGGGTCAGAGCGTGACGAGAGACGTGTAGGCTTAATCGCTTCAGCAGATAAGGATTTAGACTTCAAGATATTTAAATAGTTTTATATTTGTTCGCATTTTTCATGCTTTACAACACGATTGAAAGTGCCATGAGTTCTTGCGTCCGGGCCAAGAGGCTTATTAAGTAGCTTTATTATATTATTTTCTTTCAGTGAGGATAGGTGGCAAGCTGTAGGGGTCTATAAACTGTTTCTAGAATAATACGTTTACCGCTTTTTAACAACTCAAGATAGTAGCTTCCACGTGATCATTTACAATTGCGTTTGTAATGAGCATTAAATGTATCAGTTGAGATGAATAAGTTCTCAAGCCTCAATCTCGGTCATTTTTTCCGGGTTAATTAATGTCTCTTAAGTATTTCATTTGACGCTAGTTTTTAGATGCTTCAGTGAAAATTATGAGTTCAAAGTTGCAGCTGGATTTAGAAATTGTTTCACTTATTTCACCGATTTTTGAAGGGACGTAATGTACACATTTGTTTGCAGATAGTGAACATAGCCTTTTTAAATTTTATGATATAGACATCTTCAAAATAGTCACACTTCTCAAATCTTTCAAGTTTGGAAATACCATTTTTAAATGATCAACATGTGGGCCTTTAACCGCAAATACTGTATCAATTTAATTAATTCAAGAAAATGCAAGTATGTAGTACTTGTATAGAAGAAAATTGAAATAACATTGCTATTGTGTGAAATAAAAATACTGCAATATTGATCAACAGGTAGTAGAGCATTTATGCAAAAGAGAGAAGCACACTTCAGTAAAACTTAATTCAAAGATAAGTTCCAAGAACAATAATTCAAATGTACATGTTGATGACTTGAAACGTAAGAATTTTTAACATTTCAGTGCTGTGTAAGGTTGAAACTAAGAAGATTTGAAGTGCGCAGCCGCTTAATTTGTGAGAGTTATCGTGAATGGCATTTCTTGTGGGCAAAGGATCCCAAACTGACTTTTTGGACTCTTATTGTGTAAATTTAAAAGAAAACGAAATAAACCTAATAGTTTCAGGATTCCCATTCAGTATTGGTGTAACAATATGTTAAGAATATGCAGTTCCACAATGCAGAGTCCTATTTTTATTCGAAATATGCAATTTATACATCTGTGTTCGAGGTCCGTTGATAGATATTGTTTACCTGCAAAAACAAACTTTATATCAAAGGCTTCCTGTTGTAGTATGAGTGACCACTGGGTACTGAATCAACTTGTACATTTTTTACACATATCAACCTATAAATCTCAGATGAGCTTCAATGACAGCAAAATGAATACTGTGAGCAGTGCAAAATCAATATAGTGAAAATAAATTGACGTGAAGAAAGGTTAATTTCATGAAGTGTATGAACATAAAAATAAAGTTTTTGAACGCCAGAGTTGAAGCTGGAATAAATATTCGTGCAGGTATTTTCTATGTAGAATGAAATAGACAATGACAGACTCGTCGTATGCTTAATTCATTAAATGATGAACGTATTCCAACACTTAAAAAGGGTGAGAAATTGAATAAATCCATGTGTGAGAAATTAAGCAGAAACAAGGTTACAGAATTTTAGTAGGAAAAGCATAGTGACCTGAAAATTGTACAACATTTAAAAAAAATGAAAATGAAGAAGAAATATTTGAAACGCTCACGTAATATTTGTGAGCGGCGCATGGACAAAATAATTTGACAAGGTCGTATGGACAAGGTCTTATTTTCTAGCTGCAGGAAATGCTCGTCCTGTTTCAACGGTGTGTTAATTGCTTAAGGTCTTAACGTTTGCCCAGCATCTTCTGAAAAAAACACTGATGAAATAAAGACGAGTCGAGTGTTTCCTACCTTCCCAGGAAATTTATTTTACTTTTTAAAACGTACCATACACTAGCTCATAAGACAATTCAGTATTCGTTGAAAAGAATAGGAGTTTTAATCGCAGAATGCAGCCATAATTTCATTCTGATTTATTTTTAAAGCAACGTATCTCCAGTACGTGGTTCCGGCGGCATTCTTCTTTTCAAATCGATGTGCTAATGTGATGTCAGTCTTCAAAGGTGATCTCAACCAGGTCTTTTAATAGCTTATGAAAGATGACGTCACACCTTCCATTTGCGAACGAATGTTGATGTTAGGTCGACAAACCCACGTGCATTTTTTGCTTGGTTAGATATTTTTTTTTCTCAAGAAGACCTACACGATACTCTGGAAAATCGGAAATTTTTGTTGATGTTCGTTATTATTTTGACAGGAGGTCGATTCGTGAACTTAGGCGATTTCTCGTGGTCATAATTTCGTTAAAATGATAATGAGATATTGAAATAGATACGACTCGCTTGTTTCGAAAATAAAATCTTTCAGATTTAAGATGTGAAATATATTCAGGCAAATTTTCCCCTCTGCCTCTCCACCTGAGTGTTGCGTAGCTGCCTCTATCTTCAACAGAGAAGGTAAAATAGATTGGATTGCGAGGGGTGGATGCTGCATTCGGTGAAATTTCTTTTTTTCTTTTACACATTTTTTACATAGAGTTACACATCCGTGCTCATATTTTGAGTGCGTACTCTATATCCTTTAGTGACCCAATATGCTATTAATTTTCAACACATTTCTTGCGAACACAATACTGTTGATCACTTTGATCATTACTTGCAAGGAGCTATATACAGTAGCGAGTTAGTATCAATTCTTGAAGTTTAAACGTAAATCTTCTTGAAAAATTTAAATCGAAACCAAATTTTTGCATGATGTAGAAAACTACAATAATTCAGAATTATATGTTGTGTAAACCAAAAATTAAAATAGTTACTTACAGAGCATCAGCAGTTGCTAGCGTTAAATTACCGGTCGCTACTCTGACTGCGACATCGTCGCCTTGACTACAACATCAACCCTATAATCGTAAGCCTTCTGTTCAGACTGTGGGCAGAACACTTAAGCACTAATACTATCAGCATTTTTTCGCTAATTATCTCGCCGACCATTTGAGATTGCGAACTATTTGTGATCACATGTAAGCGGAAGATTGCCATACTGGTGGAGAGCTAAATCTCAATCGATTGACATAGCCGTAAAGTCCACATCCCTTCGTCCGCCACGCAACCTAACACCCTTCGAGGGATAACTTTGCACCCGATCTAATGATCTTCACGTCTCATCCCGCTTTGGTCTACGTCAGTGGTATTCATTGCGCGACTGGCGATAACTCAATGCACGGCTCCCGAAAAATATATAAATTAATTAATTTATGTAGAATTTATTTTATATACGCTAAATTACAGTAGCTGCGGCTCTCTCATTCAATGCATTTAGCCGAAGTGGCTGTCATGCAAAAATTAGCGAATAACACTGGTCTACGTCTACCTTCGGCCTTCTAGTCAACACTCTAGAGGAGCCATTCTCAACGAGGGCGGTTTTTATACTCAGGAAGGCAAAAAACGTCACTGGGATTGCTTCTTACTTACACGAAAGTCATAATAACATCATCAAATTTATTATACTTTTCAATATTGATTTCAGCTCAATAACTTTCAGAATATATATTTATCTGTGTTGGCTGCAATTCGCTAAAAATCTCACAATCTGGCAACGCTGGTACATTACGCAATATGTGCTCATGACGCTTATGCTCCTTTGCTCAGTTTGCTTTTGCAGTTGCTTGAGTATGGATTTTAAATTACGTGTTCCTCGCGAATATTGTTATTAACTGCTTTACTTCTCACTCTCGATCAAGTTTATACGCTCACTTTAAATTCATTACTGAATACTGGACGTGAATTAGAAATTTTCATAACTAAAAACCAACTCATTCAACGGTACTAAGTGTCATTGAGAAATTTTTGAAATTATCTTCCCATGTTATGGTAAAAAAAAATGCAGACAATATATGGAGGACTATTTGACTTATGGCTTTGTAGAAAGCCCTCATGACCAAAAATTACCATCGTGTCGTATTCGCAATGGCACTTTCTCTAATGAATCAATGAAGCCATCAAGGCTTAAAGAACATTTGATAAGACAACATTCCGAGAAAAACAGTAAACCCATAGCTTATTTTGAAGATTTGAAGAAAAATTTCAACCAACAAAATACTCTGTCATCTTATTTGAAAAAAGTTCACAGACAAATGAACGTGGTTTGACTGGCCCGCATGAAATAGCGCAATTAGTTGCAAATACTGGGAACGCTCGTGCAATCGCTGAAAATGTCATTAAGCCTATATTTGAGATTCTAATAGAAACTGTGCTACAGTTTCATCGAACAAATTAAAAACAATTCCATTGAGTAATAACTCAATCCGCCGAAGAATCGATGATTATTGGTACGCAAAGTCAACTAGTTTTAAGAATAATAAATAGCAAATTTTCTTATCATTTCGATGGGTCAACAGTAAGTGACCAGAGAGATATTCTTTTGGTCTATGTTCGTTTTCTAGAAGATAGCAACAAACCTCATGAAGCGATGTCGTTTGTAAAACTAATAGAAACTGATACAATTGCATTATCCATTTTTGAAGTTAAAAAACCTTGGTTTAGCAATAATGAAATCCTATTAAAAAACTTAGATAGAATCCTGCTCAACGGATGGTGCTTCATCTACGGTTCGTAAGCAGAAAGGTCTAATTTCTCACATGAAGGAATTATGTCCTTCATTCCTTCCAGTTCATAGCGTAGTACCTCGCCATCATATAGTTGTCAAAACACTCAGTCCTGATCACCTTGAATCATTAAGAGTAGTTTTTATAACTCTCATGGAAATAAAATCACACAGCAAATACGAACGACTTTTCGAAATGTTGCATTGATACTGAACAAGAGCACGTAAGGCTCAATCTCCATACAAAAGTTTATTGACTTTCAAAGCAAATCTGCCTTGCTCGATTTGTAGAGTTATTCGGCACAATTTTAAATTGCTTGAAAAATTTAGATGAAAACAATTTTGGATAAAAAATCAGACTGCACATATGTGACATTTCTTTCTAGCCTGGATTTTTCGTAAGCTCAATGAAGCGTCACTGTCGCTTCAAAACAAATTATGCGTGGTACTGGATTTTAAACGTATTCTTGCTGAAAGGTACATTGGTTCTAAATAAATATACAGAAGACGAATTTAAATGACACGCCTGAGTTAACAAATGTGAGGGAACAACTGTCAGAATAAGCTCAAAAAAGTAGGAAGAATATTTAGCAAATTTGAGGGAAAACTTAAACGGCCGATTCTCTGACGTGTTTTTGTTTCAAGTTCAATCGTGGATGATAGATCTTTTGGTTGGTGATGTGGAAAGTGCCGATAAAAATGTGCAAGAAGAACTCATTGAACTGAAATGTTGTGATGAATGCGGATACAAATTTGAAAAAATGGAATAAATGAGTTATGGCTATCAAATACAACAAAACAGCTATATCTAAAAATGTAGGCTAAAATGGTTAAAATACTGTTATAATTTCCAACATCTTATTTAGTTGAATGTGGGTTCAGTGCCGGCAATAAAATTTTGACTAATGAAAGAGCAAAATGGATTTATGCTTTCGAGGAGACATCAGACTGAAGCTAACAAATTTTAGACTGAAACTAACAAATATTCAACATCTAGCAGCGAACCCCCAGCCTCAAGTATCTCATTAAAGCACAACGAGAGTAAAACAATATAAATCAGTTGTTTATCGTTGTTGCAATAATTTGCATTATTATTTCCCAATTGCAGAGGGTGCTCCATTTTCTCAATTCAAAATGGGGGCGATATGGCCAAAAAGGTTTAGATACACTGCTCAAGAGGTTATAGTTACTGGTGAGATTTACACCAGTAAAGAGACACGCAGAAATAGAGATATGTAATAATGCGAAAGCGCGCGAAACTGCGACGTGGCTGAAGCGGGTGTACGTGTAAAATTGGGGGAGGCGTCTCCTCAAAGAGTTGGCGGTGATTTTGTGCATGGGGATAGATGTCTAGTACAAACTGTGAACAGATGTAGACAGGTCGATTAAATATTGAAACATAAATAATGAGAGATAATAAGTAATTTTAAGTAAACGATATACCAGGAAACAGGGACATTTAAAATATGTGTACTTCATATATGTACACGTTTCGCTCGAGGGTTCCGACCGATACGAGGGATACGTAGCCTACGCAGCAACGCGCACAAGCCGGCCAATGGGAAACTTGGAATTTTGGGGGACAATGATCGCGTGCAGTTAGATCGGTAAAGGGCTATGGCGTATACATACACAGCATGAGGAGAGGCCCACTTTTTGCATGAAAATAATCAGTGTAGGACGATACGTTCGTCGACAAGAGGTAAGCCCAGAAATTATCAAAAGGGGAGATACGTAATCAACTAATGTGTTGTGAGAAGTTAATTCAGGAAGTAAATAATTTAGGATTTTTCTCCTTTGCATTTTAAACAGTGTGGGAAAATGTAATTATCACTTTGTTCGGCAATGCCGGTTAGATTTCGGGACGACATCTTGAATTAATTTTCAACGTCAGAAATTTCCCTCAAGTGTTAAGATTCTAGTAACCATTAGTTGTTTTATGTTATTATACGTGCGGAAACGAATCACCGTTTTTCAATTGGGGATCAAATTAAAGGTGAATTTCTTGTCAACGTACTGTTAATAATTAGGGGTGTGAATGATTTTAATTTGTTTTCCATTGTTAATCCACCGTTAAATAACAGGGAATAAGAACTTAAAGGGAATACATATTTAAAGCGTTCATTGTTCTCAGGAGGACGGGGAGTTTCCACGTTGACCGAGCGGAACTCGCGCAAAAGTCAGCCTCACGATGGAAGCTGCCACTGGGGTTGTGTTCACAAGAGGGTGGAGGGCCCACGGAGATTCGCGCATACGGAGGAGGCGTACGAATGCTCGATAACGAAAAAAAGGCGGCAGGTTTTAAAGATCAATTTTCAATCTTGAGCTAGAAGCCAAGTTTTTAGTAGACAATGCAGTGCTATTCATGAAAGAGAAGGCTTGCAAGGAAAAATGCGGAAGACAATGGAGGGTTCAGAAAAAAACACTGAGAGTACAGTATAACATATTCAATCTGGTGTATACTGTACTCAGTGCAATATGGTCGATCTGCAATGTCATCTACATCGTTGTTGTGAGTGGTACAGTGCATTCGAGAAAATGATGCCCGCAAGAAATATACGGTAACCGTGAAAGAGTCACAACCGCATGCATTTACTCCTCCTATAATATTGCGTTTTTGCTGCCGTTCCATGCATTAGCGCTTTCCTATGACTGTGTTGTGTTCAATCCATCATTTTTTTCATTTTCATGAGTGCAATGATTTGCTGCTGTCAAAAAACTCATGTATGCACTCGTAAATTTAAATAAAACTCATTGCATTTGATCTCATTTGTAGTTGTCATTATCCTGTGTTGATTCTAGATGCACTAGGGTAGAAGTAGGTCGAACACTCACTGTTTCTATTTTCCACAGTCCTTTCCTTTCTCCTCCTGTGTACCTCTCAGCTCTGTATTTGTCGTTTCTCCTCTGACTAATATATTAGGTTTAGAAAGCGCTAATGCAAACGCTAATTTGTACATATTTTGCACTTTTTTATATTTATGAACCAATGCTTATGAACTTTGATAAACTGGTAAAACGTATGGAAAAAATAGGGGTCACCCTATAGGAAATTTTCGATTTGTTTCACAGAAAATGAGTTGCGACAAAGAAAACGAAAAATAGTAGGGGGTACGGTAAATCCTACTCTTACTACAAATTTAAACCCATAGACATGAAACAAATGTCATTTGAAAGACAGACACTAGGAGAACACCGCCGAGGTAGAAATGTTCAAAACTTGAGTAAATGTGTAGCGTTGGTCAGTAATCGATTTTCCACTTTTCGGTGTCTAATCGTAGTAATTAGATTGAAATAAACAAGCTTTCTTCTATGCACTTTCCATCGTAAACGAATATTTTACAAGTTATAGCGGTAAATTACTGACCGCAACTCCAGTGTTTGAAGCGGGAAGTAATTCAAGCAGCACTTCGGACGGCAACACTGCAATGCCGTCTCGCTTCCAGCCCGATCGTCATCGAAGACGAAACCAAACCTAACCCTATACCTCGTTAAATACTCATTTGACGAAAAAAGTGTATAGGCGAAAAGTTGTTTATTTTGATGTTATTACCATGATTCAAGCAATAAAATTTCAAAAATCGATGAGTAGCTGTTTATTCGAGCGCATTCGTCATTAGAGACGAAACTAAACCTACCGCCATAACTCGTTAAATACTCATTTGAGACGGAAAGTGCATAGAAGAGAAATTGTTTATTTAGATCTAATTACCAATTTATAGGCACCGAAAAGTGAAAAATCGATTACCGACCAACGCTACACATTTACCAAAACTTGTTCAAGTTTCGGAGATATTTTGGTTAAAAAAAACAAATTTTGAAAAATTGCCAAAAAAATTTACTTTTTTTATGGCATACCGTTTTTCAACTAATTCGAAAATCACAAATTGCCACCTTGGGGCTGTAGCCCTATTATTCTTCTTTAAAAAACATTATCTCGACTCTCTACACAAAAAATTGTAGGAGTAGGATTTGGCATGAAATAAATTTTAGGTTTCTAAGTAAACAAAAAACAGAATGACATTTTTATAAACAAAAATTTTGTTTGTTATTAAATAATTTCTAGTTTATTTTGTGTTTTTACTGTTAAACAACTTTAAAAGATTGGTTTTTCATAAAACAATAAATGTTGATTAAGAAACTTTTTTGCAAAATAAAAAACTTCCCCTCACCACCACTCTACCCTCCATAGTGAGCGTGCCATTGCGTGCACGCCTGTGAAATTTATTGTGGATATTTAGCCCATATGTAGCTTCAATTTAAAGCAAAAACGGTGTACGGTTTCCATAAAGCCCATACGCATGCAAAGACAATTACATCTCGTGACATGGCGTTAGCTGGCTGGTCGACTGTACTTAAAACTAACTAACCCCCATTTGCCTGGCTTATAACTTACTACGAGCCTTGCGTGCTGTATTACTATAACTATAACTTACTACTAGCACTTTCGGGCTATATACTAAGCCTTTAACCTACTGCTAGAGAGTGCGTGCTTGGTAATTATAACTTATTACTAGCACTCGCATGCTTGATAACTATAACATTAATAGCTCTTACGTGCTTGTTAACTATAACTTAGTAGCCTTATTACTATAACCTTTGATCCAGGATGTAAAATTAGTCTTCTTAATATCTTACCAGGCAGCGGGAGATGGAGTGAAAATTGAAGATCTTGCACCCTGTGGTCCTCCATCTACGCGATGACTACCTTATCGCAACGTCCGTGAGGCTCCAGTTTATTTAAGGAATCCTCACCTCTATTCATCCGAGTGTGTTCATTTTTCTTTGTAGACAATTAAACTACCGTTGGCCGTTTATTACTTTTATTGCAATCATTCCCCAAAATGTTTCGTAATATGAGTTGGACAGGATTTTCGAAAGTGTTCGAAAGTTATTCGTGTATTTTTCTGGTTCGTTACAATAAAGCACCTAAATTATATTTTTGAATTTTCTTTCCGAATTTTATCGCTTTATATATGAAATTTCTGATCGCTGCCTCAGGGTAAAACCCCTCAGAGGGCGTAGGATAGACAATAGGCTTAGGCTAGCTAGGTTTGTCTAACCTATACTATGTGGACTGCGCCTCCAGAGGCTTACTATTAGGGACCTTAGCTATAGTAGACAGGCTTTAGGGGCTTCTACCTTTCGTGTCCACTTTGCTTCTTTCTGTTTCCATGCTTCCCTCGCTATGTCTTTTTTGTCTTTTTATTTCTTCCTTCTTTATTTGCTGTTTTTATATGCGAACGGTATCTTGTGTTGGAACACACTACTTTGTGCGTAGATTTTGCATTAACCTACAGTACATTTTAACAAATGGTCCCTTATCATCGCTCTCTTGAGATCGCATTTTCGTAGCTGGCAGGTCTCTAACTAATATGATAATATAAATAATGTCATGCTGAACTATCAGAATTCTCCAATACAATGGGAAATAGATAACAGTGCACCAAATTTGAGAAAATTATACAACCAAACGTTACAAATCACTTTAAACGCTCATTTGCTGTTTTCACATTTAAAGAGCATTTTCGGGCTTGCGTTCATCATCCAGTCTTAGCCATTACACCACTCGTACTGTTTTAGCTGAACTGCATTCTGGTAAATGATATCGCCTGATCAAATGTCCGCTGCAGGAAGTGCAGGATGTGTTCCTCCACTGGGTTGAAACTCGAGAATGGACCAGTTGATTTTTTTCTACTAAATCCCCCCTGCCAGGGGAGCGGGGGAGGGGGGCGGGAAGAAGACCAAATATCCTTAATTTTCGACCCCATTTCGACCACATATAAAAAGAAATCAAAACGGGAAATGAAAAATTTAAAATTATAACTTTGTTTACCATGCTTTAAGAATTCTAAAACTCTCTTTGGTTTTGTTCTAGCATAAAAACTCAATGAGATCTATTCATTTGATATATCAATAAAATTGAACTAAAAAATCAATATATCCAATTTTTTAAGAAAACTAAGGCCTAAATCTCAAAAACTGAATGGAAGAAATTGAGTTTCTTTTCAAAAGTAACACATAACAGTCAATTTTCATAAGAATCAGACTACAAGTATAAAATTTGATAATTTTTATATGAAAGAATTTTTTTGATATTACAATTCACAGTGTGAATATGAAGTTTTGCATGGAGATTATCAAAATAAAAATGAAATAGCATTCAATTACATAAATTGTGCATTGTATTACACTTCTACAAAAAAATTTAGTTTAAGGCTTATACCCAAAACCTCTCACTTTCAACATTCAAAAGAATAGAAGTCGGTGAGTTTTCATACAAGGAAAAAACCAAAAACAGTTTTGGAATCCTTGGAACATCTTTAACAAAATTACGGTAGCAAACACCCAAATTGTTCAAAAAAATTTTTTTATCAAGCTCAGAACCCAAAGTTAGTGCATGTTTGAGTTAGTGACCAAATATCGCATAAAATAAACGAAAAGTTACAAATGGATAATTTGCTACCGTACTTTTGTTTGCAATGCTCCAAGGATTCTAAAACTGTCTTTGGTTTTGTTCTAGCATTAAAACTCAATGACTTCTATTCATTTAAATTATCCAGAAATATCGATAAAAATGTACCAAAAAAATAATTTTTCGTATTTTTCAGGAAAAATAAGGCCTAAATCGAAACAGTTACATGAGTAAAAAAGTTTACTTTCAAAAAATACATATACAGGCCAAATTTCAAATGAATAGCACGAAAAAAGTTGAAAAATCCGGATGACCCCTTAAAATAAGAAAGAAGACGAAATGAAAGAAAAGCCATAAAATAAAAAAAATTCAATATCTTGAGAGTTGATGAGGTCGAGCTTGTATCACAGAGACGCTCATCACACACTTTCGTCTGGCTTCGGACAGAGAGACAGACAGACTGACGCGGCTCTTATTATAGTATAGATTGTTATACCCAACCAGAAATGGCTTCACCGATCTTCTTTAAAGACTATTGCAGTTTATTGCAAACATTCTTTGCAGATCATCGAAGATCTTTGCAGAAGTATCTGCATTTAGTGTAGATTTAATGCAGAATTGGCACAGTGAGTGTCCAATTTTGAAGTGCAGATCGGCATCGATTTTCTGTAAAGATCTTCACTGTCCAAAAGCGACAAATTTCAATAATCTACAATGAACTACACTAATCAATGAAGATCTTTTAAAGTAAATCTTTACCAAATGAGAGAAGAAAACACATAGATATAATACGGCAAAATGTACTCAACAGCAAAACAGTTTATCCATTAAAATCAAAGCAGAGCTGTTCGGCGAGAAAAGCAAAAACATTGGCATCAGTGACTAGAAAGAAAACTAAAATACCAAACGAATCGTTCGGGACGGTAAAAACCCATTTGTAACAGCAATATTTAGCAAATACAAAAGATAGGAATATAACACTTGTTATTTCCGACTATGACCCTCTGTCAAGAGAGCAGCATGTCATACAAATCCCTCTCTTAGATAAATCCTCTTAGATTATTGTGGCACACTATGCTGAGATTAGCTATGGCTTTAGCAGACAATCTTTTTACTTTCATGCCGTAAGACTGACTGGACTACAGTAGAGTCAAACGTGGCGACTCTAGAGCCGCAGCAATCTATACTATAATAAAAGCCACTTCAGTCTGTCTGTCTGTCCGTCTGTGTGTCACACCCACCAGCCTGTAGTGCGTGATGAGCGTATCTGTGATACAAGCTACATCAACTCCAAAATTATTTTCGGTGTAATAACCCATCAGATTCGAAGTTGGATTGAATATTACGTGAATTGTTAGGAAATAGAATCGTGCGTCATGTGATTTGTCGAACATTATAATATATTTTTGACGGGCCGTGTGCACTCGGCCTCATAAACTCGAGAGCGATTTAATAATTTTTTTCTTCCCGTCTTCATTTCGTTTCGCTTTCTCTCTTATCTGAAAGTAGGGAAAAATAAAGTTGAATGCTGCCACTTGAAGCTTCGGTTAGCTCTCATTATGACATCAACGCACGATAGTGAATGAAGCCGTCTATAAATTTAAGTTAGAATAAATTCTCCAGCTTATTTGTGGCATGAAGTGTTCATTAATTGTAAGCAAATTCTGCTCATCTCATTTTCGATAGTTTCTACTTCGATAATAATGTAAAAATCACTACTAATAGTTTTAGGTGCGTTATACGGCTGTATATATTAAAAAAAAAGTTGCAATTTCAATTAATCGAATTCCTTTAGTATTATCATTATCGAACTTTTTTTAGCAGTGTGGTAAAAAAATTGCCGCTTCTTGAAAATATATCAACGAAGCTAGACAAACTACAAAATGTATTAGACGAGATAACTGAAAAACTCTACGGAGTTTGCAACCAGTATTCAACTTACTGTTTCATTTGCGAATGAAAACTCTACGGATATTGCAGCCAGTATGCAACTTACTATTGTCATTTCAAATTAAAATTCTACGGAGTTGGCAACAAGTATTCAACTTGCAATTTCTTTTGCGAATGAAAACTCTACGGAGCGTGCAACCAGTTTTCAACTTGCTATTTTCTTTCCAAATGAAAACTCTACAAAGTTTGCAATGAGTTTTTAACCTACTAATTCCAGTGCAATAAAAGTCTAGAAGGCATAAATCGAATAAAAAAGATCTAGAATGAATAATGAAATGTTAACCAGAAATAGGCTATTCCGGATGCCCTGCATTAAAGTATACAACTTTTGAAATGCACAGATGAATTTTTTAGTAGACTTTACTGAGTAATATGTTGAATATGTTATTCATTTGCTAAATTGAGTTACCATTCTAGAAAAAACCGTGTCGGAATGATGCACTTGCCCAAAAACGCTCACCACTCTCTTTCCATAGCAACGCATCTTCAGGTCTCACTTCACTATAGTGTTGCACGAGCAATGGACCAAACAAAATTTCTGGGGGCTTCATGAGCTTTATGTTCTAGTGTTTATAAATAAAGTGATGTAAAAATTGATTGATTATAAGAAAGTTTTAGCCTCCCATTACCCCGACAAAGATGTTCTAAGAGAGGAAGGATGAAGGCACCATTTAGTATGGAGTTAAGGGAACGCTCAATCAATGAACAAGGAGCATAGAAACAGTAAGCTAGAAAGAAGTCGATGAAATAAGAAAAAAGTAGAAGAAAAAAGTAGTACGAGCTGAAAAATAGGACAGCAGTGAACTGAAAAAAGATGGTCGTAGCCAGGGTTGCGGAGTCATAGTCGAAGTCGGGAGCCGGAGTCGCATATTTTAGGGTGGAGTTGGAGTCGCTTTTCCAAATGTGGTGGAGTCGGAGTCGTTCATTCGGATGTGGTGGAGTCGAGGTTGGAGTCGCTATTTTTTAGTGTCTTCGATTCTAATTTTTGCTAAAAATTATTTATAATTATTTAAAACCGAAATTAAACAAAACAGAGTTAGACTACTTTGCTGAAAATCTAAAAAATACGCACGCATTGTTTTTTTTTATTGTTTCAAGCTTGAAACAGCGTATTTATACCTATCACTATAACCGTCATGTTATCTAGTCATTGTGGGCTTGCATACCTATATTTATATGATACATCCGAGAAAGAAACGTAATTGTACTGGAGTGATGATGCATATTGTGCTGTTAAAAAGCAAGAATTAGTAATTGAAAGCATTGAAAATTCATTCTGTATATTTCTGTTTCGCTCATATCCTATTCAGTTAATACATGGGAAGTAGAAAATAGTAGTAAATGTGGGGCAAGTTACTTGTAGAACATTTCAGCTGATGCAATACATTGCACTCACATAAGGAGTGGTAACTCTGTACGCTCTTAATGATGCAATGATTGAGAATGACTAGTCTTTGCAGAAACTTTTTATTGGTAGCGATGTTGTGATCATAAATATTTTTAGACTTTAGGTTATGATTCATTGCCAATGAGCAGTCTTTGCCAAAACCTGAAGCTATGGCCTGGTACATGAAGACTTCTAGTTTTCAGGTTATGTTATCAAAATTGATATGGCTTCCTTGTCTTTAGGTCAAGTTAACATGTATTAATAAAAATAAATTTCTGCCCATTTCTAAAGTTATTCCTTGAATGTTATTTGGTTCTTTCTGAGTTATATCGTATTTCACTATATCATTATCATGTTTAATTTCTATCTTCGTATTACTCCCCAGTTTCTAAGTAATCATACGCTGAAATGGAGAATTTTATAATTATGTTTATACAATTTTAAGAACTGAAATAGTATCCGTATTGTAGCATTATATGTTTAATTACTTCTTCTTAAGGAAGATTTGGAAATGTTGTAAGGTAATCAATATCGGCATTGAGACACTTTAAAAAATTAAAATACAATGTAAACGAGCTGCAATGAAAATAATAACACACACTAGCAAAAACTTCACTTATAGTCACACACATATTGTAACTGAAAGCAATGTACTATCTCAGCTGCAATGGTTGTTGTACTTATGCGATAGTGCAAATTTTCTTGCTGGAAACGTTTCAAATTGCTCCAAAAAAACACGAAATGAGAAGAACATGGGCGTTTATTAAAATAAGAAGAAATAATAAGTAAAAAGTTAGACGAAAATAAGAGATAGTATAATATTACACGTATAGAAGTTAAAAGTGACTTTTATTCGTAAACAAAACTTTCCGAAAACGTCAGGCCCGTGCGGTGAAAGCAGAACAACTTTTGCCTATTATAGCCGAAATGTAACATAGAGTTGAGCAATAATATGACACCGTTTCTACATTGTTACCTTGTATAGTGTAGATACAGAGAAGAAAAGTCAGTGTGCAAATCTGGCCTACCTTATCTACATGTGTATCATAATTTTGGGAATTTGAAGCATAGTCATTGAATTAACTATTATAATTTCACTGAATTAGTGCATACTTAGTAATAAAAAAAATGTTGATAAATATCCATGCTTCTCAGTGAAGGCAGTGCCTACTTTACCTGCTCAGAAGACACTTGCCAGTAATGTACAGATTGTTTCAGAATAGGAGGCAAACAATTGCACACCAAGTAGAAGATGTCCAAATAAAAACTTTTCTTCTACGAAATTTTCTGAAGAAAGAGACATTGAGATATTAGCCGTTTATTGTTTTAAAGGATGAAATATAATGACTGAATTACTCGCAATTTTTTTTTTTTAATTTACGTTGATCGGGCGAAATGTTCTAGTTTCATGACTTCCTAGATCTCCTGACATGACTCCACTCGATTTCATTTTTTGGGGACACGTGAAGAGCCTTGTTTATGCTACACCCATTGAGTCTGGGGAAGATCTTGTGACCTGAATTGCAGTGGCTGCAGGTGAGATACCTAAATGTCAGACGTGTTTCCTAATATCCGGCGGTCGTTAAGGCTAAGATTCGAAAAGTGCATTGACTGACGTATGTGGAACACATTTTGAACTATTTTTGTAAAATAAATTTGAAATAAATATTACGAGTAATTGTGCCATTAAACTTCATCCTTTAAAACAATAAACAGCTAATACCTAACAACCCCGATTTTTGGGGGAAAATTTCATGGAAGAAAATGTGTTTATTTGGCTATTTTCTACTTGGTGTGCAATTTTGTACCTCGTGTTCTGAAACACTCAGTATATATAATTGTGTAAATGGCCCGTCATAAATGACGGGATTCAATATTGTCTTTATACAAAATCATCCAAATGAGGATCATCAAGAAATATATCCATCCTAATAGCACCCGCGATTAAAATATTCTACACCTTTTTCACTTCAAATTAATCTAAGTAAAGTTCAATTTAATCCAAGTCAAGTTCAAATTAATCCGAGTCAATTTCAAATTAATCCAATTCAAGTTCAATTTAATCCAAGTCAAGTTCAAATTGATCCAAGTCAAGTTCAAATTAATCCAAGTCAAGTTCAAATTAATCCGAGTCAAGTTCAAATTAATCCAAGACGAGTTCAAATTAATCCAAGTCAATTTCAATTTAATCCAAGTCAAGTTCGAATTAATCCAAGTCAAGTTCAAATTAATCAAAGTCAAGTTCAAATTAATCAAAGTCAAGTTCAAATTAATCAAAGTCAAGTCCAAATTAATCCAACCCTCAGTTGAGTTAAAAAATGACATAATAATTTGTTAATTCGAGTTTTTGGTTATTAAAAATGTATCTATTGGAGGTGATAAGTAAGACTGGTTTCGAGGATTTATTTACACTCATAGGTATTTTTATACGTGAAATTCCACTTTACCACATATTTGAAATCAAATACATGCAAGTTCAAAATATTATCATTGGACGATATGTAGATTTAATCAATTCAATATTTATTTACAATTCTAAATAATACTTTTAAGACTTCAATAACTATTATAATAATAAATTTATGAATATTCAAGTCTTGAAAGTATTATATATTGAATTGTGAACACACACAAATAAAATCCGTATTAAGTTAGAAACATTGTTTTTTGTATTATTATTGTGTATTGTAAGTGGATCCTACATTTCTTCGCATTGACTAACACGGAATTAGAATGGATGGCAACATTTATATTGCTAATGCAAGAATGTATCTGGGTGGTAAATTTTCAAGTATAAATTGTAATCAAACGGAATCGTAATTAGTACTCAGTGAATCGCATTTTTATACTTCTTTTAAGGATTAAATCTACATATCGTTCAATGATAACCTTTTGTATTTGCATGTATATGATTTCATAGATGTAATAAAGTGGAATTTCACGTATATTAATACCTATGAGTGTAATAAATCCTCGAAACCAGTCTTTCTTATCACATCCAATAGATACATATTTAACACATAAAACTCAAATTAAAAAATTATAATGTCATTTTTTAACTCAACTAAGGGTTGGATTAATTTGAACTCGACTCGGATTAATTTGAACTTGACTCGGATTAATTTGAACTTGACTTGGATTAATTTGAACTTGACTTGGATTAAATTGAACTTGACTCGGATTAATTTGAACTTCAATCGGATTAATTTGAACTTGACTTGGAGTAATTTCAACTTGACTTGGATTAAATTGAACTTGACTTAGATTAATTTGAAGTGAAAAAGGTGTAGTGCTTGTGCACTGATGAAACTCGCATCACAGTTACAGTCATTATGCATCTTTAAGAGCGTGAAAGGGAGACAAAGCAACCAACAAAGACGGACAGCCAATTTCATTTATTCAATGAAATTTCTTGTGGAAAATCTTCCGTATTTCTGATGGCGGCTTTGTGGAAGAAAAAGTTTTCTTCAGTTGGCCTCTCTTAGTTGACAGACAAGAATCTGAAACTGTTGAAATTAGTTCTTTCTGCTCCTCGTTTTTTGTTTTGCAGCTGCTGCTTTTATTTTCGTTATTTTGTGTTTAAATTAAACTTTCTATAATTAAGCATATTTGAGCTTCTAGCAGACCTGCATTAACCTTAAATCGCATTAACTAACATTACTCGTGACGCTTTGGCGTTCACTCATCAAATTATCTTTGAGCTTACTCTGCTTGGGCAGCATGTCGCCCTCTTAAAAAAGTGGGTCTAGTACCTCTAACTTATTTCTCTTGCATAAAAATCAGTCTCTTTCTGCGACTTGAACTCCTCGACTCGGCTCTTGCAGCCTCTTGAATAGGCACTTATTATTCAAGGTAATTATTTGTCAATCTATACTATAATAAGAGCCGCGTCCGTACGTCTTTCTGTCTTTCTGTCTGTCCGAAGCCAGCCTGCAGTGTGTGATGAGCGAATCTGTGTTACAAGCTCCAGTCCTAATATTTTGACGGGCTGTGTGCACGCGGCCTCATCAATTCTCGAGAGATTGATTTTTTATATTTTTTATGGCCTTTCTTTCATTTCACCTTCATTCTTATTTCAAATAAAGGGGGGTGGACTAGTTAATTGTTAAAATCTTAGTGCTATATGCAATCTTGCAATATGATACGATATTCAGCTAGTCGGCGACCAGACATCTTAAAACTCTGTTTCTATCTACTCAGAACGCCACTAAAACTTCCTACCGGAGTACCGTGCCTATGACCGGCCGCGTTCATTGATTGTCTTCTTTTTTTAGGGAGTTTCATTTTTAAAAACTAACCTTGCGTTAAAGAAGATCTTCGGTCTTCATTTTATAGAAATTTAATAATAAAAATACTACAGAGGACGCTGCTGTGCGTACTGTTGGAATCATCAAGATACGCCTAACTTGGGTGCTGTTTCTTTTTTTGCGCAACTCGGGAAACGACTTGCTGTTGTTCCCTTGAAGTTCTTCTGTATTTGAAATAAATGTTCGAACAGTCGCCCTTAAGTTTTAAATCCTAAAACTCCATTGTAATAACATAGGAGAGATTACGCTCACGAAATACCTAAGTCTATTTATTTATTTGTTTAAGGAGACACTTGCACTTTTATTGTTTAAGAACAATCAACACTATACCGAGTGTCCCACAAAAATATTTTATTAACAATACAGTAAATTTTGTTTTCTTTTCGAATAATTCAAGTTTTTGAAAATCAGTTGAATAACCACTTTAGAATGATCGGTTCACTGAAAGGGGTAGAAAAACTAATTGTTCAAAGAGGAAGTTATAAAAACAACACTGGTGTTCTTCTTCATTTCTCAATACCTACTGTTAAGAATAATTTCGTAGCGATGTATCCTACATACCACCAAGTATTTAAACCCTCTGAGAGGTTTCAAGTTTCAAATGTTTTCAATAATATTGTTTCAAGAACTGAAAGAAAACGGTGAAATAATGCGTAAAACTCTTCGTCCTATGGTGGCTAGAAGTAATACTTGCCTTGAGAGAAATGGAGGGTATGTCGAAGGATACTAAATTACTTTATTTGTTTAAACGTTATTTACGGTAATGATTTGTTACTCTTTTATATTTCTGTTTGTTTTGTTTTATGGAAAGTACAAAATAAGCAAGAATATCAACAGTGTTTTAAAAAAACTTCCTTTGAACAATTAGTTTTTCTACCCCTTTCAGTTCTACTCCAATTGATCATTGTAAAGTGGTTATTCAACTGATTTTCAAAAACTTAAGACAAATTTGACTACATTATGAAAAAAGACAGTTCAAATTTGTCTATTTAAAGCGGAGATATTATTTATTAAAAATCGGGGACATTTTTGTGGGACATCCGGTATAATAAAAACCAGGTGTCCGACAATTTATAAATAAGTATATGATCTCGTGCGTAATTTCCCCCATGTTATTACAATGGGAATCTGCTTGCTTGGACAGTATCATAAATACCATTGAAATAATTTGAAAAACCTGGCATCATTTACATTTACAACATTTATCTTGAGATTTTTGTTAAAACGATACCATCGAATCCCGTCATTTTTCACCAATCATGTACACTAGTAACTTGATTATTAACATTCTGTAGTGAATTTAAAAGTCGTTCGTTAATAAAGAATAAGATGAACTTATGCACAGGTTTCAACACCTGCAACCGTTTACTACTAAGAATGACCGTCGTGTGTTTATTGATACGTTTCGTGTCACGCTCTTAAGAATTGATAGGAAGAAATCAGCACTGGCGGTCTTGGTTTCAATTCACGGTCAATTAATACACTCATTTTCGCTGTACAAGTGCTCTATAATAAGTGACTTTCAAAACAATTAGAGAGATCCAGAGCCTTATGTACTCGAGTTCGAATCGTGAATACCGAGTTCGTCGGGATATTGTATATTACAATGTACTGTATTGCATATTACAATATGCTGTATTGTATATTACAATATACTGTATTACATATTATAATACTCATTCACAAACTCTCAGTTGCTTTCAGTAATGCTGAATTTCTGTGTCTAGGATACGACACGAATGGCTATAACTACTTCTCTTGCGGCTCAAAAATACTGTATTCTGAGTGTTTATTACTCTAATAAGAAAATTAAGTTACCTTTGGAATAAGCTTAAGCATGGAAACTCCACTCGAACAGAAATTTGTTGAAGAAAGGTATTGAATCCCGTCATTTTTGACGGCCCGTGTACACTAGTAAAGAAATAAAATATTCATCTTATAAATTATAATTATGAATAGGTGGAGTTGGAGTCACAAAATTGTGAATAGGCAGAGTCGGTGTCGGAGTCGCCAAATTCTGGAAAGGTAGAGTCGGAGTCACCAAATTCTGAAAAAGTGGAGTCGGAGTCGGAGTCGCCAAATTCTGGAAAGGTGGAGTCGGAGTCAGAGTCGCAAATTTATTCCTCCGTCTCCGCAACCCTGGTCGTAGTAAAACAAAAAAAAAACATTTTATTTCAACAAATAAAAGCCGACCAAACATTTAGCTCGGTACCTCACATAATCCCACTGGGAGCGCTAATTCCCATAGATACAACAGTTGTATCCCCCTGGATTGAATGATTTTAAAAAGTTGAGTAATTTATAGATTAATAATTTTTTACAGTGGCCCAGGAGCTGCCAGTTGTGCACATCTGCTCTAACTGTAAAATATAAATATCAATAATATAATTTGATTACTTATCGCCACGTGTATATTCGTTTGACAGACACGAGTATTGAAAATATTATAGGTAGACGCCTCTGAGGAATTTTGTCATCTATTTCATTTACGTGAGACACTTCATTTTTTAGTAACAATTCCAATCGACTATTATCCGCGTGTTCCTCAATAATTTCACGAGAGTTGTGAATTAGAATCAGTGTATGTTTTCTTCAATATGAATGGCCTGCACCCATTGCAAAATATAAAATATAAAATATAGGTTGTGAGAGGCTGCTGCTGTCAGGTGAAAGAGTACCATTACCTCATTAAGTTCCACATTTACAACATTGCAAATATTCGGTTGCTACGAATATTTCATTATGATAAAGAGCTTTTGGCTTAAGCATAGTTAAAATACGTAATTTTGCCCAGCAAGTAAAAGCATTTTCAAGTTTGCCGCTAATGCATACATTTGAAGACAATGCTATGGGAAAAAGAATAAATTGATACCTTTAAAACGTGAACATTCAAACAGCAAGTGCTCAGCAAAAACGAGTACGCACAGGCTCCCTCGTTGACGACAGATGCACTACTAATTTCTTCACCCAAACGAGCCCACATGGGCAGCCTGAGATCAAGTTCCTTAGGGTTCCATTCCTCATCCTCGCGTCCGATGTCTGATGCCGAGACCTGCAAATGAGATGCATCTTCATCAACGCCTGAAGTAACCTCCAGCGAAGGTGATCCTCGTTTCCCGAGCCAGGCTCGGGCTCTTCTTGCCTTCAATCCCAATTCTGCAGCGCAATCTAAAAATTAAAGTGTAACTATAGGATAATACTATACAATGAGGTAAAACTGTGTACCAATCAACACATTGGTTGTTATTCTAATATAAGTTAGTTTAAGCGTCCCTAACCACAAGAGGCGTTCCAAAGAGAGGAATAATGAAGGGACCATCTATTGTGGACTCGTACATGCGAAATCTATGCGCAACGTGTGTTCCCACATGGGTCGTCCATGTGAGGTAACATCAGTGTGTTGTCAGTTAACTGAACACGTTGCACATAGAAACAGCAGGTCAGAAAGAAAGTCTCAACAAGATTAAAGTTCAAAAGGTAAGTAATAGGCTCTGAAGAAGAGGCTAGTAGTGACCCAAAAAAATGATCTTAACAGAACAAAAAACACACTTTTTCATCAAAAAGAAGGCCTGCCTAACCGTCAGACCGTGCCCGTATGTTATATACCTGGGAGCTCAATTCAATATGAAGATATACATTTTTAATGACAGGCCGTTTAAAGGCAATGTTGTGGTGGATTTTACAACGAGGAATAGTTTTGGAGCATATTTAAAATTATTTGACCATTTCATTGCATGATATCAGTGGGTGATATGTAAGAGAAGTACAAATAGATTCAACATTTACGTCAAGCAGAAACGAGATGGTTTCCAGCCAGCTATGTTTAAAGTAGAATCTTGGTCGACTGACAAGAAAACCTGTGTAAGATTCAAAAACATCAACAACCGAATGAATAAATTTGAAAACAAGATTAGACTGCATAAAAAAATGAATTGTCAAACTCTGTGCACATACATGCTTAGCATATGCGAATAATAACTTTTGTAACAGATCAGCATCGGTATATTGCATCAGAATAGCTAAGAAGCAGTGGTTGAATAAAATATTATTATTATTATCATTTTTTTTCATAAGTTAAATTTAGTAAGCTGAATTGAATAATTCATTAAATATTGAATGAATGTATGGCATATTAAGTCTACTCACCAATGATTTGGACGCAGAACGGATGCAATCTGAATTCTTGTCTTTCTCGCTGCTGGTTTTCCCCGCGCCCAGAGTAGCTAAACTGGACAGCAGGCTCTCGTGACATGACTCTTTTGAGGATACGGCGTATAGTGTCTCCGCTGTTGACCCCAACGTAATGCTTGAGCATGTCAATCTGAAAGTAATAGTTCAGTTTAAACCAAAGTTTGTTATGTGCATGATCAAAAAACCTTTAGAGAAAATTACATACAATGGAGGAGAGCAATGCACATTATTTTCGTTGAATTATTTCTAGTTTTTATGGTTTGAATGCTTTTTACTGCAACATTCAACACTTTTCTTGATATTTCATTGTTCATATTTCTTAAACTTTCATACCTGTTCCCTTAACATCATTTCAACCTGATACTGAATTCTTGCCAGATTGCTGAATATTAATTTTTTCACATCATTCATCGGTACCAAATTCTTCATTTCCCAACACCAGTTGACCACTTCAATATGATGATCTGACTCCATTCAAATTAATCTTCACCTACTTGAATTTCTGTAATATACCTTCTTACCTCACAGTAAACTATTGAACATATGTAGTTAACTCTATTCCACTCTATTCCTAGCATGAGCTTAATTTCTTCCCCCAGTCATTTGCATCAACATGCATTGTTTCTAATGTTATGCATCTTTCTCCTACCTTCTACATTTTTGCCTAT
Organism: Morinoia aosen; assembly: GCA_030386875.1. Lineage (NCBI taxonomy): Eukaryota > Metazoa > Arthropoda > Malacostraca > Amphipoda > Talitridae > Morinoia > Morinoia aosen. The sequence continues at coordinate 26,821,579 of CM059559.1, forward strand.
TTTAGCTTTACTTTTACCCTTAAACCAATCAAATTCAGTTTTCCGGCTCTCAATCTTAGCCATTTTCACTTTTACCTGTGCCATGCAATGATCTCACTACATTCAAAGTCCAAATTTTTCACATTCCTCCTTTCATCTTATCCACCCACTTAACAAGCTCTCACATCAACCTAAACTACACCTCTACATAAAAAATATCAATCATAAACCAGGCATTCATATCTACAGTTATTCTATCTTATTTCTAAAAATACAAAATCATTCAAAAAAATTAAATTTTCATCATAATGGGTTTTCTAGACTGTTTGCAATAAGACACAAGCAAACTAGTGATATACATCGTTATCCAACAGATATAAACCATAAGCCAGTGTTTTAAGTTCATCTGAGAACACTTAGTGTGTTCATTTCACAGCAACTCATTCCGGATGGAAGGAATTAACTGTGACATATGCATACGGGCAAAAACATAATTAGTAAGATAAACAGTTTTATTGCTTCCTGAAAATTAAGGGATGTTCTTTCATCTTATCTCTTGTGGTTCTCCATTGGTTAGGATTGCAAAGCTTAAATTTACATATCGTTCAAAGTAGAAATAAAACTTACTTTAGCTGAGAGATGACTTGTCCTGCTGTCCGGGCGCAAGTGATACACTGAGGAAGCTGAGAAGAAGTTGCTCTGCCCTCATAAAATCCTCACTCTGTAGTTGAAGTCCCAGTGATACCATACAGGTTATTTTTGCAGTATTTATGCGTTGCTGGGGAATGAAGAAAATTCTATTATAAAATATTCAAAAATTATTGAAATACATGAATATTATTTTCTCCTATGCTATACATATTCATTAACTGTTCATTATAAAAAATTATTCTATGAAAAATTCTTACATTCCCCATTGCCCTGAGAGGCGCATAGGGGTTCGAACTTTACTTTCAGTTCGACCTGGCTTCGGGCAGGTGAGGTGGGAGATTCCTTTGCTGTTTTTCGAATAGATATTTTCTGAACCTCTCTACCTTAGCGTACGCTTATGCGTGCGTCACTAATTGAGTTCGATTTTATATTGGCGTCCTCGGTGCGGTAACCGCCGCACTTAGAGCTGGGAGCGAGCTCTATCTCGGAGCAATAGTGTCTTGCGGGCGTCCTTTCTTGTAGATTCACCTGGCAGTCGATCCTGCTGCGATGGACCTGCGGTACCTCGCCATCTTCCGTGCTCCTTCGCCCACTTCCTCTTTAATGTTAATTTCTTAAATCCTTCTTGCTTATTTCTTAGTCGTTACTTGCCGGCTAGATTTCCACCACTTACTACTACCTTTATTACTCCGCTTAATTAACTTATTTCTTTCCTTGTTGTAACTGTGTGAATGTCAGAGTGCGTATGTATTGAACTTTATTGTATTCTTAAACTGATTAAAGTGCCGATTTGGCTCTAGTTATCTACTTAAATTTCTCTTTAATTCTCTTTACCTGGGGTCTGCGGGCTGACAGCTAGTAGGCTGTCTAGGTCTCTGGGTAAATCTTAACTTGATAATCTTACCCTTGATTCTCACCCGTTTCGGCTCTACATGAACATTATTAACCTCTTTACCTCGTTACCTCTTTACGTCTTTATTTCATGACTCTGGAAGTGTCCACCACGCTGAAGCACAACTTTAACTCAAAATAGCATTGCTGTGGTTGGGTTAGGCTTTGTTTGTATTTCGATACCTGAGCTGAACTGCAAAGGCCCCAGCTGCTCTCCTTTTTCTTGCTAATCAGATTATTTGTCTTTACAGTTTCTTCAACCTTGCATCTTCAATAACCGGGGGTGAGGAAGCGGATCAGCGGGTCGCACTTGACGCTAGGTTTTATTTCGACGCTTCTAGCTGCAGCGGGGCCGTCATTTTGAGTTGTACTAAATTGATCTGGAACTGCTCGTCAGCGAGCTGCTTATGCTGGTTTAAGAGTCCTACGGCAGACATTCGCCTGGATCGACGATGAGACCTCCGATGACCAGGACCTCAGTCTCTATTCTTGGAGGAATGTTCCCGCAGTAATTCTCCTTCTCCGCTCCCCACGTTCGCTCGTCGCTGCCGCGGTGTCTGCCTAAGCCGTTCAAGGGGACGCCAATCGCACTGTTTTAGATTTTAACCTTTAAATAATTTAATAAATACTGTAATTCCTATTCGCATTGAGCGTTGACATTGTTAATCTTTACGTAGCATATTTTCCTTAAGTTTGCCTTCTATGTTCCGTTGAGGGCTCTTTAATAACTTTATTTGTCCTCGACTTGCACGAGAATAAAAATCTTGCAATTGACCTTGTCGTACTAAACCTATTTTTGTGGGTCTCCCACAACTCCACAACCAATGTAATTAACTTTGTGTTTTATTTATCTTTAAAATAAAAATTTTCTATTTGCCCTTTGTTTATTTCTACAAGGTGCCCACACTGTGTGAAAGAACTTCAACACTAGGTTGGGACATTTAAAATAAATATAAAAAGATCAAAAACACACAATTTCTGATGTATTTTAGAATTATTTGTCATTTTATAGTGATATCTGAAAGGAATGTATTGCACACAATATCATAACACTTAGCAAAAATATTGGTATTATGTTACATTTTGACATTCATCTTCCAATTGGCAAACCAGTATTTTATGCAACACAAGCTGAAAGGAATTTAAAATACAAGGCACCAATGACACAGACTAAATATAATTCTTACTTGCAGTTGTGAGCACAGTGCTCAGGTGCTGCTTCCACTTGGAGGTCCCCTGTTGTTGCTCTTTTTGTGATTGTTCATGTGGGTTTTGCCTAGAACATGGCACAAGAGCTATTGTTTTCTCATTAGTAAACGCAACTGCTGCAAATTTTTTCATGTCTTTCATTCCTACTAACCAGATAAGTTTTCCAGATCTTTCTAGAATTTTTTTTAGCAATAAGTCAGGCTAAGGTTTTTCATTCATAGAGACTTTATTAGAACAATAATTACCTACACAAATTATTATGGCATGATATTCAATAGCAGACTGAAGGATTGCATCAGCTGTGCATTTATTATATTGTACAGGGGTATGCCATCAATTTTCACTGTTAAACTAATGAGAGGTGCACTCTCATGCTAGAAATTTCTTTCAAATTTTTTTTCAACTGCTTACCCAATCGAAATGCGCACACTCTCTATTACACATGTCACTCACTTTACATCTAAATTATCTTCACTGTTACAAATTGACAAAGAGCTGTTGGAATTATCAGTCGTTATGTCCGATTCACTGCACGTTTTTCCAACTCTTTCTGGAGGAATGACTTTCTGATGAGCTACCTACGTCCAAGTCTGAATTTTCTGAACAAGCAACAATCTTTGGCCTTTTCCGTCTTTCACTATGTTCATAGAATAATTTTCTCATTCTTTGAGTTTCCATCACCCTAGCACAATTGCCAAGAGTATTTTTTTAAACTTTAAAGCTTATCTCACAAACTCAGAACGCCCAAAGCGTAGTTTGATTACCGCGCTTGTTGTGAAGTTGTGACGGATGTCAATGTTGACCGCTGCGCACTCCCGTGGTGAAATGTGTGCGACCAGAAAACTAGTTCTATATTTTTGCAAGTTCATGTGACAATAGAACTACTCGTTCAAAATCTTAATCATTACAATATTCTTCACTATGAAATAAAATAATTGATGAATGAATCTAATAATATGATGCAAAGTTGGCAGTAATTATTATTTGCTGGAGTAATAGCACAGGCACCTTATGTACATGCTTGTACAATTTATACAATACTTGTATTTAAAATTTGGAAGTTGCATTTCAATTGCTCATAATAATTTTAGCCCAGCCGCAAGTAGAATTATTTTCCCTATATCAAGCCCATGTTTATTCGTTCGTTCGAGTTTTACGCCATGCTTGTTTCTTATTAAATTGATCAAGTCATTAATGTTGACCATCGGAATTTTAAGTTTCTATAATTAGGAGTGGAACGACGAAGGGATTTTAAGGGAATTGGCATTTTATTAAAAAAAATTGCTGAATGGATTGAGTGTGTGAAGGAGTTTCAAATGTGAAAATAAGCAAACAAAATTGCCATCTGGGCTAACACTTTTTACAACAAATAACATAAAATTCCCCTCGTTGTTCTCTTAGAAAAATCGGATCACAGACTTGCACACAAATGGTTGTAAGCTATTACTGAAAACGTAATGGCTGTAAAAATTGATTTAAAATAAACCAACTTCACTTCTCAGTTGGCCTATTTCAATTAAATTGAAAGTTAAACGTTTGTTTCTAATGTAATGTACAGGGATTCAGACACAAATAACTCTCATTTTACTTGTTGAAGACCAGTGCCGATTTTTCTGTTTAGTTCACTCCAGATATTTTTGCTCAGAATTTTTGCATTGATCTGCAGTGATCGGTGAAAAAAATTTCTTCCCGGACCGGGCTCCGCACTGATCCTTGAAGAGATACACTTTCGTCCCCAGATAATCGATGCTGATCCGCACTAACATTTCTGACTGGGTATTCTATTCCAGACAGTATGGAAGCAAATTTGTTCTGATTTCTCAAATGCAGAAAATATTCTTTATAACAACTGAATACTCAAAAATCGACTGTGTATTCCAAAGCGCGAGAACTACCTTTATGCCCGAATGGTCCATTTTATTTTTAAGACTACAATATGTATTGCTTTTCTTCTCTAATACTCACCTTAATTGTAACCGAAAATAAAAATGATAACTTTTCAAGCAGTATTTTCACTCTTTTATTTCAGTCAAATTTTTATGTTGATGGGGTTTGCATAAGTGAAGTAAAAATTACGCAGTACTTTTCAAAAATTTTACATTTGAGACCCCATGAACTACTGAAAAACCCCTGATCCCTCAAAAAAACTCAGTTGAATGCGATAGTAAAATAAAATCCGATACAATCTGTCCGAGAGATTGCTGATGGATTTCTATCACTTCTCAAAATAGTCTAAACAGTTTGTTCTTAACCTGGAGTTGAGATATCTCCAGAGGGTACCAAACGCGGTCCTATGGGTTACCAAACGCAGGCCAAATTTTATCGAGCAAGGCACTCAAAAAAAAATGTCTCAATGCAAAACAACGATGATGAAGTAGTTGAACTTTACGTAAAACCATAAACAACGTCGTGTTGGTGTTAACGTGCACACACTCGTTTAAATTTTCCCCTTTATATATAAAGGAGAATGTAATTGCTAACAAGTTTCATCATTGGACAGCACAGTTGCTGGAGACAGACTGCTGAACCCAGTTGCTGCTCCTGAAATAACATAAAACCTCGTAAACTAGCGCAACTCATTAGGCTGTTGTTCTCAGTTGGTGGGATGAGGCTAGCAAATAAGTGGATCAGAGATTCATTCCTTCTCAAACTGCAAGGCAAGGATGACGACGATCAGTTGCAGGAAAACCTGATCGAATTTTGTAGCAACCAAGCAATTCGTACGGAGTTTGGTGAAAAAACTGGCAGGGTTCTGGGCAAGTCAATTAGAACATTGCCATTATTTCTACTGTTGGCACTAGTGGCCTTCGCGAAGACAGAGTTGTGTGAAAGCGGGCTTTCGGCTCTTGTTCATTTCGACACCAGATTTCGAGATTGCCTTGCCCAACATGACATGCGAATTGCTCTCAGCCGTAAACTTCCTTGATTTGACAATATCATTGGCCTCAAATCACAGCCAAGGTACTGAATGCAGTCGAGACTTAATTGTATTGTCACTAATAAAATATTATCTTACTAATTGTTTTCATCCTCTCAATATGGTGAAAGGAACAAATGAAAAATTGAACTGAAAAAACCTACTTGGCTTCCGCATACATACTCTTCGTAAATTCCTACATGGGGCGCCCAACAACTTTGTTCGCCCTGAGACGGAAACAGCAGTGAAGAAAGTTGAGAACCGGTCCACTCTTTGTGTGGCGTTGAAAAACCGCCAGAGAAGTGACCAGGATGAGAACAGTAATTTCTGAAAACTGAAAAGGATTCACAAATGTTTACAGGCAAAGGTGTAACACAAGCAAAACTCATAATACTAATAATAATAATAAAGGCATCTACGGATGCTTTATTTCCAATCAAGCCTGATACATATCACCTTGTACATTGGATTTTCAAATACCTTATAATTAACGCCAGGACGCCATGACGCTTTCCCCCGGTCAAGACCGGTACCCATTTCAGACACCTGGGTAGAGTGGGGTATTGTGCTTGGAATTTTTCTCCTATACCCAACAGAGAAAATCGCCACCGCCAGTGCCGAGTTTCGAACCCGGGTCTCTGCCGCACGGCGGCAAAACCTCTAGCACATGGCTATCGCGACGCGGAAGAGAATTTTGCATCGATGTCAATAAAAGTATTCCAGTAATAGATGTAAGGAAAAAAGTTTACTACGTAAAGATAAATCACTTAAAAACATGCATTTTAATTTGCTTATAAAATAAATGAACCAATTTAAGGATTATCCCTGTTTATGTTTCATTAAAAAAACTGTTAGGGAACTAAAAGTATCCTTAAAATTTAAATTTCCCACAATTTTAAAAGGCCAGAATGCTGGACAATGAAACAACCAAAATAATTGGCTGATCGCTCGATTCTTCTCAGTGACAGAAAAAAATTCAAACGAATGTCATAGAGCAACGTACGCCGAATAGAATGAAGATTTATTCACTACAGTGTTCGAGTTGAATTATTGTTGGAGTTTTTCTTTCAAATTTCTGGGCCAAATCGTTCGGTAAAACATTTAACGGTTGTAAGATTGGAATTGAATGGCTAATTGTTATAATTCTGTGAGCCCAAAATTTTTTGGACAGGGATTGTGTCGCCGATATTGAGATTTTATGCTGAAGATCCTCTAAGCTTCAATAACAATAGAATTTTTTACCTTACGCAATTGAAAAGACTCTTCATATGAACAAGGAGAAGAGTTCATGCTATTTTTTTTGAAAGGTAATGGGCTCCTTGCCGTTAATTAATATTTCTAGTAATCGTCACAACTCACACAAGCATGAGAAACGAATTCTATCAAGTGAGGATGACTGGATTCTCTTTCTTTCCGTGAATGTCAAAGCTCTATCGAGACCACATTGAACGCTTGAGCTCAACTTAAGTCGATGTGCTGAGAGTGTCTGTCCTCTCCAGCCAACCCCATGAGCTTATGCAACTGTGGAGGTTTTACTGTTTAAATAATGTTACAATATCAATTTTACGAGAATGTTCTTATTGCCAGTATTTGATGATGGTTAGGTTGTCATATCACGTCTTTCTGTTTCCTGACGTGGGGAGGACCGATGAAATCACGTTAGAGCGCATATTTGTATGTATATGTATAGCAGGCTAGACCCTGCGCTGAGTCATTTGAAGCTGTGCGCTTTCGTTGTACCATTGAGTTATATCTATAAATAAAATAGCATGGATAGTCACTTTTAAAATAGACATTGTCTTTTAGAGAGTTTAATGTCAGAACTAAAAATATATACGATAAATGAACGTTTCAACCACGGGTCATCTTCAGCATCTAAGGAAACAATGATTGTTTCATGGAGTTAAAAATATGCATATATATGGTTAATATTTGTAATTGCTAACAGGAAATTTGCAGGGGGAAGGAAGATTGTGCATCATACAAAACCGATTTGTTTTTCAGGATAAAAAGAGACTCTAAAATTTGAAGATCTGTTTAACTGGAAGAGGTGGCAATTATCTGGAATCGTCTAAACGAACAGGCAAGTTGCACTTTCCTGCATGGCACGCACAGAGGTTTGAGAGGGAGAAGCAAGAGGCCTTTTTGCTCAAAAGCTCAGTCCGGCATGCTCTGCTACACGAGTACGCAAGGCCCTTTTTGTGGACCCCACGTACTCAGACGCTCACAGTGCGCAACGGTACTTGTAGATGACTGAAGAGAGCAAAGCCTTCGGAAGCTTATCTTTGTAATTGGAAAAAGAATTGATTTTGTATGCGTTCACTAAAGTTATCCGAAAATTAATATGCATGAAATGTTTTGGTAAAAAGCGTCAGCAAATCATTTTAAATTTTTAGATTGGTCATCAAAATAGGGTATAACAAAATAGAAATCTTTTTTCCGTACAGTTGTCACTGGTGGGCTGTCACAAATGTTGAATTTAAAAACTTCTTGATTGAGGAATGTATGAGCCGAGCAGTGAAGCCATTGTTACGGAAAAAGTTATTCAAAAATTCAAGTTCACTTTGAAACGACTGAAAACTTGAACATACACTGTACGCTCTACATAACGGAGTTCTGATACTATTCAATTTGAAACAAAAATTACAAAAACTAGAGAAACTCAAACCCAACCCAGTAAATGCTTGCTTGCGATAGACAGAGCTATGAAATTTGTTATTTTGACGAGTAATCATACAATCCAAAAACGGGAGACATTCGAAATGTTCATTTTTCGTGTATATTTTTAGTTCTGACGTTAAACTCTCTAAGAAATAATGTTTATTTTGAAAGAGACTATCCTTGCTGTTTTATTAATAGTGTGTGATTTTTCAAACCGCAAAACATTGAAATAAATCATTACTTTTGAGTTATATCTTTCTTATTTTCATAGGGATTACAGTTTTAAGTAAACCGCTTACTTCGGTTGTAGTCTGAATATTATGCTCGTATTATTTGTATTCTTTAGCTTTGCATTCAGTAATGAGAACGATTTTAAGAAATCTCCGATGGAGCGTTAAAAAGGCTTGATGAGTGTGTACAAGACTAAGGGAATTTTGTGGAGGACGTTTGAAATGTCTGAAAGTTTTGGAATGCTGTGACATGCTTATGAGATTCTATAGCTGTCAGTGTGCGATAACTAATGAAAGTCACATCGATGGAGCGGGAATCACTTTGCGTTTCAAGGCATTCTGTAAACCAGTAATTACGCCTCAGGTGCATATGATAAGCATTAGGCTTAGATTAGTTAGGTTTGTCTAGTCTATGCACGGGAGATATTGTTAGGCACCTCAGCTATAGATGGGCCTTCGAGACTTCCGTCTTCAGTGCTCACTCTACATTTCTCAGGTTTCAAGCCGTCTTCCCTCACTCTTCTTTGTTTTTCTTCCTCTACTTTCCCAATTTTATCTTTCTGTGCGCAGCGGATCTTGTGTGGGAACACACCTTATGCTGACAGGTTGCATGTTTTCCTTAGTCTATTCATCATAAATGGTCTTTTTTCTTCGGCCTCGAGAGATCGCCTTTGTTGTGGTTAGGGGACTTTAAAATAATATGATATTAACATTATTTTGATAGATAAATAATTATACATCAAACTTTTCAGTAAAATCTGAAACAAATTCAACTTCTACTTGTTATTTCTTCTAAAAGAAAAAGGCATACAATAACTAAATAAAGGAAAACTAGAACGAAAATCACCATAGTGATAACAAATACCTTCATTTTGCCGAGGTGAAAGAGGTTACGCTTTAATGAAAGCCGATTTTATGTGCTATCAATTTTACTATCAGTGGTGTGAACAATATTGCTCATCTCACAGTATTTCGTGCCACCATTCGCTCATTCTAGTTATATCTGACACATGAATCCCTATAAAAAACATGTAATGTTCAAAATGGGAGAGTATTATGCATACATCAAGTGTGTAGAAATGAGTTTGGAGTAGGTAGAACTGCTGTGTTTGTGAAGACTTTACATGCAATCGAAAAAGCAGACGTCCTTCCGATTTCAAGAGGTGATATCGAGATGCCATAGCTTGCTCAATCGCACTGCGAATCTTTAACATTACACTTCACTTGTTTATTCTGGTCACATTCGAGGATTGACTTTGACTTTAATGACGTAATAACAATCAGTTTTACTCGTCAAGTATGCAAAGAAAAAAATTTCAAACTCATCTGCGGAGATATTACCAAGCATTTGTGATTTTCAGTTACTGCGGTTGACTTCGATTGATGTCAACAATGTTATTATTTTCTATGATTTTCACCGTCTCATAGACAAATGAATAGCATAAACAGACGAATCAATGGGATGCATCGATGCTATTTTTTCGACTAAAAATGGCTATGCTTTAGAAATGATGTATAGATTTTGAGTAGCAGAATGAGATATCTTTGATCTGTCCCCCGTAAATTTCTTATGGCTGTGAGATGCAATTGCCTAATATGAGTTTCTGCAAACTTGAAAATATTAGGAATTTGAATCATTTGTGGTCACTTGTCTTCGAATCCAATCTTACCCTACTAAATTGAATCGTGTTGACCTAAACTTGCGGACCGAGTGGAATGAAAATTAAACTCCATATTTGGACCATCGCTTTCACAGATTTCAAGATAGAGAAATACTACAAAGCAGCCAAATGGGTTATCAGATAAAGTGTTTCAGAGAGTGAAAACAAAATGAGGTCAGTTTGCTGTGTTAGACGCGAAATTGCTACGCGTAACTGAAACAAACTCTTCCACTTTTTTTAAATTTTTGTTGAAATGCTTTACCTGCAAATTGATTCCAGCAAACTAGTTAAGGCATTGATTGCAACAGACAGCCTGTTTTCGTAAAATTCCGGATGACAGACTGAACGTTTCGGGCCTTGACCCAGCTTCTGCCAAATTAATGTAAAGCTAACAACAATGATTTCAATCGTAGAAAAATGTACATTTTTTGTAAAGTCACAAATCTAAAATGAAAAACGGTCAGAAAAAACGCTGAAAAAACACATCGACTGTAAAGCAATAATGAGGACAAGTCAGTACAAAATTTCACACAAAAAGAAATTCCAAAAATAAAACGGGTGAAAATGATAGATTACGCTGTTACAGAATGGGTAAATTTAAAATAATTGAATTCTACATGTGATGTTCTAATTGTTGCTGAGGTACAGTTACGAAAAACAAGGCGAAGGGGGGGAAAATAAACTTGGATGGCCGGGAGAATTTATTCGCAACCAATGAAAGTTAGTGGTGAACCAATAGGGGGACAATTCAGGAATTGTCAGCAGCTCGTATTGACGGCGCTGCTTACGGCCACCAAGTAGAGAAGATGAATTGGCGCCATCCTCTCTGCCCACTTCGGGTAATCGTGCCCTGGTGGAAATGAAAGGAAAAATACGTAAATTTACTACCACCGGAGTGCTTCGTTTGGTGATAGCTGTAGGTAAATGGTTATGAAGTTATTGTTCTCGAGTTGGGTCGTAGCCCAAGAAAGGTAAGTTATAGTTATAGTTAGTTATTGTTCTCGAGCTGGGTCGTAGCCCATACAAGGTAAGTTATAGTTATAGTTAGTTATAGTTCTCGAGCTGGGTCGTAGCCCATACAAAGTAAGTTATAGTTAGTTATAGTTGTTATAGTTACTTCACCTGGTGAATTTATGAGAGCGGATCATATAGAAGCTCAATGACAACTAAATCACTGGTAGACGTACGCCGAGTCTACGTGAACTAACCTCAGCTGCCATCAAGTAGGGAGTTCCGTAGACGACGCAGAGGGAGACGTGAAGACTCCCGTCCAAGCACGTATTCCCACACAGTCATGGGTGCCGAGAAGAGGAAGGCGGGGCAGTGCAGTGCGGTGAGGAGTAGTTTAGCCCCTCATGGTTCCCCCAACGAAGTTAGGTCGCATTCCAACGAACAAAGCTCACGCTCATCGTAGCCCAGGGAGAGCGGTCGGAATGGCGCGGGGAAACGTCTCGAAGTTATATGATATGGAGGTAACAAGTAGAGGCACAAGGCAGCTGCTCGGTGGTAGGTGTTCTGCTGGCAAGGCTGGCAAGGGATTAGAGAATGGTTTCTTCTACCAGTCTTAGTCACTACCGAAGTAAACCGGAAAATTCACAAGACTGGAGCAGCCCACCAGGGAATACGAGCTTCCTTTTATTGAGATTATTTTTGTTTTCTTTAAGTGTTATAAAATTTTTACATAAATGATTCCACAAGGCTGACTGTTAAACATAGAAACTACTGAGAATAGAAATTTAAAAATACCATTTAGGTAGGAAACAAAGGTTCTGGCACATTCCGAGAAATTCAAAATTTTAATTTTGATAGATTTTGAAAAAACTGAAAAGTAAGTCAACGTTATTCGTTTACCGAAGATCCGTTGCAGAGTAGAATGTGGTTACGGCTTGCTATGAGCAGCCGCACATAGACAGCTAATTAAAAGTATAGATTCTGTCATTATATATGCATGCAATAGATTTACCTGCTTAATGAACGTTGAATGTTGGACGATTTATCAGGAAATGCCACAAATGAAATATTTATAAATATACCCTTCTAACGTTGAACACCTTGCTTGTGTTATATTCAAAGCCTTACGTCACAGAATCTAATCTCAACTAATTTTTTCGAACTCATACAAGTGTTAAAATTTCGTTGTCTGGTTTGTTTTTGTACAAAATTATTAACGCGGCCATGTCGGCTTTCACGTAGTTAGCTCACAGGAAATCTATTTGATTAGATATTCCGTTTTTTAATCAGTTATTCAAAAATTTAAAATTGTATTCTTTGCTTCAGTGCAGTTTCACTCTGGCTTACTTCACTTCGGTGGTTCTGGCATAGTAGATAAAATTTCAATTCAGCTAAAATAATTGGTTCTCAACTATTTACCATCACACTCAAATTTAACTCTCATCCTTAGTTCGAAATACTTTGCCTCATCCTGCCCAAAACCAAGGAGTATTACGTCAATTTGAGTTCATTAGGTGATGGAGTTTCATTAGTTTTCTGTCCGAAAACTCCAAGCGAATTCATAATGCAAATCTGCCGGCATCCTTCATACGACGTGTACACTTCTGGCAACTTTGATTTCTTGGCAAGAAGTGAGCTGCAATTTAGACCTGTTTGCTGCTGTAACTTAACTCGATTCGTGCCGCCTGCCAGATGCGAGTGGCGGCTGCAAAAGATGCTCTAAAAGTTTGAGCAGCGTATAATTGCTTCGTGACGTCACTAGGATACATTTTATGAGGCATAAATATTGTGAGAGGTTTTTCCAGCAATAATAACATCACTGGTGAATTGCTTTTATAAATAAATCTCTCATATTTAGCCATGTTAATGGCATCAAGTTCTAATATCATATTACTCTGGCTAGTACACGTACTATCGAGTCTTGTCAGTGGGTCGCTGACATCCAAACATTTTTCAATGGCTCTGGGATTTTTGTGTTCTGGTTTGCAAAATGTTGACGGAAGATCGCATCTCCCCGCATAGCTTGCTGACACGATGGCACAGCTTTGAATAACAGTGAACTTGTATTTTACCCTATCCGAGCCATCGTCTACATACCGGCTAAATGTTAGAGGATCTATGCTTCTATTGTATATTATTGTGTATTTTAGCTCTGTCTCCGGGTATTATTGCTAAAAACGATCGTTTGATCTCAGGTAGAGTAATCGGCGTTTTTTAAGCCACAAAGGCCTCGTAACCCATTAGACTCACAGTGCCGATTTTGTGGACTTGATAGATATTAAGTTTACTCGTGGCATACGTACTTGCAAACATGCGCATACTTGCGGTAAACTCGCAGTTTTACTGTCATCAATGCTTGTATTAAAGATACACGTCCAAATTTTTCAAATTTTGGCACCCAAATTGTTTAAATTCATTATATTAATATCCATCAAGTATTTATGTAATGTGTCTGTCTATATACATCCATATTCGTTCAAATGTCTAGGAAAGATTGAAACAGAAATGAAGAAGACGGCTTTATTCATGAGTCGGTAAAGTTCAGTGAACCAACTGGTCACGCTGCGCAATAGTCGCAGAAATAATCAAGGCTTGCAGTCAATGTATTTCAGTTGAAGTAATCGAATGTGGTAACAACTAGGGTATACATCCCGTCAAAAATGACTACGTTTGATGATGTTCGACAAAGCAAGTCATTCATATGATATAAATTATATAACATAGCATTACTCTCCGGTTACCTCAACTATAGACGGAAAGTGTGATATGAGCGCACTTGTAATGCAGGCTTAAGTACCTTCACAATTTTTTCATTCATATCCATCTCTACAATAATTCAACCGGTATCGAAACCATAGATACATAAACATATCTTGCACTTAATAGTGAATTAGATATTAGATTTAACCCAAAAGGAAATGTATCCAGAAACGCGTATTAGGTATTACGACCTGTGAGATTGAATAGTTTCGATTGATGCGACTATGTAAGGACAAAAATATTGTACTTCGTATATTTGGGGTACATTTAATGGCATCACCATGTGCGCAACACCGTTTTTCTCCAATTGCTCATAACTTCATTTTGTGTTGCCATTATTTTTATATTGAATTAGATCAAAATCACTCTTTCAAAAAAGTAATAAACTTTGAGGCATGTGGGTCAAATCCTTTCGAGAAATTAATAATTTGTAGCAAATGAAATCCTTAAAAATGACTCTCTATTGTGAGCAGGCTTCTAATGCTGCAAGACAAGGTCTTTCATATAAATCCTTGTCTATGCCTAAATCCTGAGAACTCAAGGAAAATAAAACACAACGCTTTGCAATTACGACAGCTTGATAACTAAAATTTTGACAATAATAGCAATCAATTGGATTCCCGTTAAGCGAGTTAAAATACCAAAAGTTTTCCCCCGAGTCACACACCGGACCTCAACAGCTTTGCTCTGCGTGTCAGTTAGAGCAATTGGAGTCGAGTCCTGTTGTAACATTAACTTTATTTTTTGAAGCTTTGGCATTCATTCATGGAATAATTTTAGTTTGCAGTACGTTACAGTAGTAAATTCGGCATTCACTTTGTCGTTGTAAGCGAAGAAGTGGGTAAAAAACTCACCCTCACTAGAAACCACACTGAGGGTCATGACGCTAGTTGAGTTCTTCGTGGTCATCGGGAGTTGAACGTCAGTGCTCGGAAAGGCAGTCAAGCAATTGTTACGTCTGGTGCCAGAAATACAAATTCATAGTAGAAGTCTTCCCGCCATGAAAAACCTGTTGGTCGATCCGTTGGCCTTGAATCAGTTCAAAATATGCTTACATCTCTCCAAACGAACTTCTGCCATCTCATTATGTGAGAAATGCTCACATAATGAACTTATCGACTGTCCCATTGCGTAATGTCTATGCGACGAACTCTAAATGCTAATTTCTTCATGGATAAATAAGTACAACTGCTGCATTTAAGTGTAGCCAACTTTAAAAGAGATTAGATTAAAGACGCTGTATCCGGACTCCGGACCAAAAAGCCCTCTAGTGCTGATATGCAAAAAAATAAATAACTTTGGCCTCGTTAAGCCTAAAGGGTGGCGCATAAGTAACGCACCCTTTTAAAAAATTAATTATAAATAAACTATGAAAGGTATAACGATGGGGATAATTGCAAACGATAGAGGAACTCTTGACGTTTATTTACATATCGTATAGTGTCTACAAATACACAGTTTATATTGCGGTAATAAATCTTTAAAATTGACCAATTTACCTTCAAAATGGTGCGCTACATGAAAGAACAACGAGCAAAAATTGTTGAACTCTACTTTTCATGTAATGGTTCAATTATTGCAGTGCAGAGAAGTCACTGGAACATTTTTAATGATGGAAGAAGTCCTGATAACAATTGCAAATAAGCAATGGTCTCTAGATTCAAAGAAACCGGATCAACAGTAGACAAACGGCGCTTTGGAAGGCCGCAACCGTTAGAACTTATGTTTCAATTCAGGCTGCTTCAGAAAGCGTTGCTGGTCGGCTCACAACTTCAACGAGGAAACGTTCTACTCAACTGACGATGTCTCGCAGGTCTTTACAACGAATTCTCAAAGAAGATTTGAAATATCATCCTTAGTTTATTTGTTATTAATTTTTTAAAACGGTGCGTTACTTATGCCCCACCCTGTATATATATGTACATATAACACGTATTTACCCCAAACCATGACTTGTATGGTTTTCGGAATATTACAGCATCAGGAGCTTCTCGGAGATATTTTTAGACCCTCATGTGCGCCGAGTAATTATAATACAGTAAGTGTGCGAGCGAGTCCTCATTATTTTAAGCATTAGCAAAACGATTCATTTAAAACTCAGAAAAAATTTTTATAAATCGTGCGACGGGAAAAAACGTTGAGCGACTGAAAAAAACTTTTTATATTAAACAATCAGGTGATGCCACGATGACGTCACAGGTGAAGTCGCATTTCCAAAAAAAGAAAGCGCAATAATTCGTTTTTAAATTAATAAATATATGTTAGGTTAGTTTAGATTACGGTAAGTTATGCTATAGATTTGTGGTGGTATGAACACACACCACCACACAAGCTTAAAAGCGCCACCGCACAGCCTCAAAGCGCCAGTGCTAAACGACCAATAATCAGAGCTCAAGTTTGGAGCTGGGGTGCCGGACCGAGCTTTATCAGCAGCCTGCCTCGAACAGTCAGGCAACGTCGATAGAAACCTCCGTAAGTATAGCACAAGCCTAGACGGCGAAAAGCGGGCACCCCCGTCTTGACCAATCGGAGACCTGGACGGCCAGAGTCAGGCTCCAGCGAGGCCTATATAAACAGCCGCGCAGCCTGCGCAGCTCAGTACACTCGCAGCGTCCCTAATGTTTACAACAAAGTCTCGACGCTCCGTAAGCACAACCTCTGCTACTGTCACCGCCGCCTCGACTGCCAGCCGCCACTCTTCGTCGCTCCCTCGACTCGAGCCAGTTCCCTGCTAGCGCCGCTGATACTCCTTGGTCGGAGACTCTCGGTCAGTAGCCGCCTCACCGGTCTGCTCTCGTCCTACAACCACGCTGCGCCTCCCCGACAACCGTCGGCCGGCCAAGACGTCCTCGGTTGCTGTACTACCCGGCTGTAATATTTCGTTGTGTGCCACTATTGTCGGCGATCTTCTCAATAATACGGCATTAATTCCACTTGTGTTTTCCTTACCCTGTCGGGTTCGTTTGCACCTCAGGCACTCGCTCCGGGCATAGATGTACAAAGTCTAAACGTTTACAAAGTCTGCCGGAGTGTAAAGCAGCCTGAGGGAGAACAACACAGATTAGTCCAGGCTAGGTCAGGTTAGGCTGAGTTTGATCCTTTGAGGAAATTTTTGTTAAGACGTAAAGAATTTTTTTATAAGCACCAAAATTTCAGGCACCAAACTCCTAAATTAGAGTTTCATATCACTCAGTCCACCAAATATGCTGTGTCCAAAAGTATTTATCTATGCATAGAAATTTTAAAAAGCCTTTTTTAAAACAATTTGACGTCGTAGGAGACGCAATCGTGACGCCGGCTGCTTTATAAATAGTTTTTCAGTTGATTTTCACTTTTTCTTTTGGTGCAATATTTTTTAAATTTACACAACGTCTCGCAATTACTTTTCCTAAAACCATTCTGAAAACTGATGGAAAGAAGTCGAACACTCTGAGCACATTTACCAACGCTATGTAATAAAACGCCAAGTGCCTCAAAAAATGTATAAACAAATATGTTTTTGTACGTAATTTCTCCTATCCTATTACAATGGGGATCTGATTGCTTGATTGGTATCATAGATACGAATGATATAAAAAACCTAGAATCAGCTTATTTTCGTTTATAAGTCTACAATATTGCGCGAAAATTGGATCTATTGTTACGAAAATACAGCTCATCGCGATGAAAAAGATAAAGCATATAATATCAAAATCTTCTTGGCTAATAATATTTAATAAAATAATAATACACAGTTGTTGCTTGCTTGTTGGGTGCGTGTGTCTGTGACCGGATTATTAATGACCGGTTGCTTAATGACTGTCTGTAATATGATTTTCACCAGTGCACAGGTACAAGAATATTTTTTTATCGGGGGTACCATTAGGACGGTTATATTTGTTTGTCATCGAAATCTTAAGACATATTCAAGGAAACTATCAAATCCCGTAATTTTTGACAGGTCGTTTACGCTAGTTAATCAATAAAAAAAGCCCTCGACAGCAGTAGTGCTTAAGGGGGTCATCCGAGGCCAAAGTGGGCCCCCACGCCAAACCCGGCTTGAATTTTTTTTTTTTGCTGAAAAAGGATCCTTAGGAGATGGGTTATTGTGCCACGAAATTTTATGGCGCTACGGACGCTAGAACCCCCCCCCCCCCCAGGGGGGTCCACAAGGGGACCGAAAAAGGACAATTCATTGAGTTTTCATGCTAGAACAAAACCAAAGACAGTTTTGGAATCCGTGGAATATTTCTAACAAAAGTAGAGAGGCTTTTTTTCAAATTCAAAATCTTCGAAAAAATACATAGGTCATACTCAATTCTTTTTTTATTTTGAAATTTAGAAAAAAAATTAAAAAATTTGAATTTGAAAAAAAGACTCCTTACTTTTGTTAGATATGTTCCAAGGATTCCAAAACTGTCTTTGGTTTTGTTCTAGCATGAAAACTCATTGAGTTGATACGGTTTGAAATGATTGAATGATGGTACTCAAATAAAATAGAATACTTCTATATAATTTTATGCACAATATTTTTTATATATTACATTGAAATTTACAAGGAAAATGTTGCTCATTACTCGGACATAAAAATGGATCATGGAAACTGCATTCATGTACAAAATTTTTCCATGAAATTGCAATTCAATAATATATTGTTTTATGGGCTCTCCTGAAAATCACACATTTTACCATTCAAAATAGGTCTCCTCACTGAGTTTTGATGCTTGAACAAAACCAAAGACAGTTTTAGAACCCTTGAAACATTTCTAACAAAAGTACGGTAGAAAACTTCCAAATTTTGTAAAAACAAAAAATTAATAGCTCACAATAAAAAAAAATGTATCACTGATGTAAAAAATTCTAAAATATACAATTTTTTCAAATGTTCAAATTTTCTACCGTACTTTTGTTATAAATATTCCAAGGATTCTAAAACTGTCCTTGGTTTTGTTCTAGCATCAAAACTCAGCGAGGAGACCTTTTTTGAAATATCCATAAAAATGTACCAAAAACTGATTTTTCGTGAAAAAAAGCTAAGGCCTCAATCGAAAAAGTGACACGAGTAAAAAAGATTTACTTTCACGAAATACATATACTGTCCAAATTTCAAATGAATCGGACGGAAAAAGGTCAAAAATCCGGATGACCCCCTTAAGGGGATCTACTACTCTGGACTCGACCTCATCGTTCAAACTTCACTGTACACGTTTCTATTGCACCGATGGGAACGAAAATTTAAACGTGAATGTAAAATTTAATTGCAAACGCATTTGCTCCTATAAAATTTTTTGGTTTTTGCAAAAATAAATCATTTATTTCGCAATTATTAGAAAAATGTATTTAGTTGCGCAAAACCCTACCCACCCTATAATTTTCAACGTAGAAGCGTGATTTTGGTTTCATTTGACGCATAAGGACAGTACCAACCATAACGTAGGATTTTTTCGAATTCCTAATTTAAAAAAATTTATGGTTACATATGTCAAAAAAGTGAATTAAAAAGACAAATTCAATATACTTTTTTAAACCTCAGATTACAGGATTCTATTGCAACTAGGTAAATGAAAATGAATACCGATATGTAAAATTAAATTCTAAACACGTTTGATTTTATGAAAAATTTCGATATTCTCGATAGAAAAAAGTGATTGGGCGAACATATATATATATATATACATATATATATACATATATATATATTTCCTGCGCAAAACCACATCCCTTCTACAATTTCCAACGTAGAAGTGTGATTTTGGTCTCATTCGATGCAGTTTGACAGTGGGAACAGCGTATCAAAGCAAAATTCTGTTTGAATTCTAAATAAAATTTTTATTAGGAAAAAAATGAAAAAAAATTCTATTTTTTTCAAATGTTGGATATGTGTACCTATAACTTTTTTGCTAGGTCGAAAATCAAAAAAATCCTACGTTACGGTCTTGGTTCAGTCCTTACGCATTGAATGAAACCAAAATCACGCTTCTAGGTTTAAAATTATAGGGTGTGTAAGGTTTTACGCAAGGATTTATATTTTTCTAATAATCGCGAAATAAATTATTAATTTTTACGAAAATTGAAAAATTTTAGAGATGCAAATGTGTTTGGCATTCAATTTAATATATCTGTATGCATTTTTGTTCACCTAGTTGCGATAGAAATTGGAAAAAAGACATTTGTAAAATTTAGTAGTCAAAGGATTGTCCAGGGTAGTAGATCGCCTTAACTTTTGTACTCCCACGCCCCATGAAGAATTGTCTGGAAAATTGTGTGCAGGTGGACTAGTAAATAAGAGCTCACAACAAAGTATACTGTAAATACGAGTAGATCCTCAAACACATTCAACAGCGGATGTTCACTCTTGTGTCGAAAACATTACTGGGAAAAATCAGACTTTACTGCGTAGGCTCGCGCCCCCCAGGGTAATAGCCACGCTCTATACTCTATACGGACTGAAAAGCCCCCAAGTGTTGATTTGCAGCCTAAGTATTTATAAATATTTTGTCAATAGGCATCGAATCTTTCGTTTGTAAAATGCGAGATGTGGGTGATGATCGTATCTGTGATACTGGCACAACCAACCTGATTTAAATATATTATTTAAATCGCAGTATTAAGAGTAACTATCAAAGATATCTTTTTTTGGGGTCCGCATCCAAAAAAATCATATTTGAAGAAATTAGGAGGCTGTGGAGTCCACTATTTATACAGGGAGTCCACAAAAAAGTACCCGATATAAAAAATGCTGTAGTTTGTATAATATTAGTGCTAGAAAGCTTAAATAGGTTTCATTGAAAAGAGCAGAATTTAAAGTTTTATTGTATTTCAATAATTTTGTCTATTTGACGACTGATCAGAACTGCTCATGTTTTTTTTATACATACATATACCGGGCTTATCCTCCCTATGGGAGGGTAGCCGACAGCAGGCCACAAACACCACACTTAGTCACTAGGAGGCGAGAGAGGCAGCACTGGCCGCACCTGAACCGCCAGGATCAGCAGCAGCCCAGCACAACCACCTTCCACAGTCAGGCCCGACAGCCACAGCTGGTTTACCCCGACCGCTTCATTAAGTGCAGCCCCTCCCCCGGAACATGACAGGTCAACCCCATCACACGCCGGCAGCTTCCAGTAACGCGTCAAAAATAAAATTACCTCCTTATACACTGCCCCCACTCACTTCTGTCCGCAGCCATCCCTCTCGCCACGTCCACAGTCAGACCCCTCTCATACAACGCACGTTTCACCCCATCCATCCAACTCATCCGTGGTCTACCTCGCACTCGAAGACCACTCACTTCCGACATATATATCTTTTTCACCAGCCGCTCAACATTCATTCTTTCAACATGCCCAAACCATCCAAGCACTCTTTCATCCACTCGCCTGCTCAACTTTTTGATAACACCCGTCTGCCCCCTAACCAACTTATTCCTGATCCTATCTCTTCTAGTTACTCCATACATGCTCCTCAAACACTTCATCTCAAACACATCCAACTTCCTCCTCTCAGCTGCTCTCAACCCCCAGGACTCTGCTCCATACAACAAAACTAGCACAATCAAACTTTCATACAGTCCCCTCTTAACATTCATACTCAAACTCCTGCATTCAAAAAATTTCCT
This sequence comes from Morinoia aosen, assembly GCA_030386875.1. Lineage (NCBI taxonomy): Eukaryota > Metazoa > Arthropoda > Malacostraca > Amphipoda > Talitridae > Morinoia > Morinoia aosen. Next base: position 26,843,089 of record CM059559.1, read on the forward strand.
CGTTGCACCCAATGTCTTACAACCTTCACTCACTCGATGCTTCACTTCTACTTCCATACTATCCTTAACAGTCACATCCGACCCGAGGTACCTAAAATGCTCTACCTCCTCTAAAACTTCCCCATTCAACCTCACATCCAAAGTTCCAAACACTCCACCTCTTGAACATCTCATCACCTTACTTTTATTCACATTTACCCTCAATTTCCGCCTTTCGCACACTCTACCAAACTCTGTAACCAGTCTCCTCAGTTTTTCCTCTGAATCAGCCACAAACGCTGTATCATCTGCAAACAACAGCTGACACACTTCCCAATACATACCATTTCGTCCCACCAACTGCGCACCTTTTCCCAACACTCTGACATTCACTTCTCTCACCACACCATCCATAAACAAATTAAACAACCACGGCGACATCACACATCCCTGTCTCACACCTGTCACAACTGGGAACCATTCACTCACCTCATTCCCTACTCTCACACATGCTCTGCTATCAATGTAGAAACTCTTGATCGCATTCAACAGTCTCCCACCCACTCCATACAAACTTAACACTTGCCTTAGTCTCGCGATCCACTCTGTCATACGCCTTCTCTAGATCCATAAATGCCCAATATACATCCTTTCCCTTTAATAAGTATTTTTCATTCACCTGCCTCACAGCAAACATTTGATCCACACAACCTCTACTACACCTAAAACCACACTGTTCTTCAGCAAGCACACGATCCGTCAACACTCTCACTCTTCCAATTAACACTCTTCCATACAGCTTCCCAACGACACTCAGTAGACTTATACCCCTAGAATTACTGCACTCATACCTGTCCCCTTTCCCCTTGTACAACGGAACTACGCACGCGCTACTCCAATCAACCGGCACTTTACTAGCCTCGAAACACACATTTAATAAACGCAATTTCAATTTAATTCTATAACCACATTTCCTCCTTTCTTTAGACATTCAACCGTGCAGCCATCCAAACCTGGAGCTTTTTTTTCCAAACCGCAGTTTTTTTTATACTGCGGCAAAATAATAACCTCCGATCTTCATCCTGCTTTGCGATCTGTTGATGACATTGCATTTTGAATCGTTTTGAGAATAAAATGAACTGCAGTTTTCTTTACCTGTGTCTCAGCAGACAATTTTCTCAATGATGTCGTTTTATCATCGTTAACTAAAATCCTAACCTTGTTAATTCTTGTTTGTGTCCTTCCGGTATACCAAATAATAAAATTATTGCATACTAAAATAAAACTTTAAATCCTGTTCTTTTCAATCAAACCTATTTCAGCCTTCTATCACTAAATTTTACAAACTACAGCATTTTTAAATCGGCTACTGTTTTAGCGGACACCCTGTACAATAACATTGATAGCACAAACTTCTTACTTCGTCCTTTATTATCATATGACCTTATTTTCGACAAGACTCGCTCGTTAGTCTAAAATAAATGGGAATTCAATTCGAAATTAATGTGTGTATATCTGAGCCCTCTCATTTAAAATTTTTTTTTTCTTAATCCTTCCTCGAGAACAACAGAAAAGCATCTACATTTTACGCAAAAATTATTTAATCTCAAATCAATATTCATCACTCGCTTCAGCTCAATACCCTTGCTGTTATTCATTTATTTAAGAGGCAGATCCTGTTCGCTGGCGCTGAAACCGTGCAGAGACCAAAGCGAGTGGTTATAGAAAGCCAGTAAACTTTATAACTCATAAACATTTAAAATTTGTTAATGATGACAGCACTAACGAAGCGTGAGGGCAAACTGTATTGTAGGGACATAAAAAAAATGTTATGAGTTCTGATTGGGGATTTATCTATGTTATTTTGATTTATATTAAGTTGCTTCTCCTGTGATGAAAATGTCTGGATGAAAACGTCATACTCAATGCTCAAGTCTGGTTGCACGAACAGTTTCTTTGCAAAATGACGGTAAGCTACTACTTTACAGGACAGTTTGGATCTACTATTAGTGCAAATAATTACTTTCGTTCGAATAAAATGGTATTAAATAAAATTAAAACATATCGATGATCTGCAGATCGTCGCTTGTGTCTGCAAGCGGTGCGCTAATTGCTGGAAGACAGAAGGCCAGCAACAGGAAAAAAATGTCAATATTCGCTGCCTGAATTTACTTGTGAGTGATTGCACACTCCCCTCACTATAGCGCTCTGTGTTGCTGTATTGCATCGCTTTGTTTCGTCACTGTATTGTATCGATGTATGGCATAGATGTATGGTGTCCATGGTGTCGATGTATGGTGTCCTTGTATGGCGTAAATGTATGGCGTAGATGTAGGGCGTCCAGATGTTTGGTATCGATGTATGGCGTCGATGTATGGCGTCCATGTTTGGTGTCACTGGCATAGCGCCATGGTAGATTCTCTACCCTATGTATGCTGCAAAACTGTTGACTCGAAAGAAGGAGTATCAAGGTTTCTGAATGATTTCAACATCTGGCACACTATCTCTCTTGTGGTCGTGTGTCAAAATTCATCGTGATGCGTAAAAGGAACTTTTGGAGAATCAAGTTCTTTTCCCGTTACGCGACTTTAATGAGAGCAGCCTGAAATTCATACAGGACAACGCTCCGAGCTAAGGGATTAATTCAGTGTGAACATCTGTTGCTGGAGGAAATATTTGTGTGATAGATTGATTTACAAGGATTAAAGACCTACTCGTTAATGCTGTGTCAAATTTTTGATGGAAATTTCATTGGAGATCTGGTAAAAGAAAGCCAGTAAATGCTGAAGAAATCTGAAGCATTTTAAAATAACCAATGAAAAGAATTTATTTTGTAGAATGCCAGGCTTTATGACGTTCTTCTTCTATATCGCATTGTTATTGATAGGAGGCAAGAACAGAAAAAGCATTGAAATAGCTTTGAATTCTCTTTTGTTTGTTGGTATTAAAGCTGAAAATTAACGGTTTTCCCAATCATTCTTTTCGTGTAGAGCTCTTAAATTCTTTGCCTGTGAAAAACTGATATACCCGATATTAAGGAGTTAATTCAATTTAAAAATAATTAGGTACATTTTAATTACTAATGATAACAGAAATGCTAGTCCTTTAGAAATTTGGAAAAATGGTTAATTTAGATTTTATTATGTCCTCGGTCTCTTTATCGCCATTGTACCAACTACTGTGCGTACAAAAGCTAAGCTCATGAGCACACATGGATACGTTTATTCGAATACAGGCACCTGCACACATTCTCACTAAGGCGTACAGACACCCGCTACGTACATGCACAATCGAGAATACTCGCAGTTACTGTCAATATCCAGATGTGATTCAATTCTAGTCGTAATTTAATACTCCAGTTCCAGCTGCAGTATTAACAAACAATCCTAGTCGTAGTATCGTTTAAATCGCATTTAAATCGTTTAAATCGCATTTAAAAGTGCAATGTTTTTTAGCCAAAGCTGCTAAATTGCTGCCTAGTCCTTTTAGGGCTGCATAGTCTTGCATCCAGCCGTCATTTCTTTGTCCTGGTGTGAGACGCAGTTGCAGCGTATCAGTCTTTTTCGACTTTGCAACTGCAGCTCCTTACTCCTTTTGCAGTCACACGGTTACGACTTCGTAAGCTGAGTTCAGGTAATAGTAATAATTGTAGTGTTCTTCACCTAATGCACTTTGGCAGCTATTGTTGTAATGCTCTAATTTGAGTCGATTTAGTGTCATAGTCTTAATTGCAGTGCTTGTTATGGTCATTTTGATAAAAAATTTATCGTCGTTTATATTTCTAATTCGATGTTTCCCATTGAAATAAGGCCAATTTCTCCGCAAAAACATCGTCTTCTGAACAATCATTTCTGCTCATTTAGAAAATTCAAATTTTGAGTTGATGCGGAGTGGAAGTGACAAATGATTGTGATAATTTTAAGCTCTTTTGGAAGATTTATTTGGAGTTCTCCTACGTCATTTGACTTTTTCTATTCCTACTTTTTCCCTTTCTTATTTATTTTAAATAATACGCCCCCTCCCTCCTTTTTCTCCCTGCTCACCCAAACGGTGGGTGGGAAAGAGAAGGTAAAGTTTTTGATTTTAAAATTCACACCGCACTCGGTCGAGTGGGGCACTGAACAGCGCCGCGTAGCGCCGTCAAGTTCAGGGCAGGCACACCAAGGAGAGGCACACGCCCTGCCCGGACACTCCGAAGCGCCGCCGAGGCCTGCCCCAAAATGCACATGCTGCGCCAACCAGGCTCTGAGACAGCACTGCTAGCCAAGTAAATATTGTACTAGTTTACTGCAGCACGCTCCAATGCAGATGGTAATTTTTGAACGGGTGAGTACTAAGAGTCTCAGTCTTAGAACACGACTAAGGTACGCGAACTCCTTGTGCGAAATATTCTAGCCGCTAGTGGTCCATACTCAATTAAGCTACAGGGGTTCATAACAAATTTTCCTAAAGAATACCGGTTTTGGATTGACTGCGCGACTAATGAAGCAAATGCGCTCGGTCAAATGGCGGTGAAACTTGTTTTCCACATCATAATCACCGACTATGAGCAATGAAGTCATTCACCTCTACTCACTAAGTCAACATGAGCACAAAAATCAGCAATTAAATTGAAATTAGTGCCAGAGAACTTTCTCGTTTTAGCTCCCGAGTCTTGATAAATCAAGCGCTGACAATGAAAATTAGATGCAAATTTCTGACTAGTACATGGATAAAGTCAATTGTTTTCAGCACAGAATCATTATACGATTTTATTACGTATTAAAGATTAGGACGATTTTATTCGAGAGTTAGAGGCCTTGAAGCCCGTCGAAAATATTTGTTCAAATTCCCGCTGATGAAATTTTAATTTCTGAGTAGTGCGATGCTACCGAGGTCCAACAAGCACGGAAAAATTTCCCGCTAGCACATGTTTTTCAGTTTCTTCCTAATGGTCGTTCTGCTTCTTAATTCAACTTTTAAGACATTTTTGTTTTTTAGGTGTAGAACAAACTTCACTTCGATAACTCACTACTTAAAACTCTCATTAGACCAGAATTTTATTTTCTGGCTGCGACTACTTTCTGTTGCCAGAAGCACACCAACGTTGCACCGCTCTATAAGTAGTGCTCATGCAGTAAATAAAATGCTTTAGGGAGTGCTTCAGCGGTAATTCTTGTTACGTTTTAGAAAATGTACCCAACCAAAAATTCCAAAGTCACAGCTCAATTTTATGTAACACATTGCATTGCTGTTCGACCTAACGGGACTGAGCTCGAAAAGTTTTTTCATTAACATCCTCGTAGTACGAGGCTTCGCTTCATGCAAATTGTGCAGAATCAAATGAGCATTAAACGCATCAATTACCATCCTGACTAATTGGTAAGAAGCTTTTGACCTTCATGGATGACAGATTCTAACCTCGCAGGCCTGCAGCAGGCTGGAATTCCGGGTGCGCTCGGAACAGGTGAAATTAATTTACGCAGAATTGGTGTTCTCATTTTCTCTGGCTGGTGATTGTATTTCAAGAACAACAATAACTGAAGCTCCAATATTGCTTCGAAGTCTGGTTAGTCGTGAAGTGCTGCCTAATCTAATACGACCACTCAATTTCATCAGACGATATACTCCGTGGAAATGGTTGCAGGCTCTTCATCCATCGTTTTGTCAGTTACCAGATTTTACCGTCAGTTCAAGTCTTGAGGGCTGGCTTTGTAACCATTTATTCTGCGTCAACATATACTGGGAAACTAGCGTTCCACAACGGTTTCTCTAGCCACTCATTGCAGAAACAGCAACACTTATTGCAGGAGTCTCATTGGGGCTTAGAGCGTAGCAAAACAATTTTATCTTTTCTTTCGATGCCTCCCCCTATAGTCTCTCGGGAAATAGACCGGCTCACCGTTCAACCAATCTCTTTCACAAGGACCTTCATCTTTTAATGGTACTCTGATCGAGATTCCTACACCTTCTTTTAACAGAATAGTAACCTGTGCGCACTAAGATTGTTGAATTTTGCACCTCTATAGTGCCAACTTCCCCAAGCACCTGTGTGAGAATCACTTAACTGAGCGTCAAACTTTTCCCCTATGTTCTCTACGTATTTTTATTTCATTTTAACTCTTGCACGTGAACACTTATGTCATTGTCAAATTTGATAACAGTTAGCAATTGTGTTGTGACATTATTGTCGCACATACCCGATGGCGAGCATAGCAGCATTTATAACTTACTGTACAACGGAATGATCTTAAAATAAACAACGAGGGGCAAAAGTAGAATAAACAATGAAAAACTAAGTGGAAACATCGTGTTAATTTGTTTGTTTCTGCTTAAATTTAATAACGTTAAAATACTTTCTGTGCATAATCTTTAACTTATGAAATTTATAGGAAACTCTCCCTAGATGCGCCTTATGCTGATTTCATTATAAATTTCATGCTTATAAGTGAAAATGAGAAATATTCCAATTCTAAACCCCAGGGGTAGATGTGAGGTCAAGAGCTGAAGGTTAGGAAGGCCTTCATTTTAGTGAAATAGAATTTGTCCTTCATTTTGTTGCGAACTATATTTTTTCAGTTCACTGCTGCTCATATTTTCCAGCACCTATTACTTTTATCTTTACATTCTTCTCGTGGGTTTCTGGATGTAATTGTCAATCAATCCCTTTCTTAACGATAATTTATGAGCGTTAAAAAGGCGATTGAAGATAGACTATCAACAGAAGTCGAGATTTCGAAAAAAATCAATAAAAATTGGCGTAATGGTTATCAAGTCACTTCACTCCTGTATGTTGGTACGTAAACGTTGGTCTTTACGACCAAACATAAATCTCAATAGAGTAATCAACGACTAGAGTAGCTCTGACCTGGTTTTCAAAGCCATGGACGTACGTTTTAAAGGGTTCGTGGATGCCGAGAGGAGGGAATGAGACAATGAAGAACACACTGATTTACTGGTGGACGATGAGGCGAGCACGGAGAACGGAAGAAGCATGCGCGAAGCGAGCGTCCTACGACCAGGAGAACTCAAAACAAGGAAGCAAAACTGCAAAACGGGCTAACCAGTCTCATTCAAATTAAACTCGATAATTAAATATATTAACTACAATGTCTCAATGATTAGTGATGTTGAATAAACTAATCCTGTTCTGCTGACAACAACCTTCACGAGCATTCGAACCCCAGGCAGGAAACGCAAAAACTCAACAGAGAGATCAAGCCTGAGTACAAAAATAAGATCGTCACCAATGCTGTGATCTATATTCTCTGAACAAGGAAATATGTGCTTATGGAATATGACTTATCAAACAAACCTCACTTTCCACCATCTCGCAACGCTACCAAATTCATTCACACTCTATTCGAATCAACTTTAGGATGAGTCTTTTCGTGCGACAACTCAAAAAGTGGCCGAGAGAGAGGCGAGGAGAGACGCGGGGGAGAGGGGGCGCGGGTTTGAGCGATCACTCAGGCCTGATGGCCTAATCAGTGACTACTACGGTTTATGACCATCTCAGTATTTAATTTGAGATGATCGAAAGAAAAGAGGTGCTGTTCACTCTCACTTAATTTAAATAATATAACAATAGCCTCTTGCGAAGGTCTCCGCTGCCCGGACCGTGATGCCTAGCTAGCAAGTGGTGCCGCTTCTACGACCCATATCATAAAGTCCAGTCCTTGTAGCACTGCTCGTCATTAGGCGCTCCCTTGCGAACGCATCCCAAAAATAAAGTGTTCCGCATCCATTAAATACAGTCTTATCCCTTCTCGTGAACGTCTACGCTACAAAGGAAAATACATTCTATTCCCTTTTTTGATGAACTTTTTCATTCTTTCTATTTCTATACACATGCTGTGATGACACACCGTGTGCGCATATTCCCCGTTCTCTTTGCGCCATATTAAGCGATGCCTTCCTTTATTGAGAATACTTTTGTCGTGGTTGGAGCAGCTACAACTAACCTATAATCTAATCCACCCTAATCCACTATTTCCAGTAGTGTGATGCTAGTCTAATAATCACAGCAAATTTGGTTTGTGGAAATTGGTTCTATCAAAGCAATTAATCCTACTATTTAGGGTTAAATATTAAATCAAACTAATCGTACCTAGATCATGAGTTTATAAGTGGCACGTCGCACAATGCACTCTAAGCTCTGGAAGAAATTTACGCAGAAGAATATGTTTGTTTACGGAATAATTGGTAGTGACGAGGGTTCGGTTCTATCTACGCTCACTTTCCTTCTTGCTGGAAATCCAGTGTTGGGTGTCGGATTATCTCTTGCACTGATCTCTTCGACTTAATTTACTTTATTCTTAAATCTTTAATTCGTACTTGTAAGAGCCAGCTACCTAACGTAAAAATACTCTCAACTGCATACATTTATGAAGCAAATGGAGTCCGAGGTCGCAATTATATTGCTACCTCACAATTTTTGGTATTTTAACATCTTTTTTCTGAAATTCTAACGATTTAGGAATTATCAAAAACGTTTATTAGTGCTCAACGAAATAATGTTTAGTAAAATAGACCTAGGTGAAGAAAAATTATTCCACTTATGAGTGGTTAAATGCACTGAAGGGCGGAAATGCAATTTCCAACTGGTTCAAGAGAACAGGAGGACAATCAGTGGTGAAACAGTTCGTTTAGCGAATAAAAGTATTTTAATTGATCCATTGATCATTTTTGCAGCGTATCCGAGTAAGCACAGGCAAATTATAGCAGTACAATGTCACAGAACTCTACCTTGCTCTCAAATGCCATTCATGGCGATTACACTACAACACCTTATGGACACGGTCTACTTGAAAATTTAAATTTGTAGGATTTTTCTGTTCTTGAATGCGTCTTATAGAGAACTTTCTTGCGCATCCAACGATATCACTGGCTCGTATGTACGCACATCCGTGCGCCCCCTAGAAAGGGGAGAGAGAGCGCGGTGGTACAACCTTGGCGCACGCCAAAACAGGGTGACTTCTCCCTTCCTCCATTATTGGGGGTCATTTTTAAGCGTTTCTATGCGGGAATGGCAAGAGAGTTCATTCGTGGGCAGGCTCGAAGTTCGTTCGTACTCAAATGAAATATTCTAACACTCTGATAAGTTATAATGATGTAACTGAACGTCTGTTTTGAATCTGGTTGCTTTGGGTCATCAGCTAATTAGCTTGTTGTGTAAACATCTAATCGCCTCCCGCAGTTTTGAAAGTACAGGAATGGCAAATATATCAATAGAAAGGTCAAAAAGAGCTACAGGTCAAAGAGCTACAGTTGATATGAAAAAAATTAGTTGGAAAATGAAAAAAAATGTATAAAAATACGCTGTTCTGAAACTTTTTATTTATTTATTGTCTTTTGATATGAATCCTTTCCCACGGTTTTCAAGGTACAAGAATGGCTAATATATCAATCGATAGAACTTAATTAGAGCTACAAAAACAGTGGAGTCAATTTAAAAAACAAGACCTAAACCAAAAATTATGTCAAAAACCAAAAAGATTCCAGGAAAATGGCTGTCGTGAAAACGTGCTTCTTTGACATTTGAGGGGATTCTTCTCCCACAGTTTTGAAGGTACAGGAATGGCAAACATATCAATCGATAGCGGCTAAAATTACTTAGAGGTCCTTTTCATACGATTTTTGTATTTCAATTCGTATTGAAAATTATAGGCAAAATAATTAGAAGAAAAGAAAACCATGGGGGGTTAAAGGGAAAAAATTCCTAAAATTCAAAAGAGCAAATTATCGAAAAACTGTAGCACCTGATCTTTAGACAAAACAATTGGCCCTCTAGAACACATTTGGCCATTTCTGTAGCTTCTAAATTGTAGGAGAATTATCATTTTCTGCAACATTCATTTTTTATGTTTTTTCCAAATGAATCGTATATCTGATGAATTTAGGAAAAAACACATGAGTTCGAAAAAAATAGTCGTTTAATTTTACATATATGGTGAAAATCTCAGAAAATCCGTCGAGAACTGACAAACTTCTTTGGGGGTAGACCGTCCCCTTAAGCTTTTTTCGATGGAACTACAGCTTTCTAACTTTAATTTAAAAAAGCTCAAGTTCAATTTAAAAAAGCTCAAGTTCAATTTAAAAAAGGTCAAGTTTAATTTCAAAAAGGTCAAATTCAATTTAAAAAAGGTCAAGTTCAATTTAAAAACGCTCAAGTTTAATTAAAAAAAGCTCAAGTTTAATTTAAAAAAGATCAAGTTTAATTTAAAAAGTCTCAAGTAGGCTTTATTTAAAAAAAGATCAAGTTCTATCTTGAAAAGCTTATGTTTCTAAAATTGCATATATATTTAATAATAATATAATTGAAGTTTATTCGTGCGAATGCATATTTATTTAAAAGTACTGGCACTGAAAATATAGAGAATCTAATATAAGACAAACCAAGCTGCTGTGATTTTGTCCTCAATTTGACATTCTTCAAGTTTTACCCATGAATCATTTGCTAAACAGATCATTGTATCGATGATCTGTTTAGCAAATGATACTGTATATCTATTGACAAAAATGAAGCAAATAAACTTTATGTAATAAGTACCTGTGGGAAAATTAGCAAACTGCACTGACTGAAAAATTGAACATTACTGAGCTTCAACTTTTCAGTCAGTGCAATTTGCTAATTGTCCCACAGTTACTTATTATATAAAGCTTATTTGTATAATTTTTGTCAATAGATATACAGTTGTACCGATGATCTGTTTAGCAAATGATTCGTAGGTAAAACTTGAAGAATGTCAAATTGAGTACAAAATCACAGCAGCTTGGTTTGTCTTGTATTAGTTTATCTCTATTTCCAGTGCCAGTACTTTCAAATAAATATACATTCCCACGAATAAACTTCAATTATATTATTATTACGTAAGTATGCAATTTTAGAAACATAAGCTTTTCAAAATTGAACTTGATCTTTTTTTAAATAATGCCTAATTGAGACTTTTTAAATTTAACTCGATCTTTTTTAAATTAAACTTGAGCTTTTTTAAATTGACCTTGAACTTTTTTAAATTAAACTTGAGCTTTTTAAAATTAAACTTGAACTTTTTTAAATTGAACTTGACCTTTTTTAAATTAAACTTGACCTTTCTTAAATTGAACTTTAGCTTTTTTAAATTAAACTTGAGCTTTTTTAAATTAAAGTTAAAAAGCTGTAGTTCATAGTACACTCCTGATCAAAAGTTTAAGACCACTTGAAAATTTATAAAAATGCCAACTTTTCAGAGATAAATAATTGAATGCATTCAACTAGGGATCGGTAATTACAAAAGGTAAAAGATGAGAAAGACAAAAAATAACAATCCTAACATTTTATTAAGAAATCAACACTCGTAATGAATAATGACTTTTTCAGTTGATCATAATTATACGACCAGGGTAAAAAAAGTCTAGTTTAAAATTTCCGGTATTTTAGATTAGTTACAGGTTGGCACTTATAGCGTAAAGGTTTCAACATGCCCAAAGCGAGCAAACTTTCCGAATTTGAACGTGGTCGAATTGTCGAACTGCATAAGCAAGGCTTGTCGCACCGCGCAATCGCAGCTGAGATTCACCGCAGTAAAACTGTAATTTGCAACTTTCTAAAGGTCCCAGAGAATTATGGAACAGCAAAATCTAGTCGCCGACCGAAAAAAATTTCATCTGCATTGGGTAGGGGAACAAAACGGGTAGTTTCTCAAGACAGAGGACGGTCTTCCAAGCAAATTAAGGCCGTCACAGAAGCTGATTGTAGTGCAGTAACGATCAGGCGGCACTCACGACAAAACGGCATGAAGAACAAAAAGCGTATACAAGGTCCTCGGCTGCTTCAACGTCACATAGGGGCCCGTTTACAGTTTGCTCGTGAGCACCAAACATGGGACGTTGAGAAGTGGTGTCAAGTTTTGTTTTCTGATGAGAAAAAATTCAATATGAATGGCCTTGACGGCTTCCAACGGTATTGGCATGACAAATAAATCCCTTCTGAAATGTTTTCCACGCGTCATAGTGGTGGAGGTTCCGTTATGGTATGGAGCGCATTTTCCTACAGAGCAACCATGGAGCTTCGGAGGTGCAGGGTCGTCAAACAGCTGTTGGTTACGTCGGAGTGCTGCAAAGATCATCTTTGTCAGCAGAGGGTCCTCGTCTGTGTGGTGATGGATGGATTTTTCAGCAGGATAATGCAGCAGTGGCACACCGCCTGCCAGACTACGGCTTTCTTTCAAGAAAATGGGGTCACTGCTTTGCGTCATCCAGCATGTTCACCGGAATTAAATCCAATAGAAAATGTTTGGGGGTGGATGGCGAGAGATATTTATGGAAATGGTAAACAATTTGCGTCAGTAAACGAACTTCGTGCTGCCATCTTCAGGAGCTGGGACAACATTCCTCGCACCCTCATGGAAACGCTCGTTTCTAGTATGCCACGAAGAATTTTTGAGGTTATTAACAAGAATGGAGGCAGGACTCATTACTTTGCTCACCTCAACTTCGTTGAAGAAAGATTTCCTATGATTTTTGTACGTGGTTTTATCTTTTTGATCAACTGAAAAAGTCACTATTCATTATAAGTGTTGATTTCTTAATAATTGTTACAATTGTTGTTTTTTTCTTTCTCACCTTTTACCTTTAGTAATCACCGATCCCTAGTTGAATGCATTTCATTATTTATCACTGAGAAGTTGACATTTTTCTAAATTTTCTAGTGGTCTTAAACTTTTGATTAGAAATGTATTCTGAAAACTACCTGGTATGAGATATGTATATCACACTCGATTATAATAGACCATCATCATGGAAATATTTTGAAAAGGACTGTTATAAAATGCTTCGTTCGGTAGTCGGATATCAGCATATGCATGGCATAGCAACGTCATGCGCCTATCGCATGTCTTGGGAATCCCATCCTGGTCATATTCAGGGTGGATGCGATTGTACGTCCCACAATTGAGGCATCGATTGTCTGGCGCGAGCTCAGCGCTGAGTGACATTATACCATCAAGACACAGTATTTTATGGGCAATGAATGGCTGCTAATCAGGGCTATGAACTTTGATCTTCGTCTCGTCATAATTTCTGAGTTCAATCCGCGACAAGTTCAAAATAATTTAGTTTAGTTTCGTGTCAACTGTGATTTTTTCGATATTTTACTGGTATTAATTACAAGGATCTCGTTCGGGCTTGTACTTCTATTTACTTATGGTCAGATCGTAGGGTCTGGAACTTTCTATACAACAGCTTGAAGATCGTTTTTATCGCCGTGCAAGAGAAAGCTAGAGCAGATGTTGTCCGAGAACGATACTTAATTTTTGCCTTCAAGGAAGATGCTCAAGTTTTACATTCCGTGATTCACGAAAGATCGCGTGGTTAACAAACACAATCTCAAAAAACAACCGTGTGTGTCGCAAAAGAAAATGAACGACCCACTCTCAGAATGGCACGGAAGCAGCTGACGAGCATCATAAAGTTATGAGATTCTAAATATAAGTATAATATTTAATTCAGGACCAGTTCCTATTTTTAAAAGCTTTATTTTGCCTCTACAACATAGCCTTCTCTTTATCACTGTGTATTCAGGAGGCCCTGAAATGCGTCAACAACTTTGTCCGCGTGAAGGATAGTCCACTAAAGAGCGCAGCACAGGCTTTAGAGGCCCGTTAATTCAGCTCTGTTTACACTCTCGCGTGCACGAGCGCTGCACGACATGGCAGTCTGCCCCATCTAGTTAATTTTTTTCTGTTTTCACTTTAATAAATTCGTGCATACAAAGCACTCTTCCTGTTGCAACAGAGCGAGAAACTTGCCATTGTTTGTTGTTGAGTGATGCCTCTCAGTATGTATGGAAAACCTTACCTTGCCTTGGCAATGGAGAATAAATGTCTGCACATGTGAAAGATATGTAAATATATGAACCATGGAGTGCTACTCAATGATATTCCTTTGGAAACTTAAAGTATCTTAAATGAATCAATTTCACTTCCCTTCTCTACTCGGAAATTCATTCATTGAAGGGATAAAACTGCATGTGTAGCGTATAAATTTATTTATTGTATTGACATACTCTGGGTTTTTTGTCAGTTTTTAATACTAAAATCGTTGCAAATGACACTCTGTTATAGTATGACAGTCCTTTGGAACAGACTTACTGCACCGAAATTATGGTAACGTTCGTTTCATAGCCTCTAGCAAATAAAATGGGATCGCAAATACAAAGGATCAAGGAAAAGGATCGCTTCAGAAATCTATTTGCTTCTGCAAGCAAGTTATCAAGAACTATAGATTGAGTTGGAGCTTTGCGCTTGGCGGCAAATGATACGAGTTGGGGACAGGCTACACTAGCAGCCACCTCACTGCCCAAGCCCGCCTCTCGCCGCTCCTTCCTCGAGTCTCCAAGCACTGGAAACAAAAAACGATAATGAACATACATGCACTTGATCCTTAATTTACTGAAAAAGAAATTAACGTAATTAAATTTAATTTGTTTGAAGAGCCACAATCAAACGTGACCCCTCAATATATTGCTCAGAATGAATAATAATGGCTCGAGTCCTAAAGAAATCTCCATAATATAAATGGCAGGGGTTCGGAAACTAGGGGTTTGGCAAGTCTGGCAAGCTTCCTTACCTCAAGGCAGAACGCCACGAAGTGTCGCTCCCCTGGTAGTGGATTTACGTCCGCCTGCCCCAGTCTGGTAAGAGGAGCAGCGTGGAAGTCGAGCGACTCCAGCAGGTAAGTACGGAGCAGCGTGGAAGTCGAGCGCCTTCAGCAGGTAAGTAATACCTATGGTGCTCCCATTAGATTCCGCAAAATAAATAATTGAAATGCGCAGTTGAACCGATGGTTGTATAAGGTTGGAGGTGGTCAAAAAGTCTGGTTATTCAGTGCAAACGCACGCTAGACTATACTTCCCATCAATCGTCAGTCGTTAAGAAGAACGGAAACTGCCGGGCCAAGAAATTGTTTCCTTCATCCTGCCCTTTATATCATGAACATATAGTAACAAAACCATAATTAATGTTCTTAAATCTAGCTTAAATCTAATAGGCGAGCTGGCAGAATAAAATAAACAAGGCAGCACGCCGAACTAAGGCTTGAAATTCGTACAGCCTCACTTTTCCAAGTACAACATCGTTAGGTCACCATCATGCTAATAGAACGATTTTTGCGGTGTGGACTATAAGGTTTGCTAAGTTTTGAATCACTGACTTAAGAAATCATTTGCTACATCGATAAATTTAAGGAAAAAAAACATTTTTATTAGCCAATAACTAAAGGAGGAAGCATAGAAGCGTTTAAATTTCTTATTTGTAACCTTTAGGGCAATTAATACTATAATGATCTTTTCATTTTTTAAATGTGTCGTAGAATACGTAATATTTAACTGGAAAAGCACTTAACTTGAGTTCCAAGGATTTACAAACTGTCATTACAAAAACGTTTTATAAGAACGAAAAGGAGAACCATTGTTAATATGTACAGTATTTATTGCAAATGTTGTGGAATGTTTAAAATTCCAGTTTCAGTGCTGAAACACAAAAAAAAAGTCAAACTTAAAAAATCCAGAAAAAAAAATTAAAAATAAACAGACATCTCTGAAATAGTAGATCATAACTCATTGAAACACAAGTCGAACTGACACGCACCATCACTCGTTTGCACACACAAACACACTCAGGCTCACACCACCATTTATTTACTCATGGAAACATCCTCACATGCACACACACAAGCACGCGCATGCACACACACCCGCGTACGTACACACAGAAGTGCTAGTCAGCTATGGTAACTAAGCAACTTCTTCAAAAGGAGATATCGGAGACAAGCTGTTCTGTAGACCACTTAAATTTCGTGGCCTTTTGAAAGGGGGAGCGCATTAGATCCAACTTTTGCAGATATATTTTTGTATTTTCATAGACAAAAATACGATGAACCTATGATCATCACACGATGAACCCATCCATAGTCCACTGTTTTTCAAGTCTTGTTGTATAATCGTTCAACTGATGGAACCCTGTTACTTTTAATAATCATGAAAACATTGAACTATTTTTTAATTTTGAAAATGTAATACTCTTCAATAAAAATAAGAACGGAGAATAAAAGAGATAGAAGCTTATAATTACTGGATTTTTTTTTGAGCTGAATGAAAATTTTATTACATTTTTTATAAAATTTTAAACAAATTTTTCTATGTTCTGTTCCGCAATTTAAAAAAATCAATGTATCTAAACTGGGATCGATATGTATATCATAGGTTGATTTCTCAGCAATACAAATGTACTGGGAGTTTAAAATTCAACGAATATTTGCTCCTCTAAAACTGATTTTCCTTTCTCATGTGAAACTGATGACTCACGAAAGAAAAGTTTCATCACAAAAATATTGTGAGTCAAACGCTCTAAAGATCCTCAATGCGTAAAGCTTCCCATGCTTGCGCGATACCATATTTTATTTTTCATTCTGAGAAATTGACTCATGAATTGAAATCATTTTCTAAGTATGTTCCTTGAGTGATTCTACGTTTAAAACTTGAAATTACATTGAAACTTGATTCCTGCCTTCGGTTTGAATAGTTTTTTCTCGGTGATCTGCGCTTTTTTCTGGTATATAAATATAGCTGTGTGCAGTGAGCATCGGCGTACTTTGGAACATCACATGACATTTAGGCTACAGTAACTCAACGTCAGGGATGGAGTTCCCGTACTGGCAGCATTATGGCTCCTCCTCCTCCAGATGACTGCATTTCTGCTGAACAAAGCCGTGTCCTGTCTGGAGACGACTTAAGAGCAAATGATGGTTCAGACATTCAATTGAAAAGGAAGATTTCAGAATCGTTACAAGTTTTAACGATTTTAATTTGTTCGTTTTCCCTTTATGTCATTAGTGTATGATTGCTTGTTTTTTTAATTTTGATTATGACACGCGGAAGTGTTAAGTGTAAATTTTTCCTCCACTACCTACTACTATTATTTTACTCGTACTCTGTGTTATGGATAACTAATGATGGCGGTGGTGTCCGAGATGTTTTTCACCACAATGTCTAGTTTTATTAGACTTTCTTCCCTTTTTAAATTTCAAGTACAATAATGAGCCCCTTTCAAAACGCTTTGAAACTTCAGTAGGGATTAATTATTATGCTTGAATTTTAAAAAGGGAAGAAAGCTCTAATAAGATAAAACATTGTGGTAATAAACAACTCGGACACGAGCTCCATCATTAGTTATGCATAACACAGAGTATATATATATCTATTCATATATATATATATATACATAAATATTGAAGTAAATATTCAGGGTATTCTCTAACTCATGATACAAACTTTGACATTAGGTGTTGTATTCCAAAATAAACACATTTTCATGAATAACGAAATGCCCAAAAATGCATCGTTATCGAGATTTCGAATCATTTAAATTTATTTGATTGGAAAATTGGGAAATTGGGAAATTTCTCTATTTCTAATTTCTCTTCTACGTCTACATACTATATATATATATATTCATATATATATAAATATATAGGTATGTAGATTTATTCATCGATATATACATGTCCGTTACATGTGAGTGAAGAAAAGTTCAAATTGGACCTTGGATGAGCCGTTTCCTAAGTCTGACAAATTCGGCTCGAGCATTTGAAAGATTTCTATAAACTTTGGTTTATCCTAATGATGAGGTTGAGAGCTTCTTTTGACGTCGTTATTTAATGACATGAACATTGCTTTCTAATTTAGGTCAGCGCTGCCCCATCAAATAATTCCAAAATGTTAAACTTCGTAGGTCTGGAACCGCTGCGAGCGAGAGCCCGATTTTCGAAATATTAAGCGAAAAGTTCCGCTGATCATTGGACTACTTTTGGGCGGACGCGCATAATTGGAATGCCGGATTACACGAGTCAAATTTAAAGGCGAATTGGACCCCATATCATAAGCATTAATAACTCATCATCGAAAGAAGGCTCAATTCTCGGCTGTCCAATTACGGTATTGAATTTTCGCCCGATCGTTCATGCGCCTCCCAACAGACTGCTCTCGATCTGTCATAAAATATAGTAGAAAAATGCCCCAGAATCTTTAATGCCTGACTTCAAACGGAATGATATCCGGAATTGGCCTCTCGAAGCGCTTTTTATTTTTTTTTCTTGGGTCGGACTACGAAGTACGGCTGCTCATTTTCGTATAAAATTTTAGAACCGATTTTATTGTACGTGAGATGATAACTTATTCTCGAAAATAGTTAATTCTTCTACTCTAAAAAATAAAGCTTGACTGCCACTCGTGCGTGCAGGTTTGATTGACAGCAGGTGCCGAGCCTTGGCGAGGTTCAAGCTATTGAGAAACATCAGTGCTGGCAGGGCTCTACTTCGGAAATGGGATCACTCGACAGATGTGTTACACAAGTCGTTGCAATCAAGGACTTAAATAATAGGAATAATAATATGCTCTTAACTCATTCATTGCGGTATGACCCACCGGCTGGTCGTGCTTAATTTTTTCCAGTTGCAAAATCACCCATTGATGGGCCGTTTGAAAAATTTATGACGATCTTTTTAAATTAATGGTATATATTTTATACAGCTAATGTTTGCTATTTATACATTTTTAACAACTTTTGCCGTTAAATTTGAGTTGGATATTGAACTTCAGTTTAACCTATCGTAGTCAATGGGTTGAGCATACGTGGGCGTTGTCGGATATCCAATATTTTTTTCTGCATCATCGATTCATCGCTATCACCGATACTTTGGGCTCCTAACTAGCGATAATCGATATTTTCAGTTTTTGGTTTCAGTTTAGCACAGGGGCGAGCCGCGTGTAATTTGAAGGCAGAAATAGGGAGGTCCGAACTTGTAACATAGCGTAACCTGAACGGAGGGCGGGGTGGCCGGTTTTGTGGTGTTCTCAAGAGGCACCTGTCGCTAACGCACTGGACCACATCCAGGGGGAGGAGCAACGTTACCTGGGCTGGCTGGTTATGGTCGAGGAGAAGCTGGTCAACTGGATGACCTGAACCTCCGATTCTGACAACCCTGGTCAACAAGGTCGAGGCCAAGCTTGTGAAAGATCCCTACGAATTCTGTAATCTAAGGATACGCAACTTAACCTCCTGATTGACCGGGATACTCGGGAAATGAGACTCGGCTCAACGCTGAATTTATTTTAAAAACATAATTAGACTGAAATATTTAGACGGCTAAGAAAGCGTACATTGCAGAGGCGGGCTAGGTAAATGCAGGGGAATTGCAGCACAAAAGAGGCAAGCAAGGCAAGAAGTTTCGCAAGTGCCGAGTTGGAAAGACCGACAGTAACGAAGGAGGTACAAGGTACAGGCAGCTCAAGCGTAGCTCCCCAGGGTCGAGGAGAACGTCCAGTGTGGGGGTCAAAACGGCAGTGAAACATTGCCAGCGAAATGATTTCGTCAAGAAGGGAACAAAATGGAGAGGAAACTTAATGAGGTCCATGGTTCACCCGGGAAGACGAGCGGGTCACCGGGCTAACCGGACACACGGCTTGGGGAACACAGGATGAACGGAACACATTTGGATAACGGAACTCGGAGCTAACGAAACGTACGGCTAAACGAACTCAGAGCTATACTTATTACCAATGAATAGAAACTCTATAAATTGTGTCAGTATCTAATTCATTTAAATGCGGCTCTGAAAAATAAACAAACACAAATCCCCATTAGATCATCAATGATCAACTAAATTATGAGTGAATGTAAACTGTTCATGATCACAGCGAGTAAAGAGCCTTGAGAGAGGCTCCATACCTGGTCGCAGCGAATACAATCTACGGTTCGAAGACCTTCAGTCTGCGCCTCGCAAGCGTCTGCTTACAAGTAGACCAGATGCATGTGAAATAATATCGCTCCAACAAACACTCTCAGCACTGCCATGAAGAGGAGGTTCGCAGCCACCGATGAGGGTGAGGAGTATCTTCTGGACATTGCTCTCCCTCCCATCACGTTTCACCGCTATTGAGGTAAGAGTCTACCACACTATAGCCTGAGATTTACCTCTAGCTAATACTATAGTTTGAGGTTGGGTTAGGTAACTAATGAATATTACTTATTACCATATATTTAATTTAGCGATAAACACAATTTATGCATCTCAAACTGCACTTGGGCAGGCGATATAGGGCGGTAGACCTCACGCTATAGTAGCACCGAAAAACGATTGATCGAGAGATCAGAGGTCAAGTCCCTGATGGAGATGAAGGTGGATGAGATCTTGTGTCGTGCAGCCCGGGAAACCGTCAGCAGCAGCAGAAGCGCGGACACGGGGACAGAGGACTGCCACACCTGCGTTTGTAGTGAGAAGGAAGACACTGGTGGATTATTCCTAATGTAACGCTGACCAAATTGTGAACATGTGGTTGCAGGCCAAAAAGACAGACTGTCTGGCAAACCTAGCGATCAACTACGAGAAGGTCCTCATTGACCTTTTCTTGAGATGTTGTAGAATTCGGCGGTACCGAGCAGCGCCGCGGTGGAGCGCTTGTTCTCCCGTGACAGGGACATTTTCAGGGCTATGAGAGGCCCTTTGTCCGATGAAAACTTCAACATGCTGATTTTTACGACGAAAGAACTTGCTGCAGAACCTGTTCTAGACTTGTGGCTGTGCAAATTAAGTCATTTACTCAACACTTCGACTGCGGCAGGTAAGACTGAAGTTCAATATTCAACTCCAATTTAAGTTAAAAAATTTGAACAATTTTAAACAATTTAGTTCAATTGTAGTAAGCCATTTTGAAAAAAGCAAACGTTGACTGGAAAGTGCCTTCATTTCGTTTTGGTCAAGTATTTATGGAAATTGAATTTGTGACTACTGGTCGGTCAACAGCATTATAAAAAATTGCCTCCGTGTACCACCGATGCTCACGACGCAGTCAGAGTTAAAAACAGTACTTTTCAAGAGTGATGAAAGAAGGTAAACCTTGAATTGGAAGTTTTTCTAAGATTTGTATAAAAATTTTCTATTTTTATGTAAGATTTTTTTAATTATCTAAGCTAAAGTTTTAGATTTATCGTTTTCTTCACTTAAATATTAATATCGTTTCACTAGTATCGGAACTTTGAATTAATAGATTTATCTGTTATCGCTTTATCGGGAGATATATTTTTCCCAAGGTATCAGTTATCACTAACTGTTATCACGTATAAGGACATCGTTGTCGATTTATCTTTTATGGTGATGCATTCTTCTTAAAAGCACCCATTACTGCTCTTGTGCAACACAGGCCTTGATAGCTGAATACTTCAACAGAGGTTGACATGCAGCAGCCTGCTGTAACTGTTAGTCTGAACTAATTTAACACTTGCTCATGCATGAGCATATCCGATTAAATTCAAATGCAGGGTTCAACTGCAACATCGAATGCCTAAATTACTTTCCTTCAAGTTGAACTACCTTCTTTCATGTTGCAAATTTCTTAAAGCATTGGCATTTTATAGTTGGGGAAGTCAAAAATAAATTCCTGAATAAAGTTATTTTATTTTCATTTTTCACTGAAACACTACTATGCTTTACGAAAGGCGTTCATTAGGTCTCAACACAACTGAGAATACTTTTACCATAAACGGAAACTGAAATCTGTGCTCAAAACTAGCGCTTTTATTTACTCCTTCGAGTCTTCTGGGCATCAATGTTCTTAAATATTTTCTGTATGAGTAGCTGAATAGGAAAAGAAGTACATTATGACTACGTTTAATCAGAGCTTATTGCCTAAGTGCATGGTGTTTATTTCTTTTGTCACAATTTGATACATTTACAGTTAAAAAATTAATTTCTCCAAGAACTATTGGCCTATCTTCTGAGAAATATAGGATTTTTATTTTGCCATCTTACTGCAGAGTTTTTAGTTTTATTTCCTGAGTTTTAAACGGAAACATAAGGCTTGAATTATCCTGTAACCTTTCGTTTATACAGTGGGCTACTGAACATATGTGTCCCAGTATATTTGATAACTAAAATGAACTTACAAAAAAACGCTATCCTCCCAAATTTGGGGAAATGGTACAGGATGTCATACAGCAACGTGTGTGGTATTGTAGAGCTGGAGGTATGTCTTACATAAATAGTGTTTGGTTCTCTAATTAACTCAAGGTTAGCTAATGGGCGGTATCGTGATGATGTATATTAAACTAAGTCTAACATTCGAAGCGCAGCAGTTCGAAGTACAATAAACCTTGATGTATGGCCTGAATAATTCCTAGATTTTCGAAAATAATGTATAGACTTAAACCGAGGTGTGTACAATTCTGAAAGCAAATATTTAACGTATGGAAATTTCATGAAAACAATTCATTTTTTAGCGTGTTGAAACCAACTGAATTGGAAACAAGTAGTGGCTTAAGAAAAAACGTAATTGACATCACGTGCTCATAAAGATTTACTTAATGTTTTTCAGTAACTATGTGAGTGTATTTTGTAATTTATTGAATAACTGCGGTGTAATTCAGTGTCGGATGGTAATTTTGCCACTGCATAAGCCTTATGTGGGATTGTTGCATGTCCCTTGAGAATCAATCAACATGAGGAAGCACACAGCTCGCCGCTCGTAGCTACACTCCTCGTACAACATCCTAAGGGCTGATTCACACCACACTGCCGGGCACGTGCCAGGCACGCTCCAGTCCACTATTGTTTAATGTACTTCTAGGCAAGCATTCACACTAGCCGTGCCAGGCACGTGCCATGTCAGTCACAGTCCCGTACCGGTCGAGGCAAAAGATATTTTGACCGGGACGTGACTGGCATGGCATGTCCTGACACGGCTAGTGTGAACTAGCAACGGTTCAGTGACGTCCTAGACTTCGTTTAAGGAGGAGTGGTGTTATTTGTTTCTGTGCCAGCGGCAATTGCTAGTTCCATGAACTTCCATCTATGGGCTGATTCACACCATACTGCCGGGCACGTCCCAGGCACATGCCAGGCACGGCCCGTTCCCTGCCTGATGTGTTCACATGTTCGACTCGGTCAAGAGCCGAGCACGAATCAGTCCCTTTGGCATCATCACTTGTAAAGGATGTGTGATTTTTCTCCCTCCGATTTGGTACTTATTGCTGTTGCTCTAGATGATGAAGAGAAAGAAAGAAAAGAAAAAAAAGGAAACTGTGAGTTCATCCAATGCTGAAAAGCAGAAAAAGTGAAGGAGAGTTCCACACGTTGCACCCACATCTCATTGATAGTGAAAGCAAATTTTTCAACTATTTTCGGATGAATATTGGAGCTTTTGAAGAAAATCTGTCAAAAATTCAACATAAGCTGGAAAGAGAAAATACGCCATACAGAGAAGCAATCACTCCAAGAGAAAAGCTAGCTGTATGTATAAGGTAAGAGAAATATGTAACTCCCCATTTTATCTTAACATTTAATTATCTTGACCTACAAATTTTGAGGCATTATTCTCTCCCAACGGAAAATTAGAATAGGTTTGAGTGAATTCAATTCGAAATTTAGAACCTGCAATCAAAAAGTTACTTTATTTGTTTTATGAATCATCATTATTTCCTGAGGACTTTGTTTTTATACACATTACTTTCGTACGTAAAGTTACATATTTTGTTTATCGTGAGTGTTTTATGCATTTACAATGGTTAAGATAAAAATACACAGCATGCAGCTTTTTCCATTTCCTTTGCGATATGTCTTGCTCTAATTGAGGGCTGTGCAAACAAAATTTATGAAATAAACGTTTATTATTTTCCATTTGAAGAAGTTATATTTCATTTTCATGAGAAGCAAATAAACCCTAAAATTGAACATTGAACTAAAACATAAACAGTATTTCTTTCCATTTGAACAATCGAATGTTCTATTTTCTTTTACAATATAAACGTTTTCCCTTTTCATCTGAACATTAGCTAATTCATCTTAATGAAACGC
Source organism: Morinoia aosen (assembly GCA_030386875.1). Taxonomy (NCBI): domain Eukaryota; kingdom Metazoa; phylum Arthropoda; class Malacostraca; order Amphipoda; family Talitridae; genus Morinoia; species Morinoia aosen. The sequence goes on from CM059559.1 coordinate 26,866,933, forward strand.
AAATTAAACTTATAAAATAAATCATTGTTGTTCATTGAATAAAGTTATTTTATTTTCATTTTTCACTTGAACACTACTATGCTTTACGAAAGGCGTTCATTAGGTCTCAACACAACTGAGAATACTTTACAACTTGGTCTTTACAATTTGTTTCATGTCATGTAAGTAATTCATTTCGTAAGGGTATGCTAAAGCTCTAATAAACTTTACAGAGCACTATTATATTAATTTCTAAAATGTGGAAAATATTCTGCATCGGGCTGAGAAAAATAGAACGATGGTACTTTTTACTCTACAAAAAAGAGTCTCGATTTTTCCCTTGAGTCATTTATCTATAAAAACACTAAGTTTATTTCCGTGAAAGCCATATGGAGTTCTGGTACAAAAACAAACGAGTTTCTTCTGGAGAAGTGGACAAATTTTTAAGTAGATTTCTAGATAAAAGTAATACTTACATTAATCTCCTAATAAAGAAATTTTTAATCTATTTACCCTAAAACACTAAGTTTTTAGTTTTGTAAATTATTTTTCTTACTGCTAGAGCTACATTTTTATAAGGAGGCCGAATTGTTAGTATCCTTATTGTTAGGCAACAGGGTAAATTTAGGCTGGAAAGATGGTGCTTGGTATGTGTGATTGAATTCACCTTGTTGAGAACTTGCGGGGGATGGAGTAGATTGAAAGAACAGAGCAGGTGATGAAGTTGGCAAGGGGCATGCATATGGTGGAGGTGCATGTGTTCCAGCATTTTCGTTTGTAATATGCTTGAGTTCAACGTCACTTACTATAGAAAATACTTTTGTTTTGATGAAGTGTTGATCAGCAGGTGTGAATTTCTTGACTGTCGTTGCCATCAATGCGAAAAAGGTGTCTATGGGGTGTATGGGCTGCTCTTCTTTTTTTTTCTCAACTAAATACCTCATCAGTGTAGCAGATGTGCTGGTGTCATTTTGCTCCTTTTTTCTTTTACGCCTGCTAGGTTCTACCTGAGGGATTGTGACATTACATTCAGAAGCTTCGTCTTTTTCTTGGTGTACTTGTTCACTGCAGAGCTGAAGTTTGTTGCTGTCTTCATTTTGACCCATAATTTCCGCTTTATCGTGTAGAGACGTTACTCGCTGTCTATCCTTTAATAATGGACGCAGGAACGACATCTGATCTTCATATTTCCATTTTGTGTTGTGAGTAGCAGCTTGACCACTCTTTGTTATTTTGTTTATCTGCTTACGAAATTGTCCTCGCAGACTCTCCCACCGATCTTTGCACTTAGAGCCTGAAAATGATGAAAATAATAACTTCACTTTTACGTTTTCCTGTTACAGATTTCTGGCAACAGGAGACTCATACAGAACAATAGCTTACAGCTACCGTCTTGGCCATTCAACCGTCCAAAGTATTGTTCTACAAGTATGCGACGCGATAATAAAGAATCTAATGAGAGAAGCTATTCCAACTCCGAGTGAAGAAACCTGGAAGAAAATTGCTAGCGACTATTGGACGCAATGGAACTTCCCCAATTGCATTGGTGCACTAGATGGTAAGCATGTAGTTATTGAAGCACCAGCAAATAGAGGCTCCCTCTTCTTCAACTATAAGAAGACATTTTCTGTGGTACTATTAGCATTGGTTGACTCAAATTACCGTTTCATATGGATAGATGTAGGATCCTATGGTAAGAACAGTGACAGTGGAGTTTTTACCAACTCCAAACTTTGCAAACATCTCGACGAGAACCAACTTCATGTACCAAATGATGTCGCACTTCCTGGGACCAAAGTGATTGCACCCTATGTAATAGTAGGAGATGAAGCCTTCCCTCTGAAGAGAAATTTAATGCGGCCATACCCAGGCACACAAACTGAACATTGTATGAAAAAAAGAATATTTAACTACAGGCTATCTAGAGCACGGAGGATGGTTGAATGCTCATTTGGTATACTAGCTCAAGCCTTCAGGTTATATTTCAGGAAACTGAAGGCTAATCCTATGAATGCTAGTGCAATCATTACAACAACATGCACACTTCACAATATTATACACCCTAACTTCATATCGGTCGTGGAAAGCACTGACACTCTCTCTCCAAATACAGCAAATTTACTTCCAATGAAAGGAAGAGGTGGAAATGCAACAACGGAGGCTTTTGGCGTCAGAGAAACATTGAAAGATTATTTCAGCTCTCCAGTAGGGTCAGTGCCATGGCAAAATGATAAAATATAAATATTCATAATGGTAAAAGCCATACCTTCAAAACCCATCTGCTGGCCCATTTCTGTTCAAATTCTTCGTTTGGCCAAATGAGCATTCAACCATTGTAGTGTGGAGATCTAAGATCGTACACTTCAGGCTTCAGCTTCACAGCTCCAATTAGCATTTCATCTGAAAGCATATGGTGTGCTTAGGATCACATGTCATGTAATGGTTCAATATATTGTGCATTGAACTTATGTATTAGTTTCTCTATATGTTAGAGTGAATAACACCGAAAGTAAGGAACTCTGTCAAAGCTCAATTCGGTATATGCAGGGGAAATGACACAGATAACTTTCAAGATTATAAACCAACATTAATATCAAAGTTGACATGAGCGAATTTTGTTTATATAACTGATAAATAAAGTTTCATTCTTAATTCAATTGTTTACTTACCTTTTGCATGATCCCACAGCATTGTGTCGTCAGAATTTTCCATTAAGGGTGTGGGATGCGGTTGACTTGGGAAAAAATACCGCTTCTGCTTGCTGAGGAGCGCTAAGTCTCTGCTCCGACTCGTGGTCTTAAGCTGAGTCGACGACACATTTACTTTCATTTATCACGCTCTAGAATGCGCAGCCATTAGCGGTTCAGTTTTATGACTTCGAACACGGCCATCTTTCTCGGTTCAAGCATTTTTCTTTGTTTCATTTTTCATTTTTTTTATTTTTCGTTGGGTCACTTACAATTTGGTGTATCCTAATTCCGTAAGAAATAAAACAAGAACATGAAAAATCCACACTTTAGCTGCATTTTTCAATATGGGTTCATATATGAGAATATTTATTTCCATGAAAGCCAGATGGAGTTCTGGTACAAAAACAAACGAGTTTCTTCTCGAGAAGTGGACAAATTTTTAAGTAGATTTCTTGATAAAAGTAATACTTACATTAATTTCCAAATAAAGAAATTTTTAGTCTATTTACCCTGAAGCACTAAGTTTTTAGTTTTGTGAATGAGAAATGAAGATAATAGCTCCTTAACATCTGCTATCATGTTTTCAAACAGTGAGTTAACAAAACTATAGCGGAATGCGGAACAATTTCAAAAAACGTTTTGGCACACACCAAGAATTTCGTATTCCTAGCATCATGAGTTATCATGTCAAGCTAAAGTCAACCTATGCTTGCATTGTCTCCCTAACGGAAGTCCCACACGATATAGTGAATGTGATATTTCAATTTGAAATTGATTGTCTGTATGATGAATATTAAGGACAATCCTTGCCTTGTTTATTAAATACTGAATTCGAGGGCATTTTACTCAAAAATTGAGCATTTTGTGTCTCTGAATATCCCGTTTGTGAGAGTAATTCATTTCATATTTTTATCTCCTTATTACTTCCTTAGTTGGGCTATGATCCTGCGACGGTATCGTAAATTTGCGCTGTTATGGCTATTAAAAATAAGATTGCCATGCTATTAACTGATACAGTTTAAAGCCTGGGTGGAGACAACATGGGAATTAGGGATACCGTTCGGGAGAGATGGAGACGAGGTACGAGAGTCTGCATCATTGAACGTAAGGGTATGCTAACTCTATTCATCACGGACAAATGTAAAGTGAAAACAAAAAGAGAACTGGAAATAAAGGGAGAGATGCTGGCAGACTGAGGGCGGCGCGAAAGCTGGTTCGATGAGCACTTCGTGACGACGAGATGAAAGGGAGGGTGGACTTTTATTCAGGAAGGTAAACGGACCGGGGAATCTCGCGTTAATGTGCCCGTAAGTGAACGAATTTGAGTTCCATAATTGAGTCGATGTCAAGTCTGACACGTCGACGCAAATGAATCTAAGCTGATGTAGGGAATTACTCGTAGGTCAAGGTCTCAATTTGATCAGAGTTGAAGCTAGAGAAACGTGAAAGAGAAAGAGACCGTATTACGAAGGAGAAGACTGCGTTTTTAATGCTTTAAGACAAACATGTTTGGTATCCGACTCATTTAAAATAAGTTACCCTACAGGTCTCCTTGTGGTCTTGTAGCACGGAATAAAAAATTAACAAAAAATTCAAAACAAGCCCATTCTCAGGTAGCTTACTCAAATCTCTTGTCGTTAGACATCAATCACGCCCACGTGACAGAATGATAGAATAGAAGCAAGGTGATAAAAATATGATCGCGCGCAGGAATGACTAGGTGAGTCGGATCGGCGTATAGTTGGAGTTCAGCAAGAACTCCGCGAGTTGAGGAGGAGATGGAGGTGGCGGCTGCGTCAGAAATGGAGAACAGAGAGCAGTTTTGGTGTTTGGAGTCTTTGAAGAATGTTGCTCTAGTTTTGAGACTGTTCAACATTTTGATCTTATCCGGCTACTCATAGTTTGTGCGTATTTCTGTAGAGGTAGAACATCAAAATTGAAATAATGCCGAGAGGTGCAACTGCGTAACTACAGGAATTAAGAATTTAGAATTAAATTATTTAAATCTAGGGTATTTATTTGTTCTAGAAAAATCACATAATACCCCTTTCAGTCACTCAAAAGAGAGCAACATTATCTAAAGCACCGGTATGTTTTCCAATAATCAATTTGTAAAACTTGAAAAATTCAAACTTTTTCGAAGATTTGGAAATTGAGTTTACGTATTTGACCAGATTTCAAAGTGCAGTCTATATAAATGTAAATCAAAGTGTGTCAGCTACTGATCTTGTCGCCAGCAGTTGTCGTTGTGTAGAGCCAATGAGAGAACAAAACATTTTTGTGACATCAGCAACCACAGCCTAGTATATTCGTGCTACCGATGTATACATCTATTAATTCCACGTCACTACTCCCATATGAGCATCGTCATTGGTTTCCTCCGTTTGTTTTAACTTAAAACTTAAAACTCTGAGCACGAATTCAAGTAGAGGTTGTTGTTGAAATGTCTCTGGAGAGTTTGTCGCTACAAAAGCATACGGAACCAAAGCAGAATACAAAAAAATAATTTAGCTAAGTATTTACAAATAATTTTTTACAAAATGAGACGAACCGCGAGGAAAAGAAAACTGCAAGTGTAACACAACTTCTGTATAGGGCGAGGCAAAAACATAGCGGACAGTATCCCTGTACGGATTCAAATCGTCACATAAAGTAGATGCAACCCAATCAAGAGACAACAACTTTTTCACACCAGCTTATGCCTCCTATGTTCTTGATCGTAGAAGCAATTTAAAACATAAGTCCAATTGTTTAAAATCGTTCTGTGTGAATGATTTAAGATGCAATACGAATTTAATATCTTCGATCACCTTAGACTTAATTAATTTTCCCCTTTCTTTAGGTATCATCCCACACTGTCAGAAATCAACCAGAGTAACTCCAATTTTCAAAAAGGGTTATGCAATCAATGTTAGCAATTATAGAAAAGTTTCTGTCTCGCTAATTTTAGTGAAATATTAAAAAAAATTGTGAATATGCACTGTACTTCGGAAAAAATAATTTATATATGGTGAACAGTATAGCTTCCAGTCAATAAAATCGACGACACAAGTCATTCTGAATCATATTCAATATTTTTACTTCTATACGTCTACATATATCGACGAAGGAAATATTGTTTCCTCCGTGTTTCTCGATTTTTAAAAATGATTTGTTCGTGTTGGTAACACCGCATTACAATCGAAGCTCCTATGATCTAACGAACGAGGCGTTACTTTTGCAAGATTTCAATCATACCTGACAAATCGTGAACAATTTATCGAAGTGGTGACTCCAATCATTACTTCTAACCCATCGCGTTTCACTAGAATCGGTTGTGGGGTCCCTTCTGTTTCTGATAAATATCATTGCTTTGTCCTCACCCATCAAATCCGTATCTTTTTGGCTGCTGATAGTACTCTTTCTTCGACCATTCAAAAAGGAAACTATAATACATTGGCATATAGAATGAATGGAGAGTAAGAAAAAGTTCGAGGTTACTCAAAGCAATTAAATTATGATTTAGTCTTAAAACACAAAATATATTCTACCCTCCTCTAAACGAAGTGTATCTCTCCCACTCATCAAAATTGGTGTTTACCAGATAAAGGAACAAAATCATCCAAATTCCTGGGAATCACCATTGTTAAAAGTATAGCTTTCAAAGTGCAAATCTCAAATGTTAAGACAGATTATCTAAGCCCATTAGATTCTGTGGAGAGTAAAAAATGTCTTACCTACTTATAAAAGCTCTAATAAACTGTGCAGAGCACTATTATATTCATTTCTACAATGTGGAAAGTATTCTGCATTGGCTGAGAAAAATAGAACGATGGTACTTTTTACTCTACAAAAAGGAGTCATTTGGCCTTTGAGAAACGTCGAATACTATGACCATGCAAATGATTTTGTCAAATCCTTAAAAATACATTAAAGCTCTTAGATCTATCGGAATTTTTCGAGTAATTTCATGTGTAAAATTTTGAGCGACATGAGCGATAAAGTTCTTGACTAATTAGAATCTTCTCACGCTAGTTATCGTGATCTCGAAGCAGAAGTGAATTCATACTCCTTGGCTACAACAGAGCCTGATCTCAATTCAGTATCTACTGTTTTGGCAAAAGGCTCACCAAAAGATGCGTTCTACTATACAGTGAAAAAAACTATGACGAAGCATTTTAAAAGAGCCTTAGATGTCACTTCTTACTTAGGTGTGCATTAGGAATAGTTGTCTTCTTTGTATTAGATGGTTTAAAACCATAGGCCCATTTTCCTCGAATGAAACTAATCTTAAATCGATGATAAACAGTTCTCGCTTGCATCATCCCATAATATGGTAAATAAACATCATATTTCATTCTCGCACTCGAAACAATTGTTTGATTAGTCTCGTGTACGCTCCTAGATTAAATGAAATCCTGAACTTAGCAGAAGACTTTAGTAGGATGTCCTAGAAATCGTTGAACTTGATAAGGCTAGCAGGAAGTGACATCTCGATCTGTCTATTGTAATATTTTCCAAGGAATTATTTTCCCAATGTGTTGTTATTAAAAATAAATTGTACGCTTCAATGCTAGCAGATTATATAAGTAGTGGTCATTAGACACTACGATCGCGTTGAGGATACAAGACAAAAAATGAATGAAAAATTTGTCAGATGAGGAAAGTGGTGTTGAAAGAATCTAATGTATTGTGTTGTGTAATACCTGCACTCCTGCAGTGATATTCTATAACTTTACAATGAAGAAAATCCTTTTCAGTTGGATGGAATAAATTGTAGACAATGCCTCTACTGGTGGGAATAGCTTAAGGGCACGGTTCGGGGTAAAAAAAAGTCTGTAAGTTCGCGATGGATTTTTATGAGATATTTATCATAGGTGTAAACTGTTAGGAATATACTTTCAACTTGTGTTTTTTCGTAAATTTACAAATATATGATCTTTTTTGAGAAAAACATGAAAAATATAAGTCTTGCGCAAAATAATTCTTCTCCTACAATTTTAAATTTACAGAACTGAAAAAATGTTTTGTAGATGGCTAATTGTTTTGTCTATCGATCCGGTGCCATAGTTTTTCGATAATTAGGTTTTTTAAATTTTCAGCATTTCTTTTTTCTCAAAATCGACCACTTTTTTCGCTTTTTTCAGAATATTTTGCTAATGATTTTCAACATAAATTGAAATTGGAAATACTTTTGCATCGCCTTCTCTATATCTCTTCAATCGCTATTAATTTATATGTTTGCCATTGCTCTGCCTTTAAAACTGTGGGAGAAGAATCATTTCAAAGGTCAAGAAGTTGAGTTTTGAGGAGAGCTATTTTTCTATAAATTTTTTTTCTTTCCCAATATTTTAACTAATTCTCCTTATAAAATAAATTACACTGTTTTTGTAGCTCTATTTGAGTTCTATCGTTTGATATATCAGAAATTCCTGTACCTTCAAATTCATATCGAAAGTCAATAAATTCAAGTGTCAGAATAGCGTTTTTTTAGTTTTTTTTCATTACAGAAGAATTTTTTCAAAAAATCAATTATATAGCTTTGTAGCTCATTTTGAGCCCTTTATATTGATATATTTACCATTCTAGTAGCTTCAAAACTCCTTGAGGCTAATTTATGTTTACACAACAAGCTAATTAGCTGATGACTCAGCTACCGGACTTGAAACAAACACTCAGTTACACCATCATTAATTATCACTGAGTAATAGAATGTTTCGTTTGAGTACGAAAGCATTTCAAGCAAAGCCATGAATGAACTCTCTTTCCATTCCCGTAGAAGAACACTCAAAACTGACTCATAATACGAAAGATTTTAAGGAAAGGAGTTTATTTAATAGAAAAACTGCAGCCGGGAGTAGTTTATTGACACCAAATATAAACTGTCAAGCGAGTATCTTGTAATAGATCAGTTCCCGGACGCTGCGATGGAGTAGCCATCACTTCAGTGGAGGACCACAAGGACGCAGGTCCTCAACTCCGATCTCCATCTCCCGTTGCCTGGTGAGATAAAGGTTATAGGTATACTATTAGTAACAGTTATAGGGCGTACTAATAGCACTGAGTTATTGGGCGTACTAATAGCACTGAGTTTTAGGGCGTAATAATAGCACTGAGTTATAGGGCGTACTAATAGCACTGAGGCTAGCTATGTGGCTAGATTTATTGGTTAGGCCCAGGCAAGCGTGGGTTACGTTACAGGTTTTAATATAGCCGACTCTAGCATCACCAGCTAGCTAACGCCAAGCTAACCAGTAACTAACCTATAGAACGTTGGCCATGAAGCGAAGGAGCTGGCGAAGACCGACGTGGTGTGAGAAGGTCTTCAGACGCGCCCAGCAGGCTCGCCAGGAGTTACCCTTCGTAGATGTGACGGAATGCGGGACGGACGACGGGACGCAGACAGGACGACGTCTTCTGGCACTTGGCGAGTTAGCTCGCCATGTTGACGGAAATCTTCTCTACGAGGAAAGTATTATAACCAACGCTTCTCTAGAACGGTCGAGAAAAGATTTAGAGTCAACGGTTCCAGAGGCTGGAGTGTTCCCCGGTGGTACTGCGTTCTGAGTTCTGGAGTGATCTGTCATCTGGAGCGTTCTGCCTGCTCTGGGAGCAGTTGGCCTATAAGTATTGAGTGCAGGTTGCATTCAGCATGAGTATGTTGTATTCAGAATAGCCAGTGGCAAGCAGGATTAACAGCTGGTGATGCTTTACGACTAGTATAACTTTTTTATTTTCCACGCGTAATAAGGGGGAAGGGAGAGGTCACCCATCCATTGGCGCGTCCCAAGGTCACGCTAGTGAACGTCTTCTACCCCGTCTAGGAGACGAACCAATTGACGTACTTGAGAACCAATTACATCGTAGGATGCGCAAGAAAAATCTCTATAAGATGATTTTATAAACTGAAAACCTACCATTATTTGGGAGTTGACCCGAACCGTACCCTTAAGGGGGAAATGGAAGACAGGGTAAGTGCACAGGGCAGCAGCGAGATGAAGTTTTTTGATTAATTCACATGTTCAATTCAAACCAACGCTTGATAGTAACTAAAAAATTTTTCATACGTAAAATATTTTATCCCCAATTTGGCACACCGAAAACATAGAGCACTTGTCCAAAGCATGCCTGTAACTTGAATTTCTTGTTCAATCCATTTTTTATATATAGGGTATCCTACGTGGGAACACACCTTGTGCGTAGATTCACTGTTTTCAACAATCTGTACTAAATGATTCCTTTCCTTCGCTCTCTTGCGGTTAACTTCGCTGTTACTAGGGAGTTATAAACCAATTAATAAAATAGTAATGATGTTGCGAGCGTAAGTCGGAGTATTACCCGAGTAACAGGCTCAAGTACCAACGTAACAAAAAAGAACCAAGAATGATTGCAGTATGACAGGCGACACTAGAGGCGACAAAACTTATGCTCGATTCGAATATTGATGAGCGTTTGTAAAACAGTGCAGTGCTAATTCGTCTAGTTTCAATAGCTAAATACTATCAATGAATTCTACATTCTAAACATGTTCTCCACACCTTATTAACCGACTAAAATATTTCATGGCTTGGGCAGTACCCGCAATTGGTCCGGATCACTAGATGTGGAAGCAGTGTGCCTACTTCCCCTTCGCTAAGTCCACGATAGCAGCGGCCTTCTTTGATCTACTTATAAAATTATGCAAGTTCTTTCCGTTGCTTGAAGACGGGAGTTGTCATTATGGAGGTAAGGGGGTTCTTTGAGAAACTTTACCGTTGATCGAGGCTGTAATACTGAAACCAACTTGAAACTTTAAATCTCTCTGTAATGTTCCTGGAAATGGAGAACTTCTCAACGAGATCATCGATAGCATGAACATGAATTAAATATGGCCAGTTGACTTCTATCCTAATTAGCCAATCTCTATTTGGCAGAGTGCTCTTTTCGATGCATTACGCAGTTAGGTTGAAATTTCCCATATGAACCTCATGTGTTATATTTCTTGCACAAATTATAGAGATTCAGACGCAGTAAGAATTTATCTTATAATAAATACGTTTAAATTTCAGTTGGATGAAATTACTCCTTACAGAGCAATTGAACCCATTAAATTGCGATATATTGTGAATAAGTTTCTAATCACATGACAGCTGAACCATAGAAGTGCCCTGTTTTTTAGAGTAGGTCAAGTGGCTTTGCAGTTGAATAAGCTTTGCAATTCCATAAGCTATGCAGTTCAATTCGCCATCTCTGTGATCAATGCAGGCGGATCCTCCTATGAAAGGCGAGCTTCTAAGCTCACAGAACCGCTAGATGCATGATAACTTCAACAAAGAGAAGACAGTGAGACATGTTCTCCATCGTCCTTCCACTGACGACTATTTTACTTTTTTGAGCTTTAAAGTACTCATCTATTTTTTACCCAGTAACTTATTTCGAGTTACTCTGATACAAAGTTTCCACTAAACTCATTGGTAAATCCTTCAAGGAAATGAGTTTTTTCTTGAAGAATCGCCTACTTCATGGAGAGTTGTGCTATGTTTTTAATAAATTAAATTTTGGCTAACGCTGTCTCTCTATTTCAAAATCATTCTCGAAGATGTTTCAATCGGTTTCAGCTGAGCTGGGGGGAGGGGGTAAGCATTTTATTTTTTTTTTCAGTGCGTTTCAGCGCACACTAGCGCTGAACTTTCAAATAAAAAAACTCTAAATTTCCTCAACTCAAATTGTCACTGTGGACCGTTGTTTAATCTAAAGTTACGTACTAAATTTTTTAAATATTCGCCACTTAGATGTGATATCCAGCCACAATGTTATTCCATCTTATCCCATGTACACATGTCTGTATAATGCTGAAGAGAATACCGATTCGATGTGAACTCCGAGATTTTTTCTTTGCTGTTGTGTTGTTCCTTGACTGTAACCTGAGTTTTCTTGAAAGTTTCTACGAGGAAATTAAAAACCAGTTCATTTTTACGTTTTGCGAAGTCTTCTTTCCTTTTAGTTATTTTTTCCGAATAATTTCTCACGATTACAGTGAGCTCGACTGTCATTTTCGGTGTAGTAGATGGTAGGTTGTTTTTTATCTTTTTATTTTATATACATATTTTTTCTTATATACATTTTTAATAAGTGTATATATATAAATATGCGTGTGTACATATGTAGGTATATGTATATCTACATAAATAGTTAAACATGTTTCTGTTTCACTTCTCTACGTGATGACCATCCTGTTAATTTATTTTATTGCACTAGCGAAACAATTAAAAAGTAGATCTATCACTTCCCCAGGGGGGCGCTTATGTGAATCGGAAAAATGAAATATACAATTAGTGAAATAAAATGCAATTTGAGCGTATGAATCGTAGTAAATTTGATTTCTGTCCGTATTTTGAACAAGATATGAATTTTGATGTTGAGTATATGTTTGTTTGTCTACGCATTTCTAACAGAATTTTGTAGATATCTGCTAATCATGAGTGATATCCGGCTTACACTGTACCTCCATTTTATCCCATATACCCATGTCCGCATGGTGTTGCAGAGAATACCGAGAGGATATGAAATATGTTTTTTGTTGTTGTTCCTTGACGGTAACTTGAGTTTTCTTAAAATTTCTTTTCCGAAATTAAAAACCATTTCCTTTATACGTTTTTCGAAGTCTTTTATCCTATTCTTTATTTTTCCTCAGGTTATTTCTTACGATTACACAAAGCTTGACTGTCATTTTAGATGTAGCAAGAGCAAGATGGTTTTTTATGTTTATTAGTATTTTTATTTTTCTTACATTCATTTTCAATACGTATATATATGAATATATGTGTGTAAGTGTGTGCATGTATGTGTATGTGTGCGGACGCAAATATGAATGTCTATGTAGGCCTATCTGTGTGCACATGTACACGTTCGCTCATATATATATATACACATATGCATATAAATGTTTCTATTTCTATTTTTTGTGTAAGAGCAAAACCTCTGGTCACATTACATTTTACCTAAAGCTCTACGATCAGTTAACACAGAACCAAATTCCAGAAATACACAAATTGATTGCGCTTGCTTAATGATTCATAAATAGTTCTATCACGACCCCGAAGGGCATTTCTGTGAATAGAAGAAATTAAGACTATAAACAGACAAATGAAATAAAGCGCTCGTGAAAAAATTATCATTATGTCCGTATGCTGAACAAGCCAAAAGTTTCATTTCTGCGTGAAGTTTGTTTACGCGTTTCTAGATGTGCGCGCTGTGTTGCGCGATGTTCTTAAAAAATTTCTTTGTGACTAACCTTTACTCAATACTTGATTGTCATTTACGATGGTGTTTCAATCTGTCCGGTATAGCGTTTTTTGTCTTTTTCTTACTTCGATTTCCCTAATAACTTAGGAGTTCCGACGAATTCTTTAGTAGTATTAGAATTATTCATAAGTTGTCAGCCATCTCTTGGAATATAAAATATCCGAGAGATCATATTTTTGATTTTTTATCCAACTATCCCTTGACAGAGTTAGACTATTAGCACGCCACGTATGGTTTGCCTATTAGTACGCCTCGTATAGTCTGTTTATTAGTACGCCTCATATGGTTTATTTGTACACCTCTGGTAGTACACCTTGAATTGTTTGTCTATCAGTATGCCTCGTATGGTGTATCTATTTGTACACCTCGGAAAGTTTGTCTATAAGTACTTCTTGTATGGAACGTTTGTCTCAGGACGTCTTATATTAAAAAAATTTTTAAAAGCCAATATGTTGGCAAGTATCTCATGTAGCAACGTCGTTGGAAATAAACGGTTTTTCTTTTCTTTCTTTCTTTCTTTCTTTCTTTCTTAACAGCTTGTAAAGACTCAAACAACGTCGCGTTGACATTTACAAATTTGAGACCGCGACAAGCTGTCGTCTTTTCCTCTGCGGTGATAAAGTAGAGCTTGAACTGCTGCGATTCAAAGAATAAGTAACGTATTCCTTCCCGAGCTCTAATGAAATTTTAAAGTAATGATAAGGGTGAAAATTAAACTTTTAGAAAGGTTTTTAGTTACAAACGGGATTCATGTAGTAATTTTTTCTCTTCTTGCTGTAGGAGTTCAGAAACAGTGAAGGGATTACCTGTTTAATACAGGGAATTAAAGAATTAACCTAATGGTTGTTACGCGCTTATTTCCTACATCTGGACCTGTAATATTGCGCGTGAAGTTTGCCGCTTTTTTGTAAAGGCTAACTGGACGGAATATAAGGAAATGAAGAATATTCAATTAGATGGCGAGTGCTCAAAATTGACAACGTGCACATTTTTTACAGTAGAAAATAAAAAGCACTCCGTCACTGTCCTTTCAACTACACGTGCAAGTTGAAATTTTTCGAGGGTTTTTTTTCATAAATAACAATTTACATCTATTGATGATTATTTCGAGTTTGTTGAAATTGCTCGCAGTTTTATTCAAAGGATTGCTTCTCAAATTTGCGAAAATAAAAGTGTAAAGGAGTTCTGAAATATCGAAGCACAGGTTCAAATTCAAAATTCCGCACTTCCTAGCGTAGCAACACACAGTATCCAGAAGCATGATCATAAAGTTTATTTTCACTGACAAGAAAATTTCCTTTGCGAAATAGTCCATCTAACTGGCAGCGAATGGTCTGGCTATTATACTCTATACGAGAGTTTTGTTACTATTCGGCTAGCAAACGAGCTGATACCTTTTTCTCTCTAGTTTGCCTTGCGAAATAGTGAACCATATCTGAAATATTCATCACGTCACGCATGGCTACTCTTGTATTCATTAAAAAAGCAACAGTGCGACCGCCCTTTAGTGCCAATGCTGCGAGAAACCCTGATTTTTTTTTGTAAACTAAAGAGATGTTCAGTTAATGCTCGCGCTGGTCTGTCATGAAAACAGGAAAAAAGAAATTAAATTCATCGAGTCAATAAATATCAATAAATCAGTTAATTATTCGACCGCTGCAGGTTCTTGGCAAGCTTTGAAGGGTGTTTCTGAGGGTTGCTATTGGTATTTTTGGTTAAACGAAAAAGATTGTTCTATTTTTTAGTGTTACTTGAATACATGAAAATATTATAGCCGGGTCTCTCTTGAGAGGTGAGCTGAAGACCTCGACTACCATAATATGACGAAAATGGAAGTTGCTGCGTCGCAATAAATTCTGTGCTACAACTTACTCAAACATAAAATGAAATGGAAGCGAAAACAAATATTGTAACAGAACGTAGAGATAGTAAAATCCATTTTTTTGTACCGAATGCACAGGAGACGAAATGATGACAATGAGTAATGAAATAATGAAAAACAAAAATGATTCTGCTAACTCCCCACATGACAACGCTAGGTTCTTAGAAATACTGTAGATGTTCTAAAATTGCAATTCTGAATTTATGTTTAACTTTTTCAAAGACGAGCGTAGCTCTATCGTGATGAATTGTTGACGAAAAGAAATTAAATTTATCAAGTCAATAAGTATCAATAAATCAATTAATTATTCGACTGCTGCAGGTTCTTGGTAAGCTTTGAAGGGTGTTTCTGAGGTTTGCTATTGGTATTTTTGGTGTTGTGTCACTTGTTATTCAACTTGAATGTTATCACGCGAGCAATGTGTACTAAAGAGTGCAGGTGGCCATGCACAGCGCACAGATCGTTTAACCTTTATCAATACTCAGGGAATAAATGATCAAGCCATAGTGGATCGGAGATATAAAATCATTTATCACTAGGTTTTCTCGAGCGATATAACCATAAAATAATCACTGAGAATTATTTCAATGGATGGATTGATTGATTTCAATGGATGTCTTCGAGGACATCTTAAGGAAATATTCTTCGTTCACAATTCCGTGAAAACTAGAACACTTAAATGTTACTATAGGCTTATCATTTGAAACTTTCAAATTACAGAGGAGAAAGCTCATTTTTAAAAGCTATATCTAAGCAGAACTAGCGTCGATGAACTTTTTGGATGCTCTGTAACAATTTTTTGACGTAAGTTGAAAAGCCTCGAGTTCCAAGCCTTAATTTCAATGAAGTAAACGCTTTATTCAAATCGTGCCCAAATTATGGTAAGGAAGTACGAATTTCTTTCGGATTTTGGCAAAATGATCGTGATCATAATGGAGTGTTGGGTTCCCAGACTCTTGTCGATGTGTTTTCTTTGAAGAACTTCCCCGATTATTGAAGGCTTGTTGGCGGTATAACACTTAAAATCGTCGGTAAATCTGAAGGATATGTCAGTTATCGATTTTGTAAATTTCGATGCCTTAGCATAGTTAATTAGATCGAAATAAACAAGTTTTCATCCATGCACTTTCCGTCTCAAATGAGTATTTTATTAGTTATAGCGGTAAATGACTTACCGCAACTCCAGTGTTTGAAGCGGCAAGTTATTCAAGGAGCACGTCGGACAGCAACACTGCAATGTGCACTTGCTTCCAGCGCGATCGTCATCAAAGACGAAACCAAACCTACCGCTATACCTCGTTAAATACTCATTTGACGAAAAAAACGTATGAAAGAAAAGTTGTTTATTTCGATGTTATTACCATGATTCAAGTTACAAAAATTCGAAAATCGATGAGTAGCTGTTTATTCGAGCGCATTCGTCATCAAAGACGAAACTAAACTTACCGCTATAAATCGTAAAATACTCATTTGAGACGGAAAGTGCATAGACAACTTGTTTATTTTGATTCAATTAATTAGGTTCAGGCTCCAAAAAGTGGAAAATCGACAACTGACATATCCTTCACATTTACCAAATCGTCTTCCTATGCATCATTCTTCAATCATATAGTTTCAATTATTTGGTAATTGTAAAATTTTGTCAAAAACAGAACAACGAAAAAGGACGCTTCCTAAGTTAACATTTTTTATGGCTTACAATCAAGGTCACCAATATTAATGAACGTTTCGACCTCAAAGATCATTCTCAACACCTGAAAATAAAACATCGATGAGTAATCGGTAAAAAATAAAATTTGTCTGCAAATAAAGACTAGGAAGTCAAAATGCAAAACACCAGGAAACTTAAGAGCTGCGATATTAAAAACACTAAAATACAAGAAACGTGCTTTTGTTCATCATTTATTGGCATAGTTGCGCGCGTTGTGGGTCGGCAAAGTTGTATTGGCAAAGCTCTTGCTGTTCGTGCGGCAAAGCACTCTGGTGGGAGTGTTTGCATTGGCACACCTCTTCGTAATCCATCTTATTCTGTTGTAAATGTTCATGCAGAAAATTATTAGTTAGTAGTGCAAGCATTAAATTTTCAGATAAATGTTTTCACCATTGGTACAATACACTGACGCATTTTCTAATCCTGGGTCATCTTAAGCGATGAACCTGTTTAAAGTTTTTTTGATAGACCTTTACGAACGAAACACTCAATTACATTGCTGACTCTGATTGCAAACCGTATTATGAAGTTAACTTTTGAACCAGCCTTTTACGCAGTTTTCAGTTTTCTCATTGTCTTCCATCGCAAAATGCACCATTACTTTCTTGTCACATGAATGGTCTCGTTGAATTTCGGTACTAGAATTTAGAAGGCCTACGACTGGAAATCCACATTTTATATTCTTTTCCGAGTATAAGCTTTCGCCATTGTTGAGCCAATGCTGCGTGCTCATGTCAGACCACATGTCTGTCGTCATTCAAATAGAACGGTAGAAAAAAATAAGAAATTTAATTTCACAATATTGTGCAGAACGATTCAGGCTTCTATCGATATCAAACCAACATACCCAACTCATAATGACTATTTGAAATTGCAGTTTTCAATGCATCGACATAAATAGATTTAAGAACTATAAAATGGAACACACAAAAAAATAAAAGACTAGCCCATATTGAAGGCTAAGTCAAATTAAGTGATTGGCCAATTACTTTTTTGTTTTAAAGTAAGCGCTGAGTATTTCAAAGGTTTAAGTAATTATATATAGGACGTTTCACCACCGAAGACGCTACAAAGACGTTTCATCGGTGAATTCGATATTTCCTAGTTCGTCATTTCTGCAGGTTAAGGTAATTAGACATTGACGCTTAACTAATAATTTTAAGCCGACTAGAATTAGATCATCCATCATAAGACATTACATGACCCTGCACTACTGAATACGGTGAGTGTGTTAATTGGACAACTGCACCGTCGCAAAAATCCCTGTGTTCAGTCAGATGTAAAGAGTGCGTTTGGGGACGCCTACGTGCAACGTGCACGACGATATTCTCAATCCAGAATAGCTTGAGAAAATAATTTCAGTTCACTCATTAAGTCGAGATATTCAACAGTAGATGGGTACATAACGACCCGATAAAATTAAAGGTTCTGAAAGTAACTGGTAAGCTGTGTCCAAATTTGGGAAGTAAAAACCGATCGGACTTGTAGGTGACGATAATAATGCCAAAGTAGGCAAAAAGCTAACAAGTCTCTGGTTTAAAAGTTTCCAAACTGGATTATCGAGCAGAAAACAACAATGTTCATTACAGAAATTTATTAAAGAGCATAAATAGGGGAAACAAATCCTATGCACGCGTTATTTTTTAAACATATTTTCTTATGCATGGTGGAAAGTATCGAGTTTCAAGCCATTGAAGCTAATGAAGAGGAAACTGTGTTGAGGTCGGGTTTTGTTACCATCAGGAAGTATGAAATTACTTCGGTATCTAGTTAAATGATCGTGATGGAAAATTTAACAAAAATAATTCTTTCACGTCCCTTTCGTTCTCATCACTCGCAGTGTTATGTACCAAATTATACTGCGAAAACTGGTGAAGATTTGAGACATAAATTATTTATGATTGTTTGAATGAACTACTTGAATGGTATTGTATTCCAACTTTCATATTGTCATAATGGCTTCCCACCGTAGTGAAAAAGTGCCTCCGTTTTATTTTAGTAAGCCCTATGTCATGCGTCAATTATATAACGTAGAAATGAGTTTGACACATTATACTTGGACGTAGAAATTATATTCTTTGCATAACCATGTTCTACACAACATCATTATAAATTTTTCAAACAAAATTCATAACTCGATCGAGCATTCCCGTTGATGACGTCAATATTTTAAAATCAATGTACGAAACATGTGCTTTGAACATTAGATCTCATTTCTATGAGAATTCCAGGAGAATTTGAATATATTAGTTTCCTTAATCTGGCCATCATCGACTTTGACGAGTAAAAGAGATGCAGTTATTCAAAGGAGAATATTGTTTACTTTGTTTATTTGACATTGATACACATTTCAAAAGCCTCGAGGCACAAAGAGACTTTTCATGGCTCGGCATTATTTTGATTGCCATTACTATGTAGTTTTCACCAAGATTAATCGTCGAAAAAGTGCTGATTTAAGTATAAAATAAGCATTTGAAGAACGCTTGAAAATATCGATCGAAAATATCGACCGAAAAGTGCTGATTTAAGTATAAAATAAGAATTTGAAGAACGCTTGAAAATATCGATCATGAGAATCAAAAACAGAAGAGGTCCCAAACTGATCCTTAAAAATGCCTTGGAAAGGCATTCCAAATAGTTCAAAGTACGAGTTACCAATTACAAAAAAGTTGTTTACGATTGTTCAGGGACAATTTGAACCATTTATGAACAACTCCTACGACGTAGCATTGACGTATAAAAAAATATACGGCCATCAACACCGTCAAATGCTCTGCAAAAATCAGGAAACAGGTGAAAACAATGCCCCATTCGTCGATATCAGAATAAAGCTATTGCAAATATTTAGAATGGTTTACCTTGTCAATTCTTCGATGAGAAACCATACTGTTAACCATAGAAATAGGGATTTTTGTTCGACATTAAAGTACAATACACTTTCATGGGCAAAATGTTTTAAACATGCCACTAAAAATTCGAGCAACCTAAACTGGTCACAAACTGGTCAACATTGGCTTTATCACCGCTTATGAAAAGTGGAGTTACTCGGGTATGTTTTAGACAGTGCGAGAAAATAACTATAGAAAAGGAATAATTAATCACTCCTGAGTGAATCGAAGATTTAAAATCAATTATGTATTTGAAAACTTCACTGATAACGACTTCGATCGATTTGATTCATTTTTTCAAATTCTTTATGCCGGCAGTATCATTGGAAGCTTTAGTTGATGTAAAGCCGAACGAATCATTTTTTTGAATATACAGCACAGAGTATAGGTGCTGACTTGGATCAGTAGCGATGTAATCAGCTATTGTTTTGCTTGATTTGCCAAACAGTTGTTAAACGATTTGTAATATCTTTTTTCTCTCTGTAAAAGTTTTATTTTCATGAAGTGTAACATTTTACATTTTTACGTATCATATTTACTGATGTTGACCCAGATAGCAATCACTTCCGAATCATTTTATTTCCGAATTTACATGATTCTAGAAATTCTGAATGTGTCAATAAATCACTGGGGACACTCATTTTGTTGCATTCACATAAATACCTTTCTGTAGTCAATTTGAGTGAGTTGATTTCAATCTGAAGTCGGTTTTTGTCTGCATGCTTTGATTTTATGCAATTTGACATTTTTATTTTCTTAATTTTTCGTTATTATATGAAATTGCAATATCAGCCACAATTCTTTTGATCACTTGAATCTTAAAACGGTATGAAAGTCATTTCTGTATATTTATTAAGCCAAAAGAAACAGAACATTAAAATGTGATTTGAGAGAAAATTGCACTGTTGTTGGTTAATTGTGCCGTATTTTCTGATAGCATTCCTTAGAAAACATCAGTGCTTAGCCTAAAGTTAGATTAGCATCCTTCATAACGACACCACAGCTGATGAAAGCTCATCAATTTGTTAGTGTATTTATTCAGGCAGGAATTTGCGTTTGTTGCTTTTACGTACGTTTGTACACTTCATCTGAGCAATCTCGTTTAATTAATGCTCCAGCAGTAGTCAGTCAATATACTTTTGTCCTTGTTAACGTTCTTCCATGACCTTTAGGTCTTGGTGGAATCGTTCCCCTTGTTCGTCACTTACAGCCCCAGGATGTCAGGGTCGCTGTTCAAAAAATGAAGTTTGATGCTCATGTTGCACTCGAGATCACTAAGAGCGAGGAGCATTCTGTTCACAAGTTCACTGAAGTTCTCCGCCTTATTGTTTCCAAGGAAGTTCTGAACGACTGACGCAAAGGATAGCCATGCTGCCTTTTCTAAAGCTGTCATCTTAGCAACAAACTGATCATCACGAAGTAGGGTTCAATTCTGTGGGCCATAAAGCATGCCTGCTTTGGTCTTCGCAAATGATAACCCTGGTAAAGCTGTGATGGTGTCTTGGAAACGTTCACCTTCGGTTTCCAGGGCCTTGTCAAATTGCTTCATCAAACCCAATTTGACGTGAAGAGGAGGAAAGATAATCTCATCCCTTCTTATTAGGTCTTGTACGATATTTCGGCATGCCTGCTTCAAGGGTGTCACGAATAGGCCAGTCCTTCTGGACCTAATGTCCGTCTCGTGCTCGGCTGTCCCACATACAGAGGAAACATAAAAACTTGGTGAAACCTCTATGTAGTCCAAGAAGAAAGTTGACCATCTTTAAGTCTACAAAAATGATCCAATTGTGCTCATGATATCCAATGATATCTACAAAAATGTGCTCATGATATCTACAGAAATGATCCAATTGTGCTCATGATTAAGTCTATGATCATTCTCATATCATCACAGTCTTCCCGCAAATGCACAGGTGCTGGTCCATACACATTGCCATTATGTAAAAGAACACACTTTATACTACGTTTTGAACAGTCTAAAAAGAGTCTTTGTAATCTTGATGTGCTGCTGCTTTCTTTGCAAGACCTACAGGGTGGCCCAGCGAAGTGTGGACTAAATTTCATGTTAAATTTAAACACATGTCCTGAGCACTAATTTATTTGTATTTATCATCGATTTGTAGTACAATCATTCTAAATTACTAATATTCTATAATTTTTTTGGGAGACTAATCCTGGGTCATCTTAAGCGATGAACCTGTTTAAAGTTTTTTGATAGACCTATGGCGAAGACAAAGATCTTTGTGGCAAAGGTCATTGAAGCTCACTATCGTTACGGGCTATCACCTGCTAAGATTTTCAAGGTTTTGAAAGGGTACAGAGTCGCTCTGGTGCATATAAGGCAGTAAAATGGCTTAGAGAAACTGGTCGCTGCTTACTAAAGGTCAGGAGCACTATAATAGAGAGGTCCATAAGAACCAAAAAACTCAATAAGAACATAAGAGAAAAGTTGGGACGGAATCCTGGAAGGAGCATCAGAAAACTTGCCATAGAGGCACATGTTAGCCATTCAACAGTCCAGAGGGTGCTGGTGAGGAATCTTAAAATCAAGCCCTAAAAAATTACAGAACGACAACTTCTTTTTGATACCACAAAGAAGAAGAGGTTCGAAAGATCAAATATTCTTCTGAATAAGCTCCTTGATGGCGCGCAGCCACAAGTTCTCTGGACTGATGAGAAATTATTCACTGTTCAAGCCATACACAACAGCTGAAATGATCAGATTTGGATTGAATCTAAAGATTCAGTGTGTGTTGAACGTCGAACTTCATTCAGGACACAAAAACCAGCTTCGGTAATGGTGTGGGCAGGGGTTACGTCCACAGGTCTCAAAACCACTTTGATTTTCATCGAGGCGGGGTTCAAAAGCCACCTACGTGTTTCCCTGAAGATGTTGAAGAATGAAGTTGTTTTTTGGGTGAGAAAAGTCACTGAAAATAAAAGAATTACACCTCAGCAGGATGGAGCAGCCTCTCGCACTACCAGATTGCTCCAGGACTGGTGCAAAGACAATTTCAAGTCGTTTTTGATCACGGAACAATGGCCTCCATCTTCTCCTGTTTAAATCCAATGGAGTTTAGGATATAGTCTATCTTGGAGCAGTCCTGCATTGTATCCCACTCACGTGTGGATATCGAAAAACCTTTGAGGTTTGCCGACATTGTTTCCTTAACGTTTGCAATATTAACTCATTCAAAATTCCTGGAACCATTAAGATTCGGAAATTATGTATTAAATTGATTGATAACTGGGCCAACATCAGCAAATAAATCTTTCTGTTCAGTTCTTGTACTGAACAAAAACGTGATATAGAAATGAGAATAGTTGAACAAATTAAAAAAGGCTTGAAAAAATAGAACTACTAATGTGCTTTTATTTTTTGATTGTTAATTTCAAGCGTTTGCAAAAGAGAACAATAAATTCCGTTAAATTGGAGTCTGAATGAAGTTCTAAGAACAGTAATTGTACGCACACGTTTCATGAGCGAAAACATCCGTATTTCCAATACTTGGATGCCACTCGTTATTTTAACAGCCCATCTGTTTTTTGGGGGCTCGATTTTTTTGGGAGGGGGGTTATTAGGTTAATTGTGTTTTTTGTTTTTCCAGGATTACAGTATCTTAAATTCATCTTATTAGTAATTCTTTTTGGTGCATACATTAATGATTTGCGTGTACAGTGTGAACACAGCTTGAGCTACTCCAATCAAAAGCAGAAATTAACGACCCATCAGGAGAATGATTTGTTAACTTATAAATTTCTAAGTTTCAGGCTCTCTCAGTCTTGCTGTCAGTGTCGTCAAGTGTAACGGGATACTGCAGGCTCGTCATCTGCATTAGCTTTTTAGACCTCCTAGTTTTCTGTCTGCAATATAAGGTGGCATGGTCTGCACCTGCCTTAACTTGTTGGGCACACTGGCTTCCTGTCAGTGACGTCTGAGATTGTGACGCTTGGAATGAAAGGCAGTTAGTTGTACTTCATAGTTCATAAGTAATGAACGCGCGTGTGTGTGTGTGAGTGGAATTGCTTCTGACCAGTTTCTTCTTAGGACCTTCATAATTCCTATAAAAATACTTATAATTAAGTAACTCCTTTGAGCTGCGTATTGTTAATTTAGATACTTAAAATTGGATGACCGTAGACCTACATCTCAATAACCCTTATTGATGTGCTCCGTTGCCTACTGATCTTACACTGTTTGTGAGTAATTAATATATCAACAATGCCTCTATGTAGTGGCGGGATAAAGGAGCGCACTGGAGTCATGTAGCTGAAATAGGACACATAACTAAAGTTATTAGTGACTTTTTAGGTGATAAAATGAGCAACAAGACAGAGAAGATGCGAAATAATTCGGACAAATGGAAGAATAAAAAATTACAAACAACAGGGCAGGAAGAAGGCTAACTGTGCATGCAGCACAGTTAGCCCTGCTGATTCAAAAGGTGGCTCTGCAATGAGCCAGTGACCGATGAGCCTTCAATTTCCTTTACTTCTGCATTAGCACCAACCACAGTGAAGTCAACTGCACCATCACCAGTAAAACGGAGTAGGAATTTTGAGTTCCTTTGCACTGCTCAAGGCGACAAAAAAAAAGATTTTTTCTCTAGTTCAGATATTCATTTTAATGTAACAGAAAATAAAGAGTTCCAAAAGTTCTGTTCTGTGTTGCAGCCTGGATACATACCGCAATACCATACCGCAGCCAGTCGGCATTGTCTGTGCCAATGTTTGGTATAGGTTTGGGGCAGAGCTCCTTTAAATATTTACACCTTTGAAACCAAATGCTGTTCTGTAAGATTATGCAATTAAGACGTAACTCAGCCAACAAGGACTTGCACATGATGTTACAAATTGTGTAGAGCGATGCACATGGGAAGTAATTAAGGTTCAAATTCGATTCAATATACATATAAATATTGCTTGAAGATGGAGCCAATAAAAGAAAAACAATAAAGCCTGCATGACACCTTTCTTACAGGTTTGTGCATTCATATGCGACTTTTAATTCAAAAATAAACACTAGACCTGTGTTTTTTATAGTTTTTTTGGGTGGCTTTTTAATACCAACTCTGCTTAGGCCAGACATGAACTTTGACTTCGAGAAAGACATGAAAATTAATACATGAGAGGTTATACAGATTCAAGATTATATCAAATAACAGTGAGAAAGATAACAAAATGATGTAGAATACGGAATTTAAAATGAATAAAAATGTTTAAAATCATATAATAAGGAAGTGAAAATATATTTGCGCTTGGCAAGGGCACACTAATTTTGTATAGTTGTGTTTGTGGTCTTATTTACTTAAATATAAGATTCACTCACCATTGTTGCGTGGAATACTTGAATTCTTGCCTTGTGCCCAGGTTGTTCTGTACAGAATACGCTGATGTTTCAAACAAGACTGCGGTTGTTCCAAATCTTACTAGGGAAAGATTTCCTCGCTTTTCTCAAAACAGACATCGGACTATGCTCGTGAAAGGATGAAGTATTTGTTAAAATTTAAAATTGATTTTCTTTCGCGGCATGCAGCAATAATCTTATACAGTATTCTGTTCAGATTGCATTGGTTCGAAAGCACTGGATCCTGTGTCTGTTGTTCTGCCGCGTTGTCCTTTCCAAGTGCATCAATGTGTCAGAGTCCTACAAATTCAGGATAATTCGGTGTTTTAGTTGCTTTTATTCGCTTTTTACAGTTTTTCCTAGCGGTCGAATGCGGTAGTAACATCAAAATTGGCAATGTGCTTTATTTACTACGTCGTCTTTTTCATTCTCAGTCTCAAAATGATTGTTTTTGACTGCTTTTTCACAATGTTTTGGCTTATGCTTCATGGTCATCAATTTCCCGTTGAATCATGTCCATCATACTGGAGCATCGTTAACGTGATCTTGTTGCTCATTTCGCACCGAGAATTTTTCAATATCAGGATATGAAATACAATGTGATGTTTTTGAGTATACTTTATTACTTAACGAAAAGCTCAGCCGTCAGTTTCCCTTTCTTCTCCGAACATTTCACTGAACTAATTTTGGAAAATGCTACATATTTTGTAATTTCGAATTTGGTTTGATAAAATATATTCTTCTTCTGTAATAGGTAACCTTCCTTTACTTATATTGGTTTAAAAGTGATTAATTGCATTTTGCGTTCAACTTTGACATTAAAATGATATTCGAAGTTCGCGCCTAAACAAATATATTTTTTTAATAACCGTTTTCAAGTACAATCTAAAGCACTTTTCCTAAGATGTTCTAACAGCCTTGCCCCTCAGGGGAGTAGGATGGGCGATAGGTCTAGGTTAGTTAAATTTATCTATCCCATCTTTTGGAGCTGTCGCCCCCAAATGTTTACTGTTTTAGGTTGCCTGAGTAATAGATAGCCTTCGGAACTTCTGTCGTTCGTGCACACATTGCTTTTTTTACAGAATTCATGACTTCCTCGCTATTATTTCTGTCTTCTCTTTCTCTTCTTTCTTAACTTACTGTTTCTGTGCACATGGTATCCATGGTTTCCACTCTTTTATGCAGTCAAAACTATCCGATTTTTCCTCTTTCTTGAGATTGCATTTGCATCTGCTAGGTAGTCTTAAACTGAATTATAAATTTTTATAATAATCTTCCAGCCCCACACAAAATTAGCAAACCACGTATCAATTTTTTTTGTAGCTCAATTTTCGAAATAACGTTTAGTTTTGAGTTAGTTTTCAGCTTACTGTCAGTTTGTTTTCATGGGGAGGTAATCGAAGTATCTTTTAATTATCAACAGGCTATATTATTCGTTGCGATTTTGTTACTGGTTCATCGTATTTATAGTATTTTTAGTGTGAAAGGCTTATGGAACACAAAACTACAGACTGCAAACAGCGGTTGCCCTCATATTCTTCGGGTTGTCTCTTCTCTTCAAATGCAATTTTCCCGATACCTCTTACGATTGGTTAAACAATTTGAAAACTGCTTCTCTTTTTAACACTCCACAACACAGAAGCCTGAAATGCTAAACAATGTAACCAACACGATGCCAAACAGACATTATTCTGTCAGAGGCACATTCCTCCTCCACGATCATGTGAGGACAGAATGCTCAAATGAGATTTCAATGCCCGATTGAACTCAGAAAGCCCAGACTAGCCTAGAATGCCCATTGAGGTCAGAACGGCCAATGGCGGCCAGATTACAAATCGTTCCTTACCGATCTGCACATGATTAGCAAGTCCAACGTATTGTGTGGAAACATTTAATTCTAAACCATTCCTCGTTGGGTTAGGTTGTATACGGAACTGTTTTTATCAAGCCTTTTGTGATGAAAAATAATTCAACATTGATACTAAAATTGAAGAAAGACTTGGTGATGAGTTAATGGGAAATATCTCTTCAAAATGAGCAGTATATTGCTAACCTAGGTGCAAAATCCCTCCGGTTCCAGATTTTATTACCTTTGTTTTTACGGATAAAATTTCGTACTTAGGAATATGCTTCCGTTTCTTCTTTGAAAGAAAAATTTTCTTTAGCTGCGTTACTATAAAATTAAATACTACTGGATTCAAAATCTGGATCAAGCTTTTCAGTATCGTAGCAGGCGATATGATAAAATGAGTAATTCCATTCTATAAGAGCTGTTCAGCATTACTTAATCAGCATAACTTCAGCGCATTAAAAAAAATACATTATCAATCTAAAATGGTGGTTGTGTGAACGTATAATATATATTTATTAATTTCAAAATCAACGCAAAAGTTTACCTCACTTTAAATTTTGATGCCGCTGAAGAGTTATGAAATAGTGAAAGGCTTCATATTTTCCATTTAAATGGCTCGCTGAAATATCCGAGAGCGATAGCTCCTATACGTAAACTTTAACTTTTCTATCAAAACTTTACCGGGCAAAGCTCCAGTGCCCGTGGCGCGCTCAGGCCTTCCTGCACGAGTTTTGTGACTTAGTTCAATTTTATCCTCGAGTAATTGAATTCTGTATTAGCAAATATGTAGATATTAAGTTTAATCTGGAAAATATAAATAACATTAAAATTTAAAATTCTTCGAAGTGTTTCTAGTTGAAAAATAGACCAAATCATTTTTTTTCGCGTAGACTTATATTGAGTTGATTTCAGGGTAATTTTAAAGTGAAACTTCCCTTACAAGGAGATCCAGAAGTGATGTTAACCGGAATGTACTTTGAGATAGCTTCAGGCTAATATAGATGGCTGAGCTCTGTGTACATTTGTTGAAGAAAACTATTTTTTTATGCAGGGAACTGATATTGAGGAATTATAAATTTAAGGTTATTGAATGTTTTATTTACTAGAGGACGTTGGGTACAGAGTGCCCTTATCATTCATCAACTGTCATCAACCCTCTTACCACGGACGCCTCGTTAACCACACTCAGAGTGTAGGATCTGGAAATAAGGGAGATAAGCCCCAGCATTCACAACACACACACACACACACATTCCTTCGGAGAGTCATCTAATTTTTATTCATCTTTAATTAGATAATATTTTTCGAAGCCACCGTCAGGATGCACGTTTTTAGATAAAATCCACCCGGGACTCGCGCCTCGAACCCCTGTGCTCGACGTCACGGAGAAAGTATGTGGCTGATGACAGAGGTGAGATGACGGGCGCCACTGCGGTCTGCTCAGCTCTGTGACAGCCTCGCACTCAGCTCCCTCCTATCGCCTCGACTGATGGGTGAGCCAGCGCCTCTGAGAGCAGGTCAACGCTTCAGCGACCGGGCTGCTTGTCGTCGGCCTTCTCCTTTACCTACGTCATGTGGACTTGAAGAAATCCTTAAGCGCGGGTGTATTTTGATGATTCACTTGTCTCGAGCGTCCCTCACGAGCCTTTATATGGCTGTAGTTTTTCCGATCTCGAGCCGTCCTCAAAAATTTAAGCAGTGACCTAACCATGTAAATTTACCATCCTAAATTTATTCCAGATGTTGGGCATATTGCCTAATATGTTGATTCAGATAACTACAACCTTAGTTCAATTCTCAAATGCCTTGAATACTAGCGCCGAGTGATTAATCTCTCCAGCTATTTACGTGCCGTGTAAAACTCCTCGACAATTCTAAATTTCCTCATTCCCAACAGGTCACGGTAATCGTTAGGATTGACATAAGCGGCGTCATGTGCACCAACCACCGACTTCGTACCCAAATGGAAGTCCCTACGTAATATCATCAGATTGATACAAGATGCTCTTTGTTGTTTTCTATCACCATTATGAAAAAAATATCGTACTCAAGTGTCATCTTTATCCCCCACTCGCCTTTTTCAATAACACTATTTTGAAGCAGAACTTTGCTAAACTGTACATTGTGAAACGTATTCAAATTAACAGTAGGGCAGCGTTAACACGTTAACTTCGATGGGTTAAACTGAAGTTCAATATTCAATTCAAATTTAAAGTTAATTCTGGTAATCAACTTCGAAAATAGCAAACATTAACTGGATCGGGCGTTTATTTAGCGTTCATTAAGTATTACTTAAAGATGTGTTGGTGACTCATCTTTGTGGGCCAGCACAATGAAAATCACCTAAGTGACCACCGGTGGGTCACTTCGCAGGAAATGTGTTAAAGCACGTTTATTCAGAGGCCTGACATGTTTCTTAACACTCTCACTGCGACGTGCGCCACCGGGGGTACACCGAGGTAATTTTCATAATGCTGCTGACCGACCAGTAGCCGCAAACTCAATTTCCATAAATCCTGAATCAAAGCTAAATGATGGCACGATCCAGTTCATGTTTGGCATTTTCAAAATAGTTAACTAAAATTACTGACCTTAAATCTGAGTTTGGCATTGAACTTAATATTTAGTAGTCGCAGTCAAAGTGTAAACTAAAATATTAGAGGCATATTTTCAATTTTGACTGGTAGAAAAGTAAAAGTTGGCAAACGTAAGTAGGTCCTAAAGGGGAACCCACAGCAAAACAATCAACCAGGCGGAACAAACTACCATCTATATGGTCGAAAAGGAGTTTCGGTAGCACAGATTGTGAGGAGTTACTTTAAAATATGTCGAGGAAACTAATTAGGTGGAGAAAGATATTCACTATCATATACACAATTTAAAATTATCTCAATCGTGTTCGAAACAGGTACATTAGTAAATAAGGACTCAACATCTCCTGGAGCTATCATGCCACTCGGGCTTTGATCTCGTATGAAAGTAAAAAATTTATTTGTTGATATTAGCATGTACTTTTGCGGGATATACGGAGTTATAATTTTGATCAAAGTTTTAGAAACAGGGTAAGTGACGGCAGGAACCTGAAACATTATTAGCCTCAAAGGTGCATCATTCTGGTTCTTGTGAATTTTTGCATCGCCGTAAATATAACCAGGTTGATAATGCCCATCCAGTTTATCAAATTAAAATCATTTGGAACATCGTTAACGCTAGAAATGAGTTGGTTTAGTTTTTTCTTCAATTTTTCGGTTTGATCTCGATACAAACGCTCAAATTTACTTTTACGAGTGCACAAGGCCCGTCAAAAAATAACTGGATTAGATATAGGACCAACTGAGTTTCAACATGGCTTTTCCATGATTTCCCATGCTATTCTATGGCTTTCCAAAACTTTCCCAAGTCTCCACCGCTGATAGTGAAATTTAACCTAATAAAACCTAATCTAACCTACCAATACACGTGATATTCATTCCGACTCCCAATCTGCTGAGTTAATTAAGGCACCGAAAATTGTGGAGTTGGTGAAGCTTGTATCACATTTACGCTCATCTCACACTTTTGGCTGGTGGGTGTGACACACAGACGGACGGACGCGGCTCCTTTTATAAAATAGATCTTCGAGGATATAAATGGAAATGAAGATCTGTTCGCAAATACACAAATTTTGTACGATGTTGTAAAAAAATATTGAAATGAAAGAAGCATAGCATGTTCATAAACTAAAATCTACCCAAAAAATTACAAATGATTTTTTGCTCTAAAATTGTTCGATAGGACTGTGGCTTAGATGCTTGGAACCTCCGCTTGATCTTTCATTTCACCTCTATCTCTGGAGCCGTTAACATGTGAATCTCTGGTGTGCGATAACAACTAGTCTTCGGTAATTTAAATCTTGTTGCATAAAATTTGTCCTATTCCCAATATATCCTTTTTGTGCTGCGATTAACAACTTCTGTTTTCAGTCTGATGTAGCTTAAATTTTGGTTTACATTTGTTATATCAATGTGACTAAGTGTTCTTCTGTATATTGCAGCCTGATGATGATGTTCGCGACATCGAAACGTTGCCTTTTAAGAAGCGGACAGTTATAGAATTTGAACAATTGAGTGTTCTTTTTTGTTAAAAATGATAAGTGATTATCTTCGTATTTTAGCACGTATAAAACTAGAACACGTTATACATTCGTAAGTGTATTGCTGTGCACATTGTTCATCAAAGAACCATGCAGATTGAGACGGCATGCATTTTAACACATTCGGGCAAGCATTTATGTATGCATATAGAACGTAAGGGACTGTTTGTTGAGTAGATCGTTCTTAATATTTACTAATTCAAGAACATGCTATATGTACATTTCTTTAAATACCTTATTAGCATGAATAGTTTCAAAGTAAAAAACAAGTAACAACTTTTTGTGGATTTCGCATTTGATACACTTTTATTTTTTAGCTTGAATAGTTGCGAATCACTCTTTGAAACAAGCAATAATTATCTTCTTATACATTTGACTTCACTAATTGAACTTCAGGGAGCGATTTACCCTGTGCAGTAATTCGTACGCTGTTGTTGATCGACGGCAGGAATTTCTAATTGCAGCGGAGGACATTTGCGTCTAGACATTTCAAAAAATAATGTCACTTTCTCTAATGTGTTAACCTTATAGGACATTGTTTTCTTCTCTTATTCAAGTCCTACAATGTTCATGTTAGCTTTGTGTGGCGAAATTTATCATACCATTTCTTACGCTCTTGAGTATATTATCACCGCCTTATCTTCGTGGTTAATTTCACGTATTACCCCAATTATGTTGTACATGTTTTGGTTGCCGTTGTAAGACAATGTTTTTCTTGTTTCTGACTTAGGTAGATTAACTAGAAATGTTTTTTTTCTGTTCACTCCCAACTTATAACATTACCTAACTCGTCATCTCTTTATTTTTGTAAAGCGTTCACGTAAAAACACTATACAATTGTTGTGTGATCATCCATTTATACTTAAATAAAATGCTTATCAACTAATAACCGTTATGTTAAAATTGTTTAGTTAGAAATACAAATGTTGCAATTTTCGTGGTCCTCATGCTTATATATATGTATATTAATTTTTTTCGTGCTTCCTTAAAATGACATTTTTGAACATCTTCCGAAACAAACAGTTCTAATATTATTTCCTGGCGTCAAGAATTGCGAAGTTTCATATCATGTATATGTAAATTGTCAAAAGTGTTCTAAACCCACAATGAAAATGCATCGTCCATGAAATTGTGTTGTCTCTTATAATTATCATTACATGTATCATCAAATGTAGATTAACTAGGGAGCACGTTATAATTATCATTACATGTATTATCAAATGTAGATTAAGCAAGAATAGGAGAACATTGCCCTCAATCATTTATATTCGACTAGTGACATGAGTATTACAATACTACTGTGTGTGTGTGTGTGTGTGTGTGTGACAATACTCGTGTGTGTGTGTGTATCGACCAAGGATCCTTACTTTAAGATATTTAAAAAACCAATGATGAGCCTTTTCTATCATCTTAATTGAAAATAAATTGTTTTTATTTTCTTCTTTCTTTTTTATCATTTGCTGCATTTCATTTTCCCACGCAATGTGCAGTCGACCATACTTAGTGGTCATGATGACATTAAAAAGCAATTTATAAGAGGTATTTTCCATAGCAGAGGGACTATACATTAGAAAAATTCTGAAGCCTTCAAAATAGCCCAATAAGACGAATAGAATATTTGACGTGCATTTGAAGTCATTCCAGTAGTGTATATTATGGTTAGGTATTCTTTTTTATATTAATTTTTGATGACTTCTTCATTTTGTGCTGAATTTCCAGCACAAATGATATTAACACTTTGACTGCGACTACTAAATATTTAAGTTCAACACCAAACTCAAATTTAATGTCAATTGTAGTAAGCTATTTGGAAAATATCAAACATGAACTGGATCGTGCCTTCATTAAACTTTGATTAAATATTTATGAAAATAGAGTTTGCGACTACTAGCCGGTCAGCAGTATAATGAAAATGACCTCCGTGTACCACCGGTGGCGCACGTCACAGTCAATGTGTTAAATCTATCCACTCTGCCATTCCTGATGATTTGAAACGAACTCTCGATTTCTAGGTGCACCTTCATGTAGTTTTCAAGCCTTAGTCACATGTTAGTGGAACTTTCAATAGAATACGATTTTGTAAACGATAATAATCAGCACTTGATTTTTTCATCTTGTTTATACAGATGGCTTACATTCACTGCCATGAGCGTTGAGTGCATAATTGGCTAAGATTACTTCCAATAATAGTTACGAGCCTCATTTGATCTTTCTTTCCAAAGTATCATGTGCTGTTTTAAGTCATGAATTCTTTACTTTCTGGTATTTGCACGTTGACCGCTGCTAAGAGCGCACACCCACTAAAAAATCATGTTTTCTTCGCGGTCCAAATATCCTTCATGGTCCTTAATGTTTTCTTTACGGCCCAAATTCTGCAATTACAACCTCAATGACATTAGTCATTACTCAACCAGAAGTTGTACTTTGCAGACAAGGTATTACTCGACAGATATTCCAAGGAACGATGTGACACCTATTGATTATTTGTAAATCAGCCTGATACTTGGTGAAGGACACCTTAACAAACATGTTTGTTCTATTTTTCGGATTCCCGACAAGCCTTGTCCCTCTTTCTTCATCTATATTATGTGAAGACCCAATCATGACCACGGGAAGAATGTTTCTCTTCTGATGTCCATCAAAAACCGTTACAAAGGAAAATTAAGTAGATAATAGTTATTTATTGCGCGATATGCGTTGGATGATTAATTTGGGAATAATTTATTACAAATAGGTTAATTTTTGGATCCACTTCAGTTGAACTGTACATGTGGCTCACCCTCAGGCTGGCACGACGAGCTGTGGTAGGCACTCGGAGCTCCTTGGGTGAGAAGTTGGGCGACATTCAGGGCAGGAACTCGTAACTCAAGACGACCGGGAAATTTACAGCTGCCCCTCAAGTACGAGGGCGAAAATGAGATACATTCACATGGAGTTCGTGGAAATTTTAATACGCCTAGAACTCGCGTTATGAATCGCAGACATGTGGTGCATCTTTCACCGTGAAGGCTTCACATCGATATTAAATCTAGCGTATCCAAGTAATTTTTTAATGTAGAGCTGCGTGAATACCGCAAGCGCTAACCTCAGCGTGTGCTACAACTAAATTTACGAGCTGTGAACGACTGTATAGATCACAGTCGTGTCACCGTAAAATGGATACGATCGAGTCCGTGGTGATGAAAAGAATAGCCCACATTCTTGCCCTCTCGTAAGATTGCTGTGATTGTTATCTAAGTAAGATAGCCAAGAGGAGCAGGGAAATGTCCCAGAAGGCTAAGTAGGAACAGTGGCTCGTTGATCTGCTTTTCGTTCTTTAGGGAATTTAGCAAATTTCAAACAACTTTGCAGATTAGCATTTATAGTTTTATACATATTGGAAAGTTATGGATGAAAAAAATCAAATAGCATAATTACAAGCAACCGCTTTTTGCACGACTTAGTGCTTTGCATATATGTATGCATGAAACATACATGCTTTGTTCCAGCAAAACATCATTTTCATGGAAGATACATTATTTTGGATCTTCGATAGTATGAAAGAAATAAAAATCATCTGACGAGTTATATTACTTAGAGAGTTTTCCTCTGCGAAGCTACGCAAAAACTGAGTTGAGAAACAATACCGTTGACTTGATCACGCCTTCAACGTTTGTGTCCTCGTCGAAAATTCTTCAAAGAGGTAAATAAAAGTTGAACGATGTTGTAGGGATTTTATTTCAGTAATTAAGTGGGTAACAAGAGTCTGATTGTTTTTTCACAGTTATTACAAGTGCCTGCACTTAGAGGCCGGGAGAGCACACGAGATAGTTCACTGCGGCGATGACTGTCGTGGCAGAACTCGCAACTGCTGGCTGCAATTTGCAAATTATGACATTCTAGAACAGACCAACTAAGGAGGCTCACTCATCTTTTCTTTCTGCATTCTCTACTTTCCGTTCTTCTTTTCCATACAAGGCAGAGTTGCTCGGGGCTGTCGCCTACCATAGCTGTTTGTAGGTACTTCCAGGCGGTGCAAAATAACCATTCATCAATGAAAGTCTGGGTGTTCCTCGTCTTAATTCATCCCACGTCAGATATATGCTCTTGTCAACAATGTAACACAGAAATTTACACCGATATTGAAATGACGGTTTTCCTATTTAACCGTTAACGGCTCTGAACTTTACAACAGCACTAGATGATAAAGACATCGATAGATTTGACAAAAAACACTATTCGTCGGAATTGAGCTCGCTCAGCTGTTACTTGAATTCATGTAATTTTTAATAATTTCAAATTTATGATAGAAACTTTCAAAATCTTCATAGTTGTTTACTGCTTGATCCAGCCTTGTGTTATACTAACATAAAATTCACAAACAACGCATTTGTAATCACATTTAATGATGTCAGCCTTTGAAAGCAATGACTGTTGCAACATTCGAACTCCGATCCTCCCAAATTCTCCAGTTCTTCAAACCTTGAGTGGGTAAGATCATGACAAATAAAAAAACGCTCGTAAAACACAATCGAATTATGTACGGAACATTAGTTACCTTACGCTAGACTTTTGTATGATTTATTGTAACTACCATTTATAATTAATATTCTTATTACTCTTCTTGGAATAAACTTCATTATAGCATACAACAATAAGGAATGACTATCAATTCAATTGCAAGAACTCATTTCACGAAGGTTTCACTTAGCTCCTAGAAAGAGTTGTTCTGTAACGCCTTTCGGCACGTTACGAGTGCTGAGAACGCCGAAGAGACAATTCAAATCGAACTTTGACAATGATAAAATTTTCAAAAGATCTAGAAGCTCAGGAGTCTTCATAGCACAATTGAAATTCCCACCACAGATTGAACGATGTCAGTGCCATAGAAATGTTCACGCACGAGGCAAATTATTTCACACAAATACCACAGCTCAACAGCACGACGACCGAACCTTGTGTGACGTGTCTCCCACAGTTCTCGCTCTGTACGCTGAGAACAAAACCGTCCATCGTTAGAGGATCGTGGAGATCGGTTCAACGCAACCATCTTCCACGTTAAAATTAGTATTAAATCAAGTTAAAGAAACGTCTCTGGTGCAATGATAACGAAGTGAGCTGCCTAATCTTGCTGCTGCAAGACACACGTTTATAAACGGCACACGGAGCATGCTTTGTAGAGCAATACACCCTCACACTCTGTACATCGACTGTACATAGCAACTCTCACACTTATTGCATACTAAGTATTACTCTCTTGCAAACGTTTGTGCTCATACCGCGATAATTTGGAAACGCATTTTGAAACAGTTTCAAGTACTCGAAAAATGAAGTGGTTTCATTTGAGGCCGAGCTTTCTGAAACGGCATCACGGGAAGAGAGGTGCGACTTTTTTCTGTTCTGAGTTAAGTTACTGAAAATATAAGGCGTTGCAAGGGGCAGTGCTGGCATTGAAACAAAAATCTGAAAAATTCATTCGCGCAGAAACGCTTCTAGTTTCGAACAATCCTCGGTAGAAATTCGTAGGAAAATGTTCGTTGGCAGAAACATTATGCAGAACAGCACTCAGACATGAATTGTCATGCTAAACACATCTGGTCCGACAAGCACTTTCTTCTTTATTTTGATTTTAGACATGGGAATTAGAACAAAAGGAAGCAGATTTCTAGAGATGGGAATTAGAAGGAGGAGGGGGTTAGAAGGAAGGAATGGTTTCCTTGATATGGAGTTAGAAGGAGAGGAAGGGATCCTTGACATGAGAATTAGAGGGAGTTAGAAGAAAAGGAAGACTTGACGAGCGAGTTAGTGGGAGTTCTTCGACATGGAAGTTCTGAGAAATGCCACTTATTTTGTGAGCTCCACGAGGCAAGCGTCTGAGTTCCATGTCTTGTAAGGAATTTAAACGTATTCCAGTTTTCAAAGAAGACTGTAACCTCCTTTGATTGGACAGTAAATACTGCGAACAAATTCTTATCTTCAGAGTATACACCTAATGTTACCGCATTCTACAAATATGAACATGAAACTATTCATAAAAGACAAAAAATAATAATAATTTTGCCCTACAAATCATTCTTACTTAACAACATCGTTTCATTCTAAATTATTGTTCGTTCCGCTTTTTACATCCGGCAAAGACGATAGAAATAATATTATTTTCTGAGAGATATAGAACGAATTGGTTATCATGCTTCGTATGAACGAAAAGAGTAATCCATATAAGCGACTGTAGTAGGTCACCTTCATTTATTATCGTTGAAATAACGCTAAGTGTAAAATTAAGGTCAATGGCTATCTCAAGGACACTAGAGAAATAGCACAGAGAACGTATTAAGGGAAAACTTACATAACTTCATTATACAGTTCGAAGGAAATGAAAATAGTTTTAAAGAAGTATCTATGCAAAATTTGATTTGATTTTAGATCATGAAATTTTTAAGAATTTTTTGAGAAAGACAGCAACCGAAATTTCGTATCATTGCCCTCCCTACTCATTCGGTACTTCACTCATAAGCCAATAACGCCGAGCCGCCCAATTGAAGTTTCTCCATTCCCTGCAAGGGAAATTTCGAAACCTAAAACTACGTTCGCTTGTTGACAGCACCAGGTGGTTACCTTCCTACGCAAATTGTTTTCAATACTAAAAAATTAAAGTTAGGGTTCAAAAAATCATAGGAAGTTACATTAATCGCAAAGCTTTGCTCATTTCCGATATGGAAACTACACGTCCAGATCTAGTCTACGATCCAAGAAGAAAGATCAGCAGCGGGGTTAGCGAGCAGTCCGAATGGCGCCACGGAACAACTGAACACGGTAGTAGGACTTGCAAGCAATTCACGTCGTCGTACAGGTACAGCTCGCCACCTAAGGCCTTTCAAGTCAACTACGGTACGCTACGTAGCACAGCCAAGTCGATTAAGAAGAACTTATGATGCCAGGTATGCCGTTAAGAAGACGTAAATTGCTTAAAATTCCACCTCAGGTCTAAAGAATGAGGCGTCGAAGGGATTGTGAACAGCCTACGGAGAAAAGGACGCATGAGGGTTACAGACAGGAAAATATATCTTCAAATTGGGCAGAAAAGTGAGTGATGTGTTTTCTCCCGTCTCGAATACTGTATCATTGGGAAAGATTAAAAAATATAAGTGAGCTACAGCTTTATACAGAATGAAATTTCCGCGCTCAACATCTCGCACGGTGTTATGACGGGTAATAAATGATTGCTTCTTAAGACAGGGCAGAGACGCGCAGGACCTAACACCTACGCTGGGAAAGTTCGCGAGAATTAATTACGAATAGTAAGGTATGACTTAATCTTCGCAATCGGGGAGTCAAACTTTATATTTTTACAATGTAAGCCTACGAAGTAACATTGAGCCTGTTTACTGTAGCGCAGCATTCGCTGCCCTTGATAAATTTAAATGGAACTACTCGAGCACAAAGCTATCGTTCTGTAGCATTCAAAACCGTATCGCACAGTTCCCATTAGATGTAAATTTCCCTAGCAACTATCTCACAGAAAATTATTATAGCATTCGCCAAATTATATTTATGTCGGGTTTCAGCCATTGAAAGAGGGATATTTCAACTATCAAGTAGAAATCAAAACAGCGCAGGCAAGGGAAGATCGTGTCATGTTTCGTGGAGTTAGAGTACTGGCAGTCGAGGAGCGTTTGCGTCGTTACTTCTCTGAAATTTTGTTTTCGTGCAGCCGACCATAAAAACTTTTCCTTACTCCCTTCTGCCTCTCAATACGTTACGAGCAGAGAAGAGAAGTGCGTTTAGCAGCATCAAGGTGAATTAGCGCCAATCGTAACCTGGAAAAACTGAGCGCGTAGAAGATGCTTTTCATTTTTATTTTCGAAAATAAATTGTTAATGCGTGAATAAGCGCAGCCTAACTCACAGTACGCTATAAAATTCCAAGCTTTGTAGCGCAATAACTGATTATCACCATGGTAACTATGCCACTTGATTACGGCAGAATTGTTTTCTCCGAGTTTCCTTGATAAAACGTCAACTGCTGGATTGGTTTTGACGAGGTTTCTTTTCATCTCGCGATACAAAAGCGACGCTACTTGTTTACTGACAATGAGAAGATGTAAACTCTCACACATATCATGGAAAAGTATATCTAAGAATATAGAAGGTTCGCTGTGACTTCTAAAATTCATTTTCATTTAAAAAAGTCGACCAGAGCAATTCGGTTGCGCTCGCGTCGCAAGAGTGGCCGCAAGGAAGAGCTACTACCATAGTTACATCGGAAAGCAAACATCGTTCCTTTTTGAACGTACACGAAGTTGTCACAGTGGCCGACGTCACTAACATTATTAATAGTAGTAAACAATCACACCTTGAAAAACTCCTACTTTTATCATTAGGATTACCCTCCTTAAGTATCATTGGAGTAATAATAAGAGCTAGGAGGTTTGGGCGGCATGCCTGAAGAGGCAGCAGAGCGCAGAGCCAGGTGGGGACTGAGTTGAGCGTTGATCACCTCCTGTGAGGGTGTTGTCTGCGCGAGCTGTGGGCCGCCTCCTTCCCTGCACAGGCATCACGCAGGCGCGTCAGTGCATGCTAGAATACCGTTTCTTGGGCTCACCAAATTTTGGTTCGGAAAAAAATAATGTAAGCATTAAAAATGGGAATAAATATATTCACAGTCGAGTAAGAATATTTACAGAAATATGTCACATATGCTTGTGAGAACACGTAGGAATGTCTATTGTTGGGGTCAGAAAATTTTGGTTCTTGAAAAGAATTGTCCACGAATAAAAACGTGTGGATAAATATATTCACGGTCGACTTCGTACGGGAAAAATGTGCTAAGACTTTGTTGTTTTCAATGCAACACTAGTGGATCTTCTAGCTCTACAGAAAGAGTAGAGGTTTCAGTTTAGAATTACTAAAATGCATCTGCTCTATTACAAAACGGCAAGTACTAGCGATTTATCCGTAAAAAGCTCATAGTTTTCACCATTTCTCTACTAATTGTTTTCTTAACATGGTGCTTTAATGACGTAATTAGTACCTCTTCACTAATGTCTGACAAATTCTAACAGATTGGAAATTGGCTTACTCTATGAGTGTTTTGAATGTTAGACCAAGCTTTTTGATGAGTTGCCTCACAACATTACGTAGATCCCGGTCAGTGACCGACTTCCTGCCGAGGAAAAGAGTCAAACCATAACCTGCCGAGGAACAGGAGAAAGACACGCCAGAAGTAAGAGGAGTGGGAGAAAAAGTACCTCTGGAGGTGCCGCAGCAGTGGCAGTCCGACGGGGAGTCCCTCTGTGGGGCGGGGTGTCAGTAAACCCAAGAGACGGGCACCCACTGGGGTGTGTCGCTCATCGTGTCCAGAGCCTTCTCCAGCTGCCGGATGGTCTCCTCGATGTCGTTGTTCACGATCGTCAGGTCAAAGAAGTGCCCGTACGCCTGCTTCAGCAGGTCCGACTCCTTCGCTAAACGCTCCAATGAACCGTCGTACTGGGTGAGCAAGAACAAATAACAGATAGAATAGCAGCAAAAATAAATAGGGTCTGAGACATACATCCCATGTCGATAAAAGCATACAACAGTAGGGCCAGAGCACATGCCTATAACGGACATAAAAGGGGAGAAAATGTGTAACTTAATTCCGTTGCTTTGCTTCCGGATCTGCATATTTTCAGGAGATGAAATTAATTGATCCTTAACATTTTAAATGGTGAAAGTTAAACGTCAAGAGCAGGTATGAGGTTATGAATATGATGGTACATATTACAAAACTTTTCTCTACGGTGTTAACTGTAAAGATAACCCCATAGCTGTCTTTACTGCAATCCGCCTTGTTCAGCTTATTCAGGTGTTCAGGATATATTGAACTCTGTTTCTCAATGAAACACATTTTAGCGCAAATAACTTCGACAGAAATTAAAAGTTATTAAATTGGTACAAGTTGTAAAAAGAAAAAAAACTGGTATTATTTAAAGAGCGACTTTAAAATAATTGACCTAGCTGGGCGTGCGATCTTGCTCTGTAAAACACCAAAGAAACGAACATCGGAAAAGGAGCCATGATGAACTATTTCCGACGTTGAAGAAAAAGGGAATAAGTAAAATTGTTGCAAAAACCCAGGGTAAAATTGAATTCAGGGAATTTCTAGCAACTAGTTTCACCACATCGCCTGCAGATCGAGGTAAGGATATACGATCGATGATCACCGTGTGTTTTTCGAACGCCAAGTACGGCGGACACACAGAGTCTCACCCAGGGTCGCAAGTCTTAGAATGCTGCAACCGCTCGTATATCTCAAGCTCTAAGTATTATAACATCTAATAGGCATCACATTGCAGCATCAGTTGGTGTATCCCATTCTTGCCGTATCACTGCAGCATACGCCAGTGTTGTGTCTGCTCACGTCTCAATCAAGTGGCGAGCAAAGAAATCGTATCCTCCGTACAATGTCACAACTGGTGTGTTTAAACGAAAGCAATCACTGAATTATACGTAAATGTTCAATTAAAGTTACTACAAACTCATTCTCATCCGTCATACAGTATTTGAGCTATTTAAATGATCAGCCTCTTTATGCATTTAAACAGGTTGTCAAAGACGCCTGTTTTACATGTCTAAAATAACCTGAAATGTGATGCAAACTGAAACTCATCAGAATAGTGGATAGGCCCAATGTTTTTCTGAAAGATTTTTCTCTGCTCTCAACTGAATTTATGCTTTCCAGCATAGGTAGATCACTGTTGCAGTTACATCATCATATTGCTCTAGCTAGTTTTCAACAGCCCCCCAAAAAAAAACATCCGTAGCTTTTCTTCGCCGTACACCTTAAAAATTCATCCATTCTAAGCTAATAAAAGTGCAGTTTTGAACTCGACGACGACAATGCAGTGACCACTTATTTGGCAAACGACTTCAGATGTTAAAGAAACAAGTGCACAGCGCCTAGAATCGATCGCGGCAGGGGGTAGAAGATTGATACTTTACGACAAGCCGTGATGATCCATACGTCAGTAACTAGACTTAAAGGTACTTCACCTTTCCAGAGAACTTTGTAACCGAAAATGAAAAATATTTATTATAGACATAAAATAAAGAGGTAAAGCTGCTGTTATTTATCTGCAGAGGATACACCCACAAATTCTCGACGATTTGTAGATGTATCCCCAAATAACGATTTCCATTAAAAAATAGTTTTTGATTTGGTATTATCTTCCTCAGAAAGAGGGCAAATTAATTATAAAGGAAACCGATAACAGCAAGACGGCAGCAAGTTTCCTCATCATCGTGTTATGAAAGCAATACTTCAAAAGCTACAATCGGGAATTTTGGCCGCAATGAACTGTAGTAGCTAAGAAATCCGGTAATAAATTCTGCATAATTTGTTTGATTCGCTTCTTTCGGGCAGCACGAAAAGCGTTACGCTCTCAATAGAGCGTCT
Source organism: Morinoia aosen (assembly GCA_030386875.1). Taxonomy (NCBI): domain Eukaryota; kingdom Metazoa; phylum Arthropoda; class Malacostraca; order Amphipoda; family Talitridae; genus Morinoia; species Morinoia aosen. The sequence continues at coordinate 26,909,089 of CM059559.1, forward strand.
CAATATAATGGGAGCTATGAATGTCGTGCAGGTTTGGATTGCACTTCATTCTGCAAAAAATGATAGTTATTGAAACAAAGGCGTTATTTTCCCTCCTTTCAAATAGCTGAGACGTGAACTCATCTTCTTGCATTCTTTTTAGTGTAAAAATATGTCTATTTCCTATTAGTAGAATCTGCAAGGGCATGGGAAAATGATACATCAAACAATAACGCAAGATTCGTTTAATTATTAGATTTTCCGTTACGGGTTCATTTCAAACAGAACAGCATGGATTATACACCAAGTGAACTCGTTAAAAGTGTTAATGTTAGTGAATGGCGCAATGTCGTTCCATTCTGCTATTGTAACTTAAAATGAACGGCTTCGGCAATGAAGAATGTAAAAATACGCTTCGTCTCTGTACGAACGCACCTTGTAAGAATTCGACAAAGACAAAATCTTAACATTTTGCCGGAGCTAGGCGTCGCTTGAAGGCATTTAGATGTCTACAATAACCACAACACCCACCAAGTGAGGAAGGAATAAGTTTAGCTGAATATCACAAGATGACCTCCCAGATCACCATGGAGCCACGTCCGTCCACAATACATAGCAGTTTGGATGGGCTTCTTTCAACCGCTTTCGATACATAAATCCGACTATTTTCAGAGAACAAATTGAACGATGATTCATTGGATAACATGAGATTACCCACAATAAGAACACCATGCAAATAGAAGTTTCATCTCCGCGAAGGACAAGAATTTTTTTTCCATAACTCTTGCTCATGACCGGTTGGATTCCTCGAACGTAGTCTACTTACGGAGATGCACTATTTTGTCCTAGCCATTTCTTCCGCATGAAAACAAAATGAAAATTAAAGTTTTTAGAGTTTAGTTTTCACAAGTTAAATTATAAATTATTAATTAATTAATTTAATTTGCCCTAGAAGTCGATGAACTTATTCGGGCCCACAGGTAGCTATACTCAACTCTGACCATTGTATTAGACTTAAGAAACATTCTACCTCTGTATCTCCTGTGGTAAATAAATTGTTTAAATTGTTTAAAATTGTTTAAATTAGCTCGAACATCCTTAGCTATGCATATAAAATGTGTTCGAGAGACCAAAAAAGTGGAGGGCTCATTTATGATGGAATTATGGGAACCTACGGAATTTATGCACAAGGTGTGTTCTCGCACAGCCTTCCTAACGTATAGAAGCAGTAAGATTGAAGGAAGTTTTTGAAATATGATATAAGTTGAAAAAGAAAGTCATAGCCGTGAAACGAAAAAACGAAAAAAGCCGTGAAACGAAAAAAATTCAACAGTGAAACGAAAAAACGTGGTCTGAAACAAAACTAAAACCCATTATTCTTCAGTAAAAGGAAAGCCTACCCAGCTTTCAGCTCATGACTTCACACTTTCACCCCAGGGAGAAGTAAATACCCAAGATACAACATTCTTTTCGATGAGGGATAATTTCTAACTATGAATAGCCCCACTTCTCACAATAGTTGTGAACAAGTTCCACATGAGAAGCTATTTATCCAACTCTAATCAAATATTTTCGCATTTCAAAACCGGTGCTCAAAAAACGTTAAAGTTCTTAATTGAATACAGAAAACGTCTTCCAATTACACAAAGAAGATAATTCTCCAATATCATCCTTGAACTCGAGAACGGATGAAAGAAGTTTAATTCCATGCTCATCCAACGGAAAGAGGCATAGATTAGATCAGAAGTTAGTTTACGCCTCCCTAACCACAACAAAGGCGTTCCAAAGATAGGAATGTGAAGGCACCATTAAGTATGGAGTTAAGGGAACGTAGAACCTATGTACAAGGTACTTGGGGACTGTGAGTTGAGAAAGAAGTTCATGAAACAAGATATAAGTTGAAGAAGAATGTAGCAGGTGCAGAAAAACAGGACTGCAGTAAACTGACAAATGCTGGTCCTTAACTAACCAAAAACCATATCTCATTTCAACAAAAAAAAGCTTACCTATCCCTCAGCTCGGGACCTCACATTCTCCCTCTGAAAGTACTGATTCCCGTAGACGCAATAGTTGTAGCCCTCCGAGAGGATCATCAAAACAAGAAATAGAAGAATGAAGAACCCAGATAAATATTCTCGAAGGTCGGTGGCGGTCGGTGGCGCGCAACAATGACCTCGCTCACGAGTGAGCAACAGAAACCGAAACAGCTACAAGGCTTACTTAGTTGAAAAACTTAACCTACAACATCCACTGCTAACAGGTGCCGTAGATTCTAAAACAGCGATGAACCTAAAAGAAGATGGTCCGTAACAAACGAAAAGGAACTATTTTACTTTAACAAAAGGATGGCCTATCTTATCTTTAGCTCGGAACGTCACATATTCCCCTGGTAGCGCTAATTCCCATAGATACAATAGATGTATTCCCAGAGGGGGGAAAGAAAGCATAAGGCGCAGCCTTCAGTGCAGTGAGTATCTCCATCACTTATGTGGCATGCGTCGCGAGTAGGCAGAAATACAGCAAAAATATTATTGCAACTTTAGTTGGCTCAGAGCTTGTTGACCTACGAAAGTTTTAAGCCTCACCTCGTAACATCCTGTGAGTTGGGGAAATAATTTCCAAGCTTGGAAGGTACTCGGGAAGCATTTATGCAATTGCTACTTTTATTCCTTGCTCTGCCTCCAGAAAAAGATTTTATTCTTTCTAAACAAAACAAATTGGGCCGAGTGCCGTCATGGCCATGTCGTATTTTAGCGCCTACATCGGCGCAAACGAGGCAGGCTTTCTGAGCAAAGCTGCAGGGAGAGAGGGAGATCTTAGGCGCGAATGTGGTCGCTCTGGCCTGGTTGTGACTGTGGCACTCCGGCCTGCTGGTGGCTGAGACATTGTGACCTGCTAAACTGTTGCACTGCAGCCTCATGGCAACTGTGGCACTGCGACTTGCTGGTGACTATGGCTTTGGGCTTGCTGGCAACTGTAGCATTGAGATCTACTGGCAAGTGAGACACTGCGATCGACATACGTGCTGGCTGCCAGTACTTTGACTACACTGTTGAAGATCGAGAAAAATAATACGGGCATACGAAGATCTATAGGAAATGGCAAGTACACAAAGTATCACAAACTTGTGCCGTATTCCTCACAAATATAGACTGGCTCAAAAATAAACATCTCATACAGAAATGACACTAGGTCCAAAATACTGGAAACTTCGCGCGACTTGGACGCTTTTTCAGTCCATACTTTACACTATACAATATTTTATTTATGCAAAATCGTTCATCAGCTTAGGATAACAAGAGCCACTAAATTCACAGCCACTGTTTCCCTGTTTTCGAGAGAGTAAAACTGCACAAGCAAGAGATTGTCTGCAGTAAAAAAGGAGAATATCGAGCCAGAGAAGGCCATCACGTGATGACATACACACAGATTAGTTTATGTGTTAGTTTAAGCCTCCCTAACCGCTAAAGAAAGGGTTTCAAAGAGAGAAAGGAGGAAGGCATCATATAGCATTGAGATAAGGGAATGCGAAATCTATGCAGAAAGGTCATAGAAATAGGAAGTTGAGAAAGAAGCTTATGAAACAAGATATAAGTTGAAGAAGAAAGTAATAGATGCTGAAAACAGGACAGTAGTGAACCGAAAAAGTAGAGTCCATTACAAAACGAAAAACTTATTTTCTTTCCACAAAAAGAAGGCCTACCTAACTCTCAGCACGGGACCTCACATTTTCTCCCGGGAACGCTAATCCCCATAGATATAATAGGCGCATCCTCTCAAGGTGTAATAGCTGGCTAACCTAATGAAAAAGGTTGAGGTAATTTTAGGCACGAAAACGTACTGAAAGAAATGGTATTGTTCATTTCTGACGAGTCTTAATTTCCGTCAGTAACAGAACCTATTCAAAAGTACTCGTAGAAAACCGAAAACAAAGCTAACAACTTTCTTCGCAAGCTTCGTAACTAAAAGTTCTCAACTTAAAAAATTCATCAAGTCCTGTATGTTTGCGGCTTGGCTCCTGGAATCTTTGATGGGTAGCCCAAAAATTAACAAAGGCATTTTTTATATTTCCAACAGAGCCCGATTTTTCCGCCTACGATACTGCAAGTGACAAGCTCGCTGAACTTGTAAACTTGTACTAAACACTTGTACCTTTCACTCGTAAGGTGCCTTTCACATATCATATGATACCTGCTCTCTGGATGGCCGTTGTGAGCTTGGGGAAAGTTCAAATAGGTTTTTCTAACGCCTACCGTCATTTGATATCAAAATTTGTTTACAAATATTGCAATGCATCAGACCATAAAAATAACCTTAGTTATTTTTTAGATACACAACCAAAGTTTTTCGTATCACAATCATCAAAAAAAACAATGCTAGGATACTCTGTTTTCATCAATTTTTTTGATTAACGAAAAACTTACGGGTAAAGTGATGATGTTGACATGGGTCTGCTCTTGGGCTCAAGCTTCGCCAGCTTATTAACGTGGTTTTTATGAAACTCAATAGTCAACTGAATATCTAAGTAGATTCAGAACAGTTTTCTGGCAGCTAACTTTCTGACGATGAAATTTTTTTTACTCCACCATGATTTACACCCCTTCTAATTTCTTGTTTTTCTATATTCTGAACGTCAGAAAATTATATTTACGACGGAAAAAAATATTAAAATTATTTTTTTCTTAATTTGAAAGCTTATAAACAAAGCTATTTACGTAAGTCTACGAAAAAAGTTATTTTACAGGCATAGAAACTACTAGTTACTTCAGTTTCACTGCTCTGTTTTATAAAATAAATAGTGATAAAACACCAACATTTTGTCCAGATAACATCTGCTCTACGCAATTTTTCATCCCGAAATAAATTTTTTATTCATTCCGTTTCCGGAGAGGAATTTCAATTTTTCGTACTTTAACTTTTTTCCTCAAGTAAGAAATTTTCATCAAGAAAATACATAACTCAACCCAAAAAATAACCTAGCTGTGAATTTTCATCTTCTGTTGTAGGTCCTCCATCGGTAACAGTGAAATAAGTATTTATCATCTTTTACTTTCATAATTTCCAGGCATTAAATTTAATATTATTCTTTTGAATATATTCACGATTATTTTTTTTTAAAGACAGGCTCTGTTCGAGCGTGCGAAACACTCCAGTGCATGAGTTAAGTAGTCACGCTGTGCATCATCCGATATACGTGTGAGCTGTAGGTGTGTTCGCACCTGAGCAGCCTAGCATGCCATTAGCCGTGGCTGCCCGGGTAACATTCAAACTAATCCCACACGGTCTTCCGAACGCTCTTCGCAGAGCAGTGGAAATTTTTAAAATTTTGTACTCTGTTAAAGAAAAACAAGACTTGAAAATTTCAAGTAAAATTACGTTTCCAAGATAAAGAGATAAAGCCGGTATTAAATGATCAATTACGTGCGTAACATTTTACATATTGTAATTGAGCAACTTTCTTTTCTTCTGAGAGGCGTTTTTAAATGTTGTTGTTAAGTTAATTTTTTTTAGATACAGATTTTTATGTAGCTTTCTTCGTAATTACGTTCATCAATTAAACTTGATCGCAATGTATTTTCAGACGTACTGAAGGTGGAATAAATCCTTCAGTCGTTATATCTTATATCGTAACCTTGTAAAAAAATTTCATGAATTATTTTTAAATACGATTTGAATAAGATTCTAGGTTCTTCTATTTAACATGACTTTCAGAAATTCACAAGACAAGTTGACGAACAGCATGAAAACAAAACGTTGGCGAACGTTGACGAGCAGTATATGAACCCACTATAATTTCTCTTTACTCATCACAAATGTACAATAATTTACGACTAATCCTTCACACTCTTTAACATTGTATTTTCACTTACATGGTTCTATTTATTGTCTCACAAACTATGCAGTTATGTTCAGTCTCCTTTCGAGAATTATGCGTGATTTTGTTTTTAAGGATTTCCCGTCAGAGTACTCTGACCAATGATCCTCCTAACGTTATGATGTTAGTTCAGGGTTCAGTTTGAGACTCACAACTGGCCAAGTTAACAGATAAACGCCTTTCGCTTCCAAAAATGTTGTTACCACCTTTTTAAGCTCCGGGGCAAAAAACATGGCCATGTACAAAAACAGATTTAAAAAAATACGTCGTAGCTTGACAATTTTAAAAGCTAAAGAAGCTATTTATGGACCTCAGCATTACATTTCCCAAGCAAGACGAACTATTATTCACGTTGCAGAATTAATGCACTAAACCATCACAAAGCAGTTTCGATACTTCATTAACTTTTGCACACATTGTAAGAACAACATTGTCTCGCCATGTCTCCTCTAATCACATTCAAGCGCGTAGAACTTTGTTTCGTCACTGAAAGGAATTTGATGCCACTGTTTATCACTCCATAGAATTTTCAGCATAACATGTTCACAAAAACCTGCACAACGTTTGCCTGGCAGTCAGCGTCAGGCATACACTGCTGACGTCTCACACTTACGTAGTCTACGTATCCAGCAGGCTGCACTCTGCAGGTCCCACACTCAGGGACAGCAGGCTGCAGGTCTCACACTTAGGTACAGCAGGTCGAGTCACGTCTCACACCCAGGTACAACAGGTTGAGCCAGGTCTCACACTCAGTTACAGCTGCAGAGTCAGGTTATAGTACTCACGTCAGCCATGTTCTGCAGCGACGGGGCGGCGATGAACACGACGTAAGGCGCAAACTCGGCCGTCCGTAATATCTTGAGAGCCTGCGGCTCGACGTCCAGGATGGCCATGCGGCCCTCGTGGTGGATCTTTCTGATGGTCTCGAGCTTGGTGCCGTACATCGCGTCCTCGTGGGTGCCTGGTGACACGCCGAGAGCACACAACGCCTTTAATTCACATCGACACGTGAAAATATGTGCTGTTTTCATCGTTTTTTTCGGAAGGTAGTATAGACGATTGTTCGTTCCGCGTCATTGTGAAGAGGCATTTAAAAAATTATTATCTTTTCTTAAGCGTATAAGCATATTGATAAAAAAAAAAGTTTGCAATTTGCTGAAATTCATAGCAAGGTAGAGTTACGGGGTAGCTTTTATGAAAAAGAAATAATTTTATGAACAAGTTGCTAAATTTCTAAAAGATGAGCGCAAGTATGATTGCATATATTCAACCTTAATACTTGACAAATCATTACTCACATCGAGTCAACTAATTTAACAGCTCTATTTTCTTCCAATCGGAAGCTAGTTTGTAATTCGAGTTTAAAAATATATCAATGCGAGCAAATTGAAGTTTCTGTTCCAACACCATAGTGAAGTTCGAGACGTTTAAATATTCAGTAAACTTATACGGAAACTATTGCCTCTGGGAGTAACTACAAAATTTAACACGTCTGAGGTTCACAAAGATACAAAAAGTGTCTAATTGGATTTTAATGAAAATCATTGAAGAAGCCTTTCAATACATTTTCTGTAACAAACCTACGAGAATATTAGATGAAGATCCTTTACCACTACAAGTTATTGAAATATTACCCATCGTATGATTGAGTACTTACTCGAGAAGACAAAAAATTCACAGCGCAAACAAAAGGTGGTTAAGTATAATTCAATTATTGCAAGAAATTCCCGACTATATGCTACTATACAACAGCCTTCAATGACAACACGAATCGGAAACTGCTGCGCAAGGTTCTCAGTTCATAGCATCGGGCAGCAAAAGATTGATTTTTGTTGATAAGCAGCACAAAATCTCAAGTAAAAGTGTTACGTCTCAAGAATGATAGTTCAGCCACAAAAAATACAACGAAAACACAAAGAAACCTTGAAGGTGTGAAACGCTGAAGGCGTCAAAAACGCATAAGTCGTCAAAAACGCTGAAGGCTAAAAAAATGCTGAATGCATAAAAAACACTGAATTCGTTAAAACCGCTGAAGGCAGAAAAAGCTGAAAATGTCAATATACTGAATGCATCGAAAATCACCGAAAGAATCAAAAACGTTGAAAAAGTCGAATAACGTTAAAGTTGTCAAAAAATGCTGGGAGCATTAAAAATTACTGATAGCATCAAGAAACATTGAAGACATCAAGAAACTTTGGATGATAGGATCAGTGGACTAGCAGTTGAGCCGTGTAATTGTCACTAACGGGAAAATATTCACTGATAAAAAAATTCTTGAGAGCCAAACGGTGAGAAATTTATTTTGGGAATAAATGTAATACAATGCTAGCATGTAAACAAGAAATTAGCTCAATTTTTTACGAGTCTAAATTCGTCGCTCAAGCTAAGTTGGGGTCACGGAACAAAAACGCCAGCTTTCCCCCAAAGAAATCTGGACCTCGTCCTGTACAAGAGCATCGTAAGGCAAACAGCGCCAAAAGTTGCTGACAAGAGGGCTGCCATATTGGAAGTTCTTGCAGGCGAGGAGCGCTACGAGAAAAGCAACAAATAAACACCAAAGAGCTGCAAGCAACTCACCGTACTCGAGGTATTCGTTAGCAGCGATGTCAGCCATCATTTCGTCGTGCGATACAAAATAGTAATTCTTGCCATTCTCTTCCTCTTTGCGTGGCTGCCGAGTCGTGTCTGGAGCAACAGAAAAAAAGACACTTCTGTCATCGTCAAAAGTTGTGAGGTACTCAAAAGACGCGTTTTTGAGGAGCGTCCTCAATAAAAGACGGCGAGGATACAAAAGCAGATATCTCTACTTTCACATAATAGCTAAAAAACGGGAAGCTGAAGGTCTTATCATTTCGGCGACCGAGACAATCTTTCATTAACGATGGGATGGTCCAACAATAGTTCATCAGAGAAAAGTGTGCCTTTTGTGTTTTGTAATTGATTTTTTCTCAAGATTAAATAATTTCGAATTTTGCGATCGTCTCCTTTATAAGAGATTTTCTCGAGAATCAGTAAAATTTCTAGGAACAGAAACTCGTGTGAAGTGTCACTGTTTGCTCGATGGTCTCCCCTGCTTCAACAAATGCTGAGTGAGGAATGTTCGAATACCACACTGAAGTTAGCTCAAATGAAGCGTCTGTCCATAGACATACGTATGTTAGGCAGAGCGGTCTGTAGCGGTACATTCTCGCAATATGATACATTTCGTCCCTGTTTATTCATGATTTTCTTGAATATCTATTCATTGGCAGTGGTTACCGTAGTAACTGAGGCTATTTTTCACTCGGAAATTTTGAGGCAAGATGCCTTCTTAAGCAGCGCTGCTTTGCTCGACTTTTGAAGTAAATTTTTGTTATTCTGCACTGACAAATGAGCAAGTTTGAAAACAAGCTAGTTAAGGCTTTAACTAGACAGGCCAAGATTCTGAATTCTATTCATGGCGTGGGAGGCGTATTTGTGCTGCCACTCATGCTAGTCGAGAAAAATTGAAGAGTTTCACGGCGACCCCAAGATACATTCAAGAATGATGCCACACGTATATTGCTTACGTTGGTTGATGCTCTCTAACAAACAGACACCAAAAAGCAGCACGAGCATTTCTAGAATGAGAGTAATTTTTTCCAGCAGCGGACTCTTTCAACACATAAATTGCGTGATAGTTATTGCGCTGGTAGCGACAGCTGCCTAGCGTTTGCCACAGTGAGCTAACGAAAGTATTCCAGAATGAGTGCGTGTTGAACAAGCTAAAGAGCGACAGTCGGTTTGACAGACACCTTAGTTGTGTTTACTGTTAAACTCCTTCCTACCGCCTCACATGATATACAACTGAACACAAACAGCAAAACTTGATACAAATAGCACCACTACTACGATTCAATATCACCAACGCTACCCAGCACAACCAGCGTTACTCAACTCCACTAGTGCAGCCACCATCACAACTCTATCCAACACGAGTTACCACCACAACTTAACCAAGGCCGCCATCAAAACCAAACACGAACAATACCACTTGGCACAACCAGTGTCCCCACCACAACTTAGCACAACCACCACCACCACCACCACTAGTACAACTCAACACAACCACTACCACCAGCACACCTCAACACAACTGTCACCACAAGCACAACTCAACAAAAGCACCACCACGCAACACAACTACCCCCACCAGGACAACTCAACAAAAGCACCACCACGCAACACAACTACCACCACCAACACAACTCAACAAAAGCACCGCCACGCAACCCAACTACCACCACCAGCACAACTCAACACAACTACCACCACCAGCACAACTCAACACAACTACCACCACCAGCACAACTCAACAAAAGCACCACCACGCAACACAACTATCACCACCAGCACAACTCAACAAAAGCACCACAACGCAACACAACTATCACCACCAGCACAACTCAACAAAAGCACCACCACGCAACACAACTACCATTACCAGCATACCTCAACACAACTACCACCACCAGCACAACTCAACAAAAGCACCACCACGCAACACAACTACCACCACCAGCACAACTCAACAAAAGCACCATCACGCAACACAACTACCACCACCAGCACAACTCAACAAAAGCACCGCAACGCAACCCAACTACCACCACCAGCACAACTCAACACAACTACCACCACCAGCACAACTCAACAAAAGCACCACCACGCAACACAACTACCACCACCAGCACAACTCAACAAAAGCACCACCACGCAACACAACCACCACCACCAGCACAACTCAACAAAAGCACCACCATGCAACACAACTATCACCACCAGCACAACTCAACAAAATCACCACCACGCAACACAACCACCACCACCAGCACAGCTCAACAAAAGCACCACCACTCAACACAACCACCACTCCATACAACTAGCACCACCACAACTCACGCGGAATGGGGTAGGCGTAGTGGTCAGGGTGGGAGGCAATGAGCGTATTTTTGATGTGGCGCCGACCGACGCCGTGAGCACCGAGAAGCACGAGCGTCTTGCGTCGGTAAGCTGATGACAGAAATACATGCAAGCGTCACAAGTTTACTGACGGTGTACACAGAACCTTAACTCAATGTATATTTCATTTTTTGTTAATTTATCTGTCATATCTCGTAAACGTTGAATTTAAATCTCATTTTGCGTTGAAGTATTTGTAACTCAATCAACTCAAATCTTTTCGGGTTTTTAGAACTTTGTGCTTAGAAGCTATTATTTAATGTTTTACTACATTTATTACAGCTATCCAACAAAATGTGTTCGGAAAATTAGTTGATTTTCCCCCCATAAAGGTAATTATCCGTGAACTTTTTGAAACATCTCGGTTTTATATCTCATCTGTTACAGGAACTAAATAGAAAAGTTCACTCGGTTTTATCACACAAAATCTCCCCTAACAAATTCATAATAGTAAGAGGAGCAGAATATATTCATGTGTTAATGAAGAAGAGAAACCAGATTCAACTCTAAAGAAAGTTATTGACATGCAAATACTCTTATGCGAGAAAGTAAAGCAAAGTCGGAAATCTCTAACCAGACTAGTAAGAAGTGACGAAAAGAAAACATCAATTACAATATCATATCCACGCTGTTATTTGTCCACCATACATTTTTACGCCGTTTAAGCAGGCGTCAGATGAATAAAACGCAGTCAGTGACTCACTCTGCTACCATGGCGACTAACTTTACTTATTACCGATTGTTAAATAATTGACCCATTGGTTATGAAGCTTATCATGAAATGTTGGTCAAAATCGTCGGTTTAAACAGTTGTATGAGCGCTCGCTCTTTATCAATTACAATATTTTGTGATGGTTGGCGAACCCAAAAAATTATTGGATTTTACTTTTAATCATCGAGGGGAAACAGCCGTTCAAGAAAGCCATTCTTTATCCCGCAACTCCGATGCTGAAGCTAATGCATGGTCCCTCGTCAAAGAAATATTTCCAAAGCGAGAGCTATTTTTACATTATTGGGAATGCGGTTTTGACATCACACAAGTTTCAGGCACTGTGACACAACGTTTTTCCATTTGAAGCATACGAGATAAATTGTTTTCAGCGATGTCAGAAACCCCCTTTGATCAGCCAGACTCACCTGTACAGTCTGTTCTTTAAGCTATCAATTATTCTCTTGGCTCTCAGCGATACATATTTGAGTAGGACAAAATTTCAAGCTAACAACTGTTGACAGGTACAGCTTGAATGAACCAAGAATTTAAGAACTCTTTAAGGCTGTTACCAAATAAGAAAACATAAATTCAGTTTTAACAGCACAGAAGCCCAAGGTATTCAAGCACTGACTACAGCAGCAGCTGCAATGCATATAACTAGCAACTCAAACAACTATGAATCCATTTCACACAATCGCAACTTCAGTGCTAGAGAGCGCCATCAATGACCTCTCGCTAGAAGCAAATCTATCGTATTCATAACATGGATAAACATGGATATGGATAATTACTAGCAACTGGAACCGAGTTGGAGGACTCACATGGTAATCGAATGACTTCTTCATAGGTGACCAGATCCAGTTGGTCGAAGACGGCGTTGTGCTTGGCCACGTACTTATCTTTGTGTTGCTTTTTCTTGCGGCCGAAAAATGAACAGTTAACTGAAAAAGGAACCAGATCACACAGTGACTTATAGAGAAAAATTACACCTTCAGTAAAAAAATTTAACGAAAAGTGATAATGTTATGGAAAGCCTAGCAATCATATATGTAAGGAAAAATGTGTAATGCCAGTTTAAGAGCATTCCAGAAACTCGTGGAGGATATTTCACATACCAAGAGGAAGTGTGATCAAGATAACTCAGTTTCCCAGATTCTTCTCCAATATTACTAAAGTTTTATGTTTCTAATGTGGTCTTTGCTACTGAAAATAATTTTTTAGAGAAAAAATCAAATAGGAATTGTGTTTTCAACGTGAATTTTGTTGTCCATGCTTACGAATATAAATATAAATTAAAAACCTAAACGTTGAAACTTTCATGTTCATGAAATATTTATTCAATTGAAACCCTCACAGTGAGAGGGCATCTTTTAACATTTATTCATAATTAGAAGAACGCATCCACGTGGAAAATGGGCCAAGTCATTTTTTCTAGCACATCTACACCAACACGAGTTGCATTGCAAAAAGTTAAGCTGATCAAGTGTTTATAATGAAAACTTCACAGAAAGTTCACATTAGTGTTGTTTCTTAAAAAAAACAGCAAGATCGTGTAACCAAATTACTTAAAACATTAAAAAATGAAATCATGGCGTTCAGTACGCTCCGTGAAAAGCACGACAGTAAGACACAAGCCCACACACACACATGGTGCAGTCTTGGGTATGTGGTGCAGGTCGAGTCCAGCGCGTCGCATCACTTCGTAAAACACGGGCTTAAAACTTATATGCGTTCAATTTAAGTCGTTTCAATCCATTCAAACCTTCACGCGCACCACTCAGGCCACTAGTGTGACCTTTTGAAAACACCAGCCTAATTAGCAAACACAACTCACAGTGGCAAACGTTCACTGATTTCTCAGACGCCAGCCCTGCTACTCACTAAGTATCGCTTAATTAATGTTTTTTTTTCGCAGAGATGTACGGTCTGTCAACAGCACTCCTCGACCGACGCGCCTCACAAGCCTTCAAGTCTCATTGAGACCCGCACAGTCGACCTGGCAGCTCGTTCCTAACTCAAAATTGAACGGGACACCAAACTGAATCAGTGCAAACCATAATGTGCTTTTTAAACACTTGTTACTTACGGCTGGTGTGCCAGTTTGGTTTAATATTCTCAAACCCCTTATCTACACTCACACAAACCGTCTAAACTTCAACAAACCGTTCTTACTCGCAAAATTACCTGCTAGTCTTCCAAAATTGCCATGGACGCTCAGTTTCCAAATCCAATATTCAATATTCAATATTTCTTATGCAAGTGTGGTTGCCCAGCTATGATTTATGCTGTAAAATAATAACCGTAAAAGTTTTCCTTCACTAACCATTAGCCCTAAAACTCAATTCTGTGCCACAACGTGCAATCAAGCCTCAAGATTACAGACTCGTGTCTCCTCTTCAGCAGCTCGCAGGCTCTCCTGAGCGCACCAGAAGCTCACATCCGAAGCCTTGTACAGGCGCCCTGCTCCTCGCCGCGAGCGTCACACTGCACACGAGCCTGTGTTCTCACGCCAGTGTAGTTCATTTGTACTGGAACCTGTGATCCCCATGTCACCGTCGCCTATTTTCCCGTGGAAGATTTTCGCCCACTGTATCCTCTTGTACAATAATTGGTGAAACTCGATATTGGTCGCTGATTTCCTCCCCGTTCCTTGTTACCTATGTAAAATTGTATTGGATATTTTGTTTTTGTGGTTGCCCATTCAGCAAATACTGGCCTGAGCTGCCACTTCTAAGAGCTAATCCATAGCTTCCATCGCTAACGAAGTAGTCCCATATCTGTTATGAATTTACTTTAGACAGCGAAACGTTACGGAGCCAAAGAACCCATCACACTCTAGCGCACCTATCACACTCTAGCGCACCTATCACACTCTAGCGCACCTATCACACTCTAGCGCACCTATCACACTCTAGCGCACCTATCACACTCTAGCGCACCTATCACACTCTAGCGCACCTATCACACTCTAGCGCACCTATCACACTCTAGCGCACCTATCACACTCTAGCGCACCTATCACACTCTAGCGCACCTATCACACTCTAGCGCACCTATCACACTCTAGCGCACCTATCACACTCTAGCGCACCTATCACACTCTAGCGCACCTATCACACTCTAGCGCACCTATCACACTCTAGCGCACCTATCATACTCTAGCGCACCTATCACACTCTAGCGTACCTATCACACTCTAGCTCACCTATCACACTCTAGCGCACCTATCACGCTCTAGCGCACCTATCACACTCTAGCTCACCTATCACACTCTAGCGCACCTATCACGCTCTAGCGCACCTATCACACTCTAGCGCACCTATCACACTCTAGCGCACCTATCACACTCTAGCGCACCTATCACACTCTAGCGCACCGATCACACTCTATCGCACCGATCACACTCTATCGCACCGATCACACTCTAGCGCACCGATCACACTCTAGCGCACCGATCACACTCTAGCGCACCGATCACACTCTAGCGCACCAATCACACTCTAGCGCACCAATCACACTCTAGCGCACCAATCACACTCTAGCGCACCAATCATACTCTAGCGCACCAATCACACTCTAGCGCACCAATCACACTCTAGCGCACCAATCACACTCTAGCGCACCGATCACACTCTTGCGCACCGATCACACTCTTGCGCACCGATCACACTCTTGCGCACCGATCACACTCTTGCGCACCGATCACACTCTTGTGCACCGATCACACTCTCGCGCACCGATCACACGTATACACACAGTAAGGCTAGTATAACAGATTTTCAAGCAGCAATTGGACACCAACGTTTCATGCCTCCGTCTATCCGTCACATTTGTACATTGCATTCACTTTCCGAAAAGTCATTCTTGCCCTCATGCAGCTCGTCATCACGGGTGCCACAAGCACACCCACACGCCCGACCCCATGCTCACCACAACCAGCTGTCCGTCACGTACCGGCCAAGGCTTGAAAGCCATTCGCGTAAAGCACAGTCTCTGGCTGATATCACTCGTGACTCAAGTCGCTGCCACTCGTGACTCGCGCCACTGCTACTCGCATACCCACGCCACTCGCGACGCGGCAGCCACTCACCCTGCTCCCGCTTGCCCTTCTCCATGGCGAGGCACGCCGTGCGCCACTCCTGCAGCTCCGGAGAGGGGATGAGGCCGGCGGTGCCGCTGGGGTCCTTCTTCGCCTGCCACCAGTTGTGGTCGTCCTTCGAGATGATCTGCGGGGCGCTGCCGCGTTACAGGGTGGCCGGTGGGACACCGGGCTGTGCTAAATGCTCAGCCACAAGTGTTCTACAGCTACTTGTTTGTTACAAATAGTCTACAGCAAGTGTTCTACAGCTACTTGTCTGTTACAAATAGTCGGGAAATAGTCTACAGCAAGTGTTCTACAGCTAGTCGTCTGTTGCAAATAGTCTGGAAATATGCTACAGCGAGTGTTCTACAGCTAGTGGCCTGCTGTCAATAGTTGCTAGACATAGGCTCCAGTGAAGAATCTGCAACAATTTGTCTCTAAACACGGGCTGCAGCAAGTAGTAAACAGAAATGGTGTGCTACAGAATGATTTGCCAGCAATGAGCTGCGGAAAATAGCCTTCAATGCATTTCATACACAACAAAAAATCATTCAAGTTCACAAACTGATTTTTGATAACTACGCATTATCTCTAGCTTATTGAATGCTACGTTGCATTGCAAAATTAAGAAGATGCACCTTTCAACAGGAGAATAATTACAAACTTAGGACATACAAAATATTATAGTGAGAAGAAAATAATAAATTCACTGTAGTGGTCGAACAGTTTTCAGATAAGAAAACCACTGAAACATACGTGTATATAATTTCGATGAAAGTTCCACGAAATCAGTCAGTAATCAATAATTGCGTATGACATTTTTCCAATCAAGATAGTAGATTATAAGTTAGTTTAAGCCTCCCTAACTGCTACAAAAAAAGAGCGTATCGAAGAGAGGAAGGAGGAAGGCCCCGTTTAGTATGGAAATTAGGGAATGCGGAATCTATGCAGAAGGGGCATAGAAACAGTAAGTTGGGAAAGAAGTTCATGAAACAAGATAAAAGTTGAAGAAGAAAGTAGTAGGTGCTGAAAAACAGGACAGCAGTGAACCGGAAAAGGGTGGTCCCTAACATAGTAGAAAATAATTTATTTCAACAAAAAGAAGGCCTACCTAACTCTCACCTCGGGCTCTCACACATTTTCTCTCTGGGAGCGCTAATTTCCATAGAGACAATAGTTGTATCCCCCTGAGGGGATTCTTCAAATCAAACAGAAATTCAAAACTCCGATTTTGTGTTGCAGCTTTGTTTCCATTCGCAAGCTAGAATACATGCATCAGCTTACAGCATATTTATTTTTTTTTTGTATCGTCTGACATGGCATTTTTCGTATAGCGGTTTTAAACTTTTATTCATGGAGCCGTATGACCAGCAGCGACTGCTATTCAAGAACACTAGATTCCTTATTCAATTATCGAGAACGAGAACAACGAAAAGAAATCAATGAAATGTATGTGCATCGACGCTTGACCATTGTTGAACTGACAAGAAGAAATATCAAATAAAAAGCTTCATAGTGATGTCAATTTTACTAGCCTTTATATAACCTCACTTCAAACGAAGTTGTGAAACAATGTGAATTGACATCAACTTGCAAATTGTTTATCGTAAGGACTCGGAATATGATAGGATATTGACGCCAATATTGACTTATTTAAAACTCCATAAACGATCATGTAAATAAGTCGGGTAAGAAATAGCTCGCATCAGTGAAAAAAAAGAAATGTGTCCCGCTTTACCTCAAACGGGTGATATATAGTGATAATAACTTGATATCACATAAGCATCAATATGTTAAACAGTTTACTGTAGAAAAATGAACAAAAATGATTCTCAGACTCCCATTATTTAGTGCAAAATTTTTCTTTCTAAGTATCATCAAGTTGCATTTAAGTGTCCTCGCGTCAGAAGCTATGCGTATGAGCGCTCTTATCACCAATCAAATTTCAATTCCACCTACAACTTCAGTCTCTCAGCAAAGGAATTATTTCTTCTGAATTATTCTCAGAAGTTTTCACGCAGTTCCAAAAGATAAATGTCGATGTTTCCCCGAAATGTTTGCCTCTGAGATTTCGTCCGGAAAGAACATGAACCCGTTGACGGCATGACTTCGACTATATTTCATCCGTCAGTTGTTAACAGTAAGAACCATTGAAGGGAATGAGATTTTCTTCAAGATGCGCGAGTCTTCTTCATTGTTTGCACTTTACTTCTGTAATTAAATCATCAAAGAATTCCAACTCGCAATTATAACTTCGAGTGTTTTTCTTGAAGTACTAAGGAATGAATAGAATTGTGGAGCAGTGGAATGAATTTCAAGTGTAGCAGTCAAGTTAGTCAATTTGTTGGATCTATTCTCATTACTTCATGATAATATAAATAATTTTCGTCATTCATTTGAAAAAACTCTGTGCCACGACCGCAGCTCAACTTAACTGCTGCTGAAAACTACCACAGAAAGTGAAACAACTTGGATACATTTCTACGCCGAGCGTATACTGTCTGATGATTTCCCACGTGACTCTGCGGTAAAAATGACAACGAGCGACAACGGATCACACTAGAAAAGTTGTTGAATTTCGTTTCCCGGTTAGATTTGTTCCGCGGAGAGCCAAGGGGTAAAAGCGAGTTGATCTAGTGGCTCTCTCGTCTTGGCGAGTTACCACAGAGAACTAGCTTTTTCGTAGCATTAAACAATAACATATAGGAAGGTATCTTTCCCCTCACCTCAAATTAGATTATTAGATTATTAGTTAGTTTAAGCCTCCCTACCTATCCGCCACAAAGGCGATCCAAAGAGAGGAAGGAGGAAGGCACCATTTAGTACGAAGTTAAGGGAACGCGGAATCTGTCCAGAAAGGGCATAGAAACAGTAAGTTGAGAAAGATGATTATGAAACAAGATCAAAGTTGAAAAAGAAAGTAGTAGGTGCTGAAAAATAGGGCAGCAATGAACCGAAAAAAGATGTCCCGTAAAATAACAAAAAACATTATAATTCAACAAAAAGCAGCTTACCTAACTTTCAGCTCGGGCCCTCACACTGTCTCCCTGGGAGTGCATATTCCCATACATACAATAGTTCAATACCCCTGAGGGGCTCTCACTTCAGAAGTACACCAGTGAACTTTACGTACAATGCGACCTCAGAGTACGAGGTGCTTCCTCATTCCTTTTGCGCTTGAATCTACCGCATTTTGCATCTGACAGACAAATTGACGTTCCTGTCCAAGTTGAACCCTGCACAGGGAGCTTTGCTATATATTTCTCCCATGGAGGAAGCGTCGACTCATATCGTTTGTATATATCCTTCCGATAGGCTATTAAACCGCCTGAATTTTCGTTCCTGTTAATCAAGAACTGAATTACTGAAAGCACGCATCTGGAAAGATAGCTTTCAACATAATCTTGGAAAGCCATAATTAATTTTTTATGAAGCGTTAAAAAATCGAAGTGAACCACAATTGACGGACCCTTCGTCATTGATCTACGTACTAGGAATGTGCATAATTTTCCACAACAGAAAAAAATCGGAACGAAAACTTTGGATTACTTCGAAAACTAGCTTCAAAAATACGTTGCGTCCTTTGAAATGTATTTCAGAATCATAAAAGAACCTATACTGGAAAGGATAACCGAGCAGGAAAACTGTTCAAGTTTCCAGCCTGCGGTCGGGATTTTAGTGTTTCTGTGTGGTCGGTGAACTAGATCAACTACACAGAGAGTTGTTGATCGTAAATAGAGGGGATCAACTTCATGGAGCAATAAGATTTTCTCATACATTTCTATAGAAGCTTATCGAAGCTTTTTAAATACAAAATGAATTCATTAAACCAAGCACGGGAGAAAAATTTCTCGTCCCATTTTCTTCTCACTTCTCCATTCGAAGGGGTAAAACTGAACAGTAGCGAGAAGCCCGCAAAATCAATGCCTCTAACCACCAGGATCAATGAGTGGCCGGGCGCAATGATTTACAGGAGATGCTTCATAAAACTGGTGATAAAATATTGGCCAGCCACGACTCCTGAGTGATGAAACCTTGAGCGCTGAATGAGGCCAGCTCGTCATGAAGCTTGAGAGTGGCCATATGACAGGGACAGAAAACTCTGATGGAGGATCAAGCTTACATTCGGCGGCTCCGTGCACTTGAAACGCTGCAGCATTTTTACTTGGGTAGTTGATTAATTTTTACTTAAACATGGGTGTAAGTATCAACCCAAGAGATATTTATCTGATAATAACGTAAGTCAGTGGCACTGAAAGCCCAAGACGGCAGAAAAGAAGACCCTGATAGACAGGCTCACAATTAGCTGCAGCGGAAGAAGCTGCAGCCGCATCAAAATAATATAATGGAAGACAATGACCAATAAAAGGATTCATGAAGGCTCGATAATGTGGTCTTCTCTTGGCAAGGAGCCGCTCTTCTTTGGCCTGGCCAGCTCTGAGCTGCCTAGGGGGACCATTTTCGCTTAGCTAAGCGTTGAATAAAGTGCAAAGTAAAATTAAAAAATAATACATTAGAGCGGATACCAAAATAAAAAATCTGCAAGTTCCGTCCGGCGTTAATAGAAAACAGAAATATTTTTAGCAAATGATGGCAAAAAACTTGCGCATTAAAAACTCAAACAAACCCCGCACGTAGCATAACTTTGCGTGTAACTCGCGAGAAACAACTTGAATGGTGCGCACTACCCCAGTTCAGTTCACGGTGAACGGGGCAAGATAAAAATTGGAATCCTGGCAGCAAAAAGTTCTCAATGACAACGAGCAACGAGGAAACAGCGACAGTTCTCAGGAGCCGAAGAATTTCACGGAAGCGAGGAGGCGACCTCGACGGAAATGACGGCCATGAAGGAAAAGAGCTCCTTGTAATGTTCGAGGCTCAAGTTTTTAGGGGAAGCTTTCCAAAGACAGAGAGCCGCATTAGAACAGTGATAGACTCTGCGAGTGGCCTCATCACCTCGCCCATTGCTATCGAGAATAGAGGGCAGTTCGCCCTCATCATGGCAGCGTAAACTACACCTCAGGATGTGCCGAGTTCAGCAGCTCAGCAAACTCCCCCATGCGATAGCAAAAATTCAAGGTAAACTAGCTCAATTAAAACAAAAATTAAAATATTCATCATAAGATTAATTCCGCAATCGCACTATTGGGTAAACAACAAACAAGCCGCAGAGAATTGAACTAATTCAGTTCCTCATACATAAATGATAGCACTGGGGCCGAATACGCTCGAATGCTGATCAATTCTGAAGCTACAGAAGCCTTACTTGGGCTACATAAGTAACCATGTAGCAGAAGAAAAGTGGTACAAGTTTGGCGCATTAATATTCCATCCAGAATTTATAAAATTTGCTCTGTGATATCGCACAGAAAGTCGGTGAAAATTAAGTTTCGAAGCCTTACATTTTAGCATTTTAGTGTGCACAGCACAATTCGGTAAAAAGTTCAAGCAAGTGACAAGAGTGGGGTGTGATAATGGTAGGAGGTAACAAAAACAAACGAAGACAATGACGCCAGAGATTTGCTCTCCGGTCAGTAACCTCCGCCAGACACGCATGAGGAGAGGGGAAAATCTAACCTGCGAGAATATTATTTGTATACCCATTAATATATAAAATATGAACTCGTTTCTTCAAAATTGAGCGCTCGTATGATTTAAAGTATTTAATGCGAAATATTGTACATAAAAATAAACTAAAACTTATATTCAAGGCTTGACTGGATTTAGGAAAGTTTGAAAAAGTTGAAGTGAAATCATTTGTGCAGTTTGAAAATATTTTTAATGATTTTCATTATCGAAAATATGAAAAGTTTACATTTTTATTTCACGAGTGAAGCATTCTACAATGTTCATTATATGAGTTTGTTTAGAAAACGCCAATACCAAAGAAACAAAAACACTAATAGAAGCAAAAACAATTTTTGCATCAGAAATGTATGAACGCTTCCAACCATGGTGGTCGAAAATATGAACTACAATTCAGGATGCGATTGATGTTGTTTTACCGATAAAACGGGCCCCTGAAAAAGTTAAATCATGAGAACTTTCGAGTAAGCCATCTTCAGTATCTGAAACAAAATTGCACAACGTTCAGTCCGTACAGCAAAAGTCAAATTATGGAGTATGTACTACCCACCTTGTATATTCAGAGGAATAGAAAAATCTTGTTCACAGAGAGAAGTTTTAAATTCGTCCATTGAAATAATTTCTCGTATTTAAGATTTCAACGATCGCAAGATCACAAAATGGTTACATTTTCAACATGAATTGGTTGGTTGTAATCGAATGCGTGATCGCAAGTTCACCGCGAGGAGGGTCGTCATCACCCGGTCGGAGCGAGCTGACATTCTTCTGTGCTCGGCTGAGCGTACAACCGCGTGCTGTGTAGATTAGCCCCAGAGAGCAACATCGCACGCACTCACCACATCAGTGCTGATATGCGACAAAACTTCACAAAAGAGAAAACATATTGTTTGATTTTCGAGGGGAACTTGCAGAAAATTACGCTTAGGTTATTTGGTTTACAAAAGTTCACAGAAAAATTCTGAAGTTGTTTGACATTGATACGATTTTTACGAGTTTATATACGTATATGGTACTTGAAGATACAAAACCTCCATGCAGACTGTTAGGGAAAAAAGTTTTTGAATAGGAAAGTCCGTAGTTTTTCTACGTAGGATGTTTTCTATGAGCAACAAAGGGTATTCGTTTTTGAAAAAAGAGCGTATGGATTTTAACAACGAAACTAATGACTTGCAACGAAAGAAATATTAATTCTGTCGGATACTGCAACAACTAACACTACGTGGAGTAGAAAGTTTCATCATTGTCAGTCTCGCGTTAATGACACGGCGAGGAAGACGAAGAAGTTCAGAACTGACTCAGGTAAATGACTAAGAACATATCAAAGTTAGGAAACAGTTGCGTCGCTGTTTCAAAATGGCAAAGAGTCTCAAGATCTATGATACAATATGAACTACAGATTAGATTATTAGTGAGTTTAAGCGTCCCTTTCCACAACAAAGACGATCTAAAGAGAGGAAGGAGGAAAGCACCATTTAGTATGGAGTTAAGGGAACGCGGAAACATGAACTACAAAGAATTTTCTACAGACACAAGAAAAAATAACAAAACATTGGAAATGACCCCAAAAACAGCAAGAAAAGAGTACCGAAAAGTTAATTTGAGTCTGAAATTTCTTGTCGGATTTCATAAAAACTTGGATACGTAGGGTATTAGCTTAGCACTCGCACAATACAACATTGTTGAAGAAAAGTGAATTGAACGCAACTTTACCGCGGAGGAAGCCTGTACATAAGCCATTAATTTCTGCTCAAAGCACAGTGGGAAAATGAGAGTTGATTTTTCTTTGGGATGAGCACTGTGGAGTGATGAAAGAAAGTTGAGTCTTTTGATGTTCGTGTCGCAAAGAAGATTTATCGCAAGAAATGAGAAACGTTCCGTCCCAGAAAAATAAACATTGTACTAGTAGTAAAACATATAGTCGGATTCCAAATATTTTTATTACTTTTGCGCTAGCACAACTGGAAAACTGCAATTAGAAGAAAAAAGTCATCCAAAGGCTAGGTCACAGTACTGCATGAAAATCCAAAAGTGGACAAAAAATCTGAGACCCGCGATTGATCTTCCAGCAAGATAGCGACCCTTATCGTAAGTTTAATATTTAGCACTTCCAGAAAATAATACCTCAGTTCTTTCATGGCAACGACTAAATCAGGCTAGCATTCTTTTGAAAATTTACGGCAGAGTTGAAAGCCACGAAAAGCAGTCTCCAAAGTATAAGCTTCATAAAGTAGACCATGTTACTAAGATTGGATTACGAGTTAGCACGAGCCTTGCAAACTACAACAAAGACGCGCCCAAGAGAGGAAGAAAGAAGGCACCATTTAGAGTGGAATTAAGAAAACAATACATGGTATCTAAACATAAGATGTGTCCTCACGCCCTGCGCATAGGTTCAGCGAAATGAAAAAAAGTTTATGAGATATGACAAAAATTGAAAAAACTATTGAGTGCTGAAAAAAGACAGCACATAACCAAAAATATGGCTCGTAACAAAAAAACCTCATCTATGTCCACATGGGAAGACTAACACTACTTTATAATTTCTATAGATACAATAGTTGAATCGCACTGATGAGAGCGTGTTATTAAAAAATGGAAAAATATTTCAACAAAAACTTTCCTAAATCTGATAAAAAATTAGCGAAAATAATTTTTGAAACCTACAAATAAATTATTTCATTCTTCAAACATCTAAGCTTTGGGTTCTATTCAGTTTTCCTATTGTACAAATGATTTCAATTGCCGATATTTTGAGACATTTTCTTACAGTGCTTACTCAATTTATTCTCACCTTCTGAAGATGAAAGTTTTTGGCCAAGTTAATGTACTTCGTTTTCAAAAAATGTTGAAATCAGTGAGCTTTAAATAGGGAAAAACGTTGAATTAATAATTACATAAACTCTGGGAGTAGGAGTCTACAATGAGCATCAGAAGAAGGCTATTTCCCGAAGGGCGTTCATAACCAGCCAGTGCATGCTCCAGAAAGAACGACATTCCCCACAATTTGCAAGGAGCGCTGGAGATGAGCTGGACAACTTCTTCTCAGCCTCTTCTGTGCACTTACTCGAATGGTCAGATGGCCACAAGAGCTGATGTGGTGTTTTTATTTCATTCAGTTGCATTCCTGGACATGTCGGGCATCGATGAATCTAGGTGGTCACAGGGCCTTCACCTTCAGACCATATTGTGTAAATTTTGTTGCTTATTGAGCCTCCATTAGCTCCAAGAAATTAACGACGTCGTTCCAATATAATAACAGTATCTTTAACAGCGCTGAGATGGTGACATACACATCAAAACATGTAGGTTTGTAGTATACACTCGTTGATCATTTATGTATAGGAAGTCTTAAAAAATCGGGTACAATTGGCGGTTGAAGTAACGATTCTGAACTGCAACAAGTGTGTGTTTTTTAAGTTGTATGAAATTCCGTAATGTAAAGTTGCAGCAATTTACATCCAGTAAGGGTAGCGGCATAACCAATTCAAAACAATTAATGCTGTATCTTTTCTTCTCATCGATTGCAGCTTAAAGATTTTATTATGTCATTGCAAAAATATCTCAGTAAGTACACTGAGACAAAACTATAAGATAGAATTGGCCATTTGTATTGGAGTCTTTAGTTAGCTCGAAGTAAACGATAGAAAATTAACACCAAAATGATTGGTCTCCTAAACCGTTCTGAGGCAACACCAACGATGAAGGAGGCAACGGACTAAATTATTTTCCGTTGTTTCGAAGATTCTGATTTACGAGAGTCGACACCATGACACTTGTATATTGAATCGCTAAAAACCAAATAGAACAAATTTAACTGTGCCAGTAGAACATTTACGAATGTATAATACTATCCTTGGTAGGAACACACCTCCATGTCCTGAACATATAATAATAGTGAGTAACACCACGATTATTGTGGCACGAAGAGTTCGCTATGATGCACCCTGACACACGTGCAGTCCACCCTGACCCCACCGAATCTCAAAAAATTGTAAAATCATCTAAGTTCGACATATAAAAGAGCACCTGCAAGATGTCGCCGGTGCGGAAGGCGATACCCGCTTGGGCGCAGGGAATGAGGTCGTCATCCAGCGGATCGTAGTCGAATTGCGCCCGCACGAATATCTGCACAAAACGAGAAGAAAAACTATAGAAATATAGGCACTCGAAGTTTCCCTCAGGAATTTATAACACTTAATTGTATCGTTATGGCTAACGACGCAAATTACATCGTCGATGCAAATAAAAAGATAGAAAACTACAGGCGGAGATACTCGGAACAGCTTCTTCGACAACAGCCCACCTGCGAGTGAAAACAGAAAATTAAAAAAATCTTCACGCAATTCTTGGGCAAGGAACGATTCGCTCTCACGCACGGAATGAGGCTTGCAAAATACGTCATGATAAGAAGAGGAAGACTGACACTATGAAATTCCATTCCATCTTGTACGAGTGGAATTACCTATGTAAAACTCAAGCTTAGCTAACATTTGCATATCATGTATTGAACAGCGCTTCGGCCCAGTAAAAAAGACGCAAAACTAAAGACCAAGGCAGGGACGATATTACGTTAGCAGAACGAGACATCGATTGTCTTCATGAGGAATGAAAACCATAAATATGAAAGTTGTTTCCTAGCAACAACAGAGAAGCAATGAATGATCACAATTTCATTTCGAGATGAAAGATAAGAATGTGTTTAAGAAGCGACTAATCAGTGTAGAACTAAATAGATAGTTTTTAAACGCCCATTCAAACTCTCCTCTAGTCCTAAAGAGGATGGAAGACACCGTGTCTCTAAAGCGCAAATGCCCCGGTACGAGAAGCATCAGCCGTCAGACACTTACACACCTCCTTGTGGAAATGTTGCGCGGGAACTTTGGGCCAAATGTCTCCTGCATGTGAACACTTCACCAAATATCTCCTGCTTGTGAACACCATCGCCACATATTTCTACATGTGAAAGATTAGAGTAATCGTTAGTTTTAGCCTCCCTACCCGCAGCAACAAATAAGATCCAAAGAGAGGAAGGAAGAAGGCACCATTTAGTATGGAGTAAAGGGAACGCGGAATCTATGCAGAAAGGGCATAGAAACAGTAAGATGAGAAAGAAGTTCATGAAACATGATAAAAGTTTAAGAAGAAAGTAGTAGGCGCTGAAAAAAAGGACAGCAGTGAACCGAAAAAAGATGGTCCCTAACAAAGCAAAAACCTACTCTATTTTAACAAAAAGAAAGCCAACCTAACTCTCAGCTCGGGCCCTCACATTGGTCCTCTGGGAGTACCAATTCCCATAGATACAATAGTTGTATCCCCCTGAGGGGTTTACATGTGAAAATATCACTAAATATTTCAAAAACTTTATAGCAAGCTCGACGAAAATTATTCATGAACTAAACTGAACTTCATTGCAGACTGCGTGATTCCCAAATCATCGGCAATTTACGAGAAGAAAGACAGTTTTCTAAATGAAGAAGCCCAGGAGCCAATTCGTAATCGTTAGGTTGTCATTGATGAACGATCTCAGCTTTCATTATAGAGGCTCTAATTTTTTTTTATTGAGGAAGAGCAATTAGATGGATTTTCCTGGTTCAAAAGAGAAAGAGAAGTTTAGCTTCATCGTGAAAAAGGCCGATCTTTCGAAATAACTTACGCAACTTATAGGGTCTGCGCTCACAGATACCTTAATCTGTTATGAGAAGGAAATCTCCCAAAGTTGTTTTCATATGATAGCTTGGGAAATAAACTTCTTTAATTATAATAAAGGACTGGCGGTAGGACATAAGACTTTCGCAAAAAAATAATATTATGTTGCATTTTCTTAGCGCAATATTGCGCGAAGTCGTTGGCTCAGCAATATGGAGGTACGACCAGACACCGCTACCAGTGACAGAACCGCCATCTGCAGTGAAAAAGAAATAAATTCAAAACAATAAGGGGAAAGAAAAGAGCGGACACGAGCCCTCGGTCAGCGCCAACTTTTCTTTTCCGGAACCATGAAGTTTTTTGAGTTTTATTTTCACGCTCGCCCGCAGTTATCCGCTCCGACAGCAACACCAGCGGCTGAGGTCACCGCAGGGCGGCACCTCCAAAATAGCCTCTCCAGACAGGAACCAGCAATCGCCTTTTATGGGTGGCGGTCCTTTATGGTTATGGGAGGAAAACTTGGGATCTTCTGTCCTGATTCAGGCGAACTTTGAGCATAAATAGAAGGCAACACAGTGTAGCACATCAGACCTCTTAAGATAAAAGGATGACACAATTACCCACACAGTACCGATCCTCGAAGTTTTGCTTTGTGTGCGCACGCTGACGGCAGGGGCAGGAGGGAGGCGGGGAGGTAGGAGCGTATCCACCATACGGTGTAAAATACATCGGTGAATGCTTTCATAGGAAGAAGTGACGCTCTTGCTCCTTGATAAGGATGCGAAACCAAACGTGAGCGGGTATAAAAAAATTCGCCAAGAAAATGGAATTGTTCGTCATGATGGAGGTAATAGACCTTCGGTCTGGCATTGCTCTATTAATGACAATCAATTGAGAAAGTAGTATAAATTTTCCCAAAAAACGTATAAATTGCAGGTCAGTTGAGAAAAAATAGGAAAACCTAATAAAATACATACTGTGGGATATAAACACATTATGATTAAAAATAGAAAGAGCCAAATTTCGATTAAATTGAACTGCAGAAAGACAAAATATGGATACTAACACATCAGATTGTTCAGCTAAAGAGAAAACTTCCAAATTCAATAATGGCAAGAACAAAAAGATGATAAAACTCACAGAACATAAATCTTCAATTACTATTGAAGGCTTCAAAACAAACCGCTCCAGCTACATGCTATGATTTGAGACCACGCTCATTTCACAAAACTGAGAGTTCACAAAATTGGGCAGGATCTAATTTTAGCATTGGACAAGTTACAAAGTAAACACGTCGCTTGCACAGGCTCAATGGCACAACAAATTTGACTTCTTTGAAGTTCAACAGCTGCATACAGTGCATATGTAATGGATTAACAAATTTGTTACGTGAAGAACTGGCACATCATCGACTTCAAAATATACTTATTTATCAAAAGCAAACATACCGAGTTCGGTAAATCTACGAGAGCAAAAAGTTTAGGTTACTAAATAGTAGAGTCGGCCAGTAGAGTGTTCAGAAACACATCTCTCCTCGGAGAGAGCGTGAAAGTAAACGCGGAATTTCAGTACGCTCGTGGAGTAGGTGAGCATGGACAGGACGCTCTGACAGCACAGAGCACAAATGCCTTTAACATGATCATAAAACGAGGTGGCAGGGATTCGACACATCCAGCAACATGAAGCATCAAAACTGCCAACATAGAAACACTTAAGCAGGCAATTGACAATAACATAGAACAGACAACTCCGCGTACATGGTAAGCTACTAAATTCACAGGTAACCAGCAATACATTAGGGCTTAACGAGCACGAGTTTACAAACAAGGCAATTAAGCAGGTGGGCAGGGGTTAAGCAAGCGTAACGAGAATCAAGCATCATTTAACAGCACAATGACAAAATTTAGCAGATATTGACGCAATATTTTCGGTACGCATAAGAATCAGACACCACAGTCAACATCATATTACGCTGGCAAGGATTGACAAGATAACATAAAACGCCAACAGCATAACAAGAGGAGGGTTAACCTTTTTTACGAGGCTGCAGCGGAGTGACCAATCCTGGATAGCATGGAACAAAACCACAGTAATAGCGTTAAGAGCTAAATGGATAACCTTTTTTAAAGGTCAACAAAGGAAAGGACGGACAAAAACGTACAATACATCATGATCAAAATTAAAGACAGCTGACAAGTTTGCAAACTAATGATTTTAGTGATCATACTAACTTAGTTGTATCCTACAATGCCCTTCAAAATTAAGTTCATAAAGAGACAGTGACGCATAAGAATTTATTACGCAAAAAGAAACGTTGTAAAGAGCTGAATTTTTCAGTGTTATTGGATATTTAAAATGAAAAAAGTAAATGAAAGAAAGTGCGTATGTCAGAACACGGCAGAGATAAACAGGGCGCAGCGACTCCGAATTGATGCCCTGAGGGAGCGCCCTCGGCCGGAGTTGGTCGAGATTTGAGTCGTTCTGTGACGGCAACGGTAGTTTGAGAGGGTAGTGGCAACATAAAAGGGTCGTTGTGAGCAGGTAGTGGTGACACAGTAGTGACCATATAGATAAGTAGAAAGGGTAGTGGTAACGTAAAAGGGTATTGTGACCATATAGATAAGTAGAGAGGGTAGTGGTAATATAAAAGGGTAGTTGTGACCATATCGATAAGTAGAGAGGGTTGTGGTGGCATAAAAAGGGTAATTTAAGAGGATCATGGTAATCTAAGATGACACTAGTAACTTGAGAGATTAATAATAATTTAAGAAAGGAATAATAATTGAAGAAAGTAATGGTAAATTAAAATATGGTAGCAAAAGGGTAATAGTAATTTGAGAAGGTAATAGTAATTTAAGAGCTTAAGGGTAATTTCAAAGGGTAATAGTAACTTCGAAGATTAATGATTATTTGAGAGAGTAAAAACACATAACTTCGAAATGGTGAACGTAATTTAAAAACGTAGTAATGCATAATTTGACGGGATAATCGTAATTTAAAATGACGATAATAATTTGAGAGGGTAATACATTTGGGAGAGTTATAGCGGTAATTTGTGAGCGTTAAATCAGTAATTTGAGAGGGTAATAACAATAGTTTGAAAGGGTAATGGACATGGTTTATTAAACGTTATTTAAAAAATGACTTGAGTGAGGCCGAATTGCACATTATTTTGCTCGAAATAGCGACGAAGCATTGAGACGAGTATCATGTCTGTTCAACAGGCCATCGTGAGTAATTGAAGGAATTAAAACAGATATCAACACGGCCCTCCACGACTCCAGAGGTATTTTTCGATACAATTCACGGGGAAATCACGCGACTTTTTTAATTCGCTGAGCAGCATTAAAAAATAATCTAAATTAAATAACGCTTCTACTTAACATTTATTTCTCTGTTGCTCAGCGGCATTCTTCTCTCAGTTGACACGGGCAACGTAAGGGACTGAGAAGGCAACTAAGCTTTTTGTCTGAATTGAACTCTTGAATGATTAATTCAAAGTATAGAAGCTTTACAGTGCTTTGCAAGAGCTGCTTTTAAAAATATAATTATACTCTTCACTGTAGGGGTACGATCGTGTTGACGATTTTGGCTTTTTTCTTTTTTGAAACTGAAATTTTGATATTGGAAGTTATTGAAAATATCAGTAACCGTATAATAGTATACGTTTTAGAGCTTCATCTTTTTAATTTATTTTAGCAGACATCATAGGAGTTCAGAACGTTCAACTTGCCGAGTTAGAAGCCACCCAATGTTGCTTCTAACTCAAGAATGAAAAAGAATACTGAGACCAGTGGAAAATGTTTCCATATTTTTCCAATGTGAGTCACTGGCAACTATTACTTTGAATTGAAAGGTGACTAGGTGTATTAGCAAGAGTTATCTTGTCATGTCATTTGCGCAGCTCACACCGCTCTCTACATGCGCCCATCTGATCGACTATAGTTTTCAATTCAGTCTTCACACAGCCGGTTTCGTGCCTCATAATGGCAGGTTCTTTTCTCGGGGCTCATTCGAAGTTTGTACTGACAAACGATGATTAGAGTTTAGTTTATATCAGTGCTGCAATAAGACCCGACAGCATTCCATAACAACAAGAGACATAAAGCGTCGTGAGACCACAGTCGCGGATTTAGACTCGCTATGAATGTATTGGCCAGCACGCGCGCTCCAGATTGCGATCCAATAAAAGGGATTAAGAGATCGGCGACCTCAGACGCGGCAGTTAATTGTTCTGCTTCGGGATCAAAGAGATTACGGGAAAATAATGATACTGCCGTGCAGATTCCTCGCAATTGGTTGTGCAAAAATGATGTGTATCCAGGGACAATTCGAGTTATGTAATCCATAACAGAAGCATAATTTCCAGAACGGAATTAAATTGGAAACATTCGCGTGGATAGATAAATCAAGCATCTAACTTTACGGAAATTTGGAACACTATGTAAAAGTTTCGTATTCCACATACGTGCCGCGGGCTAAATTTATTTGAAGGTTTATTCTTCAGTGGCGACAAAGCACGCTTTAAAAAACACAACAGCAATTCAAACGAGTTCCTCAAAAGCAAGAGTAAAGATGCGCACACCTCCTTACGGTGAGAATGTGCTTGAACGATTCAACCCAAGTCAATGTGGCCGTCTTCTTCCTGCATATCGCAGTTCATTTGGGTCGGGTTATGGTCGTCCACGCTAACGCGCAGGCAGCGTTGCAAGTGATAGAACTGCAACGCTCGCGGCAGCACAGTGCATCTTCGCACCCCAGACCAGCATTCAACAGCCGTCATGTCCACACTCTGGTTCGGCCTCACCCAGCGCAGGAAGGCTTTGTTCAATTCGGCGCCGCTCCGCTCACGGGGAAGAACTCCGACACCAAAAGGGTAGGAGGAGCAACAACACTTTTTCGCTCGCAAGTTTTCTCAAGTGCTGGAGCTCCTCAACTTGAAGAACTTATGAAGAGCAGCTCGAGAGGCCCTGGACAGATGCGACTAATGTCAGGGCTCATTTTTGCATCCTCGAGCACTTGCCTGGTCGTCTGAACATCCTTTGTTCCGGCGCAAGAAATATTCGTCCGAGTGAAGTGCGCGACACAATGGCTCTCCCCCTAGCAGCCTTGAAATTTGGCGAACAAAATAATGAAGTACAAACATACTTTTTTTCGTCACTTTCAGTGATAACTCACATGAGTGTACACTTCGGTGCGACTGAACACAAAATGGAGGCATTTTGAGCAGAGAAGAGCTTCCAGAGCAGACGCAAAACGCCTAATAACTTCAGGAATGATGTAATCCGTTCATCACTTATGGGCACGAAAAAAATGCGTAGCTGACACATGAAAATGGCATGAGAACTTTCACCTCTGCGGAAAAAGATATTGCAGTAAAATAGAAGTAACAGAGTAAAAAGTACAACGTACCCTAAAAATGAGCATTGTTATGTAACACGTATATCCAAAAAATGAAGATCATTTCATAGAATTAAACTGAGAGCTCTTGCAAAACAGAGTGTGATAAACACGACAGACTCCAATACTGAAAGTTGGGTGACGAATCTACTCTAATTGAGCTATTATTTCCAGGAGCTGAAGGACGATAGCGATACATTAAATTGCAATGAGAAAATCATTATGGGTTTTTTATTTAGACACATTACACAGGTTTTCATTTTAGCGTCACTCATTTAAAAAAAAAACATATTGACTCGTTTCTTGAGTTATTCCATTTAACATCGACACCAGAAATAAATTTTGAGCTCAGTGTGAGCAATGATGTCTCGTTTGTAGCTTAATTAAGAAAAAATATTCAATTCATCTACGAACACTAATGTGAGTCCAGAAATTTGTTCAATTCTACTAAGACAACTACACATCGTAGACATCCTACGAGATTAGGAAGCTTCGAACAAGTGTTGAGCACCCATTTTTTTCAGAAAACGACGTCACTGACAACGCTACTACATCTAGTATATCTTCAAGGGCGTTAATTGCACCCAAAATAAAGCTAATCCTATTTTTGCCTCTCTTCAACAAAATTACTGTACATAATTTTCTCGAAAAAGTATCTATCTGAGCTTGCAATATCCAACGAATAATTATGACGCTGCTAACACTCCAAAATGAAGAAAGGAGACCTAAATCTTCCCGAATTCAAATCAAGTGAGCCAAAACAGTGATTTTTGACGAGTACTTAATGACACGAGCCACGAACATAAAAAGTACGACCAGCGAGACGGACATGACTTGCGAGTAAACCAATTATGCGGTACTAAGGGTACGACTGCGAGAATGGGCACTCCTCCTGAGTAAGGGTATGGGCTCGCGAGGAAGGGTACGACTGCGAGACTGGGTGCTGCTTCCAAGTAAACACACGACTACTTAGAGTACGACCAGTAAGGAGCACAACTCTCGAGAAGAACCCAACTCATGGACAAGTTAACACCCCCTGTATGGGTACAGCTCACAAGTAAAAGCGAAACTAGTAATATAAATAACATTATTATCATTATTATTATTATTTTTATTTTGTAACCTAAAGACTATCAAGCCACTATAGAGACGATCTCAATACAACCCTGAAAGCGTACCATATAGTAAGGACCATATAAAACGGAGAGTTTAAGCATAAGTGTGTTCCCACACAGAATATCCTGCGCATAGAAATAGCAAGTTAAAAAAGAAGGGGAAGAAAAGATAAAGAATCAATACCTAAGAAGTCATGAAAACTGATAGAAGCAAAGTGGGCTCGAGAAACAGACGTCCTGAAGGCCCATCTATAGCTGAGGTATCCTGGCAGTATCTCTCCTGGATGCGAGCACTGCCAGCCAGCGTAGGACGCACGCGTAAGGTTCCTCTCGGTTGACAAAATAATTGTTTTAAGATCAAACTTCTCCGTCATGAGGGGGCTCTTAAAGCAGTTTCATCCCCGTTGTGTCGCTGCCATGCCGTGAGGACGGTTTTCTTTACAGCTCATATTTATCAGAGTCTGCACTTGACGCACTGACGCACTATGCATCCACTTTAATTGCAACAAGAAAATTCCTTTCAAGACCAGTCTGCCTCCCTCATACCTGAACAAAAACTCAGCTTGAATGCGAAACAGGGTTCCACGTCTGAATCACAGCCAGAATACTGAGCAATAGCAAAAATTTAGTATTTAAATATTTTCACATAATTTTCGTTTGTAATGCGAGTTTTCTAATTTTTACTCGACATTGATTAAATCAGACAAAATGTAGTTATTGAAAAAAATGCATTCGCTTGTTTAGACAATAGACAGTATTGTTTTGCTTGAGTATAACTTGTTACACTCGTTCGAAGCAGCCAAAAACGATGAAATGAACATACGATTTTAATGTAGGAATAAATCTCAAGGAGATCCTTATTTTTATTTGATTCTTATTCACATATACTCGGCATACGTAGGACATAGAACACAACATCTGCGTTGAGACTGCTGTCAGTGACGTGTTTTACAACAAGACGGTAATGATAACTGGTTATAAGTTAGTGTCAGCCTCCCTTACCACAACAAAGATGTTCAAAGAGGAAAAATGGAGACACCATTTATTATGGAGTTAAGGAAACGCGCAATCTATGCACAAGGTGTGTTCCCGCACAGGATCCAGTGCGCATGAAAACAGTAAGTTGAGAAAGAGGGTTAGGAAACATGATAAAATTCGAAGATAAAATAAGGGTACTGAAAAACAGGATAGCAGTGAACCAAAAAATGATGGTCCGTAGCAAAAAAAAATATACCTTATTTCACCAAAAAAGGATTACCTAACTCTCAGCTCGGGATCTCACATTTCCCCCTTGGGAGTGCTTATTCCCATAGACGCAATAGTTGTATCCCCCGGAGGGGATCAAGACAAGAAATACAAGAATGAAGAACTTAGATAAATTTTATTGAAGACGCTCCGGTAAGTCGGTGGCGCGCAACAATGGCCTCGCCCACGAGTGAGCAACAAAAACAGGACAAGCAACAAGGCTTACTTAGTTGAAAAATAAATCTACAACATCCACCAACAGGTGCTGCTGATTCTGTAGTTCCGGATCTATAAGAGTAGCTCTAATTTTCCAAAGTACACGCACTATAGTACACGCACTATAGTATAACCTCAATCTTCTTCCACGCGTTAACGTACCCTACACGTCTGACGAAGCTCGCTAAGTCAAGATAGGTTGGAAGACAATAACCACCCCACGGTACAAAGCTGAGGCGTTATTTACGCTACTCTATCCCCGGTAATCAATAAAATTGATTACATGAACTGAGAGCTAAACAGCAATTTACTGGAACTGGGGAGTAATTCACGAATTCTCTCGATTACAGACCAAGAAGCAGACCAAAGCTTACCATAGCACTAAATTTTGGAGGACTTACGACCGGAAGTGTAAAATCAAAGCAACAGTACGTTCGGGTAAGTTCGGATGCACGACCATCGTTTTGGCAGTAGCAGTTAAATTCACGCTTGCTGCACTCCGCAATCCATCGCGTACGCACGAATATTTCATTAGATATTTAAAAATATTGCATTCTACATTTTATTGATTGGCATAGCAGTATTGACTCGCATAAAAGATCGATATTCTATTCCAGAGAGTTATTTCTAGATGTAAGCTTCCTCTTAGCAACGCTAGAGGTTTCAAAAATGTTCGCTAAAAATATCATTATACAGTTTCAATAGAATCGCGTGGGAATTCTACTTCCTCTATCGAGTTAACTTCAAATAATTGACATGAAGACAGAATCTATCGCACAAATGGTAGCTTCTCTTTCAAGACTAGAAGTTTTTCATTCAATACAAAATGAAGTCACGTCGCACGCACACTCAGCAAGGCGATCACAATACGAAGGAAGAGAGGCGGCCTGATCTAACACTCCAGACTCGCGCAGACAAGCAGCACCAGCAATGGCGAATTTGACGCCAGCTCCAAGTGGGTTTCCACGCTGATCCGCACCTGGAAACTCGTGGTATTTCTCTCTTCATATTGGGCTGGACTGGAATTACGCGTTTTTCACAACTTGACGAGAAATAAATAAGAGACACTGATAGCGATTCCGAATAAGCCGCTTCTGGCTTCAAGCTAAACATCCAACCTCAGTGAGTAATGAATTCACAAGAGCTCACTCACAACCACGCGGGTTATAGCAACAAAAACTGTCGTAGATGCCAAAATTTGAGCGGAGGCATTATACTACGCGGCAACTGAATGGTAGGTTATTATTAATTCGAGCGCAAACTGCACCCTCCCGCACGCCCAGCAATAAGCAGGTCCAGGCGCGCACAGGAGGCGGCAGCGAGAGGGCGGGCGCAGCCAGAGGGACGCTATCGAGCGCAGCCCCGGCGTTATGAGCGAGCCAGCGCCCATAAACGTCGCTACGTTTGCTGCAATGTGTCCAATAAGCCAAAGCGATCGCCGATGTAGAAATTTTTATTGTCGCCAAAATCTTAGATAAAAAAGAAGCAGACAAATGTAAAATACTCGTATTGAAAAAGATACAATGATGGTTTCAGCAAAATGTGAACGAACGTTCGATGATACGAGAGGCAAAGAAACAGAAGGAAAAAGATTTGATTTTTGCCAAACCAAGCAATAGAATTATAAATTGAATGAACAGACGAAGTAAAACTGTTACTATCACTCGAAAGCGGAGCATAAAAGTTTTCTTCGTCGAGGGAATCATTTTGCAGCCGCCTCAAGATATCGAGGCGAAGCTGCAGGACGAGATGGGCCCCTGACAAGCATCGCTAATTCTGTGAGGTTTACTGAACTCATAAGTGGTATTTTACCCTTGAATTACATATGCCTCACAGCATCACTCAAAGCTGCAAACGCACTAGTCCTGAGGCAACTGTTTATGAGTGCGCTCTTCAAACAATTAACTCAGTACGTCATGATTACTAAAATACAATCATCAATCATTAAAAAAAGTAAAAAAATAAATAATATATTTATTGCATGTGGAAGAAGTTTGTTTACATTAATTTCTAGGACAGATCGCATGAACAAATGAATAATGTAAATAAAGCAAGCTAAAAGTATGAAAGCATTTCCTAACACTAAAAATAACTTCGAGAACTCAAATAAC
Organism: Morinoia aosen; assembly: GCA_030386875.1. Taxonomy (NCBI): domain Eukaryota; kingdom Metazoa; phylum Arthropoda; class Malacostraca; order Amphipoda; family Talitridae; genus Morinoia; species Morinoia aosen. Next base: position 26,946,035 of record CM059559.1, read on the forward strand.
TACAATTTACAGTACAAATACATTATACCACGAGATTTCCCAACTTATTTTTACTCGAATCTAACAAGAATTGCCCAACTTCGCCTCTGAAAATATGAACTTTCTTCAAAAATACCAATTCATTCTCTTGGATCCCAGCGGCAACTGCAGAGAGCAAGAATTGCCCTCATGAGGAATTCAGCCTTCACTCTGCACTTAGCAAGCTTGAACTTTTCCACCAGAGAAGAATTCATCTTAGAGCGTCTCAGAGCTCTACGAAACTCGTGTTGACGAGCCACTTATCCTTCCGTCATCCCCGAGGGCAGAACATACTTTTTCGTTCTCGTTAGCATTTTACCTTATCGTTTTCCGTAGAATTTATAAATACATTTAGTCGTCCTCTTTTCTGGTCATTAAAATTGAAAGGGTTTACAATTTATTCAATATTTTCTATAAGTCTTTCAGACGACTGACTTGCTCTTCCATTTAGCTGTAGCTCAGTCGTCATTTATGTCTGAAAATATTACGGTGGAGACATTAATGACAAGTTATTTGCTTGGCCATTGGAGAACAACGTATAATTCTCGCAAAATGCTACTGCATTAATGTATTCATTTGAAAAGTAGCCTAGCAAGACAGCTTCACCAGACGTATGTGTTATCGGAGTGAAAAACTGAAGAAGTAATACAAGCATACTCCGAAACATGAATCATGTTTTTGATCGAAGCCCGACGATTGAGGAGACAAAATATAAGGAACAATTCAGAGTCGTCGGATTCGCCGAAGCAGCGGTATTTGATGTCGCCTGGCTGCAGCACAGCGCCTTGCTGAGGAATGTGGACAGACCGATAATAAAGGACGCCATACGTGCTGCTATGACGCCTCATATTTAATGTAGCGCAAAGCATGACACAATTGTTATACAAATTGTCAAAGGCAACTAGTTTATGAGGTGAACCATCTCCCTCACTAATGACGAGAGGACAGAACGCGGTATTTCAATTCAATGCGTTAGAGAAGAATACTTCGTGAGAAATTCGGCCTCAAGAACACGTAAAACTAGAAAACGAGCAAATAACATATGAAATTTCCTCTGAAATTTGACCCAAACCTAGAATTTCATCACTCATCTCATGAAGATGTGATGGTAAGATCACAGTCGCTTCCGGTCGACGAGGTCGCAGCGGCAATAAGACATGAAAGCGAAGAAGAGGCTTCATCAGAGTAATACAGTGAACGCTGCGGAGGCTTTATGAGGGAGACAATATCTCTCAGGACAGACGCCAGTCGGTCTTTAGCCTCGATGGAAAGGCAGGGGCTGCGGCAGTAGATGTTGTTGCATGCACACAGCTGCAGTGAGGCTGTGGTGACGTAGTGACCCCCAAATTTCTGAATCAAAAGTAGAGACACGCTGAAATTTTGTGCTCAATTGCTGTTGGAACTGAGATACATTGTTGATACTAAGCAACACCGGCTGCAGATATTACAGCGACTGAAGCTGCTCCAACAAATGCTGCTGCTGCTGCCGCCACCCATGCAATGCTGCTACAGCCTTAGCCAGAGCAGACGACAGCTCACGATGCAGGACGCTCATTCTGAAGGTCTTATCGGATTCCTCAAGACTTAATTAAACAATAGTCGAGGTTCCTTGTCAGCCACTGAAATTTGGTCGGAAATAAATTCTCGGAGGCTATTAATTGAACATCTTCTCGAAATACCACAGCAAAAATGAAAATGCAAACTGCTGTGGCAAAAACGCTACATTTTATCTTAGTTTCGTTATGCTGACGGAATAAAAAAATACATCCCAATAGAGTGAGAGCTGCTTCACAGCGTCTGGTTGGCTAGTAACCTCGAACGAAAACGCGAGTTTTTCTGCAAAAAAACGGAAAGAAACAAAAACTAAAAGCATCCAACTAACTAAAATGTAAACCTTAAGTCGTCCTGCTGTATGCATACTCCTGCAAGCAGTGTTGCTGCTGCTGCGGCAGGTAGTTGGGGTTACTATTGAAGAACACCAGTTCCTCTACAGTAAACTGACAAGGGCGGCCACTAACAACACACCTCCGTTGAGTGCATGCTCAGGCACCCTACAGAGGCTAGAGGTGAGCCATGCCCCCAAGACGCATTGCAGAACGACCCGCTTCAGCGCACCCCGTAGAGCAATACAAGCACAATTATGGTATACACAGCACAGGCGCACTGCAGAATTGAAAAATTGGAAAGGAAGCGTGAAACACAACACTAAGAGGCTCGCTCACTGTCCGTATGGATACGCGCAGCAAAGAAAAATCCACTCTTAAGCGTTTTCTTTCATTTACCTATACAAAAAAAACAAGCTATTTTATTTTGACCGAACAATCAGTCAGTTCGTTCACGTGACAGAATCGCGTACCGAAAAATATAAAAAAAATTTGAACGATTTTACAGAATAAGATTAGGTTAAAAAAATTAGTTTGAGCTTCCCTAACCGTAACAAAGGAGATCCAAAGAAAGAAAGGATGAAAGCATCATTTAATTTGGAGTTAAGGGAACGTGAAATTTGTACACATGGTGAGTTCTCACACAAGATCAACTTCTGACTCGCAGAGAAACCGGAAGTTAGAAAAAAGGCTATGAAAGAAGAGAAAAGTTGAAGAAGAAATTAGACGTGCCAAAAAACAGTACAGAAGTAAACCGAAAAAAATAGTCGCAATCGAAAAAAAGAAACATACAGAGTCCGTAACGTATCTGAGGACACGTATATTTTTGTAATTTAAACTAACCCGGTAATAATTAATGTATTTTTATATTTCAGAAGATCCCACGGCAGATGCTACTATAACTAATGAAATAAATAGACACGCTGTGAGTAATAGTGTCTATGAAAGCTAAACACAGCAATTTAGAAATTGCAAGATTTCTAAAAGTCGTCAGATATTTCGTTTGCAAAGTTGGAAAGAAGCTGAATGAAGACAAGGGAGATGAACTGGCCACGAGCAAGAGAAAACAGCATTGTCTACGCTCTGACTCATTCAGAACATCTGAGTTTGTCAGAAGAATGCATGATTTTCGGTGTTAGCAGTGAAGGGCACATCATGCCTCCTGCCTCCTCATTTTTTTTCACCAGGCCTTTAAAATCAATGCAGATACCTATGTCGAGACTCTACAAATCACTGTTCAGCCTTGGATAGACAGCGTAGCCAATGGAAGGGGATATGTCTTCCAACAAGATTCGGCTCCATCCCATACAGCTCTCAAAACCCAGGATTGGATGGCCGAGAATTTTCATGATCATGTCACAGCAAACTTATGGCTTACTAACTCAACAGAACTTTAATCCTTTGGATTATTACGTGAGGAGCGTCGTTGAAAAGGAAGTTAATAAGTATCTCCATAACACCACATACTCTCTGTTGGAATAACTCGAGCAATGGAGGAGATGAATAAAGACCACGTGATCAAAGCTTGCAGTCATTTTCGGACTCGAATTGAGTCGGTGATAGAAGCCGAAGGAGGATATAGTGAATAAAACGTAAATTAATATTTTATTTATTTGTTTTATTACAAGGAATTGAAAGTCTCAACAATAATTTAACAGTTTCATTCTTTGTTTTTCTAAAAGTGTGTAAGGTGTCCTCAGATACCTCACGCCCGCTGAATTTTATATTAACAATAAAAAGGCACGCCTGACTCAGATCGGGATCTTACATTCTCTCCGTGGGAGGGCGTTTTACAATAAAGAAAATTCATCACTGAGCTAAGTAGAGAGGCGCGATGCTAAGATCGCCCATGAAAGAGCCATTAGGAAGCTCGAAATCTTGTTTTAGCATAGAAATAGGCCATCAGCGCCGCATGCAAATTAGGTTTGTAAGCACATTTCTACAACGAACACGGCAGGATGCCCTGCTCCGCCTGGAGTGTTTCCAGCTGCGCACCGCGCCGCGTCTCCGTGCTGCAGGTGTTGGGCTCACGCTGATCTCAAGCCCACGAGAGTGAAAACCGTTTATTTCTTCTAAGCACTGAGAAGCGATACTGTAAATATGCATCAATGGAAAAAACCGGCTAATGGCTACTAAAAATTTTAAATTTTTGAATACGGCGATTTGACATTCCAGTATTTAACAGTAACGAATTGCAGTTCAAATAATACATAACCTATTATTAAAACAAGAAAGCGTGCGTTTATTTTCTAGGCAGTGAAATAATTCAGTCAGTTCAAAATAAAGATTACAATAAATAATACTTTTAAAATGAAATGTCCAGCAAGTCATGAAATTCTTCTGTATTGCCACTCTATATGTTAAAACATTATTAATTACGAATGATGATAGCAGATTCACGGAGAGCACTGACTGATGAGATAATAAAATTTCAATAAATTTTCCTCCAACAAGGACCAAAATTTCAAACAACTCTCAAATAGGTTTCAATGAACTCTACAGATTTGAGGACAATTAGCCTCGCGAAGCACCAAACTGATTATAATGAGACCAGCAAACAGCACAATGATGCCGCTAGAGTGTTTGCATCAGGAAAGGTCCTGCGCAAACACGAATCACGAAAGCAAACACGAAACAAAGGGTGTTCAGATGTTCTAAAATAGCCTTCATGGCTTGCGTCACGTCTACGTTAATAATTGTTACAAATAACGAAGCGGCTGTCGGTAAGCGAGCTTGCCTACGATCATGAAGCTTCAATGCAACGACAATGAAAACATGTGACATAGTTTATCGCATTAGCTTCTAAAAAATACCGTAAAGATGCAAAAATGGAAAAAAACGAGCGCTTATCATGTCACCCTGTGGCTTCTGAGGGAATATAACCATGAACTAGCGATCATTGGCATCTGCTATTCAAGGAAAAACAGGGACAACAGACACAACGTCTTCCGTAATTCGGCAACATTTGGGCTATTTTAACGCAAGTTTTGTAAAATTTACAGCTGAAAGATTTATCAAATTCAGTCATATATCAACTGGAACCAAACGCGATTCTTGGAAATTATTCAATAAAAAACTGGAAGGCATTTTTAAATAATCAGTTCTAACACTGGAAAATGTGGGATAGAAGTATTTTCGAAATAGGAGATAATGAACTTCAATCCCGGGTACAATCAGGTGTGTCCTTAAGTTGTCTTGTATTGAATCGCATTAAGCTGAGTGCGCTTAGCAGTGTAGACTTTGAGACAAGTTTGTAGATTTTATTCTCGAAGATACTCTAAGTCAGGCTTTTGCTTTAAGCTGTATTGCCTTTAGAACTCACGGATCTCCTACTATCCCAAAAGCGTTTACCCATCCATCAGAACCCGAGCTGTTATTTTTCTCCACATCAGAGCGGTAACCTTTCTTTTATCGTTAGAGCTGTTACCGTCCTCATTCCCCGAGCTGTTACTGTCCTCATTCCACGAGCTGTTACCGTCCTCATTCCCCGAGTTATTACCGTCCTTATTTCCCGAGCTGTTACGTCCTCATTCCCCGAGCTGTTACCGTCCTCATTTCCCGAGCTGTTACCGTCCTTATTTCCCGAGCTGTTACCGTCCTCATTCCCCGAGCTGTTACCGTCCTCATTCCCCGAGCTGTTACCGTCCTCATTGCCCGAGCTGTTACCGTCCTCATTGCCCGAGCTGTTACCGTCCTCATTGCCCGAGCTGTTACCGTCCTCATTCACCGAGCCGTTACCGTCCTCATTCCCCGAGCTGTTACCGTCCTCATTCCCCGAGCTGTTACCGTCCTCATTCCCCGAGCTGTTGCCGTCCTCATTCCCCGAGCTGTTACTAACGTCCTCATCATCTCCAAAGCTGTTACCGTCCTCATCATCTCCAGAGCTGTTACCGTCCTCATTCCCCGAGCTGTTGCCGTCCTCATTCCCCGAGCTGTTACTAACGTCCTCATCATCTCCAAAGCTGTTACCGTCCTCATTCCCCGAGCTGTTTACGTCCTCATCCTCCGAGCTGTTACTGTCCTCATTCCCCGAGCTGTTACCGTCCTCATCATCTCCAAAGCTGTTACCGTCCTCATCATCTCCAGAGCTGTTACCGTCCTCATTCCCCGAGCTGTTGCCGTCCTCATTCCCCGAACTGTTACCGTCCTCATTCCCCGAGCTGTTACCGTCCTCATTCCCCGAGCTGTTACCGTCCTCATTCCCCGAGCTGTTACCGTCCTCATTCCCCGAGCTGTTACCGTCCTCATTCCCCGAGCTGTTACCGTCCTCATCCTCCGAGCTGTTACTGTCCTCATTCCCCGAGCTGTTACCGTCCTCATTCCCCGAGCTGTTGCCGTCCTCATTCCCCGAGCTGTTGCCGTCCTCATTCCCCGAGCTGTTACCGTCCTCATTCCCTGATCTGTTACCGTCCTCATTCCCCGATCTGTTACCGTCCTCATTCCCCGATCTGTTACCGTCCTCATTCCCCGAGCTGTTACCGTCCTCATCCTCCGAGCTGTTACTGTCCTCATTCCCCGAGCTGTTGCCGTCCTCATTCCCCGAGCTGTTACCGTCCTCATTCCCCGAGCTGTTACCGTCCTCATCCTCCGAGCTGTTACTGTCCTCATTCCCCGAGCTGTTACCGTCCTCATTCCCCGAGCTGTTGCCGTCCTCATTCCCCGAGCTGTTACCGTCCTCATTCTCCGAGCTGTTACCGTCCTCATCCTCCGAGCTGTTACTGTCCTCATTCCCCGAGCTGTTACCGTCCTCATTCCCCGAGCTGTTGCCGTCCTCATTCCCCGAGCTGTTACCGTCCTCATTCTCCGAGCTGTTACCGTCCTCATCCTCCGAGCTGTTAACCGTCCTCATCCTCCGAGCTGTTACCGTCCTCATTCCCCGAGCTGTTGCCGTCCTCATTCCCCGATCTGTTACCGTCCTCATTCCCCGAGCTGTTACCGTCCTCATCCTCCGAGCTGTTACTGTCCTCATTCCCCGAGCTGTTGCCGTCCTCATTCCCCGAGCTGTTACCGTCCTCATTCCCCGAGCTGTTACCGTCCTCATCCTCCGAGCTGTTACTGTCCTCATTTCCCGAGCTGTTACCGTCCTCATTCCCCGAGCTGTTGCCGTCCTCATTCCCCGAGCTGTTACCGTCCTCATTCTCCGAGCTGTTACTAACGTCCTCGTCATCTCCAAAGCTGTTACCGTCCTCATCATCTCCAGAGCTGTTACCGTCCTCATCATCTCCAGAGCTGTTACCGTCCTCATCATCTTGAAAACTGTTAACGCCCTCATCCTCCGAGCTGTTACCGTCCTCATCATCTCCAAAGCTGTTACCGTCCTCATCATCTCCAAAGCTGTTACCGTCTGTACTGTTACCGTTAAAAGCTTGACAGCACTGATAACTTCAAATGTTAAGGAGAAATGATCCAATGAATAAAATTACGCAATACACGTTCTAAAAATCACGTTTATAATTGTTAAATGAATTAGGGGCCACAAATTTGGTTCAACTCAGAAAAAAATATATAATGTTGCCCAAGCGTTTCGCAAACTAACACAAAAAAGACTGCGATAGAAAGCCAGAAACCCTCTCCTGTATCAGTGATGAACGCATGCCTACAACCATAGAAGTGTCATCGAACTTATCTCAAGGAGATGATGACCAACGACAGACAGTATTTGCTCTCTGATCTGCAACCAGAAGACAACTTTTCGTCAAATCGTGTTCTAAATTTGCAGGACCGTTGTCCCAGCAGGCGCCGCAACAAGGCTGAGGACGAAAAGATCTCAGACAACATGCGCGACAAAGGCGGGCAGAGCGGAGGGCAAATACGGACCAGGAGGCAGCAGAGCTACGGCAAACATGCAAGATGAGCTCCAAATTTCGTGACACATGACAAATGCTCTTCACAGATATTGGTGAGACAATCTAAGTAAAACTTTGTTTTTAAGCCAAAATCAAGCTAATGAACTCTTTGAGGTTATAATCAATAGCTGTTTTAGAGACCAGAGCTTTCCTCCAAACACAAAAACTTGAAACGAAAATTCAAGTAAAAAATTAAATTACGAGAGAGATAATTAACATCGCTGAAAATCGACGATGCGACGACGGGCCGCGATTCAAAAATACGATGAACTAACGAAGCTCGGGTCTCATTTTTTTTTGGTAATCAGTTTAGTTGACCAAGCACGCAATGCGAAATGTACTCAACGAAAAGGACATAGGAAGCCAACACACGTTCATTCATATTTCAAATTGATATTTCAACCATTTAAAATAGTCAAAAAGTGAAGGAAAATATGAAGAATATAACTGGTACTATTAAGATAATACCTGGAGCCAACCTTTTCATCGTATTCTCAGTAAGACGCCTTAAAGATTTTTTAGCATTTTCAGAAAAAAAATTCCCAATAGTATGGCAGCAGTTCTAAGGAAAGTTCGTCAAATTCATTTTTGATCTGAGAAAGATGAGGTGCACACAAATCTCGCTTCCGAGTATTGCTTGCTGCTACAAACAAATTACTGAAGCTTTGAAGTGTTCAGGTCTCAGAAATAATTCTACAGGCCGTCCACGTTTAGATTAGAGATTAGATTATAAGTTAGTTTAAGCCTCCCTAACCGCTGCAAAAATAGAGCGTATCGAAGAGAGGAAGGAGGAAGGCACCATTTAGTATGGAGATAAGAAAATGAGGAATCTATGCAGAAAGGGCATAGAAACAGTAAGATGGGAAAGAAGTTCATGAAATAAGATAAAAGTTGAAGAAGAAAGTCAGAGGTGCTGAAAAACAGGACAGTAGTGAACCGAAAAAAGGTGGTCCTTAACATAACAAAAAACATTTTATTTCAACAAAAAGAAGGCCTACCTAACTCTCAGCTCGGGCCCTCACATTTTTCCCCTGGGAGCGCTAATTCCCATAGATACAATATCTGTATCCCCCTGAGGGGGCCGTCCACGTTTATACGGCATCGTTTGAGAGCATGCGAGGCCATCGCTCGCGCCACTCCGTGCTATTGCGATTCTCTTCCAGTGTCCAATGAAAAGCGTTATGGAGTCACAGGAACGCAGGAGAGAAAGCTGGTAGAGTTATGCTATGCAGATATTGTGCGCTTCTGTGTGGAATATAAGTTTCTACTCGCCGTTTAATTTGAGGAATAGCTAAGAGGACTAACCATAAAACAACACTCGACACAAACTCATTAATGGATAAACCATAAAACATCAATGAAACCTATGATCGACAAACGTGAGAGTAAGAAAGATTACTGAATAAAACACTTGAATAGATGTTGCACAACTGCCAGATAGGTTGCCACACAGCACCTGCAGCGCACACAGTCCTGTCCTGCAGGACGCACACTCCTGCCAGCATAACGCGGCGCCAGAGAAGCAATGAAGAGCGAGCTCAAGAATTCAAGGCTTAATTAAAGCCGGTGTCGGCGGCTCGCCGTTGCCTCCTATTCCTCCCTAATAATGAGATGAAAAGAAGGCCTGCTCTGCTCAGCATAAAACTCGCTAGAGAAAGGCAACATGGAAAATGACACCGAAGATCCCAAGGCACAAATTTCCCAGTTTCGGGACAACTTATTTTCAGGAAATTTTCGCAGCTTCTGAACTGAAAGCCCAGGATGAGCCGAAAAATAAAATTTCGGAGCAGACCTAATTTAAAGAACGTCCGAGAGAAAAACAGGCGGGTGTGTTACCGGGAAAAATAAGCCTCGCAGCTTCCCCACTGTGAAGCTGCATGGCTCAAATCCACTGGAAGTACAGAGGAGATTTAGACACAGGGTCATTTTTCACTTGTCTGTTCTCCCAACGACCATAGAGCTCCAACGAAAGGGTGAGCTACGTTCGAACCAAGTGTAATTAAAACACTTAGTTTCCTTAATCAGTTCACTCTTCAGTAGTTCAGTACAGACAATCACAAGAGAGCGGAGAAATAAGCATGACGATGCAAATCTTTTCAATGGTGAAGCAAACTTTCCTCACTCTTCTAGTATGATAAATTAGCATTGAATGCCAGAAAGATCAAGCAATTGTTTCAGATTACATTTAGCGCAACACATACATTGCACCAAAAATATCTAGACTTTCCTTGTGATTGATTATAAAAAAGTTTTAGCCTCCCTTTACCATTCACGATAAAGATGTTCAAAGAGAGGAAGGATGAAGGCACCATTTAGTATGGAGTTAAAGAATCGTGGAATATGTGCACAAGGTGAATAGAAACAGAAAGCTAAGAAAGAAGTTCATGAAATAAGAAAAAGTTGAAAAAGAAAGTCAGAGGTGCTGAAAAACAGGCCAGCAGTGAACCGAAAAAAGATGATAGCGGAAATTCCCATAGATACATTAGTTGTCTCCCCCTGACGGGAATTTCCTTGTGTCCAGCACTATTCAGGAAAATACGAATGATACTCCACCCGAGAATCGTTTTTCTATTCTAAAATGTGTCAGTAGTGGCAGCACAACAGCGCTTTAGAGGGACAACCGGAATGATTACTGTCAAACATAAGATAAATTATTAAAAGTGATAAAAATTATCAATTCTTTCTCCATCTGAAGTGTCATTTAAATCTATTACGTGAAAACATCAGTGAATAGGGAGAACAAATGATCCCACCAACATGCAAAAGTTGCGGAAACGGCAACCCGCTAGCGTAGTTCGAATTCAAGCGCGCACGTGAACCATTTTGGTCGACACCACTTATGCCTCCGATATTACAAGTACGTGCGTGTATTCGTTTTTTGTTTTAGCGCAGTTATTCTCTAGATAATACGGAGTTAAAATTCTCTTTCGTAAACACTGAAGTTTTGAGAGGATGCAGCCGCTGTCGACGCGAGTGTTAGAAAAACAACCCAGAGGGTGGAAGATTCACTGGCAAAGTAGGTACCGCCTAATTATTTCACAGAAAATTTCCGGTATCAAAAATTTAGGCCTCGTTTTGAACTAAATTTTAATTTCGAGTCGTAAGTTTACAGATCATCATATGCTGTGATGCAGAGGTTTTGGATGCGAAAGCTTAGGTGAAACTCACAGAAGAGTTTGGTAGGACGTTGCGATCAGACAGTTCCCCAACAAGCACGTCCATTCATTCACTAAACCAAGGAACTGGCAGCGTTGCTTCTCCTAACTCTCGCTTAGAGAAAGTACAGGATACAGTCTTCAAGGAAGGACTCTTTTTGCTTCGGAAACGAAGGCTACATTTTACAAGACAGAACCGTAATACGGAAGTTGTGCCGAGACGCTTGTCGTGACAATTGACGGGGACTGAGCAAGCAAAACTTGAAGAGCCAATTAAACGATGGCTTCCGAGGCCGGCAGGGCTTGAGTTTCTGGCTGCCTGAGAAATAATCCTCCGAAATAGCAAGACAAAAATTTGAAACTCCAAGATAAGACTATGTTCAAGAATGATAAGCATACAAGAAACTCAAAAAAGCATGCTTATACAAATCCAAATTGAATGTAGTCATGAATAAAAATACTTTCACTCATTTAGTGGAATCTTACTTTTCATAACCCAGGGAAAGATTTACAGCAAAAGTGCACAAAGTATAACTCGAAGAAATTCTGCTCGGAACCATAATTTTTGCAAGCCTTCAAAGGTCGAGGAGGAGAAACAAGATAATCCGGTTTCTTTTCTGGGGCACAGGAGGCAGATCATGGTCCGGCCGGACAAAACAGGGCCATTAGCGTATCTGAAGTTTTTAGAGCAGCTTCCGTTCAAGAGTCGCCGTGGACTCGAAGCTCCCTACGCTTCTGTACGGACCATACAGGCACGAATGGCCGTAAAAAGCAAGACAGTGCAGCGCACAGAGGCCAAATCACGCTCCATACGACCGGCGGGAAAGAGGGCCATCGCATTTTGGAGTCACGCCGACGTGGCTTTTCAACTCGACCCACTTATTGCGTGGAAATAATGAATCACTAAAATAAACTGTTTAAATGCATTAAGGCATTTCGTTTACTCGTAAAAACTCTAAATGATAATAAAAAATAATGAAATCTTAACTGTGTAACAGTAAAAGTTAACGTGGGTATCTCTGAAAGTTTAAGCTGGATTATTGGGATGCTTTTAACTGATCGAGAGGAGCAACTGGCAGAACACCCGCTTTCCAATTATTTTTCCTTATTATTAAAGTGAAATTCTACAAACTGGCAGACCACTTTCGAATGGGCTTGACTCTCACTCAAATTTCGAATATAAGCTCACTACACATAAATTAGCCACCTACGGCTCACAGTGTATGGAGCAGGACCTGAACTAGCGCGAATAATTCGGGCAAATCTGCCCGGCATCCAGCGTAGAAGTGTCATAATCACATCGGGTCGATTTTCATGACTCATGCTGCAACTGATTTCATAGTTCAACCACTGTACATGGACAAACTTTTCCAAAAATCGTCTATTGATGCAACAAGAAAGCCAGTTTTCATTTTTTAGCAGTGAAATAATTCCTTTAATTTACGTTGGCTTGACAATCAGGATAAAGATAAATAATGGTTAGACTAGGTAACTTAATTTAACACTTTGACTCCGAAGTATTACTTATGTGTACCACTAGGTAAATTGTTCATTTACGTTCCGGAAAATACAAATAACATTTCAACTATTTAACTACCTTTTCTGAAATAAATTTTAGAGTAAAAGGTAACAAATTATGGTTCAATTGTATTCTTTATACTCTTTAAAAAGGTTAAAAATGTATTAGAGCAGAAAAGCCGGTTTTTTAAAACGACTTCTTCGAGCCTAACCAAACTGACCGTAGCAACCGCGCAATCTTAGTCACCGTGTTGAGCCTCCATAATCACAAAAAAGGTGTTCCTAGCGGTGAAGGAAATAGGCACCCTTTAGTATAAAATTCAGGGAACGCGAAATCTGCGCACAAGGTGCGTTACTACACGAGACCCCATGTACTTAGAAACAGGAGGTTGAGAAGGAAGTTTACGAAACAAAATAAAGGACGAAGAAGAAAGTAGTAGGTGCTGAAAAACATGACAGCAGCAAGCCTAAAAAAAATGCGCCGTAACAACATAAAATCTTTTCAGTTTCAAGAAAAAGAAGGCTACGCTAATCCTGAGCTCATGCAGAGTCTCGCACTTTCCTCCTTAGAGCGTTAATTCTCATGGATACATTATAATTTGTACTATCCCCTGAGGAGAATGTATCTGAAGAGCTGTGTATCTTGGTATCAAATTGACAGAAACGCGAAACGTGTTCTACGCATTATTTTGTAACCATACTTCCTCTTTTTCTGTTGCCCTTTACTTGCATTACCACAATGGTGTGGTTTGACATGAGTTCTTAGCATTTGCTCAACAATGGTGAGTGGCCACACTTGGAAAATATTCTAATATATGATCAGATCGAGCCTTCTACAACCAAAATTCAATGCGGTCATCCAATGACAGACAGGCATGCACACATAGTACATAGTATGTTAATGTATGTAGTACTATGAAAGCCAATGGCACACACAAAATTGATAAATGATGCGTGGAGAGATGAACGATCTTAAATTTAAGTGCTGTACCGCCAACTAGCCTTGAATAATCGGCGAAGTTCCTCCTAGAAAAGAAACGGAGAATGAGTCTGGAAACCACCCCAATACTTTATCATTATAATGCAATACATGAGTCTTAGTACATTTTTCCTGCTGATTGATCCGATAATATTGAAGTTTTCAATTCAAGGACAGTACAACTTCAAGCTATTAAAGTTCTCCTACGCTATAACAATAAGTAAGACAAGAATTGAATATTCAAAGGAAAAAGATCGTTTGTGTCTTTTCATTTTATGTACAAGAGAAAGTGCGGCAAGACTAAGACCACGCGTAATCCCTAAAGCAGAGTTTGCCGGTGCCCACGCAATTTTCTGCCGCAGATTAAACTAGGTACGATTTCACAACGAGGTCGCTTTAAAGCCTCGTTACAAGCAGCGTAAGCATCTCAAAGAAATGAGAGTCTGAAAAAATAAACGCTACAGTATCGTAGACCCTCGCTCTCGGGGTATGATGAGTTAATAAAACGCTCTGAATGCCCTTCCCTCCCTGCTGCAGCGCGCTTAGGAGAGTCCTAAAGACGTGTACGAAACATCGAAAGTGAAATTTTAATATTCGTTGAGAAATAATTTGGGAACACCACCAGAGGGAGCAAAATTTTAGAAAACAAGAACGGATTGTATTCGAAAAACATTGAAATACTACGTAAATTTAAAAGACAATAATAAATACAAAAATACGAAGTTTAATAGCATATGGAAGCGCTCCATATAATGGAAATAGTTCACCCTCATGCATCAAAAAATTAAAAGATACTACAAAGCTTGAAAATGGAGAAGACAGCAGCGATTGCATCGATGTGGCCAACAATCTCGACAGAAGCTAGATTGAATAAGATTGAAGTATGAAGAATAGATAAAATTCAAGTAAAAACTAATGAGGCGACGATAAAAAAGGCATCAAATGAACACAAAACGAAGAGGATCGCGATGAATTTTTTATGACGCTCAACAGCCACCGATGAAGCAAGGAATACGATTTTCAACGTGAAGAAAATATTTGGCCAACGTAAAGAAAAACGGCAGTCAAAATTATTCGTTGCGCATTCTCCACCAAAAAAACGATTGAGGTCAAAGTTAATGAATATTAGAGTTCTATGCACACATTCAACTCGTTAAAAAATATTAATCGAATAAAAGCTTCAAGCTGCTAACGTTGATTATGTTGGCTGTCATTTCAAAACATCACAATACAGCTGGATTTCAAAACCTATACAACACGAATGTACTTCATTTCTCAATTTTTTTCCTGGATGTATTTTTATGTTCACTACCAAGTATGTTCACTTATGTTCACTACCAAGCTGACCCCGGTTACAACCTGACGCCAGTGCCAGCTTAATTAATGAAAATGGTTGCGATGACGATGTAGTGGCCAAAATATTCAGTCTTTAAAAGGTTAAATAAGGCTTCCGTAGCAAAAACGCAAAAAATTCATACTGCAGAAATCAACAGTGTCGAAAGCTAAAGCTGGATCACTGGAATCGCCGGAATCGTCAAATGTTTCGAGGAGGCGTAGAAGTTGCGTCGCTAAAACATAAAAGGAGTTTTTTAAACTTGTTCTTCTTAACAGAAAGATCAGAAAAATTTCATATCTAAATAAGTAAACTGTCCAAGAATGCAGTAATGCCATGAACAATGAGTTCATTAAACTATAGAGGCTTTTTTTTGGAGTCATACATTAAAAAAAATCCTTCGACGTGGCTATATATTCGAGTAGTCCGTGTTTTTTCTCGGCGAAATGCTCTCAAGTTTAGGCTTCCGAAATGAAATTTGTGCGCACAACACTTGGCGACTTTTCAGAGTAGTCAGATGCTTATATTTCATCTGTAAAAAAATACGAAGTTTCGGTCAAGAGAAATAGCACACAGGGTATGTAGCTTGTGACAAGTGAACTTGTGTTGCCGGCCGTACCGCTCGACAACGTAGCATGCTTACAAATCTAAACCCTGAACCATCTTGAATTTTAAGAGTTAGATTTCGAAGTAACATACGATATGCCACGGGATTTTTTCCACTTGGTATTCAATGGCTTTTGTGAAGACATAACAAACGTTCAATCACCTTTCCATCTTATTTTGGTTCCTCAAGAATCCAGTTTCATATCCAGAACTTACGAATTCCCGAAAAGCATTCATTTTGAGCATTTCCTAATGGTTTTAAAACTCTCATATTATAAATAATTTCAACAGCATCATTTAATATGTGTTATGAACATTTTAATTGACTGAGAGAACACGTATTTTTCAAATACGCGATCAAAAATCTAGAAAAAATCAGTAAAATTCTGGGAAAAAGCTGTTTTATTACAGATAAGATTCACAATCTCAAATAAACTATTTCTTACTTCATCATCTCAAGAAAATAACGGCAGAGAAATGTGGTTCATAGAACAACATCTCTGAAATGAAGTGGTAGCATCACACGAGTATGCGAATAGAGCAGTGGTCCCTAACCTTTTTGTGATCGAGTACCACTTAGAGGTCTCATACAGTCGCCGCGTACCAACTAGTTCCAGAGAAACTAAATTCGATCAGATATCACTTTATTTCCATAATTGTACAAGTAGAACGTGCAAATCAACTAAGAAAGCAACAACTCAATGCGAGGGCTGTATCTGCTCCTTCTCCACTAGCTGGTCAACGCGGGTCATGACTTGCTCACAGCACATGGGAAATCCTGCCGGGGCGCATATGCAGCGAGACGGTTCCGGCGCTGAGAGCCCCTGCTCACACCCCCACGTCCAGGGGAAAATCAGTAGCTGGGGAACAGCGTGACGGGCTAGCGTCGAGTGCGAGGAGGCCATGCTCATTCACAATAACTAACTAAAAATCGTTCATGACCCCGAAAGTGCTGTACTGCTAAAAAAAAGTGCCATTGGGTCATATCTGAAATTGGAAATTAATTTAATAAATTCATTTTCCAAGTCTAGCAATTTACATACGTCAACTGAAACGTTTTTCAAGTCAATAAATCACTTGTATCAATTTCGACTACAAAAGGTTAAATAAAATTGCTGTCTCATCAATTGAAATGAAAAATGTGAATTTGAACTCGCGGCAGAAATTCAACGAGTTGGCATAATTATAGACCTCATTACTGATAAATTACTAAAATAAAATTATGCAAAGTCTTCAAGACGCTTAACAGAGAAATTAGGACCCAATACACCTTAACAGCTAAATATGCCTTGAACAATAATTTTTACCAGTTGAAACGTCAGCCACTAGTATTTTGAGTGTGAAACGCATTCATCTTTCGATCACTCTAACATCTGCAGTCAACAATTGATCCGCAGCCTAAGGCGCTAGAGAGCCACATAAAATAAACTACCCAACCTTACGTAGGATTGTACTAGATTACTACTCCTGTAGCTTCTACCGTGCCATGCAGTATAGCATTAAAAAAAACAGAGAATATGGAAACTTACATTTTACGCACAAAAGTTTGAACTAGCGATTAGCAAGCTTGCCGAAAGGAAAGGACATTGAAAAATTGAAATTAAGTCTGTGTTGTACGCCAATTAATAACTTAATTCATCATCATGCGAGTGTTACATCACAGGTATCAAGACAATTGTACAACAGTATACTGAAAAGGGCAGACGCTAATTAATTTCTTTCTCAAAGGGAAATGCGTCTTCTCGTCAACTTGCGAGAATCGTCCGACTGGTCACCACGATATACTGAACGCATTCCATCAGCACCTCAACTTGGGAAACGATAGGTTAACTTCTCCACATTGAGCTGCTGCAAACTGATTGCCTTCATTTAGACAATGTGTAAAGATTTTAAAAGATAGAATGAATGTAGAGAAATTCAAATAAAACAATACTCAGGAATTTTGATCTTCGATCGGAAGGTAACCTACTCAAAGAAATTAAGTTTTTCGCATAGTGAAGATGACCCCCCAAGCTTACTCGTGATTTTACTGTAAATACATGAAACGATATTTCTGACATACGGTATATGTCCCGAATATGTCCCAATACATCTTCCCTTACGTCACACGACA
The DNA here is from genome assembly GCA_030386875.1 of Morinoia aosen. Classification (NCBI taxonomy): domain Eukaryota; kingdom Metazoa; phylum Arthropoda; class Malacostraca; order Amphipoda; family Talitridae; genus Morinoia; species Morinoia aosen. The sequence goes on from CM059559.1 coordinate 26,963,486, forward strand.
TTTTTACATGCACAAGTCAGTGAAAGCTAGCACGTTCAGATCAAAGAACAGAAAATAAATAGCACCATCGATTTACAAGAACTTCAAGGGTGCTCCGTCAAATTGACTTAACGACACTCATGAGAAATATAAACCTCCCATGTGGAAATGAGTTCAAAATAACACTCGTGCCACACGATAATGTGCATTTCTATGGACACTAGTTTATTTTTCTATCACGCAGCTGCAGGGATGCAAATGTTACGCAATGAAATACAACATTTTATCAGAACTAAATGCGATCTCTCGGTGTAGTAAAAGCCGCCCTAGAAATTGAGCAAATACACTGTGGCAAAGAACTTTGTTGAGAGAATCCACAGGGTACTGTGATCCTCATAAATTACAGGCTTTCTACCCAAACGAATTTAATTACTTTATCAAGGAAGAGTTAAGGTGTTATCGATGTATAAACTCCGTACGTCATTCTCTCTCCTTCATCTGCTACTTTCGCTACAAGATGCCACACATCTCTACTGTGGAGAATATTAATTTAATCCACTAACATTGTTGTGTGGCGAGATATATAAAACAGAATAAAGAAATATGTATAGAACATATTTTGTAGGTTGGTAATTTATTTACAGAGGTGTTATCCAAAGCCAACGATAAATGCTGATTTGTTCAATGTTCGTTTGAGCGCGCTCTGCTATTGTATCACAGAGCGGCACAAACGGTGCTGATCTCGGCTTGGCGCAGCGTTGTAAGACCTGCTGCGAAAATAACAAGGCGTCGACAATCGGGCTCGCGCTTAGAAGGAGCGAACGCTTTCATTGCTGCTATCATACACGACTGATGCCAAAGGCTGGGTCACAGAGTTCTCGTAAATTGTACACTCTTGTAAACAGAGGGTGCGGATGCCTCGCATCTGTGTTGCGTGATTGAGAAATTCTGTAAATGCTTGGAGTTTGGGTCTTGAACCATACTGACGTAATAAGTGATAATTCACAAGCCAGTATGAAACGAAGAGGCTTTACTTAGCTCTCTAAATCTTGCCTTCAATTGAATTTATTACGAAAGGAATCAACAACAGCCTCGTGAAACCAGTCTTGATCGAAACATTGCCCTCCGGGGAGAAATGAATTATGTTTGTACATTATTTTAGATTTGCTCCGAACCCATCCTTGGGTTCCTTCAAGGCATAAAATGTTGGTGACTTTTACCAACAAAATCCTTCAATCGTTCATCCAATTGAAGCAATTGTCGGCTTGTGGCAAGGATGGGGTCGGGAAATTGTAGTTTATTCGAAAATTTTTAAGTACTTAATTCGTTTGATATTCAAATTTTTAACTTCTTAAATTGGACAAGATTTGATAAGATGAAAAGTTAGTCTAAGCTTTCATAACCACAACGAAGGTGCTTCAAAGAGAGGAAGGATGAAAGCACCGATTAGAATGGAGTTGATGAAGTGGGGAATTTACGCACAAGGTGTGTTCTCACACGAGATCTCCTGTACATAGAAAGTGTAAGTTAGGAACGAAGTTCATAAAACAAGATAGACGTTAAAGAAAAGAGTATTAGGTACTAAAAACAGGGAAGCAGCGAACAAAAAAAAATCCTTAACAAAACAAAAAACATTTTATTTTTCATAAAAGGAAGGCGTACCTACTCCTAGATAGGAAACTCACATTTTCTCTTTGGAAGCGTTAATTCCTACAAATGCAATAGTTGGATCCTCTGAGAGCTAAGCTTTGGATAATTGATACAATGAAAAATAAAGAAAGAATGAGAGGAACTTAAATGAGTTTGACGCCAGCGATGGTGGCAGCGTAATATTAAATTGACAAAAGTAGCCACAGAAGATACCTCACTCTTAGACCACAAGACTCCGAGTTATTGCAATGATAGCTTCAGTGGCGGCGAATTCTCCTCCCAACTTCAGAAAAAATTCCGCGTTGAACAAAAGAAAATTTTGCACTGCAACTGTTAAACAAAAGCGGGCCAAATCAATCCAGCCGCAAACCCCGAGTCCTCGTAGCAACAACACAACAGCAGTAGGACCCAAAATTCTTTCAACCTTCACACGATGGGCACATCAATACTTTCATAGTTTTTCTAATAAAATATTTTATGCAAATATTTTATTTTATTTTGAAGCTAGACCAAACGCAGGCACTGCGTGTTCGATACAAGTTCTTTACTGAATGACTTTGATGAATATTTTCAAAGCTCGAACCCTAATACAATTTTCGAACGAAACCTTGCAGGTCTAAAATAACATATACAATATTGAAAGAAAACGGCAGCTGGTGTAAAATTTAACCTAGTAGGAATTGAAAAAAATTGAAATGTGTCTTGCTTTTAGATTTTATTTGTTCTTGGAGAACAATCTTCTCCGTCCGATTCAATTCATTGACTAAAACCTAGCTAACAACACCTGTGTATATAATTGGGCAACAAGTACAGAAAATTCTGCAAAAACTAGTTGATTGATAGCGCAGGAAACATGCAATTTGCTTATGAATTTAAAGGAAAACCACGTGCAACTATAATTAAAATGGTAACTTAGCACTGCATCGTTCGGTCTACGAGTTGTTCACGTGTTCTTTCACCCTGAAACGCTCAAACAGCTCACTAAAGAACTTTTCTTCTACGACTTGACCAAAGTCATAACCCGGCATACTCTAAATAAGAAACTAGCTAGATACGTCTGCACTACAGTTCTGTCATCAGATGGTGCGAGAAATGCGATCAACTTGTAGTGGGGAAAACTCTGTCGACCAATCACTGGATTCTGGCCACTGTGGCAAGCTGCAACACAAACTCAGCTGTTGGCGGCTCCAAGGTGTTTAAGGCCAGTTGGGCGTGCCGTCGACCAACTGCTGAGGATCGACTTAGCAAATATAGAAAGTTAAATGGTTGAAAAGGGTTGAAAAATTCCCCAGGAACCTATAGGGCAACACCTTAGGTAACCAGGCTTACTGGCCTGACTAAGTTTCGTTGAAAAATTTCTCGTCCAGTTTGAAGGCTTTCAGCACTTCAGCCTTGGATTGAGGGGCAGCTATCGCATGAGGAGCGGGCAGCGCGTGACTTACACAGCACAACATGATCACTATTTTACACATATGAGAAATTTTCCAGGCACAGTTTGTATCAAAATTCAAATGCCCAAGCGATGTAAAGCTCATAACTTATCCTCGATAAACCTTAAACTGATTAAACTTCTTGCCGTTCATGCTCTAAAATTAGAAAACACTGATCAATCAGCAAAGTAAATTTGATGAAATCAGTAGAAACGTCCTCAGAATAAAGCTATAGCTTCAACACTTAATACGGCAAACGTATAAAGTGTTGTACGGCAAATGTGTGATAAAAGAAAAATCGATGAAATTCAAAGCCAGGACATTGTCCGCCTTTAAAAATTAAATGAGAGAGAACTACTAGGTTTACGCACTTCTAGGACGCTTCATAAAAATTATTAGCGACTCTCAATTTAAACTACTGTCATTCGTCGTAGAACCAGGAAATGAAAGTCCTGGAAATGGACTCTGATTTTTGAAAAGGAGTCGAGGCGACGGCGGCGGCGAAGCATTTTGCCGGCGGCCCCGCCAAGATTAACCCGCCGTCTACGAATGAAGTTCAATTGAGGATTTCCCTTGCAATCGCTAGAAGAGGATTTTCATCAATATCGCTTGACGAGGCTTTCGGTAGCCTTTGAAAATTTTTGAAAATGACATCCGCGTCGCAGTTCATAGCCTAAAAGCAATAAGGTCTTCTTTCCTTGTGAAGTCGCACACTCAGCAATAAGATTCTGAGATCCCTGAAGCTTGACGCGACGAAAGAACTTATGCAAAGCTGAGCCTTCCTTTCGAAAAGGAAGACTCGTTTCGATAACAGGGCACATTGCATCGTAGGCTTGAGAGGCCTAGCAAAGGGGCAAGAAAATCTCTCCATTCTGGGGCCTAATTCAGTGAGCGGCTGCAACGCCAGACAATTGCCCCGTTCTTCACGCAAATGAGCGTCTTCTCTCATTCCCGAGCAAGGCCTTGTGCAGCATTCAGCGGCTAAAGCTAAAGAGACGGCCACCGCCGCACGAGCCTGAGAGGTGCCGCCAGAAGAACGCTTGAGGTACAGACTCGTGCGCTGTAATTGCACAGAAAATGCATGTTCTGCACCTAATCTCAGTTACATTAAACGCAACGAGAAGTGTCCGCGTTAGTAGAGGCCGGCATGCAATATTGCGTTAAAATGAACTACCACTTGATGTTATCTAGAGAGTTACTGTTTAAGTTGACCCCATGTGATAAGTAGAATCATCTCGAGACTTATTCGTGTAGTATCAAAACCTGCACAACCACAATAAGCTCAGCATTAACAAAGACACGCAATGATATACTCTGATTACAAATTTCAGGTAGTACAATAGAATATTACCGAAGACATTTCAGTATCATATTATGAGATAATCAACGACACACATTTTGCCGAGAATATACTGCAAAACGAGGACGCAGTTGCAGACTTTGAGATAGGTAATTGAAACTGAAAACACGGATAATTGGCGCCTCTTTTATTGCATGTATCAAAGGCAATAATAACGCCACAGAAATGCTTTAGCAGAGTTGGCATACATATATATTACAAGCATCTGAATTTGCAACAAGCAAACCTATTATAGCACAGTGCAGCCAGCAATGGTGCTTTCAAAGCACACGCTCGTATGCTGTTGATCTAAATAACCACATAAATGTACTCGCATAATTTATGATCAGTTGCTGTCGCAGGGCAAATGATGCATTATTTAAGTTTATTATGAAAAAGAAAGTCTTACAGGACGGCTTTTAGTTAGCGCGTCTCCAACTTCGGCGCATCAATCGAGTTAGTTTTGTTTACCTACGATATTGGCAGGCAGCCATAACTAGCCAAAAAGGTAATTGCCTCTACCAATAGAACCAATTAATACGTCCCGTATTTCTTCGTCTCTTCAAAAACAGTTGGATATAGCAAAATGTGTTTGGAACAAACGTTCTCCTCCCATGAAGTTGAGTACAAGTGCACAAGTCTTGTTCCACTTATTCAAGTCATTCGCAGCAGCGCGGATTTATGAGCATAATCAGCGCTCAAGTTGACCGCTACAATCAATTTACTCAAATTTATGCAAATTTCCTTGTGATAGAGCACACTTTTCTCTCAAATTTGACTATAACGGAGAAGTCAGATTTGCCTTTATGGTGTTGAGAAAGAATCCCGACGTGTGTCCCAACTAACGAAACCTATTTGAATCTGTTAGCAGATTAAACAACAGATTTTTTATAGGCGTGTAGATTTTATATGACAAAAAGACATAGGACGAGCGTTGGAGAATTTGACGAGGATGGCAGAATTTTAAGAGCACAGGTGCATTTGAATTTGGGATAATTCCCATGGACATAGAAACATTTATTGATTGATAGATACTGATATATTTTACAGGCAAAGAGAATTTGATGATGAGTGTAGAAAAATTTGACGGCTATGGAAAAAGCCAATTGAGCTGGCAGAATTTAGGCATTCAACATTTTATGAAAGTTGTTAAATTTCAGGGCTTTAACAACATTCAATGGGCATAGAAAAGTAAGAGGTGCATGAAGAATTGGGGCACACATGACAGCAGCAGTGCCCACCAGCCGCTCATGCACAACACATTCATGAGATCAGTAGAACTCTACTGTCTATTAACGCAAAAAATAACTTGTACAGGCTGTATCTGATCAGATAAGGTCGTAGCTGAATATTTACATTTACACCGACATCATATTCACGTTCACTGGTAATCAAGTCAAAGAAAAAGAACTTCAAGTACTAATAGGTAATTCGATGTGTCACAGCAAAATACGTTAGTGAATCTTGTACGTTTTGATAAATTTACATGTGTTCAACAAAGTAAATTTTTTCTCTCAAATCAAAGCATATCATTCCATTCCTGTCGAGACGGACTCATTTCACAGCACCACGCCCTCACTCGGCTCTAACGTTACCATAGAGCAATCTCCGCCCTTTCCCACCCGCACTTTTATTTCCCCCTTTGATATTCGGCTGTACAGGCAACGATGTCTTTATACGGTGTCTCATAAATACGAATGAAGTGAAAGGAAATTCAGAAGTTAGCAGCCTTAATTGGAAATACGTTCTGTTCGGCGAGCCCAGGATCGTGTGAATTATAATTCAAACTCCGGCTACCTTCAATTCAAAGTTGTAGTACAATACGCGTGAAAAGCGTTGAATGAGGGAATTGAACTAACCTCTATTTACTACTGAAGCCTACACAGTAGCTATTAAAAACTTTTGGATGAACACACCATTCAGTATAGAGTTAAGGGAACGCAGAATCTAAGCACAAGGTGGGTTCCTACACAAGATCCCGTGCTTATGGAAACAGTTGAGAAGGAGAGAAATAGAGTATAAGTTGAAGAAGAAAGTCAGAGGCACAGAAAAACCGGACAACTGTGAACCATAAAAAGATGGTCCTTGGACAAAAAATAAAAATTTTTACATCAACAAAAAGGCTTATATAACTCTTAGCTCAGGACCTCACATGTTCACACTGAGAGTTCTAATTCCCATCAATACAATAGTTGTATTCTCCTGAGGGACGAGGAAAAAGGAAAAAAAACATAAAATGTAAAAACAAATGATTCAAAGCTGATAAATACAAGGTATTTTGCAGGATATAGAAAAATATCAGAAGTATTCTGCATGCCGCCAGTTATGAGCTATAGGCTGAATGTAATGTTTTTTTTAATGCCAACGTTGAACAAATTAAAAATCATTGGTGTAGTAAGAAATGAAAACGATTTATGGTCGTGGATAAAAATAATTAATTTCTACGTTTGCGCCCAAGATACTGATGATACTTCATTTATTACAAGATTTTAATCCCGTTTTCATTCACTATCATTCTTATGCGATAAACACGTGAAACTATTCTGAAAATATTCACTCAGTACATATTTTTCTCAAGGCCCACCGAGCGGCAGGTCTTGCAGTGGCCGAGTGTACAGAGCGCTTGCGTTCTGTGCTTCCTGCACGGGTTCGAGCCCTGTACGCGGCAGTTGGCGAGAAAAACGCTGATGCGGCAAATCAGGGTCGTTGCTGCAGTGTGGTCGCTGTCCTCAAAGAATGTTACCTGAGCATTAAACGAGAGGAAATTAAAGCTCGGGCGTGACTAGGAGCCTGGGGAACCCCTATCATGTACTTTCCCTGTAAAGTATCATGTCAATGATCATCAGCCACCCTCTATTAAAAAGAGGAAAAGGCTCGGTATATACCATATACATATTTTTCAGCATATATATATAGTCTACGATCTCAGACGACTGCTAGTGCTCATCGTCATCTACTGGCTTTCCACGTAAATAAAACTGCCCCAGTACAAGAGCTCTTCATTTACTTTCTTCTAGCAGTTTGAGTACCTATATTATTGCTGCATTTTCACGAGCACCAAATTTAGACAATGAGATATCGAACAATGAACGCATGCTAGAAACATACTTATGAAAAAGAAAAAAAAAATTAAAACGCAAGGTTTGTATTCAATTTCAAACAATAAAAACTCAAATAAAATAAAATAAAATGGCGGTCATTTGCACGCAAGCCAGACTAAATGCTGCAAGACAACGACTGATCGAGTCACAAGAAAGGAAAGCACCTCAAAGCCTCGTTAGCACGTCAGTTTTTCCAATTAGTTGGAAGGACCACGAGTTTGCACGACAAAATTCGCTAGAAAAGGCTGCGTCAGGCCCGACCAAAGCTCATCTTAATTCTCCAGATAAGACAGGCCCAGAAATCCCGGAGGAATGGTGCAAATATTCGCGAGGCGGCGGCGCTCGATCACTCATCAGATCACGAGGGAGCGCTGCGTGTTCCAGGCCGGGAGCCGAGCGGCGGGCGAGCACAGCTCTAGGCAGGGCTGCGCACTTACTGCAATCCGCTCTAAGCTCCGAGGTAAAAAAAATCTCTCCAAACAGAACAAAGGATGTCACTATCTTTTTCGAGGCTTTTAATCGAGTTGCGAACCCTGGCCAGCAGGAGTTTACTGCAGAAAGAAATCCCCAACGCGACAGGACCTTTGTTTAATTAAACCAACACTGTGAGGTCACCAGAAATATTCAATAGAATCTCGAGAGCTTTGTCACACTGTGTCGAGTTTCATTCCGTCACACGGAAGCAAACAAAATGTCAATGAATACGAGAACGACACTGCGACACGTACATGATTGAACATACGAAAAAAATAGGCTCTAAGAAGTACGTAATGTTTTCAAGCATTAAACCTCATGGTTATGTCGATCGATGTATTCGTGCAGTACTAGTACTGCTTGTACAAGCTAAGGAGAACTGCCAAATATTGAGTTCAATGCAGCTCATTCGGCAGTTACAAGACCTGAGTAATAAATTTAGTACGTTTTATATCACATCGCACATTTTTTCAACCTTCTTAACACGATCACTGCGTTTCCGCGGCTGTTAACAGTTGGTTTAGTTAGGTTGAGAGTAGCCGAATAGGAAAATCGATTTTCCAGCTAGAATAAATTTTAATTCTTCCAAATGAGGTTTAAAGAATACAATTGCACGACATTTCGCCTCGTATGATAACAATTATTTTGCAAAAACATCACAAAACAGATGAAATGCCATGCATCTATATCGGCACGTAAATGGGCATTTACGTGTTGGTACACATGTGGCCCAATACGCAGTGAACGTGTTAAGAAAAAACACTTGAAATTTACCCTATTCACTCTTTACCAACTGTACTGAATTTAAAAATCGAGAAAACTACTCGGTCTAGATACTTAAAAACACTTGCATTGTAACATCTCGCATGGAATTCTAAATTTAAAGATGTTTTCACCTCTCATTTGTATTTTACATTCTTTATTCACTCTCATGATAATCATAGGATTGAGATAGTGTATTCTTCAGCTGGAGCATGTAGCTTTACGGTCACTAATTTACTGCGTATACAGCCGTCTAATAGTTATGTAATAGTTACTTGAACGTCCCGAGATTAAATTCCACCCACATTGAGCACCAGTTATAGAATTAAATGAAGAAAAATCGTGCGCTGAAGCCTTCTAAAGAAGCTCAGTTAAAATGCTACTATAAATAATTATGACTGAGCATAGCTTTTTTTTTAAAAGCGCTTGATTAGGAAAGTAAACGAAACGGTGTGTTTCTTTCTTGGCATCTCTTTCAGAAGCAAGAGAACTTAGATTACGTGTGGATTTGCATGACTTGAGCTCGTGAATGATAGCATTGCCAAACAGCTGTAAGGTCATTGTTACATAATTTTACGATAAATCTATCACTTCAAAGTTTGAAACACTAGATGAATCTTTTTTTGAGCAGAGTTTGTATCGATATTACGCTCTACTAAGCTGGGGGCGAGCGCAGAAGCATCTAGATAGATGAAACATTTTCAAGAGTAACCACTCTGGGAAAAGATCTGAACATATTACCGTGATATAGTGGTGCAACCGTTAATGAAACTTCACTTCGTTACGTTACATGCTGGTTTTCTGTTTAAAACCCTCGAGCTTAAAAACTTTTTATTAAAATAAGCAGATTTTAGCTAAAACCACATAGGCTAACCGAGTCAGCAGGTGCGCGTCCACTGCCCGCCACCGTATACGGTAACGTAAAATGACAAAATATGGCCCCTTGTCTTTAATTTAAATATTCTTACCTCATTTAAAACTCGGCCCGGCCGATACATGAATTTACAAACAATTATTAAAAACGGTATGTATGAATTCCTTCATGGCTTAAATATACACTGTATAGTGAAAGAAAATGAGTTACTTAAGTGCTCAATGGACTGGCAGCTACCGTCTCAATCGCTGCCGTTAATTAGTCAGCGTTCACTGGGCGCAAAACTTGAAATTCCCGTAAGATAAGGTTTAATTTCTAATCTACCTTGAATTTTCCGCATCTTAACCCTTTAACGCCCCAGAGGACACCAGTGTCCTCTTTCAAAAATACCCTCAATATATTGTATTTCTTGTTCAATTAGTTCCCTTATGTGTTCTTTGAAGTTCTCTACCGGGTGGCAGTTCCTATCCCATCCTGATATTGGTGACTGCCTGATGCCAGCGCCAGTTTAGTGACGGTGGTTGTGTTAACGGTAATATGAGTACAAAAATTCGGACGTTAAAGGGTTAACTACCCATAATTGACCTAATAGTAAGAATTTGCAATCTAATCGCTAATTGCTAAAATAAACAACAAACATATATAATCAATAAATAAAATCTCAACTTCTCATGTGACAGGGCTGCACTAGCTCATTATACTTAGGCAGGTGCGAGGGAGCCGCCATTTGCCGGGGCTGGCAGTGAACGTATAAATTTAAAGGCTCGTTAGGAGTTACGAATATCAACCGGAAATTTACGAGTTTCAAAGGAGAAGTTATTTCATTGAAAATTTACGACATTAAAAAAAATGTACAAACACATGCATGAATGAACGCTTTTTCATTGAAGAAGGAAAAAACGATGGATTAGATTAGATTATAAGTTAGTTAAGCCTCCCCATCTTGAACCAAGTTGTATGTAAGAAAAGAAGGAGGTAGACAACGATTAGTAAAGATTAGATTACATTAGATTAGTCGTTAGTTTTAGCCTGCCTCCCCGCAGCAACAAATGATATCCAAAGAGAGGAAGGAGGAAGGCACCATTTAGTATGGAGTTAGGGAAACGTGGAATCTACACAGAAAGGGCATAGAAACAGTAAGTTGTGAAAGAAGATTATGAAACAAGATCAAAGTTGAAGAAGAAAGTAGTAAGTGCTAAAAAAACAGGACAGTAGTGAACCGGAACAAGGTGGTCCTTAATAAAACAAAAACATTTTATTTCAACAAAAAGAAAGCCTACCTAACTCTTAGCTCGGGCCTTCACATTGTCGCCCTGGGAGCGCTAATTCCCATAGATACAATAATTGTATCCCCCTGAGGGGGATTAGTAGAGAATTAAAGGAGCGGAAAATATATTCACCAATTCAATTCCCTTACAGTGCACCTAGGAACAGCAATATTAAAAAACGTTTATGTAACTAGATAAAAGTTAAAGAAGAAGTAATAGGTGTTGAAAAAAGAACGGCAATGACCCAAAAAAAGGTTGCCCGCAACAAAATAAAAATAGTTCAGTTTCAGCCAAAGATCCAATCTTCAGCTCGGGACCTCACATCTTCGGAACTTGGCATCTTCGAGACCTCACATAGATGAAATGGCTGTCTCCTTTATATAAGGGAAAAATGATGAGACAACTTCGGAAAAAAACTGTAATCACATACAAATAGATGAATCAAAATAAGAACTAAATATATTTCACAACAAACGTGAAATTTTTTTGCTGTTGTTCATGGCTCTGAATCTCGAAATCGATGAGTCGGGATCTCCAACTGTGGGCGTGAGGCCACTAGCGATGCTCAGTTCCTCGGAAGAGACACGCAAGGGACATTAGTCAGAGGGTTGACGACAGGCTTCAAGTCTCGAGTGACGTTTCTTACGTCCATAAAACATCACAAAGCTGTCAAAATGTGCCGCTCATGCAGAGGAGTCAATCAAGCGCGAGTGCAACTCTTGGTGTTTTCTAAAACTCCTCCGTAGGCTCGAGAATAGGCCACAAAAAGATTCCGGTATCGACAAGAACATTTTTGGCCTTCCTGCAGATTAGCATATTTTGCAAGGGAAGCGGAAGTTCATTTACAGTGGAGCAAAATATTGCCAATAGGAAACGGTCCCAGGTGGGCGGGCGCTATCGCAGGCAAGCACTGAGAGCTACGGGATTAGTTGGCCAGGGTTGCCTCGCTGCAGCCGTCCCGAGGGAAAGCAGAAATCCGAGAAGCAGTCGTAAGAATGGCTGTAAAATTTGGCGATGTCGATTGCTCATCTCGCTTAAGAAGGTCGGCAGACTGAGCAGCAAGAGCGTGAGCAGGGTCTGCGTGATGGAAACATGGGCGGATCCAACGGAATACAATTTTTTGGCGACTTTTATGGATGAACTAAAGTGCGATTTACTGAGAACTTTTTCAGTAAAGTTCGAAAAACTGAAGTTCGTTCGATAGCAGCATACGTAAGGTGCTCATTCTGAGGCAGCAGTGCCGGGGTCCAAATCTTGTTCAGCCAAAAACAGATTTTCTGCCGCTGAACCGTTTTTGCTCGCCTGCTCCGCGTGGCTTAGTTGAAGTAAGATCCGTGCTAGGTGTGGCGGAGCTTTTCTGGGTGATTCTTTCCTATTGGACTTCCCACCGATGAAAGACAGAAATTACAAGAGCATAAACCTTAGACACCATGCGTAAACAAAGGATACTCTGTAATCGTTGAAAGTACAGTGCATAAGTGATTTCATCCCGCTCAATGACGCTAAAAACTGCGAAAAACTTCCATCAAAAAATTATCGTGGGGTAAAAATTGTCTATGCAACAGAAGTTAGAGGAATTGAAAGCAACTCATTGCCAACTTTTGAGGCTCTAAAACGAGAAATTTGATGGAGAAACAGAGACAAGCAAAAGGAAAGTCAAGCAAAATTCGAGATAGGCTCTGGCGTGCGCTGAGTCAGCGGAAAATTCGAATCAAAACTTTTGTCTGTTTTTGCTTCCTCAATGCGAGCTAGAGTTGCATCAGAGGCTTGAGGGGAAAACTCTGTGAGCGCAAATTGCAGTAAAAAATAAGAATTTCTCGCCGTCGGCTTGAAGAAAAGAGCGTCTCTTTAGTTTGACGGAGCGCCTTACTCTGTTACTAAAAGATGCTCGATAACAGATAATTTCAGACGTTTCGCTGGGTAAAATCCATACACAATGGTCTATATGGCAGGTCTCCGCTGATAGAGAGATTGAGAGATTGCAAACGGCATTGGAGGCGCCGCGTTTGCGTACAGGCGAGTGCCCCAACTCAAGCGACGATACAACGCTCATACGAGAGCAGGCGAAGTATGGACCTAAAACCCATACGAACTTAGCAGCATTCGCGATGACATCACTTACAGAGAGAGATATATTATACGTTGAAAACGTCCCTAATTCCAGTCCCGAACCCAAGAATATGAAATGGAACATACAAATTTATGAAAGTATGCGTCGTTTTAAGCCCCGCCAGAGAAACAAAAAGTGGTAGCTCACCAATGTTAAATCAATCAATTGTTAGGTGAAATGAAGAAATGACTCAATTAAAAATGAGCGTAGTACTACTGCAGTTGAACAAGGTGCGGCAGTGACTCTGAAGCGGTGCAGTTATAAAAACTGCTTTTAAATCAGTGTTCTCGCACCGTAGCCTTGCGCGTAGCACTGCAGTAATTCCGGCAGTAAATATCATTGAGTGGTATCGAAGTACTCTAACAATATTTACTGCAGTAGTGGGCCACCAGATTTATCTCATTGAACTGATCACCGCCACGGACGGTTCACAGCTATTTAAATTTCTGGTACAACATACTCTTCTGAACGTACCATAAACTACACTCTCTACAATTGCGGCGCTGATCTGTAGAACTTAAGGAAGATCCTACACCAATTTTTTACAGGGAATTGACTCACGATGTCTCGAGAAATAGCTCATTTATCACCAAGGTAGGTTGGGCTTTATGAGCATCATAAAATTTTTGTCATTTGTTCTTTCTTGTTCAATATGGAAACCTTACAACCTCGCGCTCTTTCGTTCGCTCACTTATAATTAGCATTGTTCTCGTTATTTCAGCACACATTGAAAACGTTGCAAGTTAACAAGGGTATCGAAATAAGTGTCAAATTTCGCAACCGAAAAATTGTCATGCACGATTCTTAGTAGTAACAAAGAGAGTAGTAACTTAGTAGTAACAATAATAGTCACAAACTTCAAGGCTCCAATTTAGGTGATTCGTCTATATTTCAAATTTCTAGAGCTTCAAAAACGTACTTTATGTAAAAATAAAACCACTAAAACTTCAATTTTTTTGTGGTATAGCAGCTATGTCTGATATTATGAACGGCTTGTTCATAATATCAGACATAGCTGCTATACCACAAAAAAATTGAAGTTTTATTGGTTTTATTTTTACATAAAGTACGTTTTTGAAGCTCTAGAAATTTGAAATATAGACGAATCACCTAAATTGGAGCCTTGAAGTTTGTGACTATTATTGTCATTTTCAAAATATTCAAGAACGTGGTTGCTTCTGTTTAAAAATAGAGCTTGGAGAGATAAATATCAGTTAGAATCTTAAAAAAACTACGAAAATACTCTACTCTAAGAAACCAGTGGAGTGATGATCAAGAAGCGGTTGACTCATGTGACAAGTTAACATATTTTTTTTTTATCTCTGGAAAGAACGTAAAATTGATATCCAATTTACCATAACATTTATGCCTGGAATCAATTGTCACAAACTGCTTAACAGAGTCCACATTTGATTGTTCAAGTAATTTCTGGGAGGTACCGAGTTGCCCTCAGGACGCGCACTGTACACTGATTCAAGCTCGAAGAAAGCACAATTGCTTGGAACTCGCATCACTTATCCGCTTTTGGATGGTCGTCCCGTCGACAAGGGCTATCGATCGGTGTGGGCAGACGGAGGTCGACATCCTTACCTCACATAGAAACGAAAAACAAAATTAAGTTAGGATCGGTAAAAAAATTAGTGAGGAGCTCTAATGATTAAAATATTTACTCACTCTCGCACGTGAATTATTCATATTATGAGACCGAATGGTTGGAATTTAATTAGGTGATTTAATTTCGTACGTAAAACTTACTAATTTCCGAAGAAAACATGAAGGAGAATGTAAACCACGAACAATTTCCCCTAAGTCTATGAAAATCACCCATATTTCTGGCACTGCATCGTTAACGTAAAATTCGATTTGTTTCGTCTGCGTAGTTAATTCATAACGGGCTACAGAGTTTGTTATGATTTAAAGGTCTAGTATCAGAGCCAAGCGCCCACTACTTTACATGCATATTCGCAACAGAGACAGCTACGGTAGATTACGACAGGAATAACGAGCGCAAATTGTTCAAATAATGAGGTACAGCAGCCCTTAGCGCAACACACGTCACCTAAATCAACCCTTTCAGCGAGAATTTTACAAATTTCACGCCTAAATTATTATTTAGAACCAGCCATTCAATTTCTCTCAAACAAATTATTTAGGTCAACGACTTTCTTGGCTTCGCTGATGTGAAACTGAGGTTAAGAAAGATAGTAATGCAGGAACGTACACGAGAAACATTGAAGTAAACGAAGAAAATGATTAGACCAGATGATATTTCATTGTGAAAAGAGAAAAGTAAACTTCCGTCACGTTAAAAAAAAAGAATCAGTACGGAAGAAATTTTTATGAGGATAACTCGCATCTATTATGAGAATGGTAGACATTTTAAACGAAAATTCTGTGAGTTTATGCCAGCAGAAATTTGAATATCTGACAAAATTCAAAATTTGAAGTTCAAGACAGGCAAACTTTACTAACTACACTTTGATTTATATTTTCATACGTCATGGTAAATGTACGACGGATATCAAAATTTCCCTATCAGCTAAAAGGATGCATTCGACAATAGATAGCAGCTTCAGAAAGTCTGGCAAAAAACGGCAAGCATAGCACAACCAATTTCGGCGAGAAGCTTGCTATGGAATTGCCGACGCTCGTTGTAGGATACAATTCCTGCTTTTCAAGCAGTCCAACAGAAATGTACGCGAGAGAACGGCTTTGTAGGACCCAGGCGTACCCGAAACTTCATGAAGCTCAGGCTGTTGAATGAAACGACTAATATCAAATGAACTATTAGAACACAACAATTGCAAATAATTATACTCAACCGACTATCAGATTATGCTCCACTGTGCGCTGTGCATCATTTGTGGCGTTGAGTGTGCAGCTTAGTGGATACCAGGCAGCAGAGACGTCAGCGCTAAACTGGTCATATCGAGAGACATTTGAATAGTTTTCGTGGATCGTGGGATTTGGAAGGGACTCATGAAGGTCACTGAAGAAAATGCACGTTCAACGAGTATCATGCATAGAAGACGAAGTAGCGTCATGCTCGAACAGCAAAGGGCAAATATTAAATATTTTCACCGAATTTCCGACGAGGCCTACGCTTACACGGAGAGAATAACAATAAGGCATCGCATACAACACGCACTCAAGTTTCTTACTTAAAATGAGGACTTCGGTTGGCTTAGCTTTTACTTGGGCAATTGCCTGATTAGCTCGTCATAACTTATAGCTCAACAGGTTAATTACAATACTGAACTCCATGTAGACCAGTCGAGATATACTCATACAAGAAAACGAGCAACGGTGTATGAAAATCAAACCGCGAGAGTCGAAAAAAAAACAATGGTATGAGTGATTTGTTTTCAGCTTACAAAGGCAGGCAATGTTGAAGAGCGTCACTTCACACGTTCAATTAAATACAGCGTACAGAGAAGAGGTGAATGATACCGTTTCAGAAGAAGCAAACGTTAGTCCGAGCGCTTCGGCGAGCGTTAAAGCGCCGAGTCGACTCGTTCAATTAACATAAGGCAGTTTCAGTAATTACTCACCGCGGTCACTTGAATGAGCGAGCACAATTTAAGCCCTAACGGAACGGGAACCCTGTAATGGCACCGCCTCAGTAAGATTGAAGCATCATTGTCCTCAGAGGACAATACTGTTCCTTGACTCAGTGTGCTTCTTGACAATTTCGGTGCGGGTAATTCAATATAATTATACAACATAGGGTAGCGTAGCACATCTGCTGGCGTGGCAGACATGTGTGATGGCTGGAGTGAGACTCGCACATGTAGAGGAGGCTTCCTAATAGAACGTGAGATGCTTAGTAAAAATGACGCGGTCTCAAAATGTGTCCAAGCTAAAGAATTTGATGAAATCCTCATTTACTTATCAAGAGTTCAGATAAAACTTCTGTTGCGGGTTGCATTCTCACATTACGTTTATACTTCATCCATGACGGGAAGAGGCAACAGCGAGGAATTTTGAAATGCTCCTTTTCAAAAGAACTTCAACGCACAGCTTTTGATATCTACAAAATGAGTCCGAGAATTTTATTTGTACTTGAAGAAAAAAAATAAGATCGTGGTCGCAAATAAAGAGTAAGAATAGAAATTACGCACAAAGAACAGCTAATATTACATAAACGTGAAATAAATCATTTGAGTGTATTAGTATAGTTCACAACAAACGTTGTTACTGGTACAACCTGACAAGGTCAAGGGGTGTCTTAAACTGGTGCTTGGTAATTGGCTGCCAAATTCAGCCTCTTGCAAACAGCATAATGCAGTAACTTACCACTTTCAATATTCCATTTAATGTTCTCTAAGCATTAGAGTAAAGCAATTCGATCCCTGAATCATGAATTCACACGTTCAAGAAGACCAGTTCATGTTAATAAATGTAACATCATCTAAGTTGAAATCCCATGGAAGAAACAACAAATTTCATTTCATTACACTTAACTGTACATGAATAAGAGCACGCCAAGGGCGTAGATAAACATGCACAACATAGGGCACTCACCTCACAGGGGGGCGGCGCGCTGCGGTACGACGGGACGATTTTGAACGTGACTGAGCCTCGCGCCTCCCGCTGGTGCAACCAAAGTGCAGAGGGACGAGGTCGCAGTGGGGCGAGGGTATGAACCGTGGTAAAGTTGGGCAGCGAATGCCAGCGAAGAGGAAGGCGGTAAGCAACAGTGAACGAAGAGCAGTTACGCTCATAGTCACCGTCATAGGCGACGGTGGAATAGCGACAGCGAAGAAAGTTGATCAATCGTAGGGGTATAGGTAGGTGTAGGGAGAGGAAGGGTAGGGTAGAGGTAAGGGCAGGAGTAGAGTAGAGCGAGCGGGAAAGTTGAGTTATAACGAGGGAGAAGGGATTGCTCAATAGTGGTAGTAAATCAATGTAATCGTTTGCAGATTATGGTGATAATTAGCATTGTTTTGGACCAAAGGCGAGTAGTTAGTCGGCATCATGATGTGCCAGACAAAAATATAGCGAGGAGAACGAGCAGATAAAAGAGAAAGGTTTAATAAATAAAAAGAACATTAGTTCACAATGCATAGAAAATAAAAGCATCGACACAATATTGTAGCAGTAGAAAAAATCAAATTAAAACATGAAACAAAACAAAGAATGATGTAAGTTGCCTCACGAGTTGAATGCAATAAAATGAAGGGAGATCAACGAAGAGTACAAAGCACGATGAAAAAAAAGTTTAGATGAACGTGAGGATCACGAAGCAAGGAAGCATAAGCAAGAGGCAACGTGTAAGAGAGACTCACGGTAAAATGAACGAAAAAGTGATAATTGTCATTAAAATTCAAGGATAACTCGAGCGAACACAGCACCAATTAAAGGAATAGCGCACACATTCGATGTTCAGAAAATGAGTATAGAAATAAATTAATTATTAGCAAACACAAAGAAACAATCACAGGGGCAACAACGTGAAGGGTTGAAGGCAGAAGCGAAATAAAATGAGAAGAAAATACAAGAAATGCGGCAGCAGAGATTAGAGACGTAGGAATACGACATGAGGAAGCAATGGGCGTCTCGACGAGAACAAAGAATTGCAGTAATGAAGTAGAAATGTGCGAAAGAAAATAAGTACGACAATAAAATAAGGACATGGGGAGCGGCAAGATTGTTATAGCGGAAGGTATTCATAAAAAATTAAGTAAATATTCATTAGAAATGATGGGAAAAAATTCAGAGTTCATACACATAAACAGTGCAAAGAAATCGTGAAAAATAATAGGTAACACAATGTATGAAGAGATAAACACTCAATGAAGGACGTAAAAGGAATATGTAATGTATGAATGAAATTAATATAAAAGAGAAGTTTGCCAAATTTGAGAAGTATGACGGTACAGGTAAAGTTAAACGTTACGAATGTTGAAAACAATATGTGAGGAATACAGAAATCGCAAGGTAAAAATGGTATTCGATGGAAAAGAATATGATTCGAAAGAAACAGAAACGGTAATGATGGAGGATGGCACGGGCGACAGTTTGATGAAGGGAAGAGGACAGAAATAACAGCGTCGAGTTGGAATTTCAGCGGCGGCGGTGAGAGCGGCGGCGGCGGCGGCGGCGGGCGGCGGTAGCGACGGTCGGAGTGCGGGGGTGGAAGAAAGAAACAAGAAGGGCAATATGAGGCATAGAGCCCCGGATTTTGTGGTGCACACTCTCTCATACAGCCACACTGCAATGCTTCACCGCTCTGGGTCGAGCCTTCTATCATATTTTGGGCCATAGAAAATCTGAGATAAACTGAAGGGAGAACTCAATCTCTCTAAGAACGTGGGCAGCAAACGTCAAATATACAGCATGACGAGAAAAATAACCCATCAATAGTGAATGGAAGTTAGTTCACACAATAATATATCCCAATATAGAAAAGTGCGTTCGAATTTGTGACAAAATAACGTTAGCATTTTGATGAACTAGTCATATTTACTGTATTCTACTATTTATTTTCAGGTACTGAAAGTGAAAACTGAAAATCTCATAGTTGAAAGAAAGATCGATCGTATAATTTTCACATATATCATTGTTTTACAACACAGTCCGGTGAGCTCAAATGCTCATCATGAAAATACTCAGTAATGCTGAACCTCATATTAGTAACGGCGGTAGCACCTCACACAGTTGAGCATTGCTGCGTTATAAAACCTTACAACCTTAAAATGGTCTTCACTTATACAGTACAAAAATAGTCTGAGAAACTTTCTACACTGAAGAAATTATTTCCTTTCTTATGTTACTCTATTTTTGTAGTCGTTCTTATGGTAATTTTTTACGATACTTTCTCATTTGAATTTTTGAAAAATATCTCAAGCTTAGTAGGGATCGACAGCGTGTACAAAGATTTCAACAATTAGGTTATCTAATATAGAAATGCAAATGTTGCTGGAAATTATTAACGGCCTCTAAAAAAAATTACTTGAAGTACCAACGTCATATTTTTGTGGGTAACACAGACAAATTTAGACCGTAGAATTATTACATTGAAAAAGGTACGAAACAAAAAATTAAATGACTTTGAGAAACAACTCTGTAAATCTTTCAAAACTTGGTATTTTTTGCTAATTAAATTGCAGTCGGTCAACTAACCGAATCGCTGAAAATAAATAAGATTAGCAAGCATTAGATATTCATGAAATAAATTAATACTCTAGATTACAGCACTCCCCAAATCGTTAGTACACTTCACAAACACAGCAAAATGGACGAACACATTCACATACCGAGCAACAAGCACACAGGCTCAAGCAAACAATAAATTCCCATTATTTCTTTTTTCAAAATATTTTACGAATAATTTCGAACAGTCCAACTGTCTTACAACCTAGCAGCGTGTGAAAGTTTTTCACGCACGTTCCTAAATGTGATCACGCACTTATACCTATTCCTTCATTTCGAAACTGCGCTTAAGTTCGCCAGTTCTCTCCTAAAATATCTAGTTTACAGTCAAGCTGACATCGCTCCACTCATAAGCAAGTGCAACTCATACGAAAACTTCAGGCAAGTGTCAAATGCCGAGTTAGCTGCTGGCTAGTTACAGTAACAGCAACGCACACCACATAAGCAACGCAAATAACAGCCCCATCAGTTACAACAAGACAGACGCAGCACAACACACATACTCAAGCGCCTCTACGCAATGCAAACGTCTCTTATAATGAACGATAATGGGCCTCAGTGCTGCAATGAGACTCACACAGGCTCCAGTGATCGAGCTTAGAGCTAAAGATGGTTCATAAATTAAGTGAGATAAGTAGCAGTGCTGTCGGGAGAGCAGTTCAAGAGTGCCAAGCCTGAGCTGCGGGTCCAGGTCGCGTCAAAAGCCAAGCGAGCGGGGCCAAGTAGGGAATAACTAAGAATGTGATAAAACTGGTCAACAATGAAAATAGAAACTGAAACTGACATCGCTGTGCGGAAATGAGCGCCCTAGTATGCAATGATAATTCGTTTATTTATAGGTTCGTCAATTTTAATGCAAACGTAGTTTCCATGTTTGCCTAGAAGAGACAATAAAATAAGGACATGAGGCCTAGAGAAGAGGTTGGCTCAGTGCAACTTGACGAAAAGCGACAGACTCTGACAAAACAAGCCTTTCTAGGTAATATACAAAAAATAGTATCTACAGGAAATTTATCTTATCTTCTTCTTAGTGTGAGGGACTTTAAGTCTGCAATTTTCCGAACATCCAGTAAACCGGCGGAGCGAGGCAATCAAAGAAGAAGCTCTTCTCTCAGACCGGACATCACCAGCACTAAAGGCTGACTTAAGCGTCTAGAAATTGCAGGGAGGAGTCTCGAATTGCATTGCTACCTGTGCACAATTCAATCGCGCTACTGAAAGGGTTCGGGACCTGCAATGTTTACGCACAGACGCTCGATGTTGCGTAAGAGAGCCTGTAAAACTGCGAAAGAGAAAAAGCTTTCGAGCAAAGAAACTTTTGCTTCCCTAAATCGAAAGCAACTCCACAAGTGCACTGGGAAAAAAGAAAGCTGGTAATTAACCAAGGAAAAATCCATATAACATAGGACTTTGTGCCTTCCTGCTTAAGCCAATTACCTGTTTTTCATGCCCTGACACAGCACTCCTATACGTAGTTAGGCCGAGCAACTAACAGAAAGAGAACTTGAACGAAAAAAAAAGAAAAATTTCTGCATTTTTACGTCCACACAACTGGAATAATGGTTTGATCAGTCGCACACTTCATATTCGGATGCGTCACTCCCAATGTAATCACGAATTTGTATCAATGAAGGCATGCAAGCCTTCTGAGTAACTTGATGAATTACTATAATTCTATTATGAAGCTCAGTATTTCAATGCATTACTCCTCTTGACAAGAATACCTGTGAAGAACCAAGGTCAACTCGAATCAGACTGGAATTCACAATATTCGAAAGATATCAGACTACAATAAATTTCTATTGTATTGACGTTGTTTTGGCTCATCGTAAGATGGAATATAGGAGCCATTGTTACCCTCGTTTGATTCCAGCTCCAGATATTTTACGGAACTAGACAACGCAGCGACCTCGCATCATTCTCCTACGTCTCAGCTAATTTGCGAACGACATTGGGTCATGATAGAATATCACATTTTATGATGAGGTCCGCAATTGCATACCTTGAAATCTGTGTGTTTCTACAGACGAATAGACTAGACTAACTTCTGTGCGACTTTAATAAAACGGAAAATTAGCCAAAAAAGAAGTATTCAAGACATTTTAAACTATAGCATACGTAAATGAAAGTCGTATATATTATTTTGTGAAAAAGGTGAAATTGAATTATATCAAACGTCGGTTTCTGAAGCTCAGATTAGATTAGATGATAGTTCTCCCTAATAGCAACAAAGGCGTTCCAAGGGAGGAAGGAGAAAGATACCATTTAGTTTGGATTTAAAGAGAACGGGAAATCTATGCACAAGGTGCACAGAAACAGTAAGTTAAGAAAGAGGTTGATGAAACACAATAAAAGTTGAAAAAATTGAATTTTCATTAGGCTGAAAAGGAAACCGAAAAAATAAAATAAAAAATCTGTTCAATTTCAACATAAAGAAACCTACCAAACATTTAGCTAAGGACCTCACCTATTCCTCCTAGTAGTGATAACCCTCATTAATAAAATAGCAGTATCCCCCAGAGGGGAGTCTGCAACTCATTACTTTCAGAGTTTAAGTCACACAAAACCCACTTTCAACTAAAAAGATGAACGTCGTTTCTCTTTCTTCCAGCGAGAACTAATAACAGCGTCGGTGACAATAGTGTACGCTCTAAGATCTTTAAAGGACATAGCTCATAAAATACTGAGAGTAAATTTTACGTAATAAAGAAGTCACCGAGACTTCATGAAAAGCGACTGCTCAACGTATGACCGCGTCTCCGTATCAGATCTCGAGTAGCATTTCAACTGAGAACAGTTCTCTTGCAAATAAACCTTACTCAATGTCTTCTTCCAAGTGAAGTAGGCAATTTCCACCAAGTGGGAATCGTGAAAAGGAAAATCTCTCAAATACTTTCGGAAGGTTTGAAGTCGATAAGTTAAGCAAAAGCTCTTTTCGAGACCCTACGGCGATCAGGACCGTTGGACCGACATACAAGAAAGTCGAAGCCTCACAATTCCTGTGTTCGCGAGCCCCTGGAAAGACTGGAATGGCAGTAGTTTCGCTCCACTTTAGGGCGCAGTCCGACGCCCCATCACCAAATTAGGTTCGGACTACAAATCGTCTGTCACAGCAACAGACGGTCTTGCTTACAGAGAGGCTTTCGAACTGAGTGACGGAGCTTCGAATGGAAGCGGGAACGCGAATCGCGTTGTAGGCTTTTACGATGCGCTAAGCAATCTCGGTAACAAACAACTCTCGTTCGTTGGGTTGGAATGAGATGTAAAAGAGAAATGCAAATTCAAGACCAATCTTAAAACATTCCACGCTGCTATCAGAGTACAGTTTTTATGACATTTAATCGTTTTTTCATTTTAATATTCGTGTATTTCAAAAAATACTAAGAATAGCGAGAAAAGCAGTGTTAAAAAATAAAGGACATTTAATCGGGCTTGCTTTAAAGAGCATTAAAGTGAGTATAAAGCCAGCTTAAAGTATGTGAGCGTGAATACCACCTTCCCAGGAAATAAAACTATGTAATGATTTTCAAGAACATAACGGTTGATTTTTTTACAGAGTTTAACAAAGAACGATAGAGCAAGGAGTCAAGCTTTGATTGCGAACATTTAATTTAAAAAGAAGAAAAAGAGGAAATCAACGTTTCGATATCACAAAATTATTATCTACAAGGTCTTAAATGAAAAGCGACACTCAAAATTCAATTGCTTTGGAAGAAAGATTACGACTAGATCAAAACTATTTACAAGGGATAAGCGCATTGGGTGCCATCTAACGGAATCTTGCTTCATTATGATCGTCACTATATTCTCGCAGACACACAATGATCGCCGTACAAATGGTAGCTTGAGCCCTCGTGTCGCCATTCAGCACAGCAGGTCAGTGCAGCATCACACCACCTCCGGGGCGACGGGGGTGTGCGCACGCTGCCTTCTGGCTGGCGTGGGTCACACATGAATATGACCCATGATCAGAAGCATATGATGTAATTAGAGGCATATGATGCAACATTCTTTGGAATTTCCATGACGTTTTTATTTTAACAGTAAAGTATTGTAATAACCCAACTAAGGTTAGCAGGATCTTTTTAAAATACATTTTTTCCAATTTGTGACCCATTGCATGAAACAAATGAGTTATTTCAAAGAATGAAACCGGGTTTGCTTCCTTCCCTCTATATTTTACCCTGAAATATGCGCTCAGTGTTAAGTCTATTTGTGATAAAATTTACAGATGTTTTCAATTAAATTAAGATTGGTCATTCACGCGATCGTGCCACGCTATAGCATATTGAGCGCGCTGATATGCAATGGTCGTTCCTCTATCGCTAGGTCGACCAATTTTTATACACTTTATACACGCATAGTTTTCATGTTTCTAGGTTTCCGTAAGTTATTATAAACAAAGTTACCATTTTTACGGTTGACCAATTTTATTACAATTCAAACTTGGTATCTATATTCGAAGATTGACAATTTAATTAGAAGCATAATTTCTATTCTTAAATACTTATCACTTCTTCTTTGTGAATAAGTCTATAAATCTCTTTTCTATTTTGGGCAGTTCTATCGCACACACCTACTGTTTTTTAGCTTTAACAATTGTATAACGTTGAAAATTTTATATTTCCTATTTCATTACATTAATAGCTTCTCTATTTCAGTTTGCCAATTTTATTGAATGAATATTTATAATTTTTTTAAGTTTTCAAAACGCACGAATGACCAAGAAAAACGTCAAAAACGTCCCTGGAGTGATTAAAGTGCAAACAGTCGGGGCTTCTTCACAGAAATGAAACACTTTTAGGTGGGATTTTTCTAAGTTCAAAAAATAAAAACCGCCTCCGTCAGGCTGTGAAAATTCATATGTTTGTCCTTACAATTTTCAATTTTGCCTCCCACGCCAGTGTTTGTCCTGGGGTTCTGACGGTAACTTTATGTAAAAGAGCAACATCTACTGATCAAAATTGAGCTGGGGCGATGAGTTGGGTGACAAAGTGGAATATTTTAGCTCACGAGTGCTGTCCTTGGCTCTTGCAAGTAAAATTTCATCTCTTTTCCAACTCAAATGAACTTTCTCACGACAGCACCGGAACCTAACCGGTTCCACTGAAAAAATTGCACCAAACTCAACCAGCAAGCAACCGTATACCATGAGCTAGCCACAAATAATGTGTCTATAGAGTATTGTTAGATTGCTCCGAGCACTTTAAATTTTGGTAGTATTCCTCTCAGTCTTATTCGTACTTCTTATGTTCAAACATGAACGTCCGAGCGATAAAGCGTAAGCGCTCAGATAGTTTTTGTGTAAAATTGCAAAACTTGCCTCTATGGTCCTCTATTACAACAGAATGACTGGCCAGAAAACTTCTAGATGAATTCCAGACAACTTCTTTCACCGGCTTTCGTTGCAGCAACGCCCATGAAGTCATCAGATACGAAAGGCAATATAACACAGCGCATCCTAGTAACACTAATACACCGCAGTACCTCGGAGATGTGCAGCATTTTACAGAAAACTCATTCATCATCTACTCCCCACATCAGGCTTATTTGGCACCCCACACCAGGCTGATTTGGCACACCATTCCATGCTGATTTAGCACATCACTTCAGGCCAATTTATCTCACCACACTGGACTGGCTCATCTCACCACACTGGACTGATTTAGCTCACCACACTGGACTGATTTAGCTCACCACACTGGAATGGTTGAGCTCACCACACTGGAATGGTTGAGCTCACCACACACACCCTGCAGCACCACGCTGCAGGACCTACCAGCATCTTCTGGAGCGCGTCCACGGTCTGGTTGGCCACCGGGACGCCGTTGATTTCCCTTATTTCGTCGCCCACGTGCAGTGTGGCCTGGCGGTGGATCATGCCTCCGTGCATGATGCGAGCCACGATGCACCGGCCTTCTTCGTTCATCTTTAGAGTGATGCCCTGCGCAAGAAAACAATACTCGCTACATTAAATTTCAGAAAATTAATTCCGCCCTAGCGAACAGCATAAAAATTCTTCATGAGATCAGGAGAAGAATATGTCACCGCTATAAAAATAGTAAATTGGACACATGAAACTATAGTCTTAATTTAACATAACCCTAACAGTACTCGTACGTTGAAATATAAAAGTTGATGTGACGGCCGAGTCTTTTTGTAAGAACATCTCTGAGTAAATAAAACTTAGTGGGTATCACATCAGAAAGTAACTCTGCAGGAGAAGTAGGACAGCCAATAAATTTCATAGGAAACTGGAAATTCCCGCAGAAGTTTCTGATTTAACATTCACCGTTGGAATCCCCGAATTCGAAGCAACTTTGGCGTTGTCAGCCGGCACAAACGGCTTGCATCAAGCACCGCAGGAGCGGCACACGAGCGCGAGCGCGGCCAGGAACATCGCCAGGAGTCCGGCAATGCAATCAAGCCGGCAAGGCCGCGTTCGCTCGGTGAAGCGAAGTTAACAGATCGATTGCGGCAGCAACATTAGGCAATTAGAGGAAATAGGGAGAGGGCAATAGCAATTGTTATGGTGAGGCTGCGCACCAGAACTAACGGCCTGCTGCTTGATGGCCAATTTGCAGCGAAACCTACGTAATGACAATGAAATTCAGTTCAATCACATAGCCCTGAACAGCAATCAAAGCTTCGATTGAAGTAGAAGAACTTGAAATGGAGTTCTGTGCTTAGAACTACAGAAATAAAGTACCTTTCTTAAATATCTTGCACTTATCTGGTGTTAAGAAAAATGTGCACACACAGGGTGAGCGACGGATCTTGATCCTTATTAATTAAGTCGTGATGGTTCAGTAATTATTAAAATAAATTTCGTGCGATTTCTATTCCTTAGCAATAGGGTTTCTCAGCTAACACACGAAAATAATCATATAGGTATTTAATTGTGGCCAACTCCGTACATCAAACAAGTGAAGAAAAGCTCAAGTTTTAGGAATTTTAGAGAATGTGCAAAAATTTAAACAACTCAAAGGCAGCCTCTAGAAACTGATGTCAATATGGCTTCAAAATTTAGATTTACAACTTATTGAGTGACATTTCTTACGAAAACATTTCCAGAGAATTTGCATCTAACGTTCATCTCACTTAATGAGCTCAACAAAAATGTAGGCGTAACGAACCAGCGGTTTTGTCCAGCTTTTTCAGTGATTAGACCAACCTTATACCTATTTCCCACTGTAACCGTAAAAAATGTAGCAAGAGAGTATAAATATACCTCATAGGAACTAAAATTGACGAATGATACATGCAGATATAGTGAAAAACACTCGTTGAAAGTCAGTTGCAAGGCATGCACGTGTATTCTAAGAGAAAGAATGAGATGAGCGTTATGAAGTCGTTTTCTCGTTCTTAGACAATGAGAATATAATAGAATAGAAAATGCAAACAGAAGCGAGCCATGTGTCCCATTCTCGGGTTTTTCCTGAGTCTCGTGACATCTGTTTCCGATCGCACACCGGCCCCGACAAAACACATTGATGATCATCAATTCTCACGCACAAGCAACATTCATGTTTACTCAAAATCAACGTGGCGTAATACAAAGTGCGATTCCATGATATGATTGTTTTCTTCACATCTATATATTAATACGCTAACCTGTGCGTCACACCCTTCAACATTGCGGTATCTATGATACGGGTTGGCTCGCGTCGGGTCGCGTTATTCAGAGGGAGAGAGAGGGGAGGGGAGATGAAAAATATTTAATTTTTTGTGAATTTTTAAATTTTAATTTTTTTAATTTTTTTAATTTGTTATGATAGGATATGTTATGTTAGGATGGGTTAGATTAGAATATGTTATGTTAGACTGTGTTAGGTTATGTTGACCTAATTTTTTCACGGGTCCATATAGCTTAACGATGACATTGGTTAAAGTTAGGTTTGGATGGGATAAGTTAGGATAGGATATGTTAAGTTATGAAAGGTTAGAATAGATTTGGTTAGCACAGGTTAAGACAATATAGGTTAGAATATGTTAGTTTAAGATAGGTAAGGTTAGAATGTTATTTTAAAATTTGTTGAAGTAATGTACACCGAGTTTTTTCACGGGCTCACATTGCTTATTGATGACATTGTCCGTGTAATTTCCACGGGTCCTGCTAGTTATTGGGAATACTTGTGTACAGGGCCGTTAAAAATGACGGGATTCTGTATTTTCCTTGAATTATTTTCAAATGCGAATGTCAAATTTATTCGTCCTAATAGTTCTCGCGACGAAAATATTCTTGTACTTGTGCACTGGTTAAATTATTAGCACAGATACGATAATTGAGCATCTTTTTCAGCGTGATAGAGAGACGGAAGAAGCAGATACCAAAAAAATGTATAAATATATTAACACACCAAGCGTATAATTAGATAAGCTTACAGCCAAGATCACCTTTTTTTACGTTATGCTAACGCCACAATCTGTTGAGGCATTACCAGAAGCACCGCAATCATATTGCGCAAACAAATGTGACTTCCGGAAAAACGTACTGCTGAAGTACGCAAAAGTTTTTCCCTACAGATCGACCTGAAATACAGGTTAACCCTTGAACTTTGGAATAATGGGGCTTGCCAATCCAGTAATGGATTGGCTATCCTTAGAGTCACGACGACTTTTGTAAGTGCTCTTCAGGCTGGCAAAGACAACTTTTTTGTGAGAAAGTTTCAGATTCAAAGAATTTTCCGGAGAAAAAATATAAGGTTTTGGCTGTCTCGAAATTTTTCTCATTAATTTCCGACCACAATTTCTTCTGGAGTAATATCATCGACACTAATAACATACTCGTAAGTCTTTATCAGTTGGCCTCGTTATCTTCTTCGATGTAGGGAAATTGTAAGCTGGAAAGCTTAACCCTTTAACGCCCCAGAGGACACCAAAGTCCTCTTTCAAAAATGCCCTCAATATATTGTATTTCTTGTTCAATTAGTTCCCTAATGTGCTCTTTGAAGTTCTCTGCCGAGTGGCAGTTCCTATCCCATCCTGATATTGGTGACTGCCTGATGTCAGCGCCAGTTTAGTGACGGTGGTTGTGTTAACGGTAATATGAGTACAAAAATTCGGACGTTAAAGGGTTAAGCGGTCTACTCGCTGTTTTCTCAAACTGTATCTCCCTAAGCACACACACTGCTTGCATTTCATAGCGTTTACGCGACAGTCACGATCACCGTAAATTTATTTAGTTATCCGGAGACTTTCTCGAGATTTCAATGGTTTTGCATATTACGTGTGGTGCTATTTAAGATAGAAATACGCATTTTTTATACTATAACTTACGGGACATAAATTAATGATGGTCATTTGTAAAAGAGAAATGGATAAATGCATCAAATTCACATCATTCATGAAGGTTTTACAGTATCAAAAGATGATGTTAGAACCATTGTAAACTGGGCAGCATGATTTTAGTCTCAATCAATTGATCCTTTTTCAATCATAACAAGAATTAGAATTAGTACAGTTATAATCTTGCTGGAGAATGAATTAGAGTTAAACATAAAAAAACGTTTTTAATTTTGCCTTCATTTGAAAAAAATCTTTTCATGGATCAAGAAAATCAGTAAAACGAACTATTTCGCCAGCATTAAACTCAGTTTAAAAGCAAAATTTATGACTAACACAGGGTCCCCTAACGAACAACAATTTCATCTTACGAGTAAAAAACTCGACGCCATTATTTGAATGAAACAAACGTTTCACATTAGTCTATTTTAATAGCTGAATCATATTTGCAGATATTTATTTACCCTGAAGATTTCCTGTACTTCTTCAGCGAATATCGTCTAAATCAGAAATTTTTAATTTCTCTCAAGACCAGCACTCCTGAAATTTGCGCACAGGAGTGACCAACATATGGGCCAATACATCGCTGTGAGAAGGAACTAGATGAGGCTTCACGGTAGCACAAATAACGCAGTAGTTTTTAGCTGGTAAGTAGCCTGGCCACCCACCACCGGGCTAACCAGCTACGGTTACCATCAACCAGAGCTAAGCTTCCATTCCACACAGGCTAGGGAAATAGCATTAACATATCCTGCTTGCAGGCACTAGACAACTGTACTTCTGTTACAGAAGTCTTCAGGTCCTATCTATGCTGGAACACGACCTAATCTACTCTTAGATGAAATCAGTATTTGGACGTAAAGAAAATTGTTATTTTCTGGCATTTAGGGAAAGTAGTAATCTATGAAACAAATTATATGATGGCAGTTCGTATTTATCAATTTTCTTCACGTCCAAATACTTATTTCATCTAATAGTTATGTATACATATACAGGGTGTGTGTATTTACTTTGAACAAACTTCGAACTTAGGAACAAAAACTCAAAAGAAATCGATTTTCATGAATAACAAAATGTCCAAAACTCTTTAGTTTTCGAGTTATGGCGTCGCAAAGCATGTTTAGAAGTGCATGTTATAACTGGGCCGCTCACCAATTGTTATTTAAAGTTGTTAGTTTTCGAGATTGTCGAAAACAAAGCATTTTTTCTCATTTCATTATGGGTTATGCCACTCCTGTTGAATCGGAACAGGATCTGGTTGGACGCATTGTGGACTCAGCTGGCCGTATTACGGAAATGCCTGGCGTGTTTCAATCTGTAAGGCGCTCACTGGCTGTTAGATGTCGTAAATGTGTTGAAGTTCATGGAGGCCATTTCGAGTAACTGTTGTAATAAAACTGTATTCAAGTTTGTTCTTGCGTTAAAGTTCTTACATTAAAGTTTGTATTGATTATGTTTTTTACCTGTGTCCTGCAATGCTTACTGATTAATGGTTAGCTTACATGATAATAATTGATAATTACTCATTTAGGACAATTTATTCTTATTTGTAAAACGTGTACACGCAAATTGCATTGTGAAATTACAAAAATACTACATTAGTGGGGCCCAAAAACCTCTTTAACTAGCAAAGGTAGCGCTAAAAATGGTGCGCGCGTGCAATCCTACTTGACGTTCTAATATTCTTCAAGTAACTATAACTCGAAAACAAAAGAGTTTTGGACATTTTGTCATTCATGAAAATCGATTTTGAGTTTTTGTACCTAAGTTCGAAGTTTGTTCAAAGTAAAAAAAACACCCTGTATATCGAATGCATACAATTTATACAACATTTTAGCAAATAGGCGATGAAAAAAAATGTATGTAAAACTGAAAAATAACGCTTAATATTCAGTTCAACCTCCTCCACCCGCAATTACTTCACTTAAAACGATTTTAGGAACTTTTGATTAGGTCCTGACAACACTTCGAAGAAATTGTGTCCCTCTCCTCCTCGGTGAGTTTTAAATTTTTCAAGGTTTGAAAGCCGTCTTGCATGAATTCGATTTTTCAGGATCCACCGTATATTTTCGATAAGGGTCAAGTCTGGTGATTGGCTAGGCAATTTTGGCTGATTGGATAGGCAAAAAAAAACAAAAAAACTTTTAGTGTTTCTCTAGCTATGTGTGTTTTGAATCATAATCCTGTTGACCACAATTCATTCAGGAATCCCATCTTTTCAGCTCACTGTTGCAAATCACCATCTAATATATTTCTGTATTCGGCACCATCGATTCTACCATCAGCTATTTTTAGTGTTCCTACACCATTAAAAATAAATCATCCCCAGATCATGTTTCCTCCACCACGTTTCATTCTAAGCCTGGTACTGTTCATGTCATACGCAGTTACTTATTCTCGCCAGACATGTGTTGTGTTATTGCAGCAAAAATGCTCAATTTTGCACTCACCCGACCATGAAATATGTTCAAAGAAGCCATCGTCTTTATTAACGTGTTCTTCAGCAAAATCTAATCTTGAGTTTAGGTGCCTCACCTTCAACGAGGTAACTTACGAGGCTTCCGTGACCATAGATGCTGTCGGTGGAGTTCGTTACTTATTGTTGTTTGAAAACAGTGTCATCCATGCTGAGGTCTGTTTGTTGCATTTAGTCTAAAGGAGGATTTGTCTAAAGGGGATTAGTCTAAACTGTACGCAACACTTTTCCTAAACTTCTTTTAGGAATTTTTCGAGGAGCTCCCGACCTCGGCATGTTTGTCGCTGTCCCTGACTCTTCCCCCTGCTTCACAATGAAATCTACGTACTGGCCTACTCAGGAACATTAATGCTTTTTGATATGTTTCAATAGCTGTTGTGCTTTTTAAATTCCGAAATTATTCGTTCTTTCGCGCATTCTGACAGCTCCTTTTGGTTAGTCATTTTACAACGCTATCACATCGAAGTCTAGCGCATCAATGACGGGCGGTCACGCTGATAACCTAACGTGACCTCTCGGGGTGTTCTCTAGTTGATTCTAGAAAGGTTCATAAGCGATGATTTCTCTAGAAGTACAAAATTCGGGGAATTTTACGAGGAGCATAGAAGCGTCCAAATATTTTTCTCGACACCTATTTACTAAAATGCTGAATAAATTGTTTGTGTTTGACATTTATCACGGTTTAGTTAATGGGATGCGTATGTGTTACTGCTATCATACGATTAATTTCATAGGCTAACATTTTCCTCAAATACCCCAAAACAAATACTAACAAATTCCAAATACTTATTTCACCTCACTGTATATTCTATGCGAAGTCACTTCAACAAATTTCCAACTTTGAACAAACGAGTCGCCATTTCTTACTTACTTAATGTGGATCAAATTTCAATGATAAGTCTGCACGCCAATAACCAATTGGTTAATTACTATTATTCGTGCTTATGCATGAAAGTCGTTTTTAATAATATTTTCCGCGTCTAAAGGAACAGCGATAGCTCAAAATGAAGCCGATTAAAAGTAGATTTTGCCAGACGAAAAATCCCTGCCTTCAGAGATCTACAAGTTACGGCAGGCAGGAATTGATCAATCAAACTTATTAAATTCTGGCAGTTTCGGCAACAGCTCATCGTTGCACAACTCGAAGCCTAACAAGGTTGAATAACTTAGACACATTGTTTCAAATGAAAAAAATTAGAGCATTTGAGACGAGGCAAGTAGAATTAAGATTTTCTGAGCAGCCTTGGGTATGTAAAGCACCTCCGAGACCAAACAGGTGTAAATGAGATCGTCAAACAATGCCTTAGATGATATGTGGCTATTGTATGACAGGAAAACTCGATCCGAGACAAAAAGTGCTTCAAGCAGGAGAGTTTATGGGATAAACGAACGGTAACGTTCAAGACGACTTTTAATAAATAGAAATATAGCATCGCCATCAGATTTTTTACACACTTATTCGAGAGTATCTGAAAAAAATAGAGGCTATGAAGTACTGGAAATATTTGACTCTGCAGTCATAAAAACCGAGGCATCGTATTCTATAGCTCCAAAAAAGTGAAATAAAAAAGGTTAAATTTTTTTGAAAATAGTAAACTGTTAGGGAAGTAGCTGAATTAATTCAATCACACTATCGTGTTAGGAAAAGAAGAAAGATTTATTATTATTATTATTATTATTATTATCATTATTATTATTATTATTATTATTACTATTATTATTATTATTATTATTATTATTATTATTATTATTATTATTATTATTATTATTATTATATAAGAAAATTTTAGCCTCCCTTAATTGCACGACAAAGATGTTCGAAGAGAGGAAGGAGGAAGACACCATTAAGTATTGAGTTGAGGGAACGCGGAATCTATGCACAAGGTGCACATAAACAGGAAGCTAAGAAAGACGTTCAAGAAACAAGAAAAAGTTGAAGAAGAAAGTAGTAGGTGCTGAAAAACAGGACTGCAGTGAACCGAAAAAAGACGGTCCGTAACAAAACAAAAACCTATTCTATTTCAACAAAAGGAAGCCTACCTAACCTTTAGCTCAGGCCCTCACATAGTCCCCCTGGGAGCGCTAAAAAGAAGAAAGATTTACCTCAAGGTAGTCCACAGTTTCAAGAGGTAAACTCAAACATTTTTGAGAAAGCGTATTATACGAACGTAGTTGAATGTAAGTTCAATTTTGAAAAAGATTAAGTACATCAGAAATAAAGTATTCAAAATGAGAGAACTTTTTCACCACTCGCTCTGATGTACAACATCAGAGCGAGTAAATTTATCGGACAGCTACAACGAAGGCAAGCCTTGATTTACCTCACGCCACGAGCACCCCGTGCGAGTGAGGCCTTAACTCGAGATACTGCAGACTTCTCTCAGCGTAACGTGATTAGGCGGCGGTAAGGAAGGAGCAGCTGCGCGCCTTCCATAAATCATCACTAAATATTTAGCGCCCAGCCACCGAGTAATTAATGCACCAAAGCCGCGTTCCGGCAAAAGCCTCGAAGCAATTTCAACTCTAATGTAATTTTCAAGGAATACCTTTTGCGGCTATTAGGCGTCTGGAGAACTATCTGCTCTTACTACTAAAATTATGACCACATAAGAGCAGATTTGAACAACACAGGTGGACATAGAGAACTTTAAATTCGAGTATTTTCCAAATATAGGTACTTGTTCGTCTTACTAGCCCACCATAGAAAAAACGTTATAGTCTGAAACATCGCAAATGAACAACACGTTTGAATTATTTTACTGCATGGAACTGACGATAAAAATAAAAATCACCATAGTGATAAACATATTTATTTCAAAAACGTTTCAGAATTTATAGATTCCACTATCAGTGTAGTAAAACGAGGTAAAGGGAATCGTAAAAATTGTACCATTTCCTACATCAAGTTTTACAACACTGATGGAATCTCTGAATTCCGAGACGTTCGCGAATAAAGGTGTTTCTCACGATGTTGGCTGTTCTTTTTATTTGGAGAGTGAGATTCTCTAATAATCGTCCAATTGATACGTCATTGCTCGAACGATACAGAGACTCAACTCATGTTTGACAGAAAACAAAAAACTAGAACGAAGAAAATGAAATACTGCAAATAGCGTATAGCAAATTCATCACACAGATATGACATGCGTTTGAAAGAAACGAAGTACATTAGCTTCCATTCATCGACATTCCTACAGTCAGGACAGCATAAACAAAGGTTTATCGCAAGTTTACTTCTATACATACCAAGCAGCTGTGACAAGATTTTACAACATATCAAATGTTAAAAATGTTTTCATATTAAGCTCAAGGTACGAATATCAGAGATAAAAATGAGTAAACAAGTAACTTGAAAGTAAAAAGGTTGAAAAAACCATAAAATACCGATCGAAAATTAAATGCCTATTACGGTGTAGGAAAATTGTTGGCCTTCGAAACAGCTAGCAGTCTCCTCGGAATGGAGAAATGCATGTCCCGTATGGTTTCCAATGGAATCTTGCACCATTCTTCTTGTAAAATAGAGGCAAGCTTGGGTAAAGATGATGGAAAAGGATAGCGATCGAGCACCAAAGTAGACCAAGAATATTGAGATTAGATTAAATTAGATTAGATGTTATTTTAAGCTTCCTTCACCCACAACAACGGTATTCGAAAGAGAGGAACGCACCAATTATTATGGAGTTCAGGAAACGCGGAATCTATGTACAAGGTGCAAAGAAACATTAAGTTGAGAAAGAAGTTCACGAAACAAGATAAAAGTTGAATAAGAATGTAGTAGGTGCTAAGAAACAGGACAGCAGTGAACCGAAAAAAGGCAACCCTTAACATAACAAAAAAAAACATTTTATTTCAATCAAAAGAAGGCCTACCCAACTCTCAGCTCGGGCCCCCACACATTTCCCCCTGGGAGTGCAAATTTCCATAGATACAATAGTTGTATCCTCGTGAGGGGTAATACTGTTGAGATCTGATGACTGTGGTGGCAAGAGAAAACGCGACTAATTACCCTTAAGCT
This sequence comes from Morinoia aosen, assembly GCA_030386875.1. Taxonomy (NCBI): domain Eukaryota; kingdom Metazoa; phylum Arthropoda; class Malacostraca; order Amphipoda; family Talitridae; genus Morinoia; species Morinoia aosen. The sequence goes on from CM059559.1 coordinate 26,999,404, forward strand.
CACAAAACCAGTCCAAGACGATCCAAAATGTGATAACAATGGCGTAAATACCGTGGAACACAGCATCTCCATTGGTGAACAAACATGGTATAGTGGGATGAACATGATCTGCCAAAATGGTCAAATTATTTGCCAGTAAAGCAACTTCGCAGTGCATTCATAGAATCCATGAAATACCACGATATGGCTGCCCAATTCATAACCGAACAACAGCCATGCTTTACTCTTAGCAACATTTGCATCGTAGGTTCGGGACGGCGTTCGCAAGACGTAACCCTGGTCAGCTGTTTGAAAAAATGTGAAAGAAGAATCATTTGACCAAAAGTTTGCTCTACATTCCTCCACAGTACAGGCTTTACGGCTTAAGCACCACGTTTTCTTCTTACAGTTATTTACTATATAGAATTGCAGTTCGTCTTGGAAATACCTGCTCATAGAGCTCCCTTCTTATTGTTTTAGTGCCAACAGGCTTTGTGAGCCCGACTTTTGCAGTGACTTTTGGAGTTATCGCAATCATCACAATCCTCTTCGGCGACCGTCTGTTACAGTCATCGAATACACACTTTCGCCCGCATTGTGACGTAGCGAATAATGTTTTGCCGCTTTTCTCGTACACGCAATCAACCTTCGATGCATCTAGAGCCTCTCGTAAATTCACACTTAGGCTACTATGGCATCACCATTGGATCACCGAAAATTTTTTAACGTTCACCAACAATGCTGTTCTGACGACTGACGCAACGTTTTGAGGAAATTGAGCAGGTGGCGTTAATGGCAAATACCGCAGCCGCACCTACGGGCTTAATCAATATTAACGTTGAAGCACGCACTTCTGATCCCAGTAGTTGTGTTTGAAAGTAGACACTTGGAAATGTTGTGAGAAGCGATCAGTCTTCTTTCTGTATACGCATAACTCATCATTGGTAGTAACTTTGCATACGCGCATTTCTACAAAAAGAGCAATTCTGTGTTTGATCAACTCAGTGTATAACCTTGAGTTATAGTAAAGCCTCGTATAACCTTGAGTTATAGTTATAGTATGAGTAATTCAGTAAATAGCAGCTACATAAATAATTCAAGTTGTCTGGTCCAAAGGGGCATTTTCAATCATCGCTTTCATCACTCGTTCAAACGCTGCTCATCTAATTCAGTAAAATGATCGAAGAACAGAGAAGTCGTTACAGGTCGACCAAAAAAAAAAAGTTCACTGAATCACATACTCGTAACTAGAACCGTAACTAGAAAAGTTGCTCAATTCGACTGCAAGATTAAGTGACATGGCGTGCCAGATGTTCAGTGATTAGTCCAAGAGTATCGCAAACGAAGCCAGGAAACGGATGACGTGATTTTTGACCGACTGGTTTCCTTTTGAAGAATTAGACATATATGTGATGACAGGGAGAAGCTGCATTCATTTATTTGGAGGTTAGTGAGCCTTGTTAATCGACTGGCAACTCACTCGCATTACAGAATATGCTTAAGTCATTTCTCAATTTTGTGACTTAAGTGGCTTGTAAAAATAATGTTTTATGACGCCCAGCTGAAGCGCATTACTTCCTCAAGTAATGGAATACGAAGTTTTGAATTAAAACTATCATGAAACGATAATCCATTATCATGAGCTTGGTTTGAGAATAATTTAACAGGTTATGATCCTCGGTTTTAATATTTTATTGAAATACTCTGAACTTTGTCTTCAAACAAATGAAGTTTAACTCTACGGATACGAGTCTTCACATTCAACTATGATTTTGTGTTTGTACGTAGAGCCATTTCCTTTCAAATCTACGGGATTTCATCTCTCAATTCAAGTATGAAAACATAGAAGTAGTTTTCAATTGTTTAAATAGCGATAGTCACCAAAAACCTATTTCTCTACGGAGAAAATTAAATACCAAGATATTCAAAGTTTCAGATGTCAGAAAAACGGTCTGCCGGAGGAGCACTTGAATGGGTCCGCAATGAGCGTCTTGTTGCGCATAGCTTGAGAGGGTCCATTTTTGGCGGGTGAGGTCCTCTTTATGTCAGCGCTAATGACACCATCGAGGCTGACACACTGCAGCGGCTTCCGTGAACAGGAATATCAGGCGATCTCCGCAACAATGGGGCACGCCTCTACTCTCAGATACGATCCAGCCCCAGCTACTTAACCCAGCACGACGCCTGCGAAATGAAGTGGATAATGGCGACCGCCTCGAATTCAAAGAAATTATAAGACAGCTCAAAGAGAGCACATGGCAACAACTAACAATTTCAACAAAATTGTAGGGGTAAACTGCTTATCCCTTTTACTTTACTCGAATGGAGCAAACCTGAATAATTGTGGTAGATCATTTTCATTTTGAAAAATTACCTACAAAGAAGATGGTTTTTGTATTTGCACGAGTAACAAATTCAGATGACACAAAATGAATTTGATTCATCCAAAGAATAAGTCCCAAATACGGAATGGATTTTTTGCATGAAAGAGTAAGGAGACCCATAACAGATTCATCGGCGAGACGATGGGGCATGAAAGCTTCACACAAAAGGAGAGGTGGCGTGACGGCAGGCCTTCTTATTTCCAGCGCTGCACTCATGAACGGCGGCAAACAGGCTCGTAAGCTCCTGTAACGCACGTTTAAATTGAGCAAAATGAAATCATACTGGACAACAGCTGGTTGAATATTCTCTATGTTGAAGTTTATGTTGGGGGCGAGATGCAGTACAAGTATATAAGATGCAGTACAGTATAAAAAAACATGTTTTTGGGGAAAAAATCAGTCCGGAACAAAACTATTCAGTCCGTTAAACTGTTACGATCAAGTATGCGACCAATGAACCTACGCAATGGACGAGAAACCTTCAATAATTGCCTTGCATTTACAACAAGTCAATGTGCTTTGAAAGAGTTTTATTTTTCAAAAATTGGAAAAGATTTTCGTGTTACCAACTAGTAACGTGTACTATACGTCGTTTTTATTTTCAATAATCGAGGAAGGAAAGGAAGTTCGTCTTCCGTTTTATAATTTAAAGAGAATGTTCGGAATTCCATTCCTCACGAGTAGCTCTTGAAATAATCATATCGATACTAATAAAACTTCGCATCCCTTATGAACGTTTTTTCTTGTTTGGTTCAGCTCATTCGTAAGCCATTAAACGCTATCTTACAAACTGCCCAATTTCTCGGTAACCTTACAATGCCATTCGTACAATAAAAAGGACACGCTAATATTACCAGGTCGTATTTGAATTATTCGAGCGAGAGTCCCTTTAACGATATGGGTTCATTTATAATGAACATGCTGATTCATTCAATGATGAGATAAGATAAAAGTAATTCTTTTAAATATATATTAAATTTTTTATACCTCGAACTTGAAAATGTTGTGATCTTGGCAATTGCGACTAAAGTTTTAATATCAAAATATTTGGATACTGCCAATTAGATGCAGGTCTAATAGGTCATGTTATTTATGATGCAAATTATGTTCAGGACAGGAAAACATTGCTTTGAAAGCCTGACATCCTGCTCCAAAGTTTGGGAGACAAGTTCTGCTGATCATGTTTGTCTGCTTGGCCAAGGATGCAAAACCAGCCTTTGCTTCAGATGTTCGTACCCAGCGCCGTATTGACTCGCGGGTCACAACTGAACTGAAGTACGGCGTACGAGAGAAGGGCAACCAGGTGACGCACACGCCCATTGAATGCATTTCCGTCCTATAACTACCATAATCCCCTTAGTTTTACCAGTTACATAACGGAGGATGCGCAATGAACTGAACGAGGACTCATTTTGGCGATGGTGAGCAGAGACGCTTCAGTTTAATAGAGAATCCTCTTGCAGCCTCAAGCTGAGATAAAAACATGGCGACTAAATCGTGATTCAATAGCTAGTGGATTCAAGTAGTTACACGCACCATGATTTTCGTTGAAAATTTAACCGTTTTTACAGACATTCAGACTAGACTTTTTCTCTTAGCCACCTTGTTACACTGCACTCATGATCATTCAGCGCTTCAATGGTTGATTCGTCAGAGAAAACCATACGCATACGTAACAAAGTAGACTGAAGTAGTGGAAAAGTCTTTTACGTAACGACATATCAAGTTAACTTTTGGTTTGAAAACAAGGGCTTATACGGAAAAAAGCGGTGTCAATTTATAAATAATCATGACTTTACACATTTTATTGTGATATTACTAACAAATTGTTAGCATCATTTTATGGGTGAACTTCTTATTAGTATGTTAGTGACATCAGACCAAGATGGGTGAAATCATGATTAATTATGATTTAACACCACCTTTTCTTTCGCTCCAATTTCCAGCCAAAAAGTTCATACTCTGTAGAATTTTTTTATATTGCAGGTGATTTTCTCCGATGAATCAGCCATGGGACTGCTGGACGACCATGTGCGGAGTGTAAGAAGGCAGTCAGAAAAGGATTAGATTAGTCGTTAGTTTTAGCCTCCCTACCCAGCAACAAATGCGATCCAAAGAGAGGAAGGAGGAAGGCACCATTTAGTATGGAGTTAAGGGAACGCGGAATCTACGCAGAAAGGCATAGAAACAGTAAGTTGTGAAAGAAGATCATGAAACAAGAGCAAAGTTGAAGAAGAAAGTAGTAGGTGATGAAGAACAGGACAGCAGTGAACCGAAAAAAGGTGGTCCTTAACATAACAAAAACATTTTATTTCAACAAAAAAGAAGGCCTACCTAACTCTCAGCTCGGGCCCTGACATTGTCCATCTGGGAGTGCTAGTTCCCATAGATAAGTCAGAAAAGGAATTATAACCAGAATTAGTAGAAAAAAAGTCAAATTTCCAAAAAATATCACAGCACGAGGAGCCATTTCGGTCCATAGAGCAAGCCATTCACTCACTGTTGAGAACAATACGTAAAATGTTAAATATGTACAGGCACAAGATCCATAACTAATCGACGAATCTGTTTCTATGCTGATCATTCTTGCACTAAATTTTGTGAATTGCTACACGACTCTACTTTAGATACCACTCTCACGCACTCATCCAATTCAAATAATTCTTTTGAAGCTCATTTTGCTTGGAACTCAAAACACACTCAACAACTGAGCACTTCAATTCGTACAATCGCATTATTTCTTGCATGATAGCTCTTAGTCAGTAAAGTGTTTTTGCTATGTAATTGGATATATTTCTACGCGTATAATTTTATGGTGTTCGTATCTGACACGTGGTACAATAATTCCCTCATCAAATTATGAGCCGAATTTGCCTGTGGATAACATAAACATCACTCTGCAATTGTTTCTTTGATATTGGCCGCATCAACGCAGAATGTTGCAGTTTTCTTGCCCAACTTCATTCACTCTTATAACATGAGGTCAGTTCAGAATCTCAGCTATGGAAATACTCGGAGGATGAGTAAGAAAATATTTCCCTACTCACTTAATTTGAACTTCAAATTTCATCTTGTTTTTGTATTGCGATCTACTTAGACCTCACTCTCTATTTCCAGCGATTCTAATCACCACAGTAAAATGGAAAAATGAAGTAGAGAAGGAAAAAATAACCTGGAAAATGTCTGCTGAATTATAGCCTCAGAAATCAATGTCGCAAGTAAATTCTGGAACTCAATTCGTAAATAACGAAAGTCAGTAGTGAACAGAAATATACAATCTTATATATGGGGTTTTACATCTGCCGTCGATAGAAATATGGATGCACTAGATGTGGAACTATGTCTGTTCCAAAAATTTCAATAAATATCAAATAGACATTCTGAATGATTTCGTCTTCCAAGCACCTCTAAATTCTCCCTAATGAGATTCAAATTACCACGATCAAACAATTAATGTGCTTCGGTGTGTAAGGATAGTTGAAAAACAACTGATATATAAGCTGAATAATCCTTTACCATTCTTCGATTTCCAGAAAAAAAGAAAGCAAATGACATGCGCCAAATAAATGCATGAAGGTACTCCAACCACTATAATCTCCTGATTTTTATTGGTACCATAAAGCTGGCTGCCAAGACAAAACATCGAGGGATTGAAGTTTTGCGACAAACTTTATATCATGTCACCCACGGCGAGATGCGCATAAATCTTCATGCAGACAAACGTCTCATTGAGCGCCCGAAGCACTTTCTTAACTCTCGCAGCTCAAGTTTCTTGCAGGCTCGGCCTTTACAAGTCTCTGCCATCTGTCTTACAAGGACAAAGAAACTCAGTCACACACGACCCATAAATTGCAGCGCTCGCGCCAAATCGGCCAAGATTGTCGAGAGGGTCACAGCAGCAGCAGCACCTGAACGTCTCTCCGAGCATTTATGGGCAGGGAACGAGCTTACGCAGCTCATGTTTTCCAGAGTGAACAAAGATATTTCTACGTTGGATGTAAAAAGCTTTGGGCGTAATTGCTCAATTGAAGCTCATAGCTTGTACCTGTTCACAAACTGCGGTCACGTCTTTCATAAACGTAGCTCTTCGAAACTAAATTTCATTTTTTGACGTCAGTTTTATCGGCAAAGGAAAACTTCAAACAAACTAACGGTGGATGAGATGATCGTGTTGGACTATAGATTTTTGATAATAATGCATAGCATTCACACAGAAACCAAACTACCATAATTTCCTACTGTAAACAACTATTCCTCGTGGTACGATCATCAAATAAGAGCCGAAGTAAACACAATACAAGCACTCTCATGAATTCAGCTTGTCATTTACCGACACAGAACTCGTCAGTCGCAGGAACTTGTTGCCGACAACAACACAACTCGATGAGCGACATCTAGCCTCAATTATCGGAGTGACATCACTAGATAATTGTCGTTAAGCTACGATCCTGACTTAGAGGCTGTGCCTCACTACACTGTGACCGCTCTCAAAAGATAAGTCTAGAGTTTGATCAGACGGGCACGTACTCGCTGTGGTCACGTTCGTTTTTGCTACTCAAGCACTAAAGTTTAAACTTCCAAAATATAACTTGTCAAGACCAGAAATCAGCTAGCATTGACTTATTCGTTTTCTTCCTTTCCACTTCATTTGCGTCATTCATCTATTGAGGCTCATGTATTCACTTACACCGCGTATATGACAACAATAATGTAAATTCATATTTTACTGAACTTACTAGCGTTTGTCACGTACTATCAACCTACTCAAATCAATAAGTGAATAAACTTTGAGGTCGAACTTGAGCGTAATGCAAGGGTTGAGTTGACTATTTATTTTGGTGTACTATTTCTTCGCCACAACTCCATCCTATTGCCGAAACGCTAAACGTAAATAATTAAATTTTAAATTTACAAATGTTACTCACATGTACACATGGCAAACGAATTAACGCCAATGCCTTCCTCTCTCAGCGTCCATAGTTGATTTGGAAAATTATATTCCGTCCATGAGCATCTCATTGAATACGTGGTAAGTGCATTTGTATGGAAGTGGTAAGTGGCAAGTGCAGTTTAGATTTGTTTGGATCGTTTGTCTCATTTAAAAAAATGGGGCTATGAAGTGATGTTGTGCGAGGGAATCTGTTTAGTTCACTGCACTGGGATAGATTATGTATAAGTCAGTTTCAGCCTCCCTTGCCACAACAAAGATGTAAAAAGAGAAGAAAGATGAAGGCACCGTGTGGTATGGAGGTAACAGAACGTAGAATCCATGCAAAAAGTTTATCCTCACAGGATCCCAACGCAAGAAAACAATAAGTTGAAAGATTAAAGTTGGAGGAAAAATTCAGAGGTGCTGAAAAACAGAACAGCAGTGAACCGAAAAAAAGAAGGTTCATAACAAAACGAAGAAAAACTATTGTTTTTCAACAAAAACAAAGCCTACATAACCTTCAGTTCGAGACCGCATATTTTCCCCTCAGTGCGCTACTTCCCATCGATAAAATAGTTGTATTTCCCTGAGAGGGTTCAAAGCGCTGGAATCAAACACATTTTGTATTCAAACTATCAGCAGAAGAGAAAAACACTCAGCCATGCCAGAAATTACAGTGGACTGACATCTGTTTGCGCCGAATTTGTTGTTGGGCGACATTAGAGTCTGATACCTGCAAGCGTCTGCGCCAACTATAGGTACTGATGAAGTTCTTCAGGCAGAGCATTTCTCAACTTCATTACTCAACATTGCCCTGACACGAATTAAGTGCTGGTAAAAATATAAAATGAGCCGACCTGAATTGCTAATGTATCTTTGAAGGCAAATACAGTCTAATGCTCCAATAGCGTCAACTAAAGTTCAAACATATGACGTAGAAAAAAATCCATCTGAAGAATGTAATTAAAGATAACGTAATTAAAATTCCATTCCCTGCGAATTATCTCAGTAGTAACGCTCATTTAGTGCGTAAAGCACACAAGTTGAGCGGAAGCTGACGAGTCCCAAACATGGAATACCCAATAAGTTGTCTAGTCTCTTCACTCGCCCCTCAGGGAACACGTAGGCCATCTCTCTTCAAAGTTCAACAAAGGCGGTAGTAATGAACAACACAGTACTTTGAATGAATTTGCATCACTTCATCAGAAGTGACAAAGTGTATGATGGAAACTTTATCGGCCATTCTTATGATCGAATGACGACTAACTTAATATCAACAGCGTTTCAGCATTTTCAATACAAAATTCTCCACACACTACTCTGTACTAAGAGAAACAGGCGTGATAACTCATCCAAGAAAATATTCGTTAAAAGGAGTATATGCTGTTAAGACTTGTAGAGAGTCTGAGACAGAGACATAAACTGTTTTTATTCAGTGTTGCGTAATATCTAATGCTTGGATTTTACCGCTCATTGAAAAATGAAGCAAATCTGGGTATAACATTTACATTTAGTTTGATTTTCATTTTCCCACGCCTGCAATCGTAATACTTGTAGGAAAATGTATCTTACTCCATTGCAAAATAACATCAGGCCAAAGGTTAACGGGGAAATATTATTGCTAGAAAAGCTTAAATAACCCTCCAATAAATTAAGCTGTGCATAAACTCAGGTAAACAAGTAACGACATGTTGCGTCACTATTCGATCATTTACCATCGGACAGACTCCTTCAGGAATATAACAGGTAATTATTGCCAGCCTGAACAGTCGGTATTGTTAATATCTGATATCCAAAAGTTTTTTATCGTTTCAATATACGAAAAAATTACAGCACAGCTTCCTTGAAGGTTCAGCTGCATTCGACATAACACATTCCTGTAAAAAAAATATTTGCGATATTAAAATTGAGCTAAACTTCATTGGTACAAAGCTACACCTGCTGTCGTTGCGCGCTGCATTAAAGACGGACGTGCATTTCAATAAAATGCCGCCTTCAAATAAAATTTTTTATTATAGGTTGAGAAGATAATAATGAAATTTAATAGAAATAGAAAGTTTTATCGACATCACCTTTTAATGATCGCTAGGCCACTGCTATCAATATTAAAAGATGAAAATGGCAAATGATACTTGTGCGGAATTTTAGCTACATGATATTATGATGGCTTCCCTCAAGAAGAAACTAGGAGGAAAAGAAAAGTGTCACTGACTGCGTTGAGCAATTATTATTCATAGAACGTACGGCGAGTGCTACGCCGCTTTGGTGCGCTGCGGAGACTGTTTTAAGCAGATCGCTTATCAAATAGGAACTGAAAACACAAAAATTCAATAGCGAGCGCATGAGAATTTTCAACAATTTTTTAAAAATAGAGCGCAGTATGCCAGTTTAAGATAACAGAGCCACGGATAGCCGAGAACTACACAAATTTCTGAAATGTCATAAAAAATTGATACATAGAGCATAAAAGCGGGTTTTCACGCACACTCTCACTACGGCAACACTTTTACAAATGTAAATGTAAACCATTCTATAAATTAGAGAGATAGGTGGAACCGTGCATAAGTATGTTCACGAGTTCTACAAACGATCCCTAGGAACTTTGTGTAGTAACTTCACCATTCCCGGAATTTGTAAATTCACAGAAATAATCAGCTACAATACCTTCAACAAAGGTTATATCATCAAAGCTAATTAATGAAATGATAGGTAAAGCACTGATTTAGCGTGCAGTATCGGGCCAATTTCACGTTCAACTCTGAACGTTTAGATTTAGGACTCCCAAACTTGTATGGGATACACTTTTGGTGCGTTAATTACTGAAAAAACCAGTCCTGAGAGTAATGTTCCACAAATTCATAACCTAAATTCACATTAGTCATAAGTTCAATAGTTCAAGCGCAATATATACTGTACTTACGTCTGTCTGGACCGCAACAGAAGGCTCATTTGTCACCGAATTTTCAAAAATACATCATAAATTCAAGACGCCCATATTCGAAGGCTTGGCAGCGACCAAACAACAGCTGTAGAGTCAAAACACCGCAGGTGCCATTGTTCATACATCGCCGAGATTTTGACCTCCATTGCAGCTAATGAATTATGCGTGTGTGACCTGATGAATATACGAGTTCGCACTCGCAAACGACGGTGTACATGAACTTATGTGAACGCGTATAGGAGGTGATGTGGCTACACCGATTTAACATGTATCATCAGGACTGTTCACACCCACTCTCCGTGCTGACTGGGCTCATCAGTACGGATCAGACTGCGGACGTATTTTCATGAACACAAAATCTCAGATTTTGGATAAGACAAGTAACCCAAGACCTAATCGAAGAAAGTCAAGATAACTGCTAACATTTCAACAAAAAAAAAATGATGAACGATAACTCACTAAAAATACACATTGAACTAGGCCAAGTAATGAAAAGTTTCGCCACAGCAAATGAATATTTTGACATCGATAATGAGAATCTCGACAAATGAGTGAAAATAAGCACCCAAAAGAAGCACCGAAAACATTCATACAAGAAGTAACTCGATATCCCCAAAACTTAAAACAAGGAAGTTAAATTATTACGCACTCAATTTCTTGATGAAAATAAGATTATCAGTTAGTTTAAGCCTCCAAGAGATGTTTCCAAGAGATGGAGAAGGAATTCACCATTTTGTTCAGAATTCAGTGAACGGGAAATTTACGCTCAAGGTGTGTACACACACACCCTGCGCGCATAGAAATAAGATTGAAAGGAGTTCAAGACACAAGATTAAAGTGGGAGAAAAAGTAATAGGTACTGAAAGAAGGACAATATTGAACCAAAGAAAATATGTTCCTTAACAGGAAAAAAAATTTTACTTCCATAAAAAGAAAGCCTAACTAACCTTATGTTTGGGATTTCACATTTTCTTTTTAGGAACGCTCATTCCCTCAGATACAAAAATTGTTTATCCCTGAGGAAGTTTCATCAATACAAAACAGTACTCAAAGCACATATTTGATTCATGGTTTAACTTTCCTTAGCCCTCCTATGGCAACAGAAGGCGGAAGGGTCTCGCAGTGGTGAGCAGGTGAAGTGAGAAGTAAGAATTAGAAACTAATACAATGCACAGTGCCTCAGTTTCCCTACGAAAAAGAATCAAAAGTAGAGATTGAAATGATATGGTAATAAGTTAGTTTAAGCGGCCCTAATCGCTACGAAGGTGTTTCAAAGAGGGGGAGGATGAAAGCACCATTTAGTGTTGAGATCAATGAACGCGAAATCTGTGCACAAGGTGTGTTCCCACACAAGATCCCCTGCGTATAGCAACAGTAAGTTAAGAAATAAGACAATGAAACAAGATAAAAGTTAAAGAAGAAAGTCAGAAGTGCTGAAAAATAGGTCAGCAATGGACCAAAAATAGATGGTCCTTTACAAAACCAAAACTATACATAATTTCGACAAAATGAATTCTCACTAAATTCCCAGCTTGGGACCTCGCAATTTTATCCTGGGAGTGCTGTTCCCCATAACACAACAGCTGTATCCTCCTGAGAGGATCACAAGAGAACCGAATGGTTAGGCCCATGTTACTGGTTGTGGCATTTAAGGTTGCAACTGAGGAGCAAATTTCCCCGCAGTTTATAACGAGAAGTCTGTAAGTATACCCAACTACACGAGTGTAGCTCGGCAATCCTACGGATCCAAGACCAACACCCAAGTCCCAGAAATCTCGGAATTGGGAATTATCGGTGAGCTCTTTTGAAAAGGCATTAAATAGTTTATTGAACAACGGCAAATTAGGGCAGCACGAAATGTGGTATGAGAGTTAGTTTTACGCCACAATATTTAGCGTTGAGAATTTTTGTTCGTTTCATACAGTTTGGCCTACGCGAATAAAACACTAAGACAACACAAACTAATAAAAGTTGAAAAAAGTTGGAAATAATTAAACAAAATTCCCTCTAACAGATAATTGAATCCGTAAATACATGGCACGGTCTCAGCTACAACCAAGCAATAGTCCCTGACGACGACGGATGAAGATCAGATGACTGGCCAGGCGATTTGCAATGACCAGGGTCGTGACAACTGCAAGCAATATACGAGGGTGGCGCTGCCGGAAATTAACAACCAGGTCACACCGCAAGAAAAGCAGTTCTGTATAGAAAAGGACGTACGATAGCAGGGAGTAAGACATGAGAGAATGCAAACTGCATTTCACGCTACCTCATCAGGCTGGCTCACATTGTAGAGAAGTTACGCGTAACCGCAAAATATCCAGATTGATGGGAGTGGGAGATAAACGGAAAACGTAAGTGAAAACCGTGTGGAAATAACCATGGTCCTACAAAAACAATTAGAACTACTTAGTCGAATTTGCATTCGCCAGTCTCTTTGACCAGTTTTATCTTGAAAAATCACATTGTCTTACAAATCATTTGATGCACGAAAATCTAATTAAATTTTCAAAAACGATCCGAAATAAGAGGCAAATTGATAATTATAACTTCTTTTCAACATTTAACGAAAAGAAACCGACCGAAATATTCTGCTCGCATTATTGATGCGGAGATATAGGAAATTTTTCTTTCAAACTAAAACGGAGCAGGCGGAAAGAAATGCGGTCGTTTTTCGAGGTTCGGTAGAAATAAAAGCGCACCATTTTGAGGTAAGCAGAAGCCGATCCAATTACTGTAATGCGGCTCCAGACAGCGGCGGTCGCACGTACGCTAACTTCGCTTCTGTTGCCCGTAAAATTTGCTCTTTTCCCGCCCGCACGAGGTGGAGGCCTCCCCTTTCAAGCCAAGCAACAGAATACAAAATGAACGCTACAAAACTGCTCCTCATTGTTCCAGCAAAATCATTAGGCAGCCACCATCGCGGCTATGAAGCATTACTCCAGAGAATGGAAGAAACCTCCGAGGAAAGTGTTCGAGCCTCGAAAAAATGTCATTTGAAATAGGCCTTAAATCGTGCAAAATAGGCTCCCAAAAATGTTGTTTTCAGCGTTTAGATTTTATATAGCATTATTTCTCAATCTAAGGAAAACAAATAATAGATAATATTTTAATGACTCATGAAAGACATTTTTCTAAGAACGTAATATCGATATTAAGAACTGTGAAATTAATTTCAACGTGATAAAACAACATGGAAAAGCTGCCCATTTCACTTCGACAGGATACAACATGTCATTAACTTTACACTTCTCGAAAAAGCCTGCAGACTGTTTTTCTTAGCTTGAAATTATTCTCAAGAAATCCGCATGGTGAGAAAAAAAGTCTGAAGCTTACACTGACATAATACTTTATATTCGATTCGAAATAGAATATTGAAACGTAAAAAACTTCTGCTGGTAAAATGAAGCCCGATCTCGACAAGGAAATAATGTAGGGCCGATGCAGGAGCGGTGGCAGATGGAGGAGAAATCCCCGCTATATACACGTACGCCTTCACTGGCCATCTGCATATACTTGTAATCTGCGCTTCCTAGGCCCTGGCAAAGCCTGGAGCTGGCGAGCGGCGCAGTTTTGAACGGCAATCAGGCCGATGGATTCTCGCCCTTCCGTAAAATATGGAGGAACAACAACACTTCTAAAGCTCGCCGAGATGCGCAATGGCGCTAAGGTCTCACCACGCACGCTAATCGCATTTTCAGAGCCACGTTGCAATGGGCGAACGAAAAATGCAGGTAAATCTTGCAATACAATTGCGAAGTACCTACTCTATGCAAGTTCCTAAGCCCGCCGAGATAAGAAGAACAATTAAGTTAAATTTTAAATTTGGACAGCTTGTATGCGTTGAAAACTAAATACAATTTTAGCTTGTCGATTGAGGAAATAGTGAAATTTCTTCAGAGCGAAAAATATCGTACTTACCTGTAGTTGAACTACAAATGACCAAACTACATCACAAACTGATGCTAATCTACTGTATGTTGATTAAATAGAGAGTGTTCAATCGTGGGGCAACATACCTATCTTTTAGAACAAATGTGTTTTAAAAATATTCACACACTAAATCTTTTTTTCTTGCGCGTACACAGACGCGTCCAAATAAAAAATAAGTTTTATGACGAGTAATCTGTTCACGAAAATCTATGTTGTCTTTGTCTTCGATGAGGTCACGTAAATATGAGCGCATCTAAATTGCTAAGGCAACGCAGTAAGGAAGGCGATGGTGAGAAATTTCTTATAAGTTTTAGCTCCGATAAAATTCCCGACACGACAAAACAGCGACTCATAATTGTGATCACACACACTTTAGACTATTTTTCAAAGAGCATGAGAAGCACAAACACTTCCAGCAGATTTTGAGCTCAAATTCTTCGAAGCGCTCCAAATAAGTCGCTATTTTATGAAAAAATCGGCAGGCAGGCTAGGCAAAGGCTTTTAAGGTTAAATTTCACGGCTGTTTTTCATTTTATTGGAGAGAGAGGCAAGCGAGAAGCGCCTTAGGGGCAGTCAAGCGTGCAGCCTGAAGGCTTTTAGCGCACTTCGTAAATCAGCAAAAGACTGGCAAGGATTAAGCATTTAGGGCTACAGCGCAGTGACCGGGAGAGTCCAGGTAAGATGGAGTGCAGTTCTGTGTGATAAACAAATAAAGATTCGGACCGCTCCCCGAAACATGGTTCAGACATTTTTCGCTAGGGATTGCTTTCTCTAATAAATTTAAGTGGGTGCACATACTAATGTTCCCTCACGTACTCTCATACGTGCACATTAAAGTTATTCATGAAACTAATGATGATACAATTTTAAAACATTTACCCATGTGCTCCATTTAACGCTCGCCTATGTAAAACACCATTCTCCGTTTGAAAATGAAGCAATTGGATATTCAATGGTCAAATCATAGGGATGAAACTCACAGAAGGAAATTATTTCTGCACGAGCTGTTTACTTTTTTAGACCAGCAGGTTCGTTGTAGAAATAACGAATTCAACGATATTAGTATTCCTGAATTTCATAAGATACATCATTATGTGACTCAAGTGTTGCTACCAGTGGCATGATTCATCACTAGTTTTTTATATTAACATGGCTGTTGCTACTGCTTGTCATATACTCTTCATGACTTCACTACTCATCTGAAACCGTCGTTAAATTCTCATCCACCACCGTTGCGTAATTGCTTCTACAGGTTTGGCAGTCACCACCCAACTCCTCACCAAAAGCTCGAGTTTTAGCTACTCACCATGGGCTCGTCACTGTTCTTCTGGAACTGGACGAGGCGCACTCTTGTCACATTGTCCATGTCCATGTCGCCGCTGTTGGACTCGAGCTCCTCGCCGCCGTTGAGGAAGGGAAGGATGGGTGGGGGCGTCACTCTGACCGCGTCCTCGCCGTACACCTCGTGAGACACCACATCGTGTGCCTGCAGTAGCGCCTGCTCGCCCGCCCGCACCCGGCCCAGGTGGTCGTCCGTTTGGTGTTTGGGTGGTGGCGAGTGCGGTTTGTTGCGAGCGTTCGAGTGTCCAATTTGTAGCGATTGTCAATGCATTTTGATTTGCGTTATGAATTTGTACAGGTTTTGTCGTGTTATTTTGCCAGCGCATTGATTTTATGATGAAGGTGATTAATTGTCTTGAGTTTGTTGGTGGGACATACATGTCGACATATTCAACATGATAGTGAGTTGAGATTGACCGAATAATTTTGAAGTGTGAGATAGCTCGCGGCATCGGGTTTGCCCAAAAAGTGAATTTCATGATACGGTGAGGTAGGGGAGCATAAGAAATGTTGAAATTTTGAAGTGAAAAAATGAAGGTGGAGGTTCAGTTAAGAGCACAATTCAATCAAATATAAAAACACTCATTAGAATCGCGAGAAAAGGAAACAATAAAATACTCATTAGGTGAGTTAAAATGCCCATGTGTAAATAGTGATGTGAGCATGATGCCCAATTTAAAAACTTAGCAAAACGTGAAATGGTGAAACAACATATGAGTTCAATCCCAAATGAGAGGAATGAAAACTCCAAATAGGAACAGAATGATAACCAATAGCGGAAAATTGAGTTTGTCGAGGGAAATGCATTGGAAAAGTAATAAAAATATTTGAGAGCGAAAATATTAGATTTTCATTGATAGAAAAGAATACAAGACGAAGTGACGTTAATGAACACAAAGTAAATTACAAAAATATTATGACATATAGTCAGAGTGTCGGGAAAACGAGTTACGAATATTCAAGTGTTTCTCAACGCACATACCGAGTGAAATGTGTGTGTGTTTGGTGTTAGTGGCGAGGAGAGGGAGTAAAAAAAGCAAGCGTTAGTGGTGTCAGGCAGCACATTTCATGATATGAATCACTTAACATAGATAATTCAAATTATTTTAAATACTTAATAAAATTGAAAAGGAAATTTTTTAAAAATTTTCACCAGGAAAACTTTACGAGGCTCATATCCGTGAAAAATATCAGTGGACAAAGCTGTTTTAATAATATACAGTACATCGTAATCAAATAATAAGAACAAACATTTTTTTACGCTACAATTTTTAATTAAATGTTTAGAAGTTCTTCTCACACCAATATTAACTCTTACGATAATCGGTAATACAGAGCTCGAGCTTGAACCCATGGGAATTTACGGACTTAGTTTTCTCTTCGATGGATGGCTCAGTTCCAAGTAATTTTGAAACTTTGGTAATATCGAACGTAACACAGAGTATGCCCCAAGGTATGAATAAAGCAAGGAACGCGTAGTGCGCAAGTTATTCTCTAAACAGCGTACATTTTAGGGGGAACCGCTTAACTAAATGACCAAGTTTAGGGCATTTTTTGTGGGATTTTGAAGAGTACTTATGCACTAAAGAAGAAGTACTTGTAGGAGGAAGAAAAGATCCGTCCTCGGTTTTCCTGAATAGCGTATTCCTGATGGGGGAGAACTGTGATATAAAAAATGATTTAAATTTAACGAGCACAGAAACAATTGAAGTTCAAACATACAAAAAAGAAAATGTTAAAATCTAGTACTGCAAGCATTGTGATAATTTTTCATAAACCAGACATATAACATCATTCAAGTTGGATCAACTCAAGAAACTAAAAAAAAACATTCCTCCGAAACGTGCTTACTGGAGAACAAAAACCTGGGAAGGCAAAATGAAGACGAACTAACTAATTAATGAGAGGACAAAAATCTGTTAGGTATAGTCTACGTTAGGATTCAGGAGACGAACACACTTTACACGTGAATATTTTTAAAGCCCTCTAGTCGCAAGGGCGTGCTGGAGGCAAAATCTGTAAAATTTCAGCTTTAAGGAAAGTAGCCATCGAACGCCGCCATACAGCGAAGGAACGGGAGCCCCAACTTCCACAGTCGAGCGCAACGCGGCGAGTGTTGACGGGAGGACGGATAGTGATGCGAGAAGTTATCATCAAATGTTTGGAATGTAGCAAAAAAATAATACCATCTCCTTTGAAAAAACAACGTGAGTAGGAAAACCAAATCGTGATTAGAAAAACAGCTGCAATTGTTAGAAAACACATGAATGGAGTTGATGAGACAAGAAAATACCCTGTGAAAAAATGGATAATATTACAAAGAAAGGCTAAAGACATCACAGTTGAGAACAGAACACTTAACAGTTTAGAATGAAAAAAAAGCATAATGAAAATCAAGGCAATGAAAACAACAACGGGAAAAATTGTAAAAAGTATTTAAGAGAAAGGAAACGATCAACAATACTGGAAATAATGAAAGTATACATAGAATATACTTAGCATTCTGTAGAGACATGGCAGTACACAAAAGAATCGTGACTAGCGGAAAGAGTGTAGCTGAGATGAGAGCGCAGTAGAGTGGGAGAGGCGGCGGAGAGGTGCGGAGCTACCAAGTATATGCACCACAAACCGTTACGGAGGAATTTATTCGTACACCCACCAGTGTTCGATACATTCAGTCATTAGTAAGATGTTTATTACTTAATATACGCTCTATTTCATACTTTACATGTCTTACTGAGTACAAGAATAGAAACTTGAAATTGAGTTCCAGAAAGACATTAAATTTTACACAATTAACGAAAACGCAGTTGAAAAAATTAATTAACAAAAATATTAGGTTAGGACCAAAGGTATAACGATATAAACAGTCAATGAGATGATATTTTGTTGTGATAAATTTCGCTGGACGACCATACTTGTAAATTAAATTTGAACATGTTCGTACTGAGCCATATCTCAAATTCTTCAATTAAATATTTACATCAGCAAATCAGTTATTTTATCATTTTAGAAGCGTGCAGTCACAAATGTAGAATAACAGTTTATTTGATGTATTGTAGAGCTGGAATTGGAATTTCCAGTCACCAGGCTCCAAATTGTGCGTCGATGACTTGAAGTTTCCAATTAGAGCTTGGTACAGTCAATAGATTTTATTATTCCTACGATTGCAATCAAACTTCCAATTTCGCTTTTTGGAAACAAGTTCAACTTTTAGTACTGTCTTTTCCCTCTTGTCTTTTACTGAACGTGCATCAAAGCCTCACTTTTCTCGTATAAAATTTCCTAAGCATTATTAGTAAAGGGCTCCACTCTTGTTTCATTACTCGGAAGTACTTGTTCCCCACATCAATTTCGTCCAAGTTTTTATCAAAAACTTAGCACGCTAAAAATTTTGTGGCTTGGGTAGAAGCCCCAATCGTTATCAACACTCTTCATATAAGTCACTCTTAATAATACAGCGTAGAATTTTTAGAGCACTAGCCCTACACAGTCAAATCTTTGGCAACGTCTTTCAACTCGCCTTTTTTGTTCATTTCAATCTCAGAATGCTGCTTGCGCGCCGCTCTCTGGTAATTAATTCGACGTGTCATGAACTAATTATTCTCCTATATCGTCACGCTTGCTTCCAGACATGGCAGCACAGCAATGACGTCATACTAGTAGTCCAAAAATAGCAGCAGCTTTGAATAAATTCCAATAGCGGTAAATACGTTTCTCCGCATAATTTCCATCAGAACTTCTGCTGTACTGTGTGCGAGTGATCGCTAACTACATTCATGACGAACAAAGTAAATTTTAAATAAATGTATTTCGGGCTCATAAATCACGTATTTTCCGATTTAATAACGATTAAATAAGGGAATCGCAGTCGTCTATGCAGCATTTGGAAGAAATAGAATACAGTTCAAGCATTTTATAGTCAGAACGTCAAGTTTAAAAATTTTTCCGTTTCTTTGTTGAACTGTAACAGACTTTTGATATAACTGACAATTTGTTGGATCTCGTGTTATGTAAGAACAATTTGAAAATAAACCTTGCGTGGAGTAAACTTACCTCTTAATCTTAATTCCCAGTGATGCAATAAAGGCCCCTACCCTGGTGATACACTGTTACAAGAAGCGTGAGTACAATACATATATTATCTGCGTAAATTGCTGGATTTGATGGAGCATGCTAACGTCGGCCCTAATCATGCTCGAGTACGATTTTATTTTCTTTCCTTTCAAAGATAAAGAAAATAAACGATTTCTATTTACTTATTTGATAGAAAAACATTACTGCATTGTGCATACCTCTAAAAACTTTCCGAAGCTTTGTTAGCTCTGCTCCATGTGTAATCTACAATAGATTGGGGCTGACCTAATTTTGACACGTATTTTTCGAACCACTAGTGTGACATCACGATTTCTATGATTAGGCATGGAGATATAAGTTTAGATTAGATGTTAGCTTAAGCCTTCTTAAATGCAACGAAGACGTTCCAAAGAGAGGAAGGATGAAGTCACCATTTAGTATGAAGCTAAGGGAAAGCTGAATCTATCCACAAGGTGCATAGAAACAGTAAGTTGAGAAAGAAGTTCATGAAACAAGATAAAAGTTTAAGAAGAAAGTAGTAGGTACTGAAAAACAGGACAGCAGTGAACCGAAGAAAGATGGTCTTTAGCAAAACCAAAAAATAAAAAAATTTTCAACATAAAGCCAACATAACTCTAAACTCGGGACCTCACATCCCACCACTGCGAGTGCTAATTCCTATAGATACAATAGTTGCATCCCCCAGAAGGGTCGGAGATGTAGGAGGCATTGCACCTCCTCCCAGGATTGGTCGCCGTCTAGCCACGCGACAAAAGCTCCTTGACGACCAAGTAAATGCTCTCATTCTATGGACGGACGAGCACTTTGAAATAGTTCCATTGCTCTATAACCGGACTCAAGAGAGCAATTTCTGTTGCCTCAAACCAACGAAGAGGTCATTAGGTAGAAGAGAGAATGACAATGAAGACGCTTACAGAACCATCTTTGCTTGCAGTAACTTTTAACAGTAATTTGATAGAAAAAATTTCAACTAGAGTTCTCAATTCAAATAAAAATAAAAGTTCTTTCAATAACATAAATTTAAAGAACTAAAAAAAAAGTATTTACGACACAAATTTTTTATCAATTCATATTTATTTTATGTCATTGTTGCGTATGTAAGAACAAGTGTGTCGCTAAAAAAATTAATTTTAAATTGATGTTGTTCATGCTTAAAAACATATAAAGATTAGATTAGACGTTAGTGTAAGTCTCCCTGGCCGTAACAAAAGCGTTTCGAAAAAAGGAGGAGGAAGGCACCATTTAGTATGGATTTAAGAGTGTTCCAGCAAAGGATCCCCTGCCCATAGATACAGTAAGATAAGAAGGAAGGTTATGAAACAAGATATAACTTATAAGTTGAAGAAGAAAGTGGCGGTGCTGAAAAACAGGACAACATTGAACCGAAAAAAGATGGTTCTTAATTAGCAAAACAAATATTATTTCAACAAAAAGAAGGCCTACCTAAACCTCAGCTCAGGACCTCACATTTAATTAGAATGGAGTTAAGGGAACGAGGAATCTATGCAGAAGGTACATAGACAGAGTAAAGTGAGAAAGAACTTTGGAAAATAAGATGAAAAGCCGAAGAAAGTCGCAGGTACTGATAAACAGGACAGAAGTGAACCGAAAATATATGACCCGACACAAAAAACTATACTATTTCAACAAAAGGAAAGCCTACCTAACTTTTAGCTCGGGAAATGACCAATAAAAAATTTGAAATCATACGAGCATAAAATTCTTAGAACTGACCAAGTATCAAGCATTGGTGAGCATAGAAATAATTTGGCTGGCACGCGAACACGGCGGCGGCAGCAGCGCATTTCGGCGGCAGGCAATCCATTAGCTGAGCTATGAGGCCGGTGATTGTTATGCATGAGCTCCGAGCAGCAAACACGCCAATCTTGTTACACTCCTGTAGCCGCTCAATTGTAGCTCCTGATAAACAACTCTGCTGAATTTATGCCCTTACACCAAATCTAAAAATACATCAGAACTAATAAAAATCAAACCACTACTTTCTCGAAAAACAACTGTCTCATAGTAACGCTACAGCGATTCAAAATGAAAAAATACGATTTTTTCAGTTCATGGTTTGTTTTAACCAAATGATACTTATGAGCTCTGTTGATAATTTCAGATGAGACATTATGCTTTTGAAACTCGTAAAACGCTACTCTCTGAAGTGTGAGCTTCACGAATAACAACACAAATGGGTGACGGATAATAACATGATATATTTTTAGCAGAAATATTGAAGGGAAACAATATTTCAATGGTGAGCCATTTACAGAATCAATGTTTATTTTCAAACTAGTAGATTAGCATTGATCCGCTTCAATCGGAGATGTCAAACGCGAATACTTCGCCCATTACGGCTGATTGGAAAGAACAACTTTTGTCAAGAAGTTTTGCGTTCATTTGAACTTGGATCTTCTCCTGCCCTCGCCAATGGAGTATTCAAAGAGATCGCCTTCTTTCAAAACTTCAATGACGAGACTCGAAAACTTTTGCTGCTATTATAATCAACGCTGAAGCCTCATTTCAGCTCAATTAATGCCATCTTTGCCATGACATAGCTCAAGTGGTAAGTCAAGAAACTAAGTCAACAATTATTTCAGTAGGCAGAGATCGCTACCGCCAGTAAAAATATACCTGGAGGATGTAAAGTTTACGTGAAATAAATAAGAAAAACCTAAAAATAACAAAATATATCGATGATTTCATACCATCGATACATTTTCCGGGAACCGAAACGGAGGACATTGAATACAATATTAAAAAAAATCTAATCTAAGATAGATTCCTCTAACACGCGCCATTGATTCTCCAGTGGATACCTAAAGCGCGCAGTACCTCTCAAAAGAGGAACAAGTTTATGAGATACATTGGCGATTAGAAATATAATCATTACATTTACCACAACAAAGGAATACTACCTATCACAATAGATAAATTCACAACGTCACCATGACACCGGAGGGAAATCTCGTTTATCGATCACCCCCTTCCCAAGAGACGACTGTGAAACCGTTTTTTCGCACAGGTTCAGGTCGAATTCTTGGCTCGACAGTTAACTCGTACACCTCGACTCTTAAGGTCGAGAAAAAACTCGATTGATTTTATAGCTCTAGTCGATAAAGAGAAAATTGCTCACCAGATAAATGCACTCACGACTGGAAAACTTCAGAGATTCTTTTCAAGACCAAGGAACTTTATAGCGTCCATACTAACGACACTGCTCCAGTTCTTTTTACGTCTTTAGAAGAAGAAATGTCAATTTAAAAAAAATTATCGAGCACGAAAGAAAAAACAAGGAAATCGTTAGCGGAATCTAAGAAGAATTTACACACAAAGATTTTACATGATCTCAAATGAGCCATTAACGGCAGGAAATTAACATAAAAAGAGAAAAACAACTTAAATGAACCCATGGAAAGCAAGTCAGATGAAGACTGAAATTGTTTCGATCGTTTTCGATAAAAATTGAAATTGTTTCGATAAAACATGAGTTTAATAAAAGATGTATCATAGTTACGGGAAAAGTTACGCCCCACTACAAAAATGGCTAGACTTTTGAGACTCCTTTCATCCCAAGAGCAGTATAAAGTTTTAAATAACAACCTAATTAAAAACTTGTTAAACATTAATCAAACTTGTTGAATCAACAATAAAAAATTATGATGAATAAACTGCGATTTGGAATAAACCTGAGTTTGATTTAATTTTACAGCAGGAGTTTAATGATAACTTACAAAATAAATTACAAAGCAAATTGAAAGTCGAACGTGCCAAAGTTGTGTAGGAAATTTGATTACATTTACAATTTACGCTAGTCAGGGGCTGCAAACCAGCAAACTTAGTCAATTAGGCGTTGTTTATCCCGAATTAATTTCGAACTTCTTAGGCGCACATCAATAGAAAATATACGAGCAAAGTTTACATTTGAACAAGAATAACTTTCACCACTCAATAGAGCTTTCTCCCCCTGGTTCGGCGAATATCGATTACGGTATCTGGAACCTTGCTTTTGAAATTAGTACCGAGGATATTTTCATCATTATGTCTAATGTACTTTTTTAAAGGGACGTGGATGGAAGCAATAAAGGGCCTATTTCATACTGAAGTGCAGGATCTCTACGAGTAATTCTAAGATGACAGGCTAACCCCAGCGGTAGTGAGCAGTTCTGCTACATACGAGGTGCCAGCGCCCTCCCGCGTGGGCAGAACGGTGACGCCCACATCCCGTCTCACCTGGCGACACTGTAAAAACTCTCAGTGCAGTGATGGTCTTCTCCATGTTTAAATTAGCTGCGTTAATTACCAGCTCGAACTTATCCTTTCCACAAATTGGATTTGAGCTTTACAACATTTAGCAATCCGACGCCATAGATAAGATTATTAGTTAGTTTAAGCCTCCCTATCCGCCACGAAGGTGATCCGAAGAGATAAAGGAAGCAGGCACCATTTAGTTTGGAGTTAAGAGAACGCGGAATCTATACAAAAAGTACAGACGAACAATAAATTGAGAAAGAAGATTATGAACAAGATCAAAGTTGAACAAGAAAGCAGTAGGTGCTGAAAAACAGGACTGCAATAAACAGAAAAAGATGACCCCAAACATAACAAAAAACAATTTATATAAACAAAAAGAAGGCCTACGTGACCCTCAGCTCGAGCCACCACATTTTCCCCCTGGAAGTGATAATTCCCTTAGATATAATAGTTGTATACCCCTGAGGGGATTCGACACCATAATTAACGATGCACGGTGATCTAGAAGCTGCTTTTCTTCTCAATTTACTGTACCGTTTCTCGCAACTCGCTCGTTAATTATTAATGGTAAAACGTTAGCGCAACTAGGTAGTACGCGGCATTTTGTTCCAGGCATAATTCAGGCTTAATCCTGGTTTCATTCTCAATTCAGGTTTTGATTCTGTAGGTAGGGTTTTATCGTCGTATTACAAGGTCCGAGCTCTTATAAAAGGAATTTAGGAAATTGATAATAGAGAGAACGTCTTTTAGAGGGGTGGTGCCCGCCAATATTTGTGATAATAATTATTGATAAAATCCCCTAAATAGGTTCCATTCTTACCGTTCTTTGAGCCTAGACCTCTTAAAAAAATAAACGAGATGCAGGGGCTGCGCTTCCCTATCAATGATAACCGAATAATAAATAAAGAAAACATCGTTTGCACAAAAAATAACAGCCAGAATTAAGGAATTTGAGACCCCCCGGCCGTTCTACTTCTTCTGTCATTATCTAGAACAAGTTGCCAAAAAATGTCCATCCTGATGGCACAAAGAACTTGCTCAGAAATATTCTTAACTGTACCAGGGTACCAAATCCCCAGTTTTCTAAAGGCGCAAATCGATGGCTGGCAGGAGCTCCAAGTAATGATGCACGTTCCCGTTCAGCTAAACTCGACGCAACGTGTACGTTTCTTCCATTAAGTAACTAGGTGAGAAAGTTTCATCTGTAACCAGTCTCTGACACATACTACTTCCCATAAACTTCGATAAATATTGCGCTGCTTCCCGTCGTCATATTACTCAGCAAAATAACAGAATTTAAGTGAAAAAGAACATTTTTATTAAAGAAAAATGGTACACCAAAGAGAAAGTTTCCGGTCATTTGAACTAGGGCTGATAAGTAAAATATTGAGTCTAAAACGGACTAAAACGAGCCTATAAATTTTTGACGTTTATTTTATTTGTTGTTCACGTAGTGATGTGGAAGCAATTGTTATATTACAAAAGTTACCTTTGCGCTTCACTTTGAACGGCTATCAAGACGGAATTTTTATTGTCATTAATAACGAAGTTGTGCCGAAAGTTCAAGTTCGCTATTAACTATGCGTGGCTTAAAATAAAATTGACCTCATTGGAGAATGAGCAACTGCGATCGCCGACTCTCTTTGCGAAAAGCTGTTACTGAATAGCTCTTTACACTTACAAATACTTTAAACCTGATCAAGCCTTTTAATTTCTCTTAGCTTGTAGTAACTGAAAATGAGTCCAGGTCTTATTAATGTTTGCTAGATTGGTCTCCGCTTCAACACGTTTAATCTTAACATAACAAGATTATAATACCACTGATGTCGGACACGAGACCAGATTTGTGAAGAAATAAACTCTTAAACTAGTGATTTATTTTACTGAATTGGCGACTACACAACCTGTCTGGGTTAATGAAAAATTAAAAATCCTTCAATAAAAAAAATACAAATCACCACTTCCAGTTAACATTTTACTTGAAACAAGACAAATGACTAGAAAGTTACAGTCCCTTCGTTTATTCGTGAATTTCACCCCTCTGAAAAAGCAATTAACATTAGTTTAGTACTCTTTCATGACAATTTAACGTTAATAATTGATCTCGCAGATCCTCCGTAAACCTATCGTCTGGAGTTCTGCAAATAAGTAACCTATTTTACCATCGCATAAAAAGCCCTTAGAGCTCATTATTGGATTTTAAGAAATTGATAATAGCGAGGGAAACACGTTCGGAAGTGTGGTTCTTGTACAATAACTGTAATAAAAATCATTTCAGAAATTCTTGACATTAGTTCACTTCATATGGTTGTCGGAATACACCAAGAATCAAAGACATAACTCGCAGATACGATCAGCGAAGGATGGTGCGAGCTGTTCCCAAGCTTTTCTGTACCTGCAGCCGTTTCTTGTTCCACCAGCCGTTCCTTGTTCCACCAGCCGTTTCTTGTTCCACCAGCCGTTCCTTGTTCCACCAGTCGTTCCTTGTTCCACCAGTCGTTCCTTGTTCCATCAGCCGTTCCTTGTTCCACCAGTTGTTCCTTGTTCCATCAGCCGTTTCTTGTTCCACCAGCCGTTCCTTGTTCCACCAGCCGTTTCGTGTTCCACCAGCCGTTCCTCGTTCCACCAGCCGTTCCTTGTTCCACCAGCCGTTCCTTGTTCCACCAGCCGTTTCTTGTTCCACCAGCCGTTTCTTGTTCCACCAGCCGTTCCTTGTTCCACCAGTCGTTCCTTGTTCCATCAGCCGTTCCTTGTTCCACCAGTCGTTCCTTGTTCCATCAGCCGTTTCTTGTTCCACCAGCCGTTCCTTGTTCCACCAGTCGTTCCTTGTTCCATCAGCCGTTCCTTGTTCCACCAGCCGTTCCTTGTTCCACCAGCCGTTCCTTGTTCCACCAGCCGTTTCTTGTTCCACCAGCCGTTTCTTGTTCCACCAGCTGTTTCTTGTTCCACCAGCCGTTCCTTGTTCCACCAGCCGTTCCTTGTTCCACCAGTCGTTCCTTGTTCCATCAGCCGTTCCTTGTTCCACCAGCCGTTCCTTGTTCCACCAGCCGTTCCTTGTTCCACCAGCCGTTTCTTGTTCCACCAGCCGTTTCTTGTTCCACCAGCCGTTTCTTGTTCCACCAGCCGTTCCTCGTTCCACCAGCCGTTCCTTGTTCCACCAGCCGTTCCTTGTTCCACCAGCCGTTCCTTGTTCCACCAGCCGTTCCTTGCTCCACCAGCCGTTCCTTGTCCCACCAACCATCCCGTGCTGCAGCAAGCACCACCACCGCCGCAGCAGGACGTGACAGGCTTGTCTCGCACATGTTCCAGCTGCAATCAGCCGAGATCGTTCACGCGCGCGCTTTACTTGCTGAGGCCATTTAATGCTTGAAGTAAAACTTGGGACGCTGCTACACACAGCATGAGTGCCACGATATATTTTCTGTAGTGGAGTAGACACAATAACTCAAACATGGAGTACTAGAGGAACGACACGTGTGTTAACTATAAAATATTTCACTTTAGATGATATGGTTATGAATTGAATTTATGCAATCGTAAAATGCTACAATAACTTAAAAGAAATCCATATACGTCTCTCATTTTCATGGAGAGGGTTTTAGTTATCACAGTGTTCGAGAAAAATCGCATAATATGTTCGACTTTTCATGACCGTTATCCTGAATACAATTTAAATCAAAAGGGTGAAGTTTGAATCAGGTAAACCAACAAATTATAATCAAATTATTACCGATGTCAGGATTTCTAACTCGAAGAATCTCAAGAACTGGATTGAAATTTTCAAATGCTCTTCTGAGAAAGAAAAATTCTTGTTTCTGACTTGATTGAAGAGTTCAAAACTAAACTTCTTTCTTGTTTGAAAAACGGCTTGCACTGAGTTGCCTTCGTCACATGCACGAAGTTAAAAAGCCTTTTAACAGGCGAAGGTTGAAAGAGTTTTCAGAGTAAATATTGAAGGCACTTCCAAAATTAGCTACCAGTTGAGCAATACTAGGCCCGATGTTGATTTGTATCTAATGCGAGCTGCATTTGCCATCAAGAACGGTTAATTCGTTCGCGTGTTCGCGGTTGTTGCGGTTGGTTTGGTTAGGTTGTAAGTTCAAAGTAGAATTGGGAAATCGACTTTCCTGCTTGAATTCATTTTAATCCGTCCTGAGTAATATGAAAAAAAAATTGCAAGAGCAAATAACAATTCAACACGTGTGATAACACTCATTTTTTAAAAAGATCGCGAAACCGATGAAACATTCATTTTTACAGGTACGTGAATGAGCAATTTACCTAGTGGTACACCTATGTCCCATACGGAGGGAACGTATATTGATACATATGTCCCAACAGGGAATTAGACCGGCAGTCATATAAGCCCCAAATAATGATGAAGATTATGTATAACTGAAGTCTGATCCTCCTTCCTTTCCTCTGCAAATAATACACCTTACAACTTTTGAAGAAGAGTAATTTTTCATAAATCAGAGCCTTAGTCACGGAAACGAGGCAAGGGAATAGTGCAAGCGACTCCGCGACACGAAGAGGCGCCTGTGATGGATGGAAGCGAGCTGCATTTGCATGTGTTACCTGAAAGGACGTGCCCATTTTGAGTGCAATCCACGAGGGAAATTCTTGCATGTATCGAAAAGGAGGTGCAGCGCAGGCACAGGAATGTAGTCAGCCAGCTGCGCCTGAGAGTACGTCTGATGAAACCCGTCTGATCGCACCGGCTTATGGCCGCCATAAGAAGATTTCCGTTCACAAAACGCGCGGATCGGCCGTCTACCTCCACATCAAAGTTTGCAAAGGCTTGAGGCAAGCCTGAGTATTATACGCGCAGACACCGAAGCTCTGGCTTGTGAGCTGAAGGCATACGCCGCGAAAATGCTAATATTTCCAAAGTCGAAGAATTTAGATGACGGACGCGGGCAACACTTCCAAATATTCAGGAAGTGACAAACACCAGCTACGCCAAGCCAGTCTGACGCGTAGAACCAAACTTTTGAAAAGCATGACTTACCAACGCGTGGCAAAATTTAAACTTGATAGAAATAAATTACTTCATTTCGAAGGCGCTGGAAAGAACTTTGCTGAGTCATTCCACGTTGGTTCTCCACCTCAAATACACACAAGACAACTGTAGCGATGAATACGATTAAAAGTCCATTTCAGATTTCATTGATTCAGTTACAAGCCAAGACAACTTCATCTGCTTCACTATATATTGTCGGTAGTTTTTGTGTTCGCAACCCGGTTTCTGACACACAAAGTTTCTTACGAAAGCTTAGGTAGAAATCCTACATTCCTACCTCGTTATAGTACTAAATAAAACAATAATTGAGTAAAATGTTTCGGTAAGAAAGTTTAATTGATGAAAAACGTGACACCAATGGGAAAATAACTCATGGATGACTAGTTGTAGCGAAAAGAAACAGAATTCGCTTAGCTTTAAGAATTTTTTAAGGTATCATGAGTAAAACTAAACAGCTTGATCTCTTATTGAACAACCCAGACACAATTCGTGGATATTTTGATTCGTGGAGTTTTGCTTTCATTTACACCTCAAAATAGTTGGAAGATTCTAGAATTTACCCTGAACACATGTTAAGACAGCGATGAAGACGAGGCTTACAAACACCATCGCGAGAGTTCAGATCACATCATTTAGAGTTGCGTTGACTTATTTATTTTTCAGCCGAACGGGAAATAATTTTTCTTTTTGAAACAAGAACTGTTCAGTATAAAATTTCCTTACTTTAGAGAACAAGTGAGGATTATTTTAAGCTTTGGTTCAATTAAATCCAGAATAGATAACTTAGTAGGCGTTACCTTTAATTTGTAGCACCTACATTTGCGAAATAGAAGATTTAAAATTACTGAAAAAACAACGATTACAAAAGACAAAAATGCGTCTCTAAAAATGAGTTCCACGCTAAATTTTTTCAGCGTTGTTGGTGCGAGATACTACAGCAGAACTAGAAAGAGTCACACGGAACATGGTGTTCAGAGGCGAAGGAAGCATTCGAATGCTGTGAGGACGACCAAGAATCCGAAAGCGCTAAGGAGGCACAAGCTCCTATAATACCACAAATCAGATGTCCAGCAGGCACGTCACCCAGAAGGGCGCAATATCGGCATGCAAGTGCCGCCAAGCAAGACGTAGTCAGTGTCGTTAGGCAGCTCTGAGACCCTCACAGAGTAATGAAGGACTTCGGGAGACGAGCAACGAGCTGCCTTCATGCAACTCATTCCCGCGACCCTCCTGCCCTCTTCTCTTCTCACCATCGACTTCTGAATTGCGTGGCTGCAGCGAACCGTGAACGCCGGCGGGTGATGAGCGTTGATCCCCTGATCCATGGCTTATCGTAGTTATTTGTGCAGCTCGCATACTGTATTGCTGTGGTGTCGCGTGTTGCTGTGGTGTCGTGTGTTGCTAGTACAGTGAGTTGCCGGTAAAATGAACGATGCCTGAAATGATCATTAGTGTCCTACGTGTTGTTGACAGCGTAGACAGTATTTGTAGGACTGCTTATCGAAGAATGATGGTTTAATTTGGCTTTCAAAGCACGCCATACCGCAATAGAAAATAGCAACGTTTCTGTTGACTAGGCAAAGTCGCTTTCGCATCAAAGAGAAGTTCACACAGTGAAGTTTTCTACAGCAGAGAAAGCAGTAAAAGTTCGGTTTTCTATCAATGTATTGTAGTGATTTTCAATGGGCATAGTCCCCCGCTCAGGAGCTGCCAGGCCTGGTCCTCCCACTGACCCTCACGTGGCAGCGCTCAACGTTAGCATCAACGATCCGTTTCTCATTACGAGGGGAGAAATCTAACAAAAAAAATAGTTTTGCATTCGGTACACTATTGCTCGATTACTTTTTTCTTAGGAAATGTAAAATGAATATGAAAGTATATTTTATGTCTCATTTTTTATTTTTCTATCCTGATGTCATATATGGAATCGAATTTTGATCTGGGTTTGTAACTTTCGCTGCGCTGATCCTGCTGAGCATTTTACAAAACAGATGACGGAACTTTTGAAAGAAATAACTTATTCTACTGGCACTTCTTCGCTTTTAATGTTTAATAAAATTACAATTGAAGTAAAACAACCATCCATTTCCTCGTATTCCAGAACGACAACAAATGGCCCCACAATGACAAATTTGATGAAGGCAGTAGATAAAAGTTTGAGACTGTCGATCATTAAATTCACTCAATCGCTTTGATATCGCTCAATCGAGTTGGACGAAAATTTGGAACCTGTAAAATTTACTTGTAGGTGTTGAGATATCCAACAAACTATAGCATATCGGCGTTGAACTAACGATAACTTCACTTAGCAGCTATCTATAGATTACAGTCAACTGATGTACTTCAGATGAAAAAAACCAACCCTTTTCGGAATAACTATTAGTCCACTGAACGAGATTAATACCATAGATAAAATGGATGTGATATACGGCATAAAATTTTTTTTTGTAGTTAGACGAAACATGTACACGATGCTTTATTGGTTTTGGAAGGGCAAAAAAATAACCAAACTCGATCACAAGAGAGGTCGCCGGGACAAAATCCTTCACTAACTTTTGCACAAGTTGGCGACGTCGCAAACTGTTCAAATTGTCAAGAAGAATTTACACATTCGTTTGTGCTCTTCTTCTAAGGTAGAAAACTTTGTAATTGATCCAGAAAAGTTCTTTGGGGGGCGTAAACATGTTGACAACTTCAAAATTTAACGATATTTTCCAATAATGGGTTACGTTCGACGGGGAGCTGCTGTCGGTGAACATTTGAGCGGAAGTATCTCGCAGCATTATGGCATCAGGAGCGAACATTTGAGCGGAAGTATCTCGCAGCATTATGGCATCAGGAGCGAACATTTGAGCGGAAGTATCTCGCAGCATTATGGCATCAGGAGCGAACATTTGAGCGGAAGTATCTCGCAGCATTATGGCATCAGGAGCGAACATTTTAGCGGAAGTATCTCGCAGCATTATGGCATCAGGAGCGAACATTTGAGCGGAAGTATCTCGCAGCATTATGGCATCAGGAGCGAACATTTTAGCGGAAGTATCTCGCAGCATTATGGCATCAGGAGCGAACATTTGAGCGGAAGTATCTCGCAGCATTATGGCATCAGGAGCGAACATTTTAGCGGAAGTATCTCGCAGCATTATGGCATCAGGAGCGAACATTTGAGCGGAAGTATCTCGCAGCATTATGGCAGCAGGAGCGAACATTTGAGCGGAAGTATCTCGCAGCATATGGCAGCCGGAGCGAACATTTGAGCGGAAGTATCTCGCAGCATTATGGCATCAGGAGCGAACATTTGAGCGGAAGTATCTCGCAGCATATGGCAGCAGGAGCGAACATTTGAGCGGAAGTATCTCGCAGCATTATGGCATCAGGAGCGAACATTTGAGCGGAAGTATCTCGCAGCATATGGCAGCAGGAGCGAACATTTGAGCGGAAGTATCTCGCAGCACATGGCAGCAAGAGCGGACATTTGAGCGGAAGTATCTCGCAGCATATGGCAGCAGGAGCGAACATTTGAGCGGAAGTATCTCGCAGCATTATGGCATCAGGAGCGAACATTTGAGCGGAAGTATCTCGCAGCATATGGCAGCAGGAGCGAACATTTGAGCGGAAGTATCTCGCAGCATATGGCAGCAGGAGCGAACATTTGAGCGGAAGTATCTCGCAGCATATGGCAGCAGGAGCGAACATTTGAGCGGAAGTATCTCGCAGCATTATGGCAGCAGGAGCGAACATTTGAGCGGAAGTATCTCGCAGCATATGGCATCAGGAGCGAACATTCGAGCGGAAGTATCTCGCAGCATTATGGCAGCAGGAGCGAACATTTGAGCGGAAGTATCTCGCAGCATATGGCAGCAGGAGCGAACATTTGAGCGGAAGTATCTCACAGCATTACGGCAGCAGGAGCGAACATTTGAGCGGAAGTATCTCGCAGCATTATGGCATCAGGAGCGAACATTTGAGCGGAAGTATCTCGCAGCATTATGGCAGCAGGAGCGAACATTTCAGCGGAAGTATCTCGCAGCATTACGGCAGCAGGAGCGAACATTTGAGCGGAAGTATCTCGCAGCATTATGGCATCAGGAGCGAACATTTGAGCGGAAGTATCTCGCAGCATTATGGCATCAGGAGCGAACATTTGAGCGGAAGTATCTCGCAGCATATGGCATCAGGAGCGAACATTTGAGCGGAAGTATCTCGCAGCATATGGCAGCAGGAGCGAACATTTACACTTGGACTTGAGCAACGGACGCCCTCGATGTTTCGAAGACTTGGACAACGTCGCTGAAAGGAATAATTGAGATTGACTGTGGCAGCTCTGAGGAACGAGAGCAGGCTGTCAGTCCATGCAAAGCTCGGACCGGCAACAACACAAGACCTCCACGAGGAGATGATTTTAGTGACGTCAAGCACTTTGAAAATGTAAGCTATTCAGTTCTTTTCCTGGAGACATTATTATTAAAACTTGAATAAAAAAGTAGGAAACGTTGAAACATAAGGATTGTTTAGGGAAATATATGTCGCACATTTTCACGTGGTTTTTATGATGATGTAAAAGTTATCGCTGTGGTAAGATAAACAATTTTAAAACATCGACAGAAAAAAGTTCAAAATTATCAGAGAATAAAAAATGAGAGAAGCAAACAATATTTGAGTACAATTTAAAGGCTATAAAACATTCGAACAAATACAATATAGTTAGCCGAAACATCGTATCTTGCCACCTCTTTTGGATAATTAAGTGGAAAGTTCCCGATTATTATATTGATTCAATAGTTACAACTATTGAGCAACGCAGTCAAATCAAAGCTCGAAATTGTGGAACTTATAATTGTCTTAAACGATAAAATTTCTCAGCTTCGTTTATAGTTCAGCGTCGGAAGCTCAACTCGAAAATCTCACATGGAGATTTTGCACCGAGTCGCTCAAGGTATCAGGATGGGATTAAGACCTAACGGTCTGCCGCAGCGCGGCAGCATTTTCTCCTAAGCCGCTGCGAATTCACTTCCGAGTATTTCCATTTCTCAGAGTATTATGTACAGAACACTTTCAGAACTGAGATGTTAATTGACTCATGACTGCCGTTCGCGTTAGAAAAATTCCTCAAGTACAAAAACTGACAACCGACGTATCAGGACGCTGAATATTAAACTCTAGAAAGCTTGTAAAATTTAAAAATATTATACTTCATCGAGATATCTGAGTCACGTAAAATGTTCGCTTGTTTGAAAACAACCTTTTCGAAACTCTCAATCGTATTCAATTTTTATCTCATTCTTCTTAAATCACGCAAACGCAAAACGATACCTTGAATTTCGATGCATCCTGTGAAAATCATGCTGATGTTTGTTATTCAGCAAAATATATCCGGTATTCCATCACAAAATTTGCTCAACACGTTAACTGCGAATGGTTAATCTGAAGTTCAATATTCAATTCAAATTTAAAGTAAATTGTGGAAATCAGTTTTGCAAATAGCAAACATTAAATGGGTTAGGCTTTTATTTAGCTTTCATTAAGTATTAATAAAAAATGAGTTTTGACTGCAGGTGGGTCAGCAGCGATATGAAAATCACCTAAGTGACCACCGGTGGGTCACTTCGAAGGAAATGTGTTAAGAAAAAGTTTAGTGTTGGAATATTTTAGTATTCCAGTCAGGTTATGATTTTCTAACCAAAATTAAAGATAATTTTTTCCGTTAATAAATACTTCAGGGTTGGCCCTGAATGTGCAATATATATTCCTACTAATTTCTACAGGACATTAAAGGTCCTTACTATTGTTCAGTAATTTACTATTATTGCAATTTATTACTATTGTGTTCCGTGATTTAGCGAGTCAAATGTTGTCACAAAGACGACGTGAATCTTCAAATATTTAACTCCTCTGTAATTCAGAGAATAAACCAATTGACTATCATCGAAGTCACAAGTTTCTTTAAGTATTTTCACTGTTTTGTAATTCAGGAAATAAGCGAGATTCTTCAAACATTTCTCTGTCCTGTAATTCATGAAATAAGCGAGATTCTTCAAGCATTTCACTGTTCTGTAATTCGGGAAGTGAACCTACAGGCAGTCACCTAGGCCAGACCCTCTTGCGGCGCTGAGGACTAAAACTTGAGCGCTGGAACTCGAGGGGAAGTTTGAGTGCAAATGTTTGTTCAGAACTGGAGCGGCAAAATGAATTCAGGCCGAATTGCCGAAAGCACCCAGACTTGCTGCGACGTTCGAGCGTCATCGCTTGAGTACAGGCTGATGACAATCATGAGCAGCCTCCATACCCTTACCCACGCACTATAAAGTCATCTCGCCTGCAAATTTTAATGTTGTACCCTTACGTAAAAGGCAAAGTACAGCTAAAACGATATAAATCTTTCCATTTACAAATGGAAATGAGTCGAAAAATGACGATAAGCTCATCGCCTCAACAGCACGAGGATAATAACTTTTAATACAAGGAGAACTCGCAAGCAAGATTGCTGGAGAACTGCTAATCAAATACGAGCCACCAGCCCCCCAGCAAACACCGCAATTCAATCACGTAAGAAAAATGGGCGGAGTTCTTCGAGCGCTAGATTTGCTCGCTTACCGCACCTTGTAGCAAAAAAAGCGTGTGCGGCGTTGATTATGTTCAAGGATAAAATTGCACTCCATTAATACAGCGCACGTAGCCACACAAAAGGGTCCTTTATCTTGCATGGAGACAATTCTTAGTATACGTTCATCAGGTGAGGCTTCACTTAATCTCGAAAATGAGGAAAAAATTAGGAAAAGAAACGAAAATTTCTCATGCATTTGGATTTTTGTGAGCGGTACAACCGAGTGAGTTAGGAGAGAGAGGTATGCAAATGAAGAGCTATGCAATTCGTGTTTGACAAGAGTTTTGTGAATAGTCGGCTGATTTAAGAGCAGCTGAAGCACCGAGCAGAAATGGCGCTTACCAAGTAAAATGGCTAGCAGCCTCGCTCTGCGCTGAGCTTCTTAGCAAGAACAAGAATGCCCATAAAACGTTCACGACACGATGATATGGAGATCATGCAGTACACCGGATGAGCACTGACAGACTAATGAATTAGGCAGGCATTCCTGTCTTAGTTCTCCCCCAGACCACGGAGTTGAAGATAATATTTTACGTGGCGCACAAAATGACATGATTTGGTAACGGAGTTGGAACATCTAAGCAACAAGTCAGCGACAACGTTACTTGTGAGCATTTTAGAGCACTCACGTCACTAAATTGACAGCAATAGCCTCTCAGAATGAGGTAGTACTTTCCCCCCCTTACATTATACATGAACTACGTTATAGCTGAACTACGAGAAGAAGGTCTCACAATGGAGACAGCATGAGATTGGCCCAGCCAGGAGAAAAAACTGACATACTCCAGCGACCATTTGAGACGTTCTCTTCGCATTTGCGGGCCCTTCAAGAGGCGAGACGCAGAAATCCGACACGCTGAGGTTAAATCCCGTTGAAATCAAATCCTTGTTACCGAGAGCATGGTAAATGGATGGCCCATGCGCTGCATTTGTGAGGAGACGCCTCATATTTTCTGGGTGATGCGGCGGCGGCACTGCGGGGGTTGGAAGAGCCAAGTTTGCAGCAACATAAGAAAGTGGCAAGTTGCGGAGCTTGCTGCACTGCAGGCCGCTGCATTGCGCGCCACAATGTTCGTTTCAGTTAGCTAAAATGTAGTTCACCACGCATAGTCGTAACAAGAGTCAATACTTCCATTCAATCGTTTGACTTTTCAAGTGACACTCAAAACTAGTCATGAGCAGCTGTAGCAAAGGTGTCGACCTACATTGCTCATAAGAATACAACTATACATCTTAATTGCGGTTCAGTACCAGAAACTCGCAATTTACGGTTCCGGATATAAAAGTTAATTGGAATTTAAATGACAAACAAATAAAACCAACCAATGTGTGAAAATTTTCATTTCAAACGCATTGTATATAATTTAATGTGTGCAATCGGTTTTGATCTGGTACGAGTACCACCAAAAGGACACTTCTTGAAGAGCTTCGTTGAAGTACACATCGAAAAATTGAGGACATGACTTGTAAAGCCGCGTTTGATGCTTTCGAGCTCTAATTTTCTGCATCATAAGCTAGTCCGTAAAGAAGCACCGAGAGGACGACATGGTCGGCAATGAAAGACTCTTTCAGGCTTCCTGGCCTGAAACAGCATCATTAGGACCTAATTAGAAGCAAACAAAGTTCTGGGCCACATCAATTTTCGTTTGGGCGGCACAAGCCGCAATCTATCAATGTCTGGCTAGAGTTGCTGGGTAATTGCTTGCTCAACAGCAGTGCAACTCAGGTCAAGAAGTTCGCGGCAGAAGTCAGGTGAGGCCGGCACGCTATCAGTACAGAAGCTTACGGCAAAAAATCATACTGATATTAACGCAGTACTTGGGCAGAGTTAGTTCCTTGTAAAAAGCAACGAAGTTCGGAGGCAGCAGCCGCTTTGCAGAACTTAATCGCAAATGAGCAGGCGAGTTCTTCAGTATTATTCCACGCAGAATAACGACGAACCTTTTACTGTTTCAGGCATCGGATTCGCCACTAGCTAGAAAACGAGTCAAAGTCTGATAAATAATTGATTTTGCTGGGAATTGTTAATCTTAGCATAGCAACTACTAATTCTTAATCATTTATGTCAGAATTTTGTACCAAAATATACAGGGACTAGGCAATGAGTGTCAGCGGAAATCCAACTAAAAAGGTTGGGCAAGACTGGCGTATAAAAACATTGTTACGCTTGGCAACAGCAACAGTTGGTATGCTGGACAGTGATATAACAGCGATTTGTTGGTGTGTTGGGCCAATATTCCGTACAAGTAAACACTGAGTACGAAAAACAACGATAGATTCTACTTTCTACATAGAGTTTCAATGTTATTAGAAGAGTTTTGAATCGTTTGTACACACGCTAAAAAAGAAAAATGTATAAATAGTGCGCTAGGTGCTCATACTCGGCTTCTTCTTAAAATTGAGCAACATATAGAATAGTGGCAGGTTATTACATTCTCTCGATGAAGCATCGTAAAAGTTTAAATAGCCACAGAAGCCGAAAAATATCGCTGTGTAGCGCAGCTTGGCCCAGCAGCTGAGAAGATACCAGCTAGGCATGCATCTCACAGAGTAGCATAAAAAAACAAAAACGAAGACACTTCTACAGATGTCGATTACACGACATGCCGTTTTCCAAACTAGCAAGAAAAAGACAAGAGAGAGAGAAAGAGAGATAGGTGTATGGCAGAGCAAGTTCATTCAAAACCGATTCCTACAATAAATATTGTTTATTTTACCATAAGAGTGTACGTGGGCTGCAACTGAGGAGAGGCAATTCCCCAACGTACCCTGAAGATTGATGATACTATGGGGCTACATTCCCAAGGAACACACTGTACAGTACAGCCCTATGCAGCGCTGAGTCTCCAAAACCTTGCACAAAACAATCCTCTTAAAACAACGCTCACAAAGACAGTTCATGAGTAAACTGCCTCATAAAAAGGTTTCTTTCAGGCCCTGATACCCCACTTGGTGCGTGTAAGTGCACGAAAGCACTATATATTATTTAAAAATACAATAGATATCAATAAAAAGTACCAATTCGCCAAGAAAAGTTAACACATAAAATAACGACAATAAGCACGAAGAATACAAAGAGACTCAGAAGATGTCGCTATTTCAAAAACATTTTTAAAGTGTTCATCATCAGTAATTAGCAGGTTCAGCGGCATGAAGAATGGAGTTAAGCACTACACTAACTTACGTAGCAGAGCATGACTGCTTCTCGAGCAGCGCTCTGGAGGATAGCGGGCTGCAGGCTGCTCAGGACAGCAGAGAAATTATCGTGGTCCGAGACGCAGTGTTCTTGGCAGGGCGTTGGAGCAGGAGTTGCAGAGAGGAATTCCCTTCGGGGACTTGAACAGGTCGAGTCAGGTGGCGTCTGGAAAGCGGGCAAATGAAAAGGAATCTGGGGAGTTGTCGAAAGGGAATTGGTCGATGGAAAAGAGGTGTGAGAAGGACGCGGTGGAGTGGTTGAAAGAGGAGTGTGGGGAGGGCTCGAACGGGATAGGGAGGAATGAGAAGTGTCAAAAGTACAAGTCTGGGCAGTGGTTGACTGGAATGAAGGGTAGTTTGAATTAGGATCAGGTGTTGATAGAGTGAGAAGTTCTTGATGGATCGTATTCGGCGTTGAGGGACAAGATGCCTGACGTGAAATATCAACCTTTGAAGCACTGGAAGCTGCAGTAAGTGTGCACGGTGCACAGTGCACGTTGGACTTCTTACTTACTGGAATAATCTTATGACAGGACTCAGATTTAGCGTGTGAAGACCGTGACTGATCCGAGAAAAGAGAGTGATCAAAAGGAGTGTTGCTGCACGATGAAGAAACAACGTCTCTAAAGAGAATTGACTGTGCAACGTCCTCAGACGGGGCCGGGAGCACAACAGAACTTCGTTGGTTCTCAGTTGACAGGTATGAAGCGTCCGGAAACACTTTTAGAAAAGGATAGCGGTCAGTAGGAGAGCAGTGACTGAGGGAATCCAACTCTGGTTTGATCTGGTTGGGAGAACGAGCGAGACAAGACTGGGCAAAGACCGCTGGAGAAAACGAGCGGACTACAGAATAGTGATTACAGAGAAGAGTGTCAGTCATGATGGCCATATTGCCGACTCATCGTTGGTCTGCCGATCAGAGAAGAGTTTCACGCAGCAGCACCAGGGCTACACATTGCCGATCATAGGAATATCATGAGATAAATGAAGCCGTTGATCCCGGTGATGTAAGAATCAGAAGCGATTGAACGAATGCACGTCTTCGATGTCTTCGTAGAACACAGTAACCGACGTTTTTTTGCACTGGTGAAATGCAGCTCATAGAACTTGTTTTCTCACTTTAACCGCACCGAAACTAGTAAAACTTGTCAACATTTAGATTAAAAATCTGGAAGGCATCACTTTCGCACTAAAAGTATGTTGTCAGCGGAGACACATCATGGTCGTGGGACATTTATGTTCATCCAGTAATTATTCACAACCTAAATGTGTTTTTCCTGCAATGGCAACGACGCATCTAGGAAATCATCACGAATGTTAAACACCTAAAAAGAAGACATAAATTACGTTAGTTTCTCTATTGGCAGTGCTAAGATCATAGCGGCAGACACGTAACTTCAATTGAGTTCAACAAGACTTCAACATTCACTCAACAAAAGTGTGGAGGAAAAGTGTAAATTCTACAGAGATAAAGATAAAAAATTTACAGGCAGAAGAGAAACTATTTTTTTGTCAGCATCAGCTTATGGACTTCTAAAGAGTCGCCATATTCTTAGTGTCTCTTAAGCAATACACTACGTTCATAAGTAATTTATTCTGAAATTATATAAAGAGAATGTGGGTAATTAATTTCATGTCTTGAAAAATGTTTTGCTATGCTTTAGAGTAAAACATTACACAAGGCAAGTACTTCCAAACAAAATCTTGTACTCAAGAACGTGACGAAAATTGCAATGAAAGACATACCGTCATTACATCGTCATTGCAGGCACATCAGAAACAACGTTCGACTGGAACGAATTAGAATGTCACTGTAAATGTAAAAGTTTTCGCTATAAAGACATTCGTTTTTTCAAAACAGAAAGGATTTTCTGCTCAGCATCACACTCAATAACTTTAATTTTAAAAATCATATTTTAAGGCGAGGAAAAAGTTCGCAGATTAAGATAATTGTTTGTACATCTACAGTAGGAGTCTAATAAAACAAAAATCGTCCGCACACCAATTTACTATTTACCACGAAGTTTAGATTATTAGATTATTAGTTATTTTAAGCCTCCCTATCCTCAACAAATGAGATCCAAAGAGAAGAAGGAAGAAGGCGCCATTTAGTATGGAGTTGAGGGAACGCAGAATCTATGCAGAAAGAGCATAGAAACAGTAAGATGAGAAAGAAGCGCATGTAACAAGATCAAAGTTGAAGAAGAAAGTAATAGGTGCTGAAAAAACAGGACAGCAGTGAACTGAAAAAAGATGGTTCGTAACCAAAAAAAAAAAAGAGAGAGAGCGTACCCAACCTTTAGCTCGGGCCCTCACGTAGGCCCCCAGGGAGCGCTAATTCCCATAGACACAATATTTACCACTAAACCTAACATATTTTTTTATCGATATATTCTCATTTTTCTTTGATTACCCTCTGAAGTTTTCCACAGAAAATGTCAACAGAGACACACACTTTCGCTTGCGGTATTTTGTCCGAGGCCTTCTTCAGGGGCGACTTCAAATCATTGACATCAACTTGAGACAATACACAGATTTCAGTCTCCATCCCGAATCCTGACATTTTTTGAATATTAAGGGTTAATATAAATCATTATTTCCTTCGAAAATGCTTATATTACCACTCCTGTCGAATTTAAATACAGGGTAAAGAAAAGCCCCTGGACTCTTTTTCAATTTGGTATAAACGCTGCTGATATTTGTCTCTACCTAAAAAAGTCGCACTTCATCAATTGCGAAAGGCTTGCTTGAACGTTTCAGTGTCAGAATTTCTAGTGAAAATCTTCTGGAGTATTCTGAAAATGAGTAAGCGTTCATGTGAATTTCATTTTTGCCTGATTTGAATCTCCTAGACTTCAGTGTTTGGTCAATGTTGGAGATGGTCAGCAAACCACCAACAGAATCCTCTCTGAGTGAACCGATTCAAATCTGATATGAAACGAAAGTGGAGCATCGAGGTGCGCTTAGAACACTACGTGAAGCAATCAAATCTGGTTCCACAAAAACACCGCCACCAGCTGATGTGCAGAAACATTTGACACAACAGAACTGATGTGTGAAAAACATCACGACGGAACAGATGTTTCAAAAACATTCAATGCAACTGCAATTATTGTCAAAAATACTACGACAGATGGGATGCATCGAAAACCTTGTAACGGAACAGATTATGTCAAAAACATCGCGTTGAAACTGATGTGCAAAAAATATCTCTCAACAATGAATACGTCAAAAAGATTGTGGTAGAACTGAAGTGTAAAAATATTGCAATGGAATTGAGGCGTGAAAAATTTTAAGACGAAACCGATGTGTCAAAAACATCGTGATTGAACTGATGTATCATAAGTATCGCCTGGGAACTGATACGTTTGACGCGTAACTTGATTTGGAAACATATTAACAACTGTAGAAATATTAACAAAACCATTGATATTGTCACAACGTACGAGATGATTGGATTTGGTCTTTAAAAGGAAATCTTCAATTTCCCATTTAGTTATATAGTTATGTAGCAGAGAGTGTAACACGAAACGACTTGCTTTCAATTTAAAACAAAATACATGAAATACTTCCTGAAGTGAATTTTTGCACATGCACCTTTAAAATTAGCAATGCCCTAAGTTACGTTACGACTACACGATAGTTCAATGATCCACTTCAAGAAAACGTCAATTTATGGAGCGCTGTTTTATGTTGAAACGTCATTATTTCCGGCGTGAGCGAAGTGTACTTCGCAGCAGTAGCCCTACCATTGCTCAGCAATAGTCATTACATGAATAATGATCCCACAATTGCCTGTGTGTTCAAGGATATTGTAAAATACACGAAACTCGTTTAGTTTCATAAAAACTTGCATCTTTGCAAGAAAACTGCTGTTGAGCAAAAAACGAATTATGCACGAAAAAAATTAAATCAAATCGAGAAAGCAATCCAACCGAAAAACAAAATTACCCGTAAGAAATTTAGAAAATTTAAAATTTCTATGCAGCGTCGAAAAAAACAAATTTTGGGAAAAATTTATATACCATTATTTGAGGAAATGAGTGAAAAAACCTGAAACTCAGGAAATTTCTGACCAATATTTTTA
The DNA here is from genome assembly GCA_030386875.1 of Morinoia aosen. Lineage (NCBI taxonomy): Eukaryota > Metazoa > Arthropoda > Malacostraca > Amphipoda > Talitridae > Morinoia > Morinoia aosen. The sequence goes on from CM059559.1 coordinate 27,042,179, forward strand.
TTGCAAAATTTCTCATTCCTTCATAGAGCAGCTGGGCACTTACATTATTTTCAAATAGAGATATTTCCCAAAAAATGTGCAGTCAGGGAGATCAGAGACACTTTTCCTTACAGTGCGACAGAGATACAACCTTCCAATATCTTCGGTGATGAGTTATAAGTTATCAATATTCGGATTGAAAAGTGAAAAAATAACCATTTTTCTACAAAAGCGTAAATTTTTGGCAGTAATCTGCAAGTGATTTTGCGTTAAACTTCAGCAAGAGCTTTCTCAGGTTTTGTCAAACTATTTACTTTGTAAACTGCACTCGAACTACAATAACACATTTCAATTTTGTATACTTCGCCTAAGTATACGTTGAAATTGAGCAAGAAAATAAAGTCACTGAGAGCAATAACGAATTCTAATAAAATGCAGCAGATTCATCTAATTCCTATTGGAAACAATGAGACGTGCCGACGAGCGTATGGTTCAGCAATAATTACTCGAATAGCTCACTCATCCGATATCGAGGGTCTTCGTTCAATAACTTTACGAAGTTGAGCTGTCATCGAAAGCCTAGTAATTCGCTAAACATTTGCGTCAAAAATATACGTCAAAAGAACAAATAAAAAAGTTGCATTAGAAGCTTTACAATCGCCCATTTTCATCAACGTCGAAGAGGTTAAGTTCCGAAAGAAAATAGCGATAAAAAAATTCAAGACTCTGCTTTCACATCAATTATTTTCCTATGGAGGAATCGCCTCCCACAGAGGAGAAAATGAGAAATTTCACATTCTTTTCATAGAGCGAGAATCGCTTAGCTAATGTCTACATATATCTTCCATGATTGACTTGACTTTGGATTCATTTACATTTAACTGAACTGACATTCGAAATTGTTCAGGAATATCTTTGAAAACTAAAGTGTTCAATTCGTGCATTTTCTTTGTCTACAAATTAAAAATAGTTTAATTTGGCAACCGGATGGCTCCGAGGCAAAAAGTTCCGCATTAAAACAAATATTAGAGCATGGGAGAGCGGGTAGTTATGAAGGTCAAGAATTATATCTGCAGCCGCCGCTCAGAGCGGACGCAAAAAACAAAGTGGTTCACAAATCGCGCCACAAAAGAAGCGGGGACGCAGCAGTCCTTCAGACGCCCTGTCGCGCTCTGGGACGTGCTGCGAGCACCAGATAATAAATCGTCCTGGGACGCCTTCAAGAAACTCCTGCACTATTTCCTCGAAAGAGGAAATTAACCGCCTTGAAATTTACTAAGAATATTTCCGGAAGAAAATTCACGGCACAAGTTTATGAAGAGGAGTGACTGATGAGACATCTCTCATGAGGAGAGCCTGTTGGCCGAGTCGTCAGCTAATGGAATTTCAAAAGTGAATTCCACGGAGGAAGTAGACGAGTAATCCGGCGCAGGTGAAGAAAAGTTCCTGTGTTTGAGAACGGATTTTTCTTTTTGATTTCATTATGAACAACGCAGAAGAAAAACACAGAAGTTGGCGCTAGACTGTTAAACAATGAAGGCATTGTTAGTTTTCGTGCGTGCGGTCGGCACTATTACAATATTCATTCATTGCCTTCGTTTAGCTTAAAATAAAGTTCAACTGCTTACATTCATGACCATGATAATGCTTTACATGCGACTACCATTGCTAACTCAACGAAATTTTTGATTATTAAAATATTATTAGTTTAAGAATCGCTAGTCAAAACAAAGGCGATCTCAAAAGAGAGAAAATAAGAGACCATCCAGTATAGTGTAGAAAACTCGGAATCTGTGTACAAAGTGTGTTCCCACTCAGAATACCCTGCGAATAGAAAGAGTAAGTTAGGAAAGAAAAGGAAGAAAAATCAAGAAGAGATAGCGAAGAAAGCATAAACACTGATATAAGCAAAATGGACACGAAAGACAGAAGTCCCGAAGGCCTATCAATAGCTGATGTATCCAAACAGTATCACCCCTGGGGGCAGCAAACGAAAGGCAGACCTAACTCACGTAAGCCTATTGCTTTCCTATACCTCTTATTGCCTGAGTGAACGGAATTCTCGAAAGAAAAACGAGCTAACTGTACCACATGCCATGCTCTTTGTCCGAGTGTTGGTGTTCAAGGAATGATAACAACGCGTCATGCTCGACACGCAGGCGGAAATGATCACAGCACAGAGGCACTCGCCGCCACTCAGTGGGAAACAGCATCACATCGCAGAAACATTGTCCGGTCTTCGCAAATACAAGTTTGAATTTTTGATGAGTTTTTTATAAACAGAGTTATAAATGTATTCAACTTTGAGAGGAAAAAATTTAACGGCAATTTTGTCGTTAACCAAAGTTTCGAGCGATCGAGATCGCAGGAGCTACTCTGCGTTTTGTGCCTCAAAATGGAACGGCCTCTGAAATTTTATGTTTTGAATTTTCACCACACAAGTAGAAAGCATTAGAAAACTTTCGGCAATTAAATACCACGAACGTCATATGCCTTTCTTCCGAAAGGCCCAAGAACAAAAAAACAATGTCTGACATCTCAAGGCCTCCAATATCAATTATTGAAAATTCATTGGGAAGTTGTTCACAACTGGACATTCGAAACCATCATCCAAGAACATGTAAAGTTCAGAATTCGACACAGCAACAGACGCCCACAGCATTCACTGCAGTACTCACTGGAGCTACGAATCATCAAGTATTCATGGAACAAGATCAAGGTATATAGTCGGAATTTGTATCGAGACATGACCCGTTCTAGAGGTCGGTAACTTTAATAGGAATGGAGGCATCAGATTCATTGATACAGAAATACGTTTAAACTGACACTGGTCAGAAGCCCTGCAGTGCATTAGCAGCGGGCGAAACCAGAGAAGCACGGAAGAGACTTGATCCTTTAGCCAATACAAAATACAATGTTTCACCTCACGTGATCCAGGGAGAATTAAATTGGAGGTAGAATTTGACGAAAATTAAAGACATCGCGTTGCAAGAGCGGGTCACATTCTCGTTGAAAGGTAACGTTATTGAAGGAAGTTCTGAAATGTAACTGTGCCAGCTTCAGAATCGAAGCGGAAGAGAAACGACAGTGATCTTGAGCCAGTGCTAGCAGTTACAGCGTCGGTGATCAATGAGCGCTACCAGTGGTGATAATCAATCTGCAGCTCTAGCGAGCCGCGAGATCACTACAAATCGCCACCGTAATACCGGCAATATCAGCTGAGCGGCAATAGAAGAAAAGCGAAACATTAGCAACTGCAGCTTGGCAAACGACCAGCAGCAGGAAATGCAGGCAGGCTGCGCTGTCTCTGAGGCAACCGAGGTTGCTCAGGCCAAGTCCACGTCCCGTAAATGAGGCGAGGAGTTGGTTGTCCGGAGGTAGGCACCTCAGGCAACGCTCTTGGATGACGGATCAACATCAACTACACTTCCTCACGCGATTGCCCACCCACCCTAAAGGTCCGTTTACACTAGGGGACATTTCGGCTGTTAGGGGCGACACGTGTATACGAGGCTCGCCACTGAGGCTCATATTTGTGTGTGTTAATACGAAGTTCCCTATTCGCTCTGATCGAATTCGTAATGCACGACACTCGAGAGCTTTGTGTTGCGTGTTGCGCCTCACGGCCGAAATGTCCCCTATTGTAAACGGCCCCTAAGAAGTACATAGATGCTCTCTCTATGGCTGTGCAAGAGACGCAGTGCTTAAAAGACATAACACCCGACATGGAAATCTAAACGAAACAGAATCTCCACACAATCAAACTTATGAGAATGTCAAAATTGAGAGCTCGATCAATTCTCATTAAAAAACAAGAACCAGTTTGAACTCTGTTTTGTACGACAAACTGACATTTCTGTTTCGTTTTCTAGTGTGATTTTCCAAAGATCCTGCTTTCGAGGTGTCACAGTAAAATAGATGAGTGGGATTTTAGTCAGTTCATGACTTCGGTGTTGATAGGACAGATTAAACTACGAGTCAAATTCTAATTGCAGAGTCACATGGACAGTGTGCAGTCCTAACATAATGAAGGCACATTGATTGCGTATGTTTTGAAATCGAAACCTAACGCGGACCGTAAACGCAAACGCATGTAGGCCCGAAAATTTACTTGAGCTTTTCTCATTCATTGAAATGAACATACGTTACTCACCAGATACTGCAGCAAATCATAGCACATTTTGGCGGGAAACTAAAATTTTGTCAGCACTGACATGATAATTATGCCCTAGGAAGGGCTAATCGACACACTGCCTTGAGACAGGAAACGGTGCTGGAGTAAATGTAATTTTACAATTTTTAAGTAAACTGTTACATTCTGCACAGCCTGTACATGAAATTCCCGTAGGGATGAGCCCGTGGATAGGTTATCAATAGCGACCAGCAGCTTGTATAGCGAGGTTAGAAATATCCAACGCTCAACAGCAAATATTAGGCTAAAAAATACGTGTAATTACCTTCAGAACATAAATCCCTAATCGCAGCGTGAATGTAACCATTGAATGGAAACTAATCAAAGTTTCAATTCAACTGGCACAGAAACGCGCAAACTTGAGTGTTTCAGTTTGAACAGCCACTCGAAGCCGATCAATGGGGCAGCTTAAGCGCCTCAAAGAGACGAAGCGATGGCGCGAGAAAAACGACTAACTCAAACTAACGAAACAAAGTGAAGAGATAAATAATCTGAAAACCTAACCTCCTGCCTTGACGTTTAAACTGCCAACCCCAGTGAGTAAGTTTAAAAAAATTTAAAGATTTATAGGTAAGGAAGTGTTAAACCTACTCCATCAAGACCAAGAAGTTACGCTAAGAGTTTTTCGGTTTATAAATTTATTTCAACTAACTATAAGTCTTCGTGCTGTTTCAGTATCTCACTACTGTGAACACAAGAGAAATCCCTCTTGTTACGACAGCAATTAAAATTTTATGCTCATCAGCAGAGTAGAATAAATAAAATTAAAAACTAAAGTAAGAAAATTTAATACACTTATTTCAGATATTAATCCCACCAGATTATATTATACGTTGGTTCGAGCCTCCCTGACCATTACGGTGTTCTCGAATAAGGAATGAGGAAAGCCCCGGCTAGAGTGAAATTCAAAAACGGGTTTCTACACAAAAAGTGGGTTCACGCACCCTGCACATAAAAGCAGCAAGATTGAAGGGAGTTAATGAAACAAGATATAAGGGGAAAAATTAGTAAAGTGTTGAAATTAAAACAGTGAACCGAAAAAAGTGGTCCCTTACAAATAAAATAAAATAATCCTATACCACGAAAAAGAAAGCCTACCTAACCTTAACTCGGGGTGGGTTTTACATTTTCCTCTTTAGGAGTCCTTATCCGAATAAAGACAATAGCTGTATCCATCTAAGGGGACCATTCTTATTTTTTATTTATGAAAGCATGAAACATAAAACAAAACACAACGTCTACTATAAGGGCATCAAAATAAAGATTTTTTTATGACACGCAAAATAAGCGTGTATCGGAGTTTTCCAAGAAAGAACATATCTTTTTATATTGAATGTATTGAACTAAGTTCGAAGCTCAAAGGAAAATTTTATTCGTCATTTAGCTACAGCAACACATCTCGAACACAAAGGCAGGCTGTATACTTACGAGGTTTTATTCGCTGCAACTCGTGCATGAAAATAACTCCCAAGAAACGAGAAATTCATTATGTCATACTTTCCCTTAATATAATTTACTCAATTTTTACGAACACTATGCTCAGGCGAGGGAAAAAATTCAGATTGACCAATATTTGTAATTCTAAAATGAAATGTTACGCGCATTCCAGGCATGTTGAGCTGAGCCACAAACAGAGGCGAAATACCTGGCGCAGATCTAATGTGGCAGGAGGGCTTGCCTCTTACATGATCGTCGGTTGAAGTGTTCTAATAAGGAATTCGCCGACATACTTTGAAAATTGCAATCAATGTAAAGAAATCGAAAGTGAACCACAGCAGTCAAATTACGGACTTCTTCACTGAGGCACATTTCGCTCAAAAATTTGCCCGAATAGCTTAAAATATACCAGTATAGAAATCAGTGAATAGGGATTAAACGTAGTGAGTAAAGCCTGAAGTCTTATTCACTATTTTCAAAGACTAAAACCGCGTTGGATTGGGTATCACATTTTAAAGTTTCGGTTGTGATTCCATATTTCATTTACAAAGTATTTTAGTATTATGGATATTTTTCCATAAAATAAATAGTAACAAAGACTTCGAAAAATGAAACGCATTCAATTATTGATGTAACAGTTATTTCTACTCTGACCTTTGGTGTCAAACGCTGATTAATTAATTGAAAGGCGTTATCTAAAAAGCAGAGTCATGGAAAACTTGCGGTAGACCACAATAATTAAGAACATAAAGCAAGTGGATCACATCTCGGGATAACGAGGCATGCCGGTGCTCACAAGATCTTGTACGAGCGTTAGTTTTGAGGGCTACACTTGAAATTTTTGGAGTCCTGTCATTCCACATTAATTATCACTTAGTTAAATTTATTTGGCAAGTCATTTCAAGAAAACTAAACAGTATTTCATCTGTCAATGTGAATTATTATGAGAAGGATATAACTCCCTAACTTTGAGCCATTCATTTACTGAATAATTTAAAAATCTTGCATCAAGATAAGTTGTTCTAAGTGTAAATAATGTGGTATAGATTAAACCAAGTGGTATAGATGTGGGATAGATTAAACCAAGTAACTATTGCGTTTCAAGATATCAAAATTGGGTCATTTTTCCAAAATATTTCGGCAGTTGAAATGAAATGCTATAGAACTTTCAGCGCTTCCGTTACCCTGAAAATACGAGCTAGCAATAAAGTGAAGAAGCACAAACACTGCAGCGCGATGACGAGTTGGCTGGGGTATATTAAGCGCTCACTATTTCACCGTGAACTCATCCATTTCGCGCCTAAATGGGAGCGTAAAACTTGATGAGAGGCTAAATCACAAGTCGCGATATGAGGCAGCCGTCGCTCCCAGCTAAGTGATCGGCGACGGGAAGACCATGAAAATATGCTCCATTAAAATTTGAGGTTCAATTCATCCAAAGTGATGTAGAACATCAGATGATCGAGGCATTCAGGAAATGCACAGGTCACGTTCATTTCAAATTATCGGGAATGAATTTATGAACAGTGATCAACAGTAAGTTTAAATTTTTCCACTGTAAAGAAGATTTCGAGCTACATAAATCGATCGGTTCTTCCAAGAAGTTAGAACGTTACAGTAACAGTATTACCAAGTATCAGATATCAAGGTGCGCACGTCCGAATCTCTATCTATTGTCTACAGTTTGCTACAAATCAAAAACTTTACTGTCATGGGAAACAGAGAAACAGATGGGGAGCGCGAGAGATAAGACAGCTCTCTACCAGCGCCACAAAATGCTGAAAAAAGACGCATGATGAATTGCAGAAGTTCTTGAGCGATAGGACAGACAGCTCAACTCCATAAACTTTCCAGTGAGAGACTCGTGGGTATACTTCTTGAAACAACAATATAAGGACGAACGAAGATCCGCCATTAAGGACAGTGGTCGAATTAGGAGCTCGAAAAATGAGGGAGGAGCAAGAAATAGCATCGTGTCCCAACTTTTTCAGGCAGGCTCCAAATTTACCAAACTTTGCGGGTGGCACCGCAGTTTTCAGCTGACGCCGACCCAATTATTCATCGGCAAAATATTTCGCTCGAAAGTTACGATTCGAGATCGTGTAATTACAAAAAAGAAAATGAAAAAATAAAACTTTGGGACGCAGAGTTCAATACACTGAAGTAAACAGAAACAAGTGTCATTTGGCGAAGCCTGCTGCAAGTGCGATAAAAAGCAGGGTGCATGCGCGAGATATTTGAGAATAAAGGGGATTGTTTGCAGAAACAACCAGCCAGCAAGCATATTTCATTTAAAATTGTGAACAATATCTCAGTATTATCGTTCATTTATCCAATAGATGAATCTATCTGCAAGCGAGATAAGTGTCCTACTCTCATACCAAAAACGTTGACGCGCAGCGGTTTTCATTCACTTCCATCATCTTTTCGACCATAGAAACCTTCAGTGAAGATGTGTTATTCTGAGGAGATATACGGTTTTCTCTTTTAGCTAGGTTCCAGAAGTAGTCATCCAAAGAATTAAAATCTTGGTGAACTTTAAGGCTACTCTTTTAGCAACAGTGAAGGAAAACCGACGATATTTGCTGTAGCTCCATCAAGCGTCTGCCTAACACCGATCAAGCGGATTTTCCATGTCTTCAGCGGCACAACCCAATGCGTCCCTGCTATCGCTAGCAAGGGACGTCGTCGTGCACTGCAGTTCTCTAAGCCGCTTTGGTACCTGAATTTCTCAGGTGACGGATGCCCCATGCTGTTTTTCCATATGAATATTTTAGGCAATTACGATGTTCTTACAAAGTGCACAGGCATTTTTTTCGATCTAATCGAAAAATAGCGAGCTTCTGTCGCCCCCACTGGAACTTTGAGCACAAAGGATCCTGGAACTCGTTAAAAATGTGACAATATACGAATCATTGTGCTATGCGTATTTTCCCACTTTATATACCTACGTATTATTTATGTCCTGAAAATAAATAAATCAAATTGAGAAAATACGGAAAAGATACGAGTCATTTCTTCCTAAGCCCTTCGTACACTTCTCAACTGAACTACATCGTGAAATGTTTTCTCCTGAGATTCAATTTCGTTCGTGGCAGTGAAATTAATTATACGCCATTAGAAATTGCCATAATTAATCTCGTTCATGCTCCATCCCAGTCATCAAAGAACTGCTTTAAAATCTCTTGTCTTAATTTATGAGTCACCCTGAACTAAATTTCTCCACTATTATTTAAATGAAGCGTCAAGAGGAAAAAGAGGGCTTTCAAGTTGTGGGCGCTTTTGATCAATAGCCAAAACTAAAATAATATCTTGGAGGATAATAAACTACGTCAAATAAGCATGTATTCGAAATAATTTTGCCCAGATCGAGAAAATGGAGATGTATGTGCATAGAAAACAGCAATGCAACACATTTTTCAGCTCATCAATTCAAACGCACAATTCCCCCATCAAACTAATTACACAACGCAAGCAATTAGCTAATTGATTCAAATCGTACATTTATTCGAAACCCTATTCCGAGCTGCGTTCCCGGTGAATAATACGAGTGAAAAATATTAAACTCTCTATGCTGGCAAATCCCGCGCAAAAACTGAACGGATGATGCAGGATGTCATAACACCGTAAATCAACAAGCCGACACGATCGAACGTGCAACTGACTAAAATATCCAACCAAGACTTGATAAGAAAGTTTGACCATAAAACAGAGGAAATGGTCAATATCAGACTGACCTCACAACTGAAAATATTTTCTCAGCTCTGAGTGGTTTTAAAATAAAACTCAGTGCGAAGTTTATTGTTGATAAACAATCGACCCGAATCCTCTCCTGGCTTTGCCCGACCAACGACACAAGTTTAGGCAATTTGTTCCCAACATTTCTCTAGATGCTCACAATAGTTTCTGATCGACGACCATGGGTTTTCGATGGGCCTCCAACAATGCCCCAAAAATGACGCTATTTGAGAGACGTTTTCCAGAGACGCTCATAGATCAAATAAAAAAGTTTGAGCCCTTCAAACCGAATGTACGCCGCGTAAAAACTTTGATTCAGAGCTGTTTTCTCTTTACACGTGAGGAACTTTTTGAAGCCATGAAACGACACCGACACATCGACTTCAACGAGTCCCACACCTCCGCACAGAGTCGTCTGAAGTCTCAAGGCGACAGTTGCGAGGAAAGAGCGTACCACACACAGCTACAACAAAGTGAGTTTTAACTTATTTTGAAAATATCAGGTAAACTCAGATTCATCTATACACGCATTCCGTAATGGTTTTTCAATTGAAAGCAAACAAAAAATAAATTGAGAAATGTAAATAAGATGACACTATAATAGATTATTAAATGGCAACGCGTATGATTACTTTAAAAAAGAGACGAGGAGATTGAAAGCAAAACTTGACATAACTAATTATCGTCACTGAATCTACAGCAGAGTCCCTTAAACTCCCGTAGCACATGTGGGAATGGCGCTGTAGTGGACAATCACAGTAAATTCCCTCCTGGAACGACACCATTTTCGCTCGATAAAAATGTCTCGCAGACTTATGCAGATGATAACTTATTCGCCAAATATTATACTCGGTGGAGCAGGAAATTCCTATCCCAAAATTTTTCTAAAGATACATCTATGAAGTGGCCACCCACGATATAAGTTATCCCATCTCTGAGTATCAGAAGGCTTGATTTCTTTCCAAGAAAGATTTGAGGCTCAAAAAGAAAAGCTATTACACTGGAAAACTCACTAAACTCCGTGGAGATGATGACATTAAATTGCTAAGGAGCTTTCTCTGGATGGAGTTAGAATATTAAAGCGGAAGATTTATCACAAGGAGGAGACTCAGCACGAGTAAAGCTCATTAAAATGCATGATCCACATGATGCACCCAGACCCATCTAACAAAACCTAATCTGACGCTATTCAGACAGATTTCTTTTCTTCATATCTTCCTGAAATAAGGTAAACTCGCAGTCTGAAGAGGTCAGCTTCGAAACTCGTTCCTCTCGAAATCAATTCAAAATTCCTGGAATGCGAAAGAATTTCTGTTGTTGCGACTACAGGCGGATAGCTCAGCTTCTGGTTACAGGCCATCGGCACTGTAATTAAATCATTTCCAACTTCATTACAGTTCTGCCTTGAGACTAGATCCAGCATGAAGTTCTTGCCAAAATGAAACGCACCTACGTAAGCAGACGGAAACGAAGTAGTCGAACAATCCCAAGCAAACAGAAATTGCGCGCAATAAACATATGGTAATCGATTCAAATTTGTGGTTCTCACATACAGCCGAGCACTCACGATGTATTTTTTCACCACATTCAGCAGTTTATGTACTTACTACACTCGTAGGAAACATGCTACAACATGGATGCAGTCATGAACAAGAATGTACTATAATTCAAAAACAAAGCTGATGCTCAAGATGCATTTGGACTATAAACGAATACATTGTTCAGTAGAATAGTGTTGAAAAATAATGGGACAGCGAAAAAAGGATAGCGATGTTCATAAGGAGGAAAACTCGAACTGGAAGAGAGTCTAGTGACATTGAACTACCGCTACTAAGGAATTATTTTTTCAGTTTGTAGGCAAACTACCTCCTGAATCACTAATTTTTTCTTTTGACAGTGTTAGGTTACTTCAATTTGAGCTCTGAACACCAAAAAATCTGTTGGAGTCAAAGCAATATTGACAGCAGTCCGTGTAGGGTGAATGCATGTTATTCATTATTCAGACAATGACGAACTTATTGAAAGAGGCGATAGCACAAAACAGTCAACAAATCAAAAAAATTAAAGAGATCACTAGAGTTTCAAAAAAAAATTTTCCGATTCACCATTTTTCACCTACGACAAAGTGACAGTGCGTTGATGGACTTCTGAGTATTGAAAATTTAATAAATCTCTTAATTCTTGAACTACCAAGCGTGTGTGCTCTCAAATTCAAACTATCGGCATTGTGTTGCTCTGATTATGTTCTGATTTAAGTATAAGTAAGTTTCAACCATAATGTTCATAAAAGGCGCTGATGTAGCTTAAAAAAATAGTCGTCCTTGATGCCGCTTGCCACTTACTTAAATTAGATGTTACTTTAAGCCTCCCTTACCGCTAAAAAAGCGCTCCGAAGAGAGGAAGGGGGAAGACAGCATTTAGTATGGAGATAAGGAAACGTGAAATCTATGCAGAAGAGACATAGAAACATTAAGTTCAGAAGATTAGATTAGTCGTTAGTTTTAGCCTCCCTACCCAGCAACAAATGCGATCCAAAGAGAGGAAGGAGGAAGGCACCATTTAGTAAGGAGTTAAGGAAACGCGGAATCTACGCAGAAAGGGCATAGAAACAGTAAGTTGTGAAAGAAGACCATGAAACAAGACCAAAGTTGAAGAGGAAAGTAGTAGGTGATGAAGAACAGGACAGCAGTGAACCGAAAAAAGACGGTCGTTAACATAACAAAAAAAAACATTTTATTTCAACAAAAAGAAGGCCTAACTAACTCAGCTCGGGCCCTCACATATCTTGCCACTCTCTAGTCTAGCTGAACGAGAAAAGAATAAATCGTCACACTAGAATGAGGAGTACTAATGTCATAGTAAGACGCCTGTGAGCAATGAAAAATATGAATGTAGTAGTCTGACGATAAATTTCCATTTTTCTATTTCAACAAGATTACTATATGAAATAATTCACTAGATGAGAGAAAGTTCAACTCTCTAGCGTACTAACACAAGTCTGTAATCAATAAGAAGCTATGTATGTGCAACGAATATAGTGTACGTACCACCACGCAACTGGAATTTGTTGTGTTTGCCTCTATGAGCTACTCATACTTCTGCCACTTCCCAGTCGTTATTGAGTCACCCAAACTTAAATTGGATCATTTGCTTTAACAGCTACTCCAAAACTTTGAGTTTGTTTTGATGGCTAGAAAGAAAAGGTAGATTTCTCGGAAGAAAAATTCGCCTTGAGGTTCGAATTAGAGCCTACTCTCTAACTCATGACCAACTGATAAAAAAACGGTGACCCCTGTACTGGCATGAAAATGAATAATCAAATGTATAATTTGCTACCAATGCGACTCCGTGTACAATCAAGTTATCCCAACTGGCTTTCAAAATTGAAATACGAACGCGCGAAACGAAGCGTTGTTGTGTTGCACAGATGGCGATTCCTTTCAGCGCAGAGACAAAAGCCGAAAATCAATTTGATGAATAAATTCCATTGTTAAAACTGAAGACTTCAAGATAATTCATGAATATGAATTGTGTGCACAAGCATACAGAAGTATGATTCTCTTTCTTCATACAACAGCACAGATTTAATCACTTTTCACATTTATTGCAGGAGAATGAAATCAATTCTGCCGCTTCAGCGTCAGACCCTTCAGAAGTTTTCAATTTTCACAGCCAACGTCGGATGCTCCACGACAGCGTTCCTGCAGCGCCCTTCAAAACACAAGGAGCTTAACGTCTGCTATAAGCGAAACTCGGCAGTAGATCGAGACGCTCTACAAAACCAACGCGAAATCGAAAGCGAATGATTTGCTTAAACAAACAAACACTCCAATGAAGCACGAATAGATACGCTCCACTCGAGATTGTTTTTCAGTCACAAAAATTTTGTTGCCGACAACCTCAAATCTTGAGAACATAGTACGAGGGAGTGCGGGAGTTTCTATTGACGAAAAGTCAGCAGGGGAAGGACTGGTGTGTACACACGTTGCCAAAACTAAACCCTGGTCCAGGTCATCGAGTATCGAGTGAAAAGAACTTATCCTCGGTTCTTGAGTAACACAAAGCCATCATTGATTTTCAGTAGCAAAATCCGAGTATCGGGAACCGTTCGGGGGCAGATCCTTGCGGCTCAAAAATCAAGTAAGTCTTCATGAGTCGCGCGAAAAAAGTCATCCCAAATTGAAGCGAAAATTGTGGCAGTAAGTCAACTGCAATGTGAGATGGACATGAAACAAACGCCTAAGTTTATGTTCACCTTATAAATTCACCTTAGCTCGTTGAACATTTGAATAATTTTTATCTAGGTTCAAAGGTACTGTATGTTTACCGTTTATGAAGTTGTCACACCCACAATTCGACCATCGAAATTTTATATCATCTTTACTTTGAAATGACATAATAGTGTGTCAATTACTTATCCCCTTTGGTGAAACTCGTCAAGATTATTTTTAAATATTTTAATAGGGATTTCAGAGTTTTGTATTTGAAAGGAAAATTATCTTAACAAGTTTTACTTTTCAGTCAAGTAAGAATGACTTCATTACATTTTTCTTAAAAATTGTACATTGTATAGCCTTAAAAATAACTGATATATTTGTGAAGAGCCTCGCGAGAACCACACCAAGAAGCCTGGCTTTTTTGGCAGAGCTAGTTTTTTAATTAAAAACGGCCAGAATTCCAAAAGAAAGATGAAGAAGACTGTTAATGGAGGAGGGTTCCATTAGGCTAGGATCGGCCGTAACTACTGACCAGGTACGGCCATTAAGGGGCTGGCTGAGATCCCCCAAACCCAAGATTATGGCGGTCCAGAAACCATGGCTGGGTTCCTTTGAGGCGCACCCGTGCGGAAGCTCGCGCTGATAGGCTACTAAATCCACGCTGCAAAGAGAGAACTCAAGCCTCACTTGCACGGGATTAGAAGATGGCCGCAGCGACGCCACCGCGTATTATCCTTTCTCGATGACCGCAGCAATGATAATCGAGCCCATAAATGCTGATTTATTCATACGGAAATAGCGATTGGCCTGATACGGCAATGTAATTACCCTAACAAGCTCAACACGCGACCTGCATAAGTGCTGAGCAAGTCGTCAAGCCACGGGTAATTAAGTGAAATGTGACGTCACCTTTATAATGACTTGGCTCGGGCGCAGCCATTAATTACCCCACGGGATAAAACATGCCGGGAAACTGGATGGTGCGTCGTTTTAAAGGGAGGAATTCACCGGGGCCTAAAGGGGCAAAGGCAGTTGCACGCACCGGCTTCAAATGAATGTATAAAAATCCCCTCGTAACGATGGTTAGTTCAAGTCACATCGTTTCAAGTGTGAATTGACAGCACAAAACGCAACAGCTATAACTTTGATGCATCGGCAAAATAGTTCAACCAATTTGCACAAAAAATATCGCTAATTCGGGGACAGAAGATTACCAGACTGAAAAACGAACAAAGTTAACGAACAAAGAAGCTACATTAAATGTAATTAAAATATTTACCCAAAATTTTTGTGTATTTCAAAATTATCCGTACCAAGCGCGGCTGATAGTATTGGTAGGAGAAAAGTTATATACTTCAAACCCTCTATCAAGAAACATAATTTGAAGCGTATCACAGTTTACGTAACTCCTACTCGCTTATTTTCTCAAAAAGAAACGTCATAACTAATTAATTAATTCCGCATAAAAGACCCTCATGTACTCTGTTATGGAGCATAATTGAAATTCATGGAAAGCTATGATAACAGAGATCTTCAAAATTTGATCAATTTTCACATAATTCACTAGTGTTCTTGATTACTTCTTCAAAACAAATCTCCCGATCACATTCTGAAGACAAGCAGGGTGGCGTTGTAAGTGAATAAAACAACCGCTGAACGTAAGACTCTCAGCATACCTACATAGCTCAGCTTACTGAGCAGAATGATTGCACGGTAAGAAAATATTACACTGCGCAACCACAATCGTTGAGCGGAGTATGGCAATAACTACATATATTCATGAACATGAATATTTATAGTCGGAAGGAGAACAGCGGAGTGCAAGTAAATACAACGCTTCAAACTGAAGTAAAGTCATTCAAATACACACGACGATGAGTTGCAGGCGGTTAGACGACCTCACACACTTCGCATATTGTAATCACCAGTCTGAGTTATGGTAGCTACCAGTGGAAAATGAACGGACAAGCGTTTTTTACACAGGACAAAACTATTTCCTGAATAATTTCGGAACAACCCGCCACAGAATTCATTTTCCATTCACATCACAGCACTAATATCGTCTTAGCCTAATGAACTTGCCGGCACCGAACAGAAATTGAAGCCTTGGAATTCATTCATAGGTTTGAACTAATCGTACAGTTAACAACACGCACAGAGACGGATTTGCTGCATTCGAACGAAATATTAAACAACAATTAAAAATAATTACTATAATAATAATACTACGAGAATTAAACAATTCTGATTATTCTTGCACTGCATCCAAGCGAATACTGTTATTGGATAACAATATTGATCGCCAAATAACTTTGCTCAGCGGATAACATTCCGGCAGCGATATGGCGATATTGCCCAGCTGATATTTCGCCCGCAAGCCGGCGCGTTTTACAACGGGAACAGATTAAAAAATTCACAGAGATCGTCCTGCACCAGCTCCCAGCATACACATTTCACCCTAAAACTTTACTCTGGAGCTCCAGCGAGGCGATGCTAGCATAATCCGAGGGATTTTGTAGTTTCTACTGGAGTTTCTACTGGAGTTTCACAGGAATTATTAATCCGGGCTCACAACTTTCTGCCATCGAGGCAGCCCCGAAATACTTTTTCGGAACTGTAGGAAACCCCAATAAATGTTTTACAAACAGCCCTTCTTCATTGCTCTCATTGTTTTTTCCGATGATGAATAGAGCTTAGAGTGTAAATTTTCAATTTTATGAGTTTGATTCACTAACTAGTTGATGTCCGCTGGAGCCCCTCTTGTGACTGCTACAACGAGCCTAAGGCTCCACCTATCTCCAGCTCTATTACTCTTGTCTGAGTAACCTCATACAGTAGCAATGACCATCTGAATAACTCCTTTTGGCCCACCAAAGCAAAGAAAAAAAAATCTTACAATTTCTGTTTATTTCCCATAGATTCCCTTCATAAAAGAAATATGCGGACAGAGTGACGCAATTTTTTTTCTTTGCTGCATAACTAGCAACCACTGTAACTGTAAATTACTCGGTGTTCGCACTTCGTTGGCCTTGTCTCGTGCGAGAGTACAGCTAAGCTTCTGCAGGGAACATGTTCAGCTCCCAAAGAAAAGTACAACGGGTCGAAAACTATCTGCGTTTTAACTCTTCAACAACCATGATCCACTCGTGATCCTTTTTCAAAAATAACTCTGAAATTATTTGCATTTAATCGAATTTGAACATGAATTTTTCAAACTTCACTGCGGTGTGGCAGTTCCTTTCTCACTCTGATGTCAATCAGAACCTGATGTCATTGCCAGTCTAATGCCCCAAGGTTGTCATAACGGTAATATGAGTAAAAAATTCGGACGTTAAGAAATTAAAAATCTTAGGAAATTGTGAAACTTTCACTGAAGCTAACAGTATTTTAAAGTCTTCGGAAATAACCTATGAGATAACAAATACAAGAAGGTTTAGATAAAAATTAAAAATTGGTCTTTTTCAGCGTAAGACCGCTAGCTAAACTGATGAAACGAAAATTAATTTTGTGGGACAGTTTCACCAATGACGGCGAAAAAATGACAAAAGGATGCAATTTTTTAAACAATGTTGAGCCGGGAGCAAAAAAAAAAAATACAAACTACGTTCAAGGAAAACTTCCAGAAACAAATACATAGCTGCACCGAGAAGTGCACCATGCACCGAAACAAGTGTCAGGAATCACTGACGAACAAATTTAAAGTTTTAGCGAAGGGCTACTGCAGAAATACGCCAACAGAATCGTAAATTCCAGGTGAGACATTTTCCTATGTAAAGGCAGTCAACGAATGATAATAAAAGATGATTGAATACCACTTTCCTAACTACACCAATTCAAAACAACTGCAGGAAAAATCAAGATATGTGGAGAGAAAGCTTCCGCAGCTGTCGCTGGGCAAACGCCATGCAGCTGAGCTTCAGGATAAAATCGTGCAGTCTGATGGCAGTCGCAGAGAGCGGCAATTCGAGGAAGAATTCGTTCGGAGTGTCAGCGTTGTCTGCCTCCACTAGCTCTCTGCGACTGAGGTTAAACGACGTGTTCATGCGCTACCACTGACGAAACGAGCGCTTATAAGTGTGCTTTTGTTACAGCCAGTATCTGGTATTTCGGTCATTTCACGAATTCAATATTTGTTCTCTTTATGAGTGCACGCGAGGCATAATTATTTCTATGCTCAAACATCACGAATCACTGTACAGGCTGATACACACATACTTATTGTACCCGACACATACAAAAAACCATGTCGCGTACACAAACACTACACTATTAGCTGACACGCAAACAAGGACAACTACATGCGGCACTCTGCACTGCACAAATTTTTTTTTCGAGAATCGCTAGAAATTCATTCATCGGATTTTCTCACACAGAAAAGAATTGAAAACATGAATGGGCCCTTACGTACTTCAAACTAAAGAATTAACTACCTTCCTCATTTAGGGACAGTACGAGTTTAAGTTACATCAAAAAACCCTTCAGAGCAAAACTCATGAACGCAGCCCATATTGCTGCCGTGTTCCGTGGCTAGCTGGGCACCGCCGCCGCAGCTCGCACTACGAACAGCGCAAACTTCTATCGGGATCTGAACTAATATTCACATACAAAAGCAGAGGAAAACTCATAGTGCAGGCCAAAATACGAGCCATTCTAACATGAGAATCATAGAAAGAAATAAAAATACACATTTCAAAGAGTACCCTAGGCTTAGAGGGCATGGCTGAATTGCTCAATTTCGTAAAATCAGCACAAAATTTTTCTACGAAACACCAATAGTATTTTTTGATACGTACAAAATTTGTCCACTAATATGGTAGATCCTGGTATTTACAGCACAAAGAATCAAGTTTGCAATCAATTTCACTCAGTGCATAAAACATTGACACATGGAAATGACGCTCCCGTTGTTACAACACTCAATAAACCTCATACTTTTTGATCAAATATTCATTTCAAACTTTGATTAAATGCTTGGCTACATTTATCCTTGAGTCACTTGGATGCTAATATGCGCCCAATTCTCAAGCATTTAGTATTCAAAATGCTGCTTTACCAATTAACCACAATTTCCCACGAGCAACCTGAGCAGCGACCTCCGCACAGGGTTCGCACCACCACTTGCGACTGCTGGAGCTAAACTGACGCTGTCACGCCGCAGGAGCGCGAAGCAGCCGAAGCTCCCATGGATGAATTCAGTGCTTCCACTTTGGGGTAAAATACCCCATTTTAGGGTAATCAGATGTGGTCTAGGGTATAGTTTAGGGTAAAGCAAAATTCCATGATTTTTAGGGTAATTCGACTTCTGTCGGGGTAGCGCAGCAAAGTTGTAGGGTAATTGCTTGTTTTGATTACCAATATCTAGTTTGCTCTCAAGTACCACATACTGTATACCTTGTGTAAGATACATTGCGGAAGTACGCTACCGAAGCATTCGTGAAAATGTTCAATAAGAGTCATATTTGGAACAAACTTGCCCGAACTCGCTATCAATTTAGTCTTTATTGCACACTACGATAAGGCACAAATTGCTGTGCATATCGCTGCAGATCTCCCAGTACTCAGATCTCTCTTCAATATAATGTGGCCATATTTGCTACATGAATAATACCTTGGTTAATTAAAAGTAATGACAATAATTAAAATGATATGCAACTTGATATAATGTTTTAAATTTTATATTTTCTAGCCTTACATAACTAACTCGTAAATGTATCAAGATTTACACCTATACATCGGTCATCGTTTTAATGGAATTGAAAAGCTATGTAACGTGTACAAAACGACACTCCCTGAGCCGAGGGTAGGCAGTTTTGTTTCATTCGAGTGCAATTACTGTGTCAGGTGCTGTCACGTACAGTATTGCATCGTGACAAAATATTTGGTTACTTGCGTCTCAGTAAAATTGGTTTTAAATAGATTCTGTGTACGATGAAGCTGCTACACCACCCATGAAGGAAAGCCAAATTTTACCGTCTGTTAAGCCCTCTTCACGAAAAGGGAAGGAAGGATAGAGAAGCGAACAACTGTTTCGAGGCTGGTTAGAAAAGTCTCAGTCTTATACTTCAACTAAGGATATGGCATACAGCACTACCTGCTCAACTATCATTACGTTTGGTAAATCTGAGATTATTCTTCATGCTAACTCTCAACGCTATAAAAATCTCTCAGTGCAGAGAAGGAAAACACAAGCTATAACTCTGTTCATTTTATCACACGATCCAATTGAGGAGTCAGGTATAAAAATTGAATTGCCGATATGTGCAAATCTTTCTGATAATGATTTGCCTATTTCGTTACTACTGAAACAAATGTTTCCTAAATAAAGTAAGCTTAGGGAAACAAAGAGCTTCAAACATTATTAAACAATGATTAGGTAAACATCTACTAAGTGATCTTGTCGTTGTCCTTAATGAACTTTATATTCTGTAATAATTGATGAAACAACTGATCGCAGTAAAGCTAAATAGCTCGGAGTCATCGTCCAATAATGGAGTGAGAGTGCAATTAAGAGCTCCTCTCTTGATCTTGTTGAAAAAGAGGATAGCACAGCAAATGGATTGTTTACTAAACATAAAAAAAATTTCAGTGACAAAACTATTAAATTGAGCGACAGTGTAGGGTTCTGTTCTGACACGACCAATGTTATGATGGGATCCAAACATTCTGTGGCTTATTGGTTAAAAAAACTATTTTCGACTTTATAGAAGAAATGTTGGCCTGGTGGAAATAGATTTGGGGAGTGAATAAAAAAGCTTGTGAGATAGCAATCGAAGTTCTTCTTCCATCATTCTTGGCACTAGGGCTCACTAACGTTGGACTCCGATTCTTGGAGGAGCTACAAGTATTCGATTCTTTTGGCTTTTTTGACATTTAGGCTTCTGTCGAAAAATAATCCGGCCATAAGCCGAAATTCTTAATTGTAACGAGACTCTTATTTGAAATTGAAAGACTCTCATTGGGCTAACTTTGAACCTTGGGTCTGCTTCGCCTTACTCAACGTAAATTATCACTATACGCAGTTAAATTCGAACCAATTGAGTATACTGCTTGCGAAAATATGGGGAAAGTTGAAATTCATTCTTCATATAGTGCATTACATTCTTTGCCCGTTCTTTGCAATTGTACCGAGAATTAGGGTGTATTTTAAATTATTTAACATCTAAAACCCTCTAATTTTTTGTGAAAAAATAGTTAAACTGTATTTGTGCTGTGTTCCATAAATAAATGTTCCGAGTATTACTTTGTCGTTCATTTCCTCTTACTATGTCTTTGCTTTTATCTGCTAGTCAGGAATGGATTGCCTGGCCTTATAATTTGCGCTCATTGAACACAGCTTGTAACTAGGTAACCATACAAAGAAGATAAACTACAGTATATTGAAAGCAATATAAAATGTTGCTCGTATCGTGACACATATGACTCCGTAAAGTCAGAGAAATGCATTTTCTTATATCCGCATGACCCTGATGTTGTGTCATTATTACACATATAAACATGGATGCATTGAATATTTTCATGT
Source organism: Morinoia aosen (assembly GCA_030386875.1). Classification (NCBI taxonomy): domain Eukaryota; kingdom Metazoa; phylum Arthropoda; class Malacostraca; order Amphipoda; family Talitridae; genus Morinoia; species Morinoia aosen. The sequence goes on from CM059559.1 coordinate 27,063,261, forward strand.
AAAACCAGCTTATTTGATATTTTAGGGTAATTTAGGCGTTTTAGGGTAATCTTGAACAAAGTTTTAGGGTAGTAACTTTTGCACTCGTGGAAGCCCTGGATGAATTTCCTTGCTACCCTAAAATCAGTTCTGGACTACCCTAAAACAACCGCTTGTTCCCTATAAGTTTTTGTTTTGAATTTACATATTTCTCATCAGTCTACCAACTCGCGGGACGCCACCATTTAACGGCATTCAAGGAGAGTAGTTGAACTTCTTACGAAAAAAAAGGCGCGAGCAAGTAGTTATGCACTGAGGTATTACTGAAACACTTTAATTCGCCCAAGAAAAGTAACTCTCAAACTAAAGAGTACGCTACCAAATTTAAAGTCTACTACCATGAAAAACAAATTTAGATACTAGTACAGGTGCATTCGAAAGCAAGCTCTCAGGTTCGTGTAGCACCCCGCTATTGGAGAGGCACGCGCTTCCTCAGCTCCAGCAGCATGCATTTTTTGTTGAAAAAATTACACCAGTGATAGATGTCTGCACACAGGCAATCACTGCCGAGCAACATCGCCGCAACACTAGTTAGTGTGTGACACGCATTCGCAAGTAAACACAGACTCACACACCTACACACATCATAACAGGTACACACACACGACTAACTGTTACCGACACACAGAAAAACCTTGTAGCATACACATGCATGCATCACTCTGGGCTGGTGTGCATAACAATTGTGCTCAACACAAGCACAAAACCTGGTGACTGACACACACACACACACACACACACACACGGAAGTAAGCGGGTGATAGATGACATTCGAGGGCACAAACACTTCAGTACTCCGCAGGTCGTTTTGGTTGCATTAAAAACACCACATTAGAAGCTACCGTACAGCAGCACTATAAGTATTAGACATTTCACGAAACATGCAAGTGGAGAAAAAATTGCCAACATGAATAATGTTTTTAAAAGTTAAAGTTTTTTTACTGTTTGAAACAAAACTTTATTGCAACGTATATCAAAGTATTTTATAATAAGTTCTTTCTTTGGGAATAGTTGACCCAAAAAATTGACAAATGGTTACTTAACTTTGATATCTTCGCTTTTAACTGGATTCAAGATTTTAGCCCATCCTCGACACCCGACTAACGTAAGTAACTCCACGGTAACTGGGCGTAGTGTTTCGTTTACTATTCAGTCGACGTTTATAATCGTACATTATCGTAAAATTTTGCACAGATTACGAAATAGTACATTTCTTTCAGTTCGTTGCTGAAAAATATAATGTTAGACGAAGTACATAAAATACTCGCGAAAAATAATTGCACGGTACTGTTAACGCGAGTTGAAAGCAGTGAGCACTTCACAGTGCTGTGTTCAGGAAAAAATCGCTATAAATCGAACGTTATTGCTTGTGTCTATGCATAGCAGCGAGCTAGAAATAAAGATTCTATCGAAAGTGTAAAGTTGAACACTAAAAATTCTACCGCTACGCAGGAAAATTAGTCATTTAACAATATTTCATCATTCAGAGAATGAAAAAGCACATTGGCAGTCATCAACTACTTAAATTAATTTAAAAGCTATATTTTTGGCAGGGATAGGAAACGAATTCATTCAAGTTAGCCCAAAAATCCCGCGCCACTGAAAAGAAACTCAATGTTTAAAAAAAATACAAGAAAAAAATTGACTTACATAATCTGTTAGTTTAACCCGCTCTAACCAAAACAAATGTGTACCAAAGAGGGAGAAGAGGAAGGAACCTTTCAGTATGGAGAAAATGTAATGCGAGATCTGTGCACAAAGAGCTTTCCTGTACAAGATATCCCCTTCCTGTGCATGAACACAGCGGGTGAAGAAAGACGCTCATGAGAAGAGATCAAAGTTGAAGAAGAAAGTAGTAGGTGCTGAAAAACTGGAAAGCACTGAACCGAATAAAAGATGGTTGATAAAAAAACAAGGAAACTATCCTGTTTCAACATAAAGAATGCCTATCTCCGTTCAGGAATTTTTATTTTCCCCCTAAGATGACATGAAAAAGTGAGACAAACAATTTTAGGCAGTTAAAAATTATGAAAATGCCCCCAGAGCAAGAAACCCAAAGCATGTATTCAAATCTGTATAAAAAATGAGGTCGCCACGAAACATCCCATAACATAGATTTGATTAGTGCGAAAAAATTTTTTTAGGAAACCAATTGACTTTCCAGTAGCACTTCAAACACCAAACTCTTCAAATAATTTTAAACTTCATTCATCACTTGAAATAATCCTGAACTCTATATACTTCACATTTTTCGTAATTTGGATTAAAAAAAATGTTTGAGTCACTTATAGGATTCTGTGTCGTTATAATACACAGGACACAAGTCAGAGCGGACAAATTAGTAAATAAAATCTTACACTTAATTACCGTAGAGTTACTCTCGTCGGAAGCCAACGACATGCTGAAATCTTCATAAATGAAAGATTTAAGAACCCAAATTCCAAAATTATGTACTCGTTCATCACTACTTATGGTGTTTCATTTTGCATATCCGTATATTTAAGTACGGCGGTTATAAGATCGTAGCGTAGAAATTCAGGCAGCAGCATTTACTGTCGTGTTGACATAAGCGCACAGTGAGCTTTGTCGCTCACAAAGTGTTTCATAAAAGATGAAGCAAGAAACCCGGCCAAGCTTATTCAAACATTTGACCATAAAAAGCCATAGTTGCATATCAATGATTTGTTCCACAATTTTTTAACGATGATCTTTTCACGCATATTGTTAACTTTAGCGGTACTTCTTGGTGCATTTCTATTTTATTGGCTTAGTTAGCATTGTATTTCAAATGGTCACTCCACTTTACAGCTGCTTTAGCTTCAGTTCATCACAATTCCCACTGAAGTTCGGCGTGCAGTTGGTTTTCTCTCCACTGCAGTTACTCATAACCTTAGCAGTTTAATGATCAAAAAGAAATTAATCCTGCTAAAAAGGGAACTCTCGTATCACCAATGCATAGTTGCATTAGTATCACCAGTGGATAGTTGCGCTCCCAGTTTACAGATTATTCTTCACTACGAATCCACAGGCGATCCCATTCGCGGCCTGCACTTGTGTATACAGTTTAAACCGTAGTTCTACTTGTCAGTGTCACTAATTTCTGTTACTATACCATTTCACTGAACTGTGTCACCAGTTTTCACTGAGATCGTAGACAAGATTTTTGTTTTAAAGTCGTCGGCTCGAGCAACTTGTAGTCTCTATCGCCGTGGTCACAGCTACCAGTTCCCTTTGCAATAAATGTGCAATTTATGAACGAAGCGCACTTTAACATTGCAATCAACCTGACCGCCATTGTCGCAGTCGTGCTCGGCACTTTCATCTCTGCTGTTTTCAAATTCATAAAAAGATTGTTGGCTATAGCTATCCTCGTCACTTTCGATATTAAAGTTATTGGAACATTTTTTTTTTTGTTTCTTTAGTTCGCTCTCTCCCCCTGCCATCGATGAGTTTATTTGTTTGACATTTTTTTCTCATCGTTTCTCAGTAAACATCTAATTTTTCTTGGCATTTATTATTGAAGTATTCACCTTGTTTATAATAACAGTTACCGTGCCCAGGGTCGCATATAATGCTACGCGCACTCAAATCATTGGTCAAGTTCATGTTCGTGGAAAAAATTTAGAGAAGGAAAATTAAACGGGATAATTATTTGCGTATGCGTAAAAAACACACGAGCGCTAACTTCCAGGTCAAAGAAGAAGTTGAATGCTTCTCGATTATTTTAAACCATCAACTGACCAAAAAAACGGTGAGTCGAATATTATATTAGACACTTTACCAATAGGCCCTAATTTATAACTAAATTTTGATTTCGCGCATGATCAATTAAAATTATTTAGACTACATCTACTGTAATCTTAAATTCAAACTTGCAAGCTTTCGGGTTGTAAAATAGAGCCCTATCACACAGCCAGGAAGATGGAGTATCGGTGATCTCATTTCCATCAAAGAGATTCAGAAAAATTAAAGAGTAAATTCATATTGAAACGATAAAAAATAGTTTGAATCAATAACTTTATGTTGGGGTATAAGTTTTGACATAAGTGAACTTAAGTCTAAAATCTTCGACGAAGCCAGGAGCAAAAAAGGTTTTTATAGTTGGTCCCTCAAACGTTTTCTTCTCAAGCTTGTTACATCGAAAACGAATTATATCGTAGACTATTATAAGAGTTAGAACCAAATAGTTTTTGTTATGAAGGGTTTGACATTATATTCCGGTAGCTAAATCCGATGTAACGATTCATCCTAGTACTTGAGCTTATTTCTAAAACAGTAATCAAGACCGCTGCCCATAATGGCAACCCGAGTACACGGTTTTGCAAGCAATTTCCAAGAGCCATTCCTGGCTTGTTTGAAGAAATGTATTGAAACTTATTGAATACTATATAAGGATAGTATATAATCAGTTTAGAAAAATATTAACGGGGACAATAATCCTTGAACTTTCCGAAAACATTAGCTAATACCGCTTATTTCATGCAATTGGTGTTAGGCGAGCCTTTGTTTCAAAGTTAAGAGCATTATGATATATCGATCAATACAATTTAAACAATTTAAACAATTTATTTACCACAGGAGATACAGAGGTAGAATGTTTCTTAAGTCTAGTACAATGGACAAGTTTGAATATAGCTACCTGTGGGCCCGAATAAGTTCAGCGACTTCTAGGGCATCCTACCATCACGCTATTCTAGGGTGTACAAAAGTTTAACCTAGTTCACTTAACCTAGTTTCGCATTAGACTGATCATTGAGATAATTAACTCGATAGTTTACAAGTCGGCTATATTTAACAGTATGTTCGATAAAACGATTCAAGAGCAGAGAGAAGATTGGTTATGGTACACAAGGCAAGTTACATTATGACATTATCATTAGTTACATGTAGGAGGCAAGATTTCGACACGGTGACCTTACACTACTAGTATTCTGAAAGGAAGTGAGACTCAAGATGTCTTTTGAATACTTTGTACGAATTACATTCACGGATCTCTGCAGGTATAGAGTTCCAAGTTTTGGTTCCAACGAAGAGAATACTGTGTTGCGACCTGGCCTTTGAATAATAAGGAAGCATGAATTTACTTCTATTTCGGGTTAAATGGTCGTGATGACCAGTTTGCGCAGTCAATAATTGTCTTAGGCTATTGTCGCCATCATTTCTTAATGTTTTGTAAATGAAATTACAGATGGAGATTTTGTAGAGATCCGAAAGTTTAAGTATTTGTAAATTTTTGAAAGAATCATTTGTGTGAGCATTATATTCTAGGTTCTTTACCGCTCTGACAGCCCTTTTCTGCAGAGTAAAAATTTTGTTGGTTTTATTTTTATCAGTTCCGTGCCATGCTTCTATTCCGTATTGCAAGTATGGGGAAATGAGCGTACGGTAGAGCATTTGTAAAGCTGTTTCAGGCAGAAATTTTTTAACTTTATTTAGGATTCCGATGGATTTTGATAATTTAGAACTAATATGAGTGATGTGCTCTTTGAAGGTCAGATGTTTATCTATTATGATGCCCAGAAACTTACATGAGTTGGTTTCTTCGATTTCACCTTCGCCAATTTTAATGCATGGGAGAGATACATCTTTCTTGTATGAGAAAGTAATATAATTTGTTTTATCGATATTTAGGCTTATTTTATTAGCTTTGAGCCACGATGAAACCTTGTGAAGTTCAGTATTTATACTCTCCACAATCATAGCAGGATTTTGGTTCGGAAGGACCGCAGAAAGCGTACTGTCATCGGCAAAAAGTATGAATTTGAAGAATGATGTAGATTTTACAATATCATTGATAAAAATCAGAAACAAGAGAGGCCCGAGAACAGATCCTTGTGGAACTCCATGGCTAATTGTCTGTGGGTCTGATTTTGCGTCGTCAATGACAACGTATTGCTTCCGATTTGTTAGGTATGATCTGAACCAATCATGGGCAATCCCTCGAATGCCATAACAGTGTAGTTTCGATAATAGTATTTTATGGTCCACACAATCAAATGCTTTTCGGAAGTCAAGAAATACAGAGAAGACAGGCTTTCCTTCATCTATATTAGAATAGAGGAATTGTAAATGATTTAATATAGCCTGTGTTGTTGATTTTTTAGAGCGAAAACCGTATTGTTTATCGTAAAGAAATGATTTTTGTTCAAAATAAGAGTACACTTTTTTATACACAATCTTTTCGAATACTTTGCTAATAATTGGTAGAATGGAGATAGGTCGATAATTGTTTACACAGGTTTTTTCACCACTTTTAAAGATAGGGGTTACTCTAGCAACTTTGAGGGAGTTCGGGAAAGTGCCTAGTAAGAGAGACTGGTTAATAATATTTGATATCAGTGGGGCTACAATGTCAGCAATAACTTTAAGTACTTTAGTCGGAAACGTTTGTAACCCACTCGATTTATTTTTCATGTTGTTTATGCACGTAATTACATCGGAGGAGTTTGTAGGCGTAAAGAAAAAGGAGTTGGGTTCTCGAATATGATCCATAAATTCCAGGTGATCAGTAGGTTCACTTGGAATACCATCAGCTATTGTTTTCCCTACGTTTACGAAGAAGTTGTTAAAGAGATTAGCAATTTCTTTCTTCTCATGATATTTTACATTATCTTGAACAACATATTCAATTTTCTTTTTATCGGCATTATTCAGTTTACAGCAGGAGTTAAGGAGATGCCAAATCTTTTTAACGTCAGTTTTGAATTGAGTAAACTTGAGCGTAAAGTAGTTCTTTTTTGATGTTCTTATCTGGTTTGTTATTTAGTTTCTAAATCGGTTATATGTTTCTCTGGATATTCGTCCTTCGCAAAGGAGGGCTAGGTACGCTTGACGTTTCTTTATATTTATCACGATGTCTCTGGTAATCCAGGGCTTATGTTTATTTTTCGGGGTAACTGTACGAGTTACAATTGGGCAACACTGATTGTATGCGGTCATTATAGTTTCAGTCAACTTTACTACTGCTTCATCAATGCTCGTAGTATTATTGTTTTGTTGAGAGATGTGCAATGTAGGCATTGATTCTTCTAGAACGGTGCGCATTTCTTCAAGATTTGATTCGTTTATTTTACGATATGAGTAAGTTTCAGCCCGTGCCTTGGTGCAAGCAATATAGACATTTTTCTTAATAAGAAAAACTGGGAAGTGATCTGATAAGTCAGAAGTAATTATTCCAGCAATAAAATCACTAGGGTCTGTCATAAAGATATTGTCAAGCAGCGTAGCACACTCTGAGGTTATTCGTGTAGGCTTTGTAATGATCGGAAGGAAGGATTGAGACTGAAAGGTAGTTAGGAAATTAGAGATTGGTTCATGGCTTTCATGTTTCAGTAGATCATAATTGAAGTCACCGCATATTATTATGTCATTGTATAAGGGCCTGTTGAACTGAGAAATAATACGATTCAATTCATTCAGGAAGGATATAGGACAGGCTGTAGGAGGCCTATACACCGTTCCAAGCACAATGCGTTTACCATCTCTAAAAAGTTCTACGAAGAGTGATTCTATATGATCCTGATTCATGGTTGCACTTGCTATGGTTCTCGAGTCTATGTGGTTAGATATATATGTGCTGATGCCTCCGCCCCGCTGGTTTTTTCTTAGCGAATGGTAACTATGATAATTTTCAAATCGAATCATGTCTTTAGTCGAGTCATCTAGCCAGCTTTCGGTGAAGCTAATCACGTCTAGGTTATATTTAAGTTCAGTAATAGTACATTGTATCTCTTCCAATTTTGGATAGAGTGACCTACAGTTCCAACACAGGAGTGAGAAATCTCGGTCAGTTATTCGTATAGTTTCGTTGAAATCTGATATATTAGTATACCTACACTCTTGAGAGTCGTTTAGGTTTGGATATATTCTGTTCAAATGATTGAAATCTGGATCGATTTCCTCAAATATTACAGGGTGATCAGTCATTTAAAATAAGTAAAAGTAAGAATTAGGTACTATAGAGCTTAAGACGAAATACAGAGTCAAGCTTAAAGGGATATTTCAGTCTAAAAAGTAGCTTATTAAGTAAGAGAGAATAGAGTAAAAAAGAAAAATCTAGCGCGATTTCGTGAGTACACACAAACTCAGTCCATGAGCGAGTGATAATGGAGTTCAATATCACAACATTGGTGCAAACAGATTGCTAAGGGCGTTTTCGCAAGTTCACATACAACAGGTAATAAATTTCTAAAGATTATGACGACAATGATACAATCAGCTAATATGGTTTACGCGTAATAATAACTGTAGTGGTAAATAGAGAAGAATTCACAGTAACATTGGTTGGTGAAAAATTACTAATTGCGATGTTACAAAATGTGACACACAGTTGTCATAGATGTTTACACACCCATCTATTATTTATTTGTTATAATATTGGAGTTCGATATCACTACATTGGTGCAAACAGATTGCTGAGGGCGTTTTCATAAGTTCACATACAAGAGGGAATAAGTTTTAAAGATTATGATGACAATGATACAATCAGCTAATATGGTTTACGCGTAATAATAACTGTAGTGGTAAATAAGGAAGAATTCACAGTAGTATTGGTAAGTGAAAAATTGCTGATAGATTATAATGACAATGATATAATCAGATTATAAGAAGATTACAACGACAATGATATAATCAGCTAATATGGTTGTACGATGGCAGTGGAGGGCAGAAGCGATTATCAGATTATAAGAAGATTACAACGACAATGATATAATCAGCTAATATGGTTTACGCGTAATAATACTTAAGTGGTTAAGAAGAGAAAAAATTCACAGTAACATTGGGAGGTAAAAAATTGCTGATTGCGTTGTTTCAAAAGTTCACACACAGCTGTCATAAATGTTTACAAGCACATCTGTTATACACTTGTATAGATTCAGGTTGAACGAGCATCAAGTTGAGGTTTACTGACATGATACCTAATTGAGGTTAAATTAATACGAAATTGACATATTTAGGGGATGAAAATGAAATTGACTAATTTAGGGGATCACCTAGTCTAGGGAATTTAGGGGATCACCTAATGACAATGATATAATCAGCTAATATGGTTTACGCGTAACAAAAAAACTTTAGTGATAAAAAATGAAAAAAAATCACAGTAATATTGGGAGGTAAAAATTGCTGATTGCGTTGTTGCAAAAGTTCACATACACCTATCATAAATGTTTACAAACACATCTGTTAAACATTTGTATAGATTCAGGTTAAGCTAACATCAAGTTGAGGATAAGCTGATATGATATCTAATTGAGGTTAAACTAGCACGAAAACTGACAATCAAATTGAGGAGATCACCTAGTCTAGTCACCCATGACTTGTTTTGATGTCATATTGAGTTGTTGCATCAGGTATTGCTCGAGGTCATCTGGCGTGTTGATCTCGCGGCGTCTTGAATCTGGGTTTCCGGAGTTAAATATGAAAATGTTTCCATCCTGTGTTTTTGGGGTTCCAACTTTATCCGGGAATTTCCTTTTGGCCATCCTCAGAATGTACATGGCGTTAGCTCGTGAAGGTATGAGGTATTCATTTATGAAGAAGAACTTTGGTTTCTTTTCTCGGCAGGCGTTGAGAATTTCACGTTTTTTGTTGTAATCTTTTAGTTCAAATGCAATGTTTCTTTGATCTACGTTCCCAGTTACTGGTTTTTTCCCCATTCTTGTAGCTGACGTCATATCAGTGTCGGAGAGGTCAATGTTGATCTTGTCCTTCAGGAGTTTGCAGACTGTATCCTTACAGATTTCGTTTGCGTGAGATTGCGGTATTTCCCTTCCAGAAATGACGAGAGTACATTTTTTGTCTTCAATGTCTCGGCGTTGATTATTTTTTTCCAACTGGTCGAGGCGGGAGGTTAAGCTATCCATTTTCTTGTTCTGTTCATCGAGAATTTTTTTGTGTTCCGCTTCTTTTGTTCCAAATAGCGTTTTAAGGTGGCTTATTTCATTTTGCATTTTTTCAATATCGCTATTAAATTTTGTCATCACTGAATCGAAGTATTTTATTAAGACAGAGACCACTTCTTTACCGCCTTTCGTTAGGCTAGACACATCAGGGTATTGACCAAACTTCGGTTGAAATTCGGTGCTGTTGTTGCTGCTGTTGTTGGTGCTGTTGTTGGTGCTGTTGCTGGTACTGCGTCGTTTGTTAGCCATCTTGAAGATTGAGGGAGTGCGGTCGTTGTGTAAACGAGGGTTGAATACTCTCACGCTTTTGAGGGAATATTATGCTTTTAGTTTGATTATTTTTATATATGGGGTATTTAAATCACATTTGAATACTCAGGACGAGAGTGGGTACCCATTTAGGTTAGAGGTACATTCTTTCTAACAATAGGCACTTTGTTTCGGAGCGAGCGCCACACCCGTCCTCACACCACGGAGTCACTGAAGACACTCGGTCAACATGAGGAAACCAAAAATAACCGAACGTAGACACCGCACCTTTTCCCTCCTTCCCATCAAGAACCTGCGCGATGAAATATTTTAAGGATAAAAATAATTTCAAATAATATACGTCCACTACGCAAAGATGTGGATATAAATTTAAAAATTATGTACCTAGCTCACCATAGTAATTACCAGAAAATTGCGTAAGTGAATCAATACAGGAAACACTCATAGGAAATGATTGCTTTTGTACGCTTGCAAACGTAATTTGAGGTCGTGTTGCTGGCTGCTGAGTGAATAAAGCACGCTCAGCAAGTAGATTGAGGAGCAAGATCGCGGTGTGATGTATCTAAGAACGGCCCATTTAGTTCATTTGTCATGGGAGCCGCGTAACTAAAGCGAGTGAGCGTCATGTTTTGGTGTGAAGCCAATTCTGTACGGAATATTCTCTTTCTTAACTACTTAGTTGCATTTATTAGTGAAATATGTAACTACCTAAATTTTATAGTTACTTGAAATAATCGAATAAATGCTTTAAAAATTAGGAATACACCATAATGAATTAACGACACGAAACGTAAAGGGCCTGAAGAATAATAAAATAACTTAAATGTCAAAATATCACCTCTAGGTGGAAACACATGTCCGAAGAAATGAGGAACATCTCTAAAAAATTCGAACACTTTTCATCGACACTAACAAGCTATCCCATATTCAAAAATAAAAACGTACTACCAAAACTATTTACAAAATTTGATTTTTGAGAAAATGTAAGAAAACAATACTATTCAGGAAGAAAAAAAACAGTACCAGTACGCTTGTATATAGAATACATTGTTTAAGGAGTGACGATCAGTACTTACACTGTCACGATTACACTCGGCGCGAACGTTACGCAGAAGAATGATAAAATTCATCACAAGCGCTGAATGTGCGTTGACGAAACAAAACATGTTGCGTTTTGCGCACGAAAGTCGTCCACGCACTTCATGCTGCCAAGTCATACAGAACAAGAGCATGCTTCAATTCTCACAGACTATAAACGACACATTTCATGCTTACTCGATACCAAAATAGTAAAAACTGGAGTGGGAAAATAGAACAAAAAACAGAAGCCTAGGCTACATAAAGACTACAGTTGAAACATGAAGAAAAGACAACATGACGAGTCATTGCCGTAGTAGAAGCCTCAGGTCTGAGGAAATAATTGTCTTCTTTTGCTTCAACAGCGAGACAGGCTATCATTGGATAATATTTGAGGAAGGAACGTTCTTCGCGTAAACATGTAAAAGAGAAGTCTTCGTTTGGAACAAACGGCGACGAAACGGTTGCTCCTTAACCGATATTGAGCGCGAAGACGCTCGTGGCCGACAAAGTTTTAAGCAATAAAAATTAACAAGAGATCGTAAAACGTCATACAAGAGCGAAAGAAACAACTCCACTTTTCTTGTTTTATTCCTTAAATGTATTAGAATACTGCTTACAATGACTAAATATGGTCCTATAGGACAAATCAACAGTACACAAGCATTACGTAAGGTAAGGAGAATTCCATCACGATGCACAGGGTAACAATTGCAGGAGCTGATGCAGAGGGTGCAGGTACAGTGAAGCAGGAGGATTGTGTGTGCACGAAGATACGAAGTAATACTTACGGCGCACGCACGACATGGAGGAGGCGGTGGAGGGTAGAACGGACACAAAGACGTGCCTGGAAACATCTGGTCTGCCTTGCTCCCCTCCTTCCCACGATCTACAATACTCAGTGCCTGGAGCTCCCCTCTAAACTGACTCTCATTGAGAGCAGCCGCACTTCACCCCCGAGACGCGCAGCATTGACTCACAAGCTGCGAGCTAAAGCAGCTCGCGCAGAATAAAATAAAAATCCTGTGCACTCACGTAAAATTGAAGACGATTTTGCGATGAAACCTAAATCGTGAACTGATTCATACATAAGAAAATGAGAACCAATACAATGCAAAGAAAATGAATACAACGAAAAAGAAAGTAAGACGAGAAAAAGAAAGCACGGGATAATCTTGAAACAGATTTCGCAGGTCAAATGATTAATTAAGGACAAAGAAGAACATGAAGGCCTAACTTTGCCTGGACCTCGAGCTTCTTTTAACGACACTCACGGCGGCCCCGATGTCGGTGCTGCTGCTGTGGTTCCGAGCGCCTACTTCACTCACCTGCGAATAAAAACAATTTCATTAGAAAACACCACACAACAAAAGGTTACATCAAGAAATTCGCTAAACCCTCTAAGCAAAGAATAGTTCCATTTTCTTCAGATCAAAACTTTCATGAAAAATCAATCTTCTTAGTAACAAAAACAAAGGAAGTGCTGGTACAGTAAGAATAATATTTGATAGGACAGATGCTTGTGTTAAAGTCTACATATAATTATCTAAAAAAGACAAATTTATATACTAATGCATCTATACTACGAATAAAACAAATAAAAACAATGATTCACAACAGTTCCATAAGGAACCTTCAAAAACGGTTCTCCATAGATGCTGTCAATTCTGAGGTAACTGGGCAAGCATTGCCCGTGCAACTTCTTCAAATTCCGCTCCAAAGAAGATTTTTTACTCGTTTACTGCTTCGCCCCACGATGTATCTCAGACTTGACTTACTCCGAAGATTCTGTACACAAATGAGTTCCTGTGAGGAAAGAGGCCACTCCAATTTTCATTCGTCGACTATATTATTGGAGGTTAAATATTCCTTTATCATTCTTGATGTATGAGTAGGAGTGTTAGCCTGTATGATATTGCACTCATGCTTAAAATTCGTGGTTGAGGACCATCGAAAAGGGATAAGTTCTAACATATAACATCATAATATAACCAAGTTCAGTTTTATCACTTTCTAGAACCGAAAATGATCCAATTAATCTCACCCCGGCAATAGCGTTCCAGGACATCACACTTTTGCCTCCTTGCAGCATGTGAACCTAGATGAAATATTGTGGCCATCTAAAATTCGTCTTCTTCACCAAAGTAGCCCTACACTCATCCGTGAATATAACCGGCAAAATTCAACTTTCAGATATTTCTTGGCCAACAACACTGTAATTTTTGTTTTGTTTTTCAAGCTAGAGGAGGAATAGCGTTTGATTTGTTTACAATATCCAAACTCCAAGAATTTTGCACCCAGCGCACGTTACGCGGCACTTCAGTCACACTGAATTTTGAAAGGTAACCGTAGTGCTATGAAGATGTCTTTAATCGTAATTTACAATTTTTTAGAATAACTTCAATTAAATACTAATGTGCTCTCATTGCTGCGAGTTCTTCTGCAGAAATTCAAGTTTTCAGTTGTCCTTGATTGTTTTCTCATCCATTTTTAAATCTTTCCTTACCACAGCAATTGTTCAACTGTCAGCAATTGTTTTACCATATTTGAGGATTCTCTGCCTTTCATGATCTTATAGATGAGTTTTTTTCCCATGTTGGAATGTTTATATTTAAAATTTAATGGAATTTAGTCATTTCAGCCGAAATATCACTTCCTCGACACCGTTAGACATCCAAAATTGAAAAATTAAATATAACGAAATAATGGTCACTAAAAATCCTTTCTTACTGCACGAAACAGCTTGTGGAGACACGAAATAACTAATATTTGCATTTACATGCACATCAATAAATTCGAAAAATTTATGAAAAGCAGACAATAATTATATTGTCCGACACAATGTAGGCATAATTTAGCGCACAATGAATGTATGTAGTGTCGAATAAAGTGTCCGACTGCTAAGTGCCAAGTAACGCTTCCAATATCATCAGCGAAGGCATTAGATGCAGAGAAGACGTCACAAGAAAGAAAGTTGAGCTGGAGAACGCGGGAGTCTGCTATCCAAGCAGTCAACCTCACCCGAACACGCATCAACTAACAATGCTTCCGAAATATTTGGCAAAAAGATAGATTTATAAACACTTTGTCAAAACAAAATATAAACAACATCAATACAAAAATTTTTGACGTAAAAATCATCCATAAAATTGGAATTCATTTACTAGGCTTAAAAATCATACACTTGAAAAACAGTTCTGTAAATTAATCAAGTGAGAATAGGAGATATGATCAACCTATGCAGTCCTATAATGGGTAAGTTTTCAGCAGTACTACCACGCAAGTTTACGGTGTTTTTTCCATTAAAACTAAAATTTGGATAAATTCCCTAACGAAAAATTGAGGAAAATTTTAAAATTGGTTTGTCCTATTTTCTGCTCCTTCCGCTAAGAAGGCTTGTAAACATTTCCGTAAAGAAATTTTCAAGCATCACACAAGACAAGGATATAATGCAGATCGCATGGTTTTAAACTACAATGTTGTAACAACGAGCTCTCACATAGAGCATTGGCTGATAATACAAAATCGAAACAATTTGACTTGAGAAAAAACGAAAAAATTTGGCCGTTTAAATTCAAGTGTATTCTGCACTATGAAGATTATAAGTTAGTTTAAGCCTCCCTAACCGCTCCAAAAAAGAGCGTATCGAAGAGAGGAAGGAGGAAGGTACCATTTAGTATGGATATTAGGGAATGCGGAATCTATGGAGAAGGGGCATAAAAACAGTAAGTTGGGAAAGAAGTTCATGAAACAAGACAAAAGTTGAAGAAAGTAGTAGGTGCTGAAAGACAGAACAGCAGTGAACTGAAAAAGGTGGTCTTTAACATAGCATAAAATATCTTATTACAACAAAAAGAAGACCTACCTAACTCTCAGCTCGAGTCCTCACAAACTTTTGCCCTGGGAGCGCTAATTCCCTTAAATACAACAGTTGTATCCTCCTGAGGGGTTCTGCACTATGAAATAGAAATAGTGAAAATTAGACATCCAACTATATGTTTTCCACAGACAGTAAGCAAATCAAGTTTATTCCACTGATTGTTTTCGCTATTATTTGGATAGCAATATATATAAGACAAAAAATCATTCAACTGAGCGAATAAGGTGAACGAAACCTACAACAAACGCACGCCCCGCAAAAATAGCAATACATATAACTGGATAAATAGCAATATATATATAACTAGAATATTTGGATAGCAATATATATAAGACAAAAAAATCATTCAACTGAGCGAATAAGGTGAACGAAACCTACAACAAACGCACGCCCCGCAAAAATTCCAGAGTGATCCCGACGACTGCAAGCTGCGCCAAAAGGTTGCTGCTAGCCAAAGCAGACCAGACAAACTGTATGAAAAACTCGTAGCAAATAAAAGTTAAGGAATTAATTTGACTCATCGCATGGGTTACCGCGGGTATTTTAGATATTTTGTCTTCGAATTATTATTATTAATAATTATTCACGAATAAAATATATAATGCATTGTACGTGCTACGTTTTCGTGAGTTGATTTTCATGGTGAACGCAGTAACTCAGTCGATTGAATAGTGCCTGATAGGTGCCCAGCTTTCATGTCTCTTATTCAACAAATCGCAGAAGACAATAGAAAGAAGCAATGCCGACAGCTGAAAGAGACAGAAATCTTAGAAGAAGAAAGAACGGCTGGAAAGATGCTTGTGCCTGATACACACCCACAAGTAAGTAGAACTCAAATAGTTTTTCAAGTCAAAAGTAAGCCCACAACAAAAGGCAGCTACGAATATTTCAGAGCATGCAGACAGCACTGAAGCAGGGCTTTGAGTTCCGTCAATACTCAGATTACCTGTGGAAAATATGCACAATTACGAGGACATACACAATCGCTAGTCTCAGGTCTCAGTTGTCATACATTTCTTAACTCTTCGATATGATCAAAATCTATGTAGCTCCTACGCAAGCACACTTTGGGTGCCAGGAGCAGGAAGGAACATTAGGCCGTCATGCGAGAGTTCTTCCTATACTAATGATTGAATGAAAAAATATTAATTCCTGTCGAAAATAACGCATTCACATTAGGCTATTGTATCGAACCCGCAAGGTAAATTAGCGCGAGATTTAAAAAAAAATTCAAATTAACTTAATGCTGCTCTTTTCATACTCTAACATCGAAAAATGTTTAAAGAGACTTTATGGTAAAATGCATAGCCGCGTACTGCGTAGCCTCCATCCTGGTGCATATATTTTTCGTCTATTTTCATTAAAACAAATGACCTAATTAGGGACGACAGCAGGATGTGTATGCTGCAGTTACGCTTTAGTTTCAACCCTCGGTTTAGAAAAAATTCGAAACTACTTCTACGAAAAAGGTTTTTAAATCTTCCCGGAAGTGACCGCAGCCTTGCTGGAGGAGGAGATGCTAGCCGTATCTATGGCAACCTGCATCCAATCGCAAAATAATAGCGCGTGGGGCCGCATAATGTGTTTGTCAGCAAATAGCGCTACCAAGGCTACACAGCTCGCGATCATTGGCAGAAGGGAGGCGAGTGATTTACCATTATATCATTATTAGAGCTAAGGTTCAGCCCAAATACTAAAGTTAAATTTTTTTAAATGGAAAAACAAAACTTATGTCATTTTCAACTCTTTCAAGGGAATAAAGTTAAGAACAAAATCGACCTCAAAAACGGTATTGAAATGTTTTTTTTTAATTAGTTTTTAGTTTATTAGTTAGTTTAAGCCTCCCTATCCTCAAGAATGAGATGTAAAGAGAGGAAGGAAGAAGGCACCATTTAGTATGGAGTTAAGGGAACGTGGAATCTATGCAGAAAGGACACAGAAACAGAAAGCTAAGAAAGATTTCATGAAACAAGAAAAAGTTGAAGAAGAAAGTAGTAGGCGCTGAAAAACAGGACAGCAGTGAACCGAAAAAAAGATGGTCCGTAACACAACAAAACCTATTCTTTTTTAACAAAAGAAAGCCTACCTAACCTTTAGCTCGGGCCCTCACATTGTCCCCCTGGGAGCGCTAGTTCCCATAGATACAATAATTGTATCCCCCTGAGGGGCTTTTTTTTCTTTTTTTTTTTTTTTTTTTTTAATTTGAAAGGCCCTCAACCTCATCCAGCTTCTAAGAAGATGGGTAAAAAATTAAAAAATAGAATATGCATTTACGAAGCTCTCAAGCATTAAAAAAACAATTCAAGGTCTCGAAACAGGTTAAATTAGAATAAAAGTTAGTTTAAGCCTCCCTATCACCAACAAAGGCGACCCAAAGAGAGGAAGGAAGAAGGCACCATTTAGTATGGAAATAAGGGAAAGCCGATTCTATGCAGAAAGGGCATAGAAACATTAAGATAAGAAAGAAGTTTATGAAACAAGATAAAAGTTGAAGAAGAAAGTAGTAGGTGCTGAAAAAACAGGACAGCAGTGAACCGAAAAAAGATAACATAACAAAAGCATTTTATTTCAACAAAAAGAAGGCCTACTCAACTCTCAGCTCGGGCCCTCACATAGTCGGTCTCGATACAACCAAAGGTGCTACAAATGCAAGTATTTGACTGGGCATAGGGAATCCTCCGTCTAAAACTAAATCATTACAGTTCATGGTTTTAAGACACATAAAATCATTAAAGTTGACCATATTTAGGGGACAAGAATTAGACAGAATTGAACAAGTACTGAACAGCTGATGGTGACCAGTGAAACAACGGTTAAATTAGAATAGGTTAGTAGTACGTTTACGCTCTTTACCAAAACAAGTGTCCCAAACAGAGAAAAGAGGAAAGTGCTATTTAGTGTGGAGTTAAGGCAATGGGAATCAAAGTACAACGTGTGTCCTCACACTCTGTGCATAGAAACAGCAAGGTTGAAAAACTTCATGAAACAAGATAGAAGTTGAAGATAAAAGAAATAAGTGCTGAAAGAAAGTACAGTAATGAACCGAAAAAATAAGAGGCATGTAGCAACATGATAAAACTTCTCGTATTTCAAGAACAACGAAAATATCTACCTAACTTTCAGCTAAGGTTATTATTATTATTATTATTATTAAATAAGAACGTTTTAGCCTCCCTTAACCACGACAAAGATGTTCCAAGAGAGGAAAGAGGAAGGCACCATTTAGTATGGAGTTGAGGGAACGCGGAATCTATGCACAAAGTGCACAGAAACAGTAAGCTAGGAAAGAAGTTCATGAAACAAGAAAAAAGTTGAAGAAGAAAGTAGTAGGTGCTGAAAAACAGGACAGCAGTGAACCGAAAAAAGATGGTCCGTAACAAAACAAAACCTATTTTATTACAACAAAAAGGAAGCCTACCTAACCTTTAGCTCGGGCCCTCACATGGTTTCCCTGGGAGCGCTAATTCCCATAGATTTTCAGCTAAGGACCTCACATCTTCTCCCTGAGATAATAAATTCCCGTAGGTGCAATTCATGTATCTTCAAGAGGAGGCTGAAGCGACGGTGCACAGCGTTAGCTGCTCGAGCTGTTATTACGATCTACACTTCCGCAGTTCTACAATTATTATCAGTCTCTAAAACTGAAAACTTTGCTGAAGTTTTACATTCAGTGTAAATTTTGCTCACTTCGACCATCCAACATTAGCACCGGTATTCGAGAAAATTTACACGCTCGATTTGGATCGGTCGGAAAACTTTGATACATGTATAATGTCATTGCTTGGTGACAAAATCCCTTTCATTGATGACTTCGTCTGGAAAAAAATTTGCTATCTTCATTTCTAACTTCTCAAGACCTAATTGAAGAAATAAGAGGGTTCCTTGTAAAAAAATATTAGAAATTGGAAACAATTATACAAATCTAATAAATTTCGTATTAATTTTATTATCACAAACTGAGCATCAATAACTATTGTTTTATACGACTATGCCCCCATTCCATACGATCATTGCCTCATTCCACACGACTATCCTCTCACCTCACTGGACCATTCGCCAATTTAAAACGATTATTCCTCATTCGCCAAACAAAATACGATGGTGGCCAAGCTCACATTAAGTACCCCTAGAAGAGATGAAGAGACAGAGTTGCAATCAATTTACAAAATGAGGGAATACTGTTGCAGAGAGTACACAACTGTGACAAGGAATAGCGTCGTTCGCCGGTCGCCAAGTCTGCATGGGAGGGCGTCGCGGCTCACAAAGCTACCGTTACGAAGATGAATTTCCAGCAATCTGCGACCATCTTTCAACAGAGATTGATGGCTCCAACTGAGAGCGGCAGACACAGGGTTATATTCACCAAGAAAAATAAAAGCGACGCAAAAATAGCACCAATAACTGCTGCAAAAAGTCCTAGAGTTTGAACTGCAGCAAAAATAGCAGCAGCTGCACGCTGAGCGACAGCAGCTCAGCAGGCACGGTGGTGGCTCAGATGTGCGAGGGAATGCAGTGCCAGATAAACATCTCAACTCACATTGGTCTTTCTCCGAGGAAAATATCGAGGTGAAAAATATTACCTTTGCTACAGTGACATAGTATTTACGAACAAAACATAATTATAACCCTGAATTTTAGGGTGCGAGATAGTAAAATGTGTGGGGCAGTGACCGTAGACTCAACTCTCGCCTTGACAATAAATATATAAATTTAAACGTACAATAATTTGAACGCGACTCATATTTTGAACTATATTCTGTTAAGACCATGTTACAGATATTATTTATTTATTTATTTTTACAATGGGTTTATTTTTTACAGTAAAAATGACCTGTTGAATCACTCCGCTTATTTATGGCGTTAAATTCCCTAGTTTTGTGAAAGAAACTCTTCCTTGAGTTGTGCATCTGCACTGAAGGCATTCAGAACTCAACACGATCATGACATTAAACTTTTTTCAACAAAATTTATTAGCTTCCAAGTCCTAAATATCTTTTTATTTCACCCGAAGATGGAAAATAGCGAATAATCTTCTATTCTCATATGAAATAGAACGCATTTTTTTACCAACAGCTAAGTCACTTCACCAGAAAATTGAAAAATAATTACACTTCAAGCCTGGCAGCATGCTAGTATTGTCAGCGATTCAGCTAGAAGAACTTATCACGGATAAAATCGGAAAATAAAATTCTGCAGCAATTTCTTCAGTCCGGATTTAATATGCAGCTACACCGCCAATATGTAGAAGAAACAAGATAGAAGATGAAGATAAGAGAAATAAGTGCTAAAAGAAAGTACAGCAGCGAACCGCAAAAAGTAGAGGTCTGTAGCTGCCACCGCTGTAGAGGTCTGTTGTTATCTATTGGCCGGAAATGTTGTATAGAGAAGAAGTCAAAGGACGAGAAGTACAGTTGATGCTTCATAATTAGGTGCTCTACCCCTTATTTCTTAATGTAGAACACGTACATGGATTTTAAATGTCAATACTCTTTTCCATAATAAAATAGTTCTAACGGTATGTTCAGTGCAAGTATTTTTCAAACTTGGTTTATTAAATTTCGAATAAATAAGTAAAAATTTTCGAGCCTTTTGATCTTCAAATTAAATACTCCAACTTTTTCCTCTAGGCGAATTGTTTGGAAACTTTGAGCCGGGAAGTTTTGCTGCTTTTTCCATAACGCTTTCAGGCGGTCGCAATAAATTCGGACGGCAAGCTGACGCTAAAGGCGCGCGCAAAACCTGCTCGCGGACTGATCCATTCATCTCCTTTCTAAGCCACCTTCAATACTTCTTCCTTCTGTCACGGTGAGTAAAACGTTAAGCAGCAAAATTTACTCATGGACACCTGCCGCGTTCGAGGCTTGCGTGAGCTACATTTCATGCGCTAAGATTTGGTCACCTGTCGAGACCGAGAGGCAGTGAGCGCACCCTGCCCAGCGAGACGCACGCAATCCTGTCAGCGAGACGAGGGCGCGAGACACAGCAGCTCTTCATGCCTCCAAGGGGATCATAAAGTCCTAAAATGGCACTCCGAACCAAGGCATCATAGTGCCAGGAGCTGCACAGCGCTGCCGCGTAATTCAAAACGCTGTATTGCATGTTCCGCATGCATAGCAACACCATAAAACCAGTAATTCAAGCCTACGTCATCTATTTATCGGAGCAGGCATATACATAAACAAGCATGAATATGTTGGTCACACTGCTGCTCAAGAACAGCTGCGCCACATGCTACCAACTTGCGCAGCTGCACACAAGTGAGCTGGAGTAGTGGTTGCAATGAAATGAACTTTCGTTATCCATAATTCGCATAGACGATCTTATGAGTTTACAATAATAAACAACAGTATGCCACGAGCTCACAGACGGAAAACGCAGTGTTTTCTGCAAACATGAACTCCATGGGAATGGGAAAGTAGAATCTGCCTACTTATTTCAAGAATACGTAAACAAGAAGTACAAAACTTGCATTCAACACAATTTATACACATTATAAACATTTATGCTTTAGAAAATATATTTTTATTCATATGAATAAATAAATTCTAAATTTAAA
The DNA here is from genome assembly GCA_030386875.1 of Morinoia aosen. Taxonomy (NCBI): domain Eukaryota; kingdom Metazoa; phylum Arthropoda; class Malacostraca; order Amphipoda; family Talitridae; genus Morinoia; species Morinoia aosen. The sequence goes on from CM059559.1 coordinate 27,084,985, forward strand.
GCATAACCATGAAAAAAATGAACCAATTTTTCTCAAACTTCCGTAGATTTACCTGGCTGCTAAATTCCTAAAATATAGAGATAGTAAGTGCTGTACAAATCCTTATTTTAATGCCTAAAAAGTGCTAAAAGAACATTTTCGAAGAAGTCTGTGTTGGCTCGCATGTCAGCATTGCAGCACTAGTGTTGCACTCAGACCAGCCCAACCTGTGGCTGACAAGTGATAAATACTTAGCTTACTGCTGAAATTTCTGAATAAATTAAACTCAGGATCCTCTTTAAAATATTAGCGTCCCCAGCAACTATGTAGAGACAATGCAAACAAATAAGTCTCCTCTACTACAAGCAGCAAAGCACGATCCCACCTGCCTAGAGTGTTCGCATACCTCACTATTATATAATTTATCCAAAGTACGCTAAAACATGCGCTCAACTAGGCGCAGTATCGAAATAACTGTAAGTGAGTAAACACCATACTGAACTTATGCGTACGCAAGGAGGCAGCGCAAATACCATTGTCTGGCAACTATGCTCAATGTGTGTCTGGACACTGTAAAATGTGGATATCACCCAACGTTCATATTCTCTCATATATCCCTTTAACGCCCAAGTGGACTGTACGGTCCTCTTCAAAAATAACAATAATATATTGTATTTCTTATTCAATTTGTTCACTAATGTGTCCTTTGAACTTCACTGCCGAGTGGCAGTTCCTTCCCCATCTTGATAACAGTGACTACCTAATGCCAGTGTCGGTTTAGTGACAGTGGTTGTCATAACGGGTATATGAGTATAAAAATGTGTGCGTTAAAGGGATATTATTTATGAACCATTAGTTTAAACGATAAGCGCCAGTAGTTGAAACTCTCGCAAAGGAATCAAGAGCGTTGTAAGTGAGGAAACGCAGCGAGGCAGTTGGGGCTATGGAGTTGCGTGAGAATATAAGTCGAGAGAGAATGGAGAGTTGAAAATTTTTAATTTTTTAAACTCATTCTGAAAAGGAGAGGCTGAAAAAATACTGAGCGTCAAAATGAGTGCTCGAAGAATATATCACTTCTTTGAGAGTCAAGAACAATGTTCTGTAATAAAATCATGGCGTCATGTGCCCCCGATGACTTTAAAGAAAGATGAACTTGTTCAACGCACATGAAATTATTGAAAACAGAAATAAGCATCATCACAGAGTCAATCTGGTTTTAAATATTTGAATACGTCCGAAACCTCCATGGAAGTACTTCAATTGTTGTAAATGAGCTATCGGGTGAGCATACATGGGTAAAAAATATGCTGAGAATCAACACGACTAACCCAAGAAAATATAAAGTTTTAAGGGAAATGAAAATGACTCGGAATTCTGACATGGGTCCTGCACATCACAGAGACAGTTCCTGAGGAAATTGAAGTAACATCCGCAGAATATGACAAGTTAAAATTCAACACATGATCTTGAGGTGACTGCAGATTTAAAAGCGTTAGGTTTTTATAGATCAAATATAAGATTGATTCACATAACAACAAAAACATTCTCAATAAGAGATTTCATTAATGTTTGAGATGATATATCGTTGATCCAAAGAGCTGTTAATTCGACCTTGCGGTATTTCAACGTAGGATATCAATAATTTTAAATGATAGATCGTTAATTGTTTCAAATAGTTGATCGTTCATCATTCCTTGCGGTGTATCAATGTAGGACATCCATATTTTAGATGATAGAGCGTTGTTCCAAATAGCTGTTCATTCATCTCGCAGTATATTCGGGTAAGCTAACCGGCTGTAGACCATAGCCTCTGCAGACAGAAGTTAGGCAGTAAAATTTCAATCGGATCGGCTGCTAGATAGCGTGAGATTCATTGGTAGTAATTTGATAGAACATAATACAAAGTCTATCATAGTAGGGGCCTTTGGAAGATTTGATTAGATGTTAGCTTAACCTCCCTATCCGCAACAAAGGCGATCCAAAGACAGGAAGGAGGAAGTCACCATTTAGTACGGAGAAAAGGGAACGCAGAATCTATGCACCAAATGCATAGAAACAGTAAGTTGAAGAAAAAGCTCGTGAAACAAGATGGGAGTTGGAAAAGAGAATAGTAGGTGCTGAAAAACAAGAAGGCAGTAAACAGGAAAAAAGAAAGTCCCTTACATCACAAATACATTTTATTTGAAAATAAATAAGACCTAACTAACTCTCAGTTTGGTACCTCATATTTTCCCTCTGGGAGTGGTAATTCCCATAGATACAATAGGTGTTAACCGTGAGGGAGAGGGCCTTTGGAAATAAGATAAACTTTTATTTCATAGGACACTGGAGTAGAGAGACATCAACTTCTCACAGATGTACTTCTCACAGTCGTAAGTATGGAACACTTAAATGACTGCAATTCCTCAAACTCAAATTGAAATAAAACTGTTAATCGACTGCACTGCGCAAGTTTCTGGAATGTTTGATTCAATATAACTCAGTAAAAGCTTCACTAACAAAGGGAGAATACTCGTAGAAAATACAGTAGGGGAGATGTCTTTCCTCTTCCTATAGTTTGATCCAAGCTTCTGGTTGTCGATAAATCTTTAAAATGAAGATTGGACCGCGAGTGACAAGAAAGGCTGAGACGTCTGTAACACAACTTTCCTCGGGAAAAAGTTGCACGCATGAACATTTCAAGGACCATTAAACACACGAAAATGAAACTTACGAGATCTCAGAAAAAGATTCCCATTGGCTAAGAAAAGCCATAGAAGCAAGCCATGCTCGTTGCAAAACGAAAAAGGAAAGCTAGAACTTTTTTAAATTTGCTTCAGGTTAGCAACGATTTTTCACGAAGAAATTTCAGCTACTACAAAACAAAAACTAACGTGACTGCTGCAGTACCAGGCGGCTATTTAACGTCTCCGATTACGCCTCCGAAGAGCTTGCTTTTCGTTGCCATCGTCAGACATCAAGAAAATCAATTCATTGTGTCTTTTACAAAAAAAACAGTCCATCAATTCCATAACAGGTATTGTTGAATCAAGCAATATATAGTTATTGATCGTTTAAGAGGATAACACATTTCAAAAAACGCAGATCCAACATTTTAAAGCGTGCATGTACAAAAAAAAACAGATTATTAGATTAGAGGTTAGTTTAAGACTCCTTAACCGCTACAAAAAAAGAGCGTATCGAAGAGAGGAAGAAGGAAGGCACCATTTAGTATGGATATTAGGGAACACGGAATCTATGCAGAAAGGGCATAGAAACAGTAAGATGAGAAAGAGTCATGAAACAAGATCAAAGTTGAAGAAGAAAGTAGTAGTAGTAGTAGTAGTAGTAGTTGAAAGTCCTGTTGAAAAAACAGGACAGCAGTGAACCGAAAAAAGAAGGTCCGTAACAAAACAAAAACCTATTCTATTTTAACAAAAAGGAAGCCTACCTAACCTTTAGCTCAGGCCCTCACATAGTCCCCTGCATGGGAGCGCTAATTCCCATAGATACAATAGTTGTATCCCCCTGAGGGGATAAAAAAAACAAATGGAACAGAAGTTTCTTACGTTTAGTTTGAATTCTTACGGCCTCTGTCCAACCCAAATCTACAACTTTCCAGCTCCCTTATTTGAATGATTCTGCAAGAAGGGTCCAATAAGAAGTCTCACTCTGGAGTGGGGGCTCTGAGGAGTGAATAAACAAACGATAGCGAAACTTTACGAGGAGGCAAAGTGCATGGACCTGAAAATTTTGATGGTGGATAGACGTCAATGATGTCGCAGAAAAACATACTAAATAGCATATGAATGAAGCAGAAATTAGTACGTTTTTATTGGCGTGGAAGGTTATTTACAAATATACATGCATCAGTAATCTAATATACTCGAATGCAAGTGTTCTTTATTTAAGACAATCTCTGGAGCTGCATTCAAAGTGTTGGTGGACATCTAAAGAAAGCAAAATATGGTACCGTAGTGTACTTTGAATGGTAATTTTCAGAAACAACCGCAGGACAGGTCATTTGAACGCTAAGATCAGATACATAGCTAAGTTAAAAAGGAAAAATACGACTGCAAAGACCTACTTCTATTGAATGAAAAATTAACTGGGGTCCTCTGATCTCTATTAGAAATTAGTCCTATGGATAACGGGATCGGCTTCAAACGAGGACTACCGGGTCCTAACTAATCTTACCTAATAATACCTTTGGCGTGTTCTATAATTTATACATATATTTGATTGGGGTCCGCTTCTTTCTTCTCTCTGTCACGCTCAACAGGATGCTTAATGACGCTATCAGTGATACGAGTTTCCCCAGTGCACAAGTATACAAGAATATTTTTACCGCAGGTACTAAAGGATCGACGGATTAATTAGGAAGGACGTAATTGTTCGTGATTCACGCCTAAAAATTAATTGAGGGAAAATACTGAATCCTGTCATTTTGAGTGGCCGTGTACACTAGTAATCAATAATTTTTTACTCCTATATATAAGGTAATCGGCCACTTTTTTGTGGTCATCGGCTGCATGAAAAATCTGTGGTACTCATTGCAGAAAAAAATGCCTCCTAAATCTCCACGGTTGCTAATCCGAATCGTAACGTCACAGGAATGGTTGGAAGTTTAGCGTCAGATTAGATTAGATTAGATTAGATTATTAGTTAGTTTAAGCATCCCTATCCTCAACAAATGAGATCCAAAGAGAGGAAGGAAGAAGGCACCATTTAGTATGGAGTAAAGGGAACGCAGAATCTGTGCAGAAAGGGCATAGAAACAGTAAGATGAGAAAGAAGTTCATGAAACAAGATCAAAGTTGAAGAAGAAAGTAGTAGTTCCTGAAAAACAGGACAGCAGTGAATCGAAAAAAGATGGTCCGTAACAAAACAAAAACCTATTCTATTTCAACAAAAAGAAAGCCTACCTAACCTTTAGCTCGGGCCCTCACATTGTCCCCCTGGGAGCGCTAATTCCCATAGATACAATAGTTGTATCCCCCTGAGGGGATGTACGTGCGAATCTATGTATGTACGTACAGAGTGTCACGAAAAAATGAACTCATCCTTCGGCTGACTCGCGTTTTTTTTTTTGGGTGCGAGCAAGTTTTATTTCCTGGAATTTAATTCTCTTGAGTTCGATATTTTTTATTCAACTCAGTATACATGTACCAGTCAATTAACATTTGCATCAAAACGAAATACGTAAGGTCTTTGCAGTGAAAAAGTAAATATACACCTGCATTATATATATGTATGCATAGAGGTATGTTTGTGTAATATATTTGAAAAATTTACAAGACAGTTATTGTTTGGCCATTCTGTAAGCATTCAATACTTACAACTTAAGCAAACAATCGTTTTTCGATGAAAGACAGGGCAAAAAGTGTCCACGCTTTATTGAAGATCCTATTGAGTTTCACAGCCATGCTCTAATTGTGTTGGATATTTCAGTACTCATTGTATTGAAAAACGTATGCATACTTAGATACTGCTTTGAACATGCTAAATTTTAACAAGCTTAGATACTAAACCCAACTTTGATTCATTTCTTACACTTTTTCAAAAATGAACCACCGAAATGTAAAATTATTCAGCGATCTAAATGCGCGATTTATTATATTGGGAGTATGTGAAACGACTACATTTAAGAAACGCATCTAATTGAAGCTGAAGGAAGGAGAGGTCTGTGCTCACAAAATATGACGTGCACATCAGCCAGCTTCGTGACGAATTGCTGAAGCATTGACGATACATTTCAGAGGCCCACTGGTCTCTTCAGATACCTAAAGCAAAATGTCCAAATTAGAATTAAAAAGTAAGACTAATTCATTCTAATTAGAATTACTATTTAATTCTAATGAGAATTAGAATTAAATAGTAAGACTAATTCGATAACGTTAAACTTCATCACATTCTGAGCAGTAGCATCCGAAAGGACAAAATATCGTTTTAGACCTTGGAGAAGTGGTTTTAATATTTGTAACTTATACTTCAAAATAAATTAAAACATTTCCTCGCGTATATTAAAATAAAATGCAATCAATTTTGATCCGATAACTTGTAATGAAGCTAAACTACAATCTTATAAAAGCCTATTTGGTTTACTTCATAGTAGATCAATACAGATATTTTATGCAAGTTGAGAACTAATAACACAAATACTATAAGAACGAGTTTTGAATCATTTGTTGGTTCGAGGCAGTAAAAGGTAAATAATTTTCTACGTTTTCAAAACAAAAAGCCTACATGAGAGAAAAAGTTGAAATGATCAGAGCAAGGGATAAAACTATTCAGATCAGCAGAACACGACAATATATGACCGTGAAGTGCCTTGGACTAAGTTATGCGTGCTAAACCAACTAGATTTGATCGGTGATTATATTTCATGCAAAATTGACGGAGAAAAACGGTCTAAGCCTGGATATATTCCAGCTCGAACTAAAAAGGGATTAGGAGCGTTTAATCAAACACATCAGAGTGAGCTAAAGAATAAATGACGCAAACGTTTACTGGTAAGTGAACGGAAAGTGGCGGATCAAAAAAGATAGTTTTCTCGATTTCACTCTAAAATGGGACTAAAAATTCGCTTCAAAAAATTTTGAAACAAACTTTGTGTAAACAAACTATGCAGCAATTTATTATTACTGGAATAAAAATGCATTGTTCTGAACAGCGTGAATTTCGTCGTAATGAGTCGGTGCACGGATAACAAAAAAAATCGTTTGAAGATTGGTGGTGTGTAAAATGCATAAATCTTAAAAAATTTAATGAGAGTAACATTTAAAAATGAGTACCCTAAAAAAGTTCGCAGAAGCAAACCTTCGACACTGCTAATTATTAAGACTAATTCATTGTTTGATTACTTTGGTTAGGAATTCGAAAAACACTCCTTAGGATATTGTCGCCCGGGCACATTATCGTTCTACATGGTAGCAGTACATGTGTGTAGCATGAAACTCTTTCTACTCCACACAGCCACTAAATAACTACTCGACGCACCACATTCAAAGGGAATTCAAAGTTATGGTCAGTATCGTGTAATCTATCCAATAATTTTATTCAAGTTTCGTACCCTCCCCAACTGAAATAATTTACCCACCCAGCAGGCAGGAATACCCATGTGGTTAATTGAATTTAAAGTCAAGACAATAGACCCAGTTACAGAAAATTACTTGGAATTCTGGTCGAAAATGCGTAATGAAAGAAGAAAAAACGAATAGCACAGTCGTCTACTTATTCATCCCAAGATCCATTACAAGATCCAGAGAGCAACAAAGAACAGCAATCTGGAAACAGGAGTACTTTAAACATAGTACAACTTAATGACTTTGGTTGTGAAGTTACTGAAATCGCATCGACTAACTAAATTATGCTACCTCAAAATTTCACCGGATTTCAGATGCATTGAAATCTTGTCAGGGTACGACAGCAGTGTAGCCACTGAGTGCCAGCTGCGAGCTTTCAAGAACATCCAGTTCCTAAATCGCCAAGTTTGTAGCCATATTAGTTGCAAACACTTACTGGAGGCTGATGTATGAGGCTGCTGGTAAATCACGACATGAAACGTCACATTTGGTCTCAGACTACGCAGACATGGAACTCTATTTAGGTAGTCTGATGGTGTGATCAATAATACCTGCTATCTCATCGCAGGTCAGACGTCTCGTCTGCTACTCAAAGACAATTGACAACTTCGCCCGTAAATGCAGTAGTAGTTCATCAGTTAATTTAGCAGGTAATTGCACGGGTTCAAATTTTCAGTTCACTTCACTTCCCTCTTTTTTCTCATATTTTACAGTCATTCCTCTTTTCTCGCCAGTGTGGACAGCGCAACAAGGGACAGAGCAACTTCAGTTTTCTTATTTATGGAATAATGTGGCACGGTACGTAAATCGTGAATTCTTCGTTCTCAGAAGTTTCTAACGGCCGCAGTTACGTTACCTTTACACAAAATCTACATAAAATTCTATTTTTGCATGCGACTATGACGCAAAACGATGAATAGCGGAAAGAAACTGATTAATTTCCATATTTTTCTCGGCGATGTGAAGGCTTTCAGTAACGAAGCACCAGCCACACGAAATCTAGCGCACAATCCTCGTCTTAGCTGAACTGCAGCGCATATATATCTGAAACGTTAATTATCATTTTGAATCCATTTCCATCTCCAGAGTGATGCGACTCTGACAACAAATGTAGCACTATATCTCCACTTCGACTAGCGAGTGGTGTTTTGATCTTTAACAGGAAATTGAAACTCGCCTTTGGTCAGTGAGTATCCAAAGCGTTTCTGGTAGCGGGAAATTCAACAGTTGGAGCTCGTGTATTTCAAAACGAGTCGCACTGATTGAGGTACACAAATTGTATATGCATATTCGGACTCAGTCGTGTTACTTAGCTTAGGTTTGAAAACAATTTTTGCACCTCTTCTTATGAACTCGCAGTAAGGAACAAGTTGGTGCAGTCTTGAAGACCAAACGAGTGAGGAGCGACCAGTTGATACGAGTCGTTGTCCTCGCTAGACTGATGCAAGAACTTGATTCAGAGCTCTACATGCGTTTATCAACGCGTACTCACTATGGAAAGCTTGTTGTCGCAGCACAGTTAACTTTTCCAGCGATCGAGCATTGTAATCCGTCTACGTCCAATGGAAGTTTGATTGTGAAATTTTACGCTACCCTACTATTTGGAATGAAGTTTAGGGAATACGGAATTTGTGCTAAAGGTGTGTTCCTACACAAGGCTCCCTGGCTTCCGCAAAACAGTTAATTAAGAAGGAAGTTCATGGAACAAGAAAACATTTGAAGAAAAAAGTCAGAGGTAGCGAAAAACAGGACTGCAGTGCACTGATAAAATATTGTTAGTAAGAAAAACACTATTCTATTTCACAAAAGGAAGACCTGCTTAACTTTCGGCTCGGTTCCTCATATTTTCCTCCTGGAAGCGCTTATTCATGTAGATACAATGGGTATATCCGTCAGTGGGGTTTCTCAAAAAAAAAAAAATACTTTTGAAATGACAGATGCAATGCTCAGGTCAAGCGATAAATTTGAAAGATTCACGTATTGTAAATAGCAACTCTCTAAAATGTGAATATACCTTTCTGTCGTTCAAATGAAAACAACACTGCCAGACACATCCCTATAGATGCACAGACCAAATCACAAGCCGGACTCGGCAAAACAGTGAAGGCAGCAGTACAGGAAGTGCACTAGGTGGGAAAGAAAAGAATTACGGGAGGGGCGAAGCAACGTTTATTATTCAAAAGAGCAAGCGCCTAGCCGAGGGGAAGTGTTCTTGTGCGCTGAAGTTCTGTCGCAATAAAAGCTCGTTTTCCATTACGGCACGAATGGCGGTTCACGGCAAGCGAATTATTGAAGTTGCACGCGGGAACTCCCAGGGAAGTCGTTCAGCGGGCGGGCTGGGAACATGACGGTAGTTCGGCAGGGTAGGAATGGGGACAAAGCAGATTGCCGCGACGTATCACGGATACGCCACCCAAACGCGTGAATAATCACCCAACATTTTGTTCAGGAACAAAAGATATTCATGCGTAGAATTTACTTCCAAACAATTATTTTTAGCATTATTTGCATGCTGCCTGGGATGTACATAATGCAGCTGTGTGTATCATGCTACATACCTACGAATCTCTTGCACAGCATGGCGTACGTTAAACAAAAAGGAATAGACCATCTTCTCAAAATTCATAAAGTGAAATGAATAAAAATAAAAAGGTTGTAATTATATTAAAGTGTACGATTATATTAGTTCAGAGAAGTTAATTTGGGAGTACATAACCACAACAAAAATGCTCCAAAGATAGGAAAGAGGAAGACATCATATAGCGTAGTATAGTACGGATTAGATTAGATTAGATTATAAGTTAGTTTAAGCCTCCCTAACCGCTACAAAAATAGAGCGTATCGAAGAGAGGAAGGAGGAAGGCACCATTTAGTATGGAGATAAGAAAATGAGGAATCTATGCTGAAGGGGCATAGAAACAGTAAGATGAGAAAGAAGTTCATGAAATAAGATAAAATTTGAAGAAGAAAGTGAGAGGTGCTGAAAAACAGGACAGCAGTGAACCTAAAAAAGGTGGTCCTTAACATAACAAAAAAATTTTATTTCAACAAAAAGAAGGCCTACCTAACTATCAGCTCGGGCCCACACATTTTTCCCCTGGGAGCGCTAATTCCTATAGATACAATAGTTGTATCCTCCTGAGGGGAGTATAGTACGGAAAGGGGAATCTATACACAAGGCGTGTTCCCACACGAGATCTCCCGCGCACAGAAACCGCAAGTTAAATTTAGACGTAAGTTTGTGGAAGAAGATGAAAGTTGAAGAAGAGAGCAGAAAGATGAACAGGGCAGCACCGAACCGAAAAAAACTGTCCGTAACAAAACGAAAGACCTATTTTATTTCAACAAAAATGAGGCCTACCTAACTTCCAGTTCGGGACCTAGCATCTTCTTGAGAGCGCTTTTCCCCATAGATACGAAAGTTTCAATTTCAAGACAAAACATAAAATATCATTAAAAACTTATTATTTCAACGCTAAATTGCGAATATTGTTACTCATTCCTAGAGCGATATTTTGAGCTTCCCTTTGCTTCCAAATGACACACTGAAAATTTTCTTCCTGGAGACATTTAAGAAGAAATTAAAAACACAGAAAGAGAGTACGTCGTCTAAGAGTTTAAGTTTTCAGAGTTAACAAAATTCATCATAGAAAACAGTACAAACTTCAATATATTTCAGAGCAAGCCAGTTCGAAATCGATGAATGCCAAATTTAGCTACCTCAAAATGAAACATCTCTGCTGGGGCATATTTGGCGCTCGCATCTTGGCTACACAGTTGGTGCGGCCATCGTTGGCAGGTCGTGTTGATGAACATAAGCGAAAGAATTTCGAATTTGAAAAACAAATTTGTGAAGTAAATTAGTTTCAACCAGGGTTTCCACGCAAGACGACTCTAATTACCCTAGCTGAAGGGTGTTGATTACCCCAGATTACCCTAAAACAGCTAATCGTAACCTATGATCTATTAATGAACTAAAAGGTAAATGGACTGGTTTCCAGAGCTCTGTCAGTATGAATAAGTCCTGTGTTACATACTGCATGAGCGTCAGGAGGGAAATCCATTCGAACGACGTTAGAATGCTGGTTTGATATCCAGACGATATCACGAACAAGATATTTGCCAAAAACCTGTCGAATTAATTTTGATGCCCGCTGTTTTCCAAAGTGCCCTTTTTTCTGCGACTCCTGATCTGGGAACATTGTTTTCATCAAACTAAAAGAGGCTCCCACAATGAGATAGGTGGTGCTTAGCTAAAAATGCACAAACTTACAGTTCCACTTTACGAGCACAATTTTCGAGAGGATCATTGGATAGCACGTAGCTGGCAATTGATGGTTTTTTGTCACCATGGATTGTTGTTTGTGTTGCTGAGAGCATGTGAGGCCAGATCATCGATTTCCCACAAGCAATATAGGTTCGACAAACCTAACAATATTCCACATCCTTTTGCTCTGTTGATTTTGAGAACTTGGCTAACCATCCCCTCAAACTCAGGTTCCGATGTCAACGAATCTTTAAATTTCTGCTGGTTGTTTCTAGCTTTCAAGTGGAGCTTTCCATTTTTCGAGGTGATGTCGTTGGCTTTTCCTCACTCGGTGCGCGATCATCTGCTATGCTGCAAGAAATGCAATAATATGTGTACCTATCCCTAGTCCTAGTACAAATATTTATTTTTTAATTCATTTTCAATCCATTCACGCACTTCAGTTATTCTTTCCATATGCTCAATCTAACCTAACACTTTGATCCACTCTCTGTGATGACTTTCTAGCTTCCCTCACACATGACCTTCGTCATATCTTTTCATAACGGATTTTATCCAACCTTGTTACAATCCATATGCTTCTCAGAGACTTCGTTCCAATCACATTCACTTATAAACTCATAAAGTTGATCGTAAAGTTATCAAATTTCTTCATTTCCTGAAGGGCGGGTGAGGAAATTCAGAGGTTTTTGGAAAAAACTACCTTGCCTTTATTAATATGCATAAACTTTCCTCAACACTCAGTTGTAGAACCCTTAGTGCTTCAATTTTGGTTGACGGAATTCTAGGCATGATCGCAGCTATATCAAATTCTACGTCCGTGCTACTGCGCCTAAAAAAGACATTGAGAATACAAACATATATTGCAAGTTTTAAGTCGATAACTGTACTCTTTTGATTATATGAACTTTTGTAACTAATTTTATAGCTTCTTCCTTTCGCTTTTAGCACCTTTTGTAACTCGAAGTGTCAAAGAACCCTGTCTAAATTTTTTTGTTTGCATCGCTACGATAACATGCTTCTTTGGCGTGCAACATAGCTAAGAAATAGGACGCCTTCCATCTAATTAGCTGGCAAAATACCGGCACTGTGAGGTAACTCTGCTGTTAATTCAATGACTATCACGAGAATGAATTTTTTAATTATTTCTACGATGAAATATGTTAGCTGTGGAATTAGATTAGATTATAAGTTAGTTTAAGCTTCCCTAACCGCTACAAAAAAAGAGCGTATTGAAGAGAGGAAAGGAGGAAGGCACCATTTAGTATGGAGATAAGAGAATGATGAATCTATGCAGAAGGGGCATAGAAACAGTAAAGTTGAGAAAGAAGTTCATGAAATAAGATAAAAGTTGAGGAAGAAAGGAGGTACTGAAAAACAGGACAGAAGTGAACCGAAAAAGGTGGTCCTTAACATAACAAAGAACATTTCATTTCAACAAAAAGAAGGCCTGCCTAACTTTCAGCTCGGGCCCTCACATTTTTCCCCCGGGAGCGCTAATTCCCATAGATACAATAGTTGTATCCCCCTGAGGGGAGCTGTGGAATTTAACAATACAACAAACATACTTGTCAATATTCTGTTGAAGCTTATAACCACTAGCGAAATCAGAATAGGACAGTGCCTTTCGTCGACTGGCTGGCTGTTGCTGAGACCGATCGAGTTTTTATTAGCAAAATGCAACTCAGAATCATTTGTCAAAACGAAGTGGACAAGAGATATTATGGCTTCGTATCTTGACGCCGTCTTTTGTGAGCGATACCTGATGACATTCAAATATGTGACACTAACCACAGCAGCAATGCAGTTTGTGAACACTAAATTCTGACCCGTTTCATTACATTTCGTTCAAGTGGTAACCAGTAGGGGGCTTGCATATTGGCTTTCAATTTCTATTTTTCGTTGATTAGGCGGTCGCTTCCTTCACGGAGCTCTGATTACCCTAGATTTGCCCATATTTTTCATTACCCTAAACATTACCCTAGGGTACCCCTGATTACCCTAAACTGGGGTAATTACCCTGCTCGTGGAAACACTGGTTTCAACCTCCCTAACAGCAACGAAGGATTTGAAAAACAAAAATCAAGCTAATAAAGCGAGATAGAATCACCTCAATAATTACTGTAAAATACACCTAAACAACACAAAAATTTTACTGCTTGCTGGTTCTGTCTGTCCTTTTTTCGACCCAGTTTGCTTGCACATCTCAATGCCACAACATGTAGGATCATTTCTATTTTAGCACAACTGTACATACACAGTTTGTTTAGGCTGGGTGAACTTCAGTCCCATATTTTTCTACGTCAAAAATAAACGAAACAAAAAAGAAAACTGAGCATTTAAACTGCTCACTTCAAATCAGACTTCACGAATGAATCATACCTTAAATACAAATTAAATGCCATCATTTTAAACGGCGAGGCCTGGTAAGCATCAAAACATTATTTCATGAAAATCAGAAGAGAAAAACAATAAAATTATCTAACCGCAAAACTATGACAATTGAAATGCTTTACTGAAAATTCAGATATAAGGGAAATTGCCCTCTCGAGCATTTACAACACGTGATGGCATGCTCGTATTAAAAACGAATTCGTGAGGAAAGGGACATGGAAATATTACTCGAATAACTGAAGAGAGCAACAACTTTAATCAAGTTTAGTAAAACCTGTTAATAGAAAACACATTAGTAATTATAAAACGTGTAAAACATACCATGTGAGGAATTTCACAAGAAGTGCAAAAAATTCATTTTCTCAACAATAACAAAGAAAGATTGCGAGTTAACGAACAAAAAGAGTAAATGATATCAACAGGACGGACTGAAGTAGTAATCACTCATACATCGTGAGCCATGTACTGGTATCCTAGCTGTGTGTCCTCCAATTAAGCACGGAGATCCACAATAAGGAATACGAGTAAATGTGGTACCCAAAACTGCCCTCATTCAATCGTTAAGGAATGCAATAGGAGCAAATTAAAATGAAAACCCAGTATCAATGGGACAGGTGCATTCAGTATCTATGAAATCCTGTCATGTTTTTGGCCATGAAGAAAATAAAACTAAAGCATAATGTTTGTATCGTGAAGATATTTCATATTGCACATTACCTCGCCTCTTCTTAGGAAATCCAGCTGTAAATAATCTTAAGCCGCATGTACTTCTACATTGCCCATTACATCAAACCTTCATAGTACAAAGATCACATTCTGAACCCATCTCCCAAGGCGTCACTCAACTAAAATAGGGGTTCCCAACCGCACCTCCAGAGCTGCGAGACAATATTCCAGGGCGTGCGAGGGAAGTCCAGGTAAATAATACGATATAGGCTATATGCTGGCATTTTTATTTCTGAAGGTGCGAGGTATTTCTTAAGCAAGATAAAAAGGATTCAGTCCTACCTTGACACGCTTAGGAAGTTCTGAAAAAAAGCAAGGCTCTGATTCATTTTTCAGGAAAGATAAAGTGCAACAAGCAGAAGTACCATTTCCTACGACAAGAGCACCATTATTTATTGACATGGCATTCCAAAGCGCTGTTGCTGCGTAAAACAGTTGCCTCATTTCCACTTTCACAGTTAAAGTCTTGAAAATGGTATTGAGAACAATGCAAAGAAATTTCAATGCTCTCTAAGATATCACTGAAATATTCTTCCTGGTCTCGCATCATGGACACTTTAAGACGCCTTACACCGCAGTTTTTTTAAAATCTGGAACTCTCACGAACTGTGTCGAAGTGTGACAGATGACAGGACAACAAACGCAACCTCACAAAAATAAAAATTGTGGTCGCACCTTGTGTGAAGAAACTGCCTTGAAGTCAGTTCAGAGAATTCCAATTTGGAAGCATAACGTATTTACGAAAATTAACATCAGGTAAAGTTTTATCACGGAACTTCTCTCGAATGAAATCATGCCAAACCATCATTTATTTCATTTTTTAATTGATCTTGTCACAGAACATTTTTTTAACCATCCCAAGCAGTAAATATAGTAAGTATTCATAATTTAACATGAGAGGCTTTACGCACCACAGGATGTTGTGGGATTTGTATGAAAGAATAAATACAAAGTTCCGCTCTATTCATGTCGATCCTAACTTTGATATTGAAGCATATGGGACGGAATGAAGTTTAGTTCAGAAATTCGCAGTGTTTGGGATACTTAAGACATGAGAACAGAGCTCGATATTAGCTCAGTAATTTCTATAGCCATCTAACATAGTCACGTAGCTGAACTTTCACGTGTCATGTAGCCTGAACTTTCTGCACCTAGATGTCAAGTAACTTGAACTATCCGCAACATCATCAGTTGGGCACCCAGCTGCAGAATCACTGAAATTCAAATGAATAAACTCACGACGGAATTATAGCCAGAGAAATACCTACTTTGAGAATGGAGGCGCTAAGAAAAAAGATACAAGGCGAAAAATTTTCAGATAAGGTCATAAGTTGAAGTTAGTTCACGCCTCCCTAACCACAACGGTAGGGATCCCAAGAGAGGAGAGCACCATTTAGTACGGATCTGAAGGTTCAGGGGACCTGGTTTGAGGTGCGTCCTCATACCCTGCGCTTAGAAGAAACAAGATAGAAAGAAGTTCATGAAACAAGATAATATTTGATAAAAAAAGTTATACAGTATGTTGAAAAAAAAATTACAGTAAACCGGAAAAAGATGATACGTGACAAAAGAGAAAACTCTATTTCAACCAATGAAAGCCTACCAAACCATCAACAAAAAACCTCACCTCTTCCCCCTTTAAGCGTTTATTCCTATATGGACAACAGCTATATTTATTTGAAAAGGAGTAAATATTTCCAATCAAACCATTGTCATTCAAATAATAAACCACGGTAAACTTTACATTAAAGGTACAAGAACATTTTTGAACGAAAATACATTCATCGTACCCTCAGATTTTATCAAGAGTAATAATTGTTAGCCTCCATTCAAGTCAAAGGCCTAGCAGCAAACTTAGTTTAACGAAGACATGAATTGCCGGAAAATTTTACTAGTAATAATTGGAATACGTAAATTCAGGTGTGATCAGATTAGATCGAGTAACAGATCACATTAAAAACAAACGTGCGCTTAGGAACAATAGCTATTGAGAGTGATGTTGCAGACACATTGCGTCTATTACACTAAATTTCTTTCACAACTTGAAGTCCTATGAGAAGAAAAGAGCACGTCGTATTGATGCGGCAATGAAAGTAAAATGGGTGGAAACATTTACCTTGTATGAGTAACGAGTATACTCGTAAATCCGCTCGTGATCGGAGTGAACGACTAAATCACGGGTTCTAGCAAACATACCGCATTCATTTTAGAGCACACCAGCAGCCACAAGAAGCTCGTCCCCGCACAAGGAGCAAAGCAAAGCTGACCAGCCGCCGCGGCTCTGGGGTCAGCGAAATAAAAACGCTGGCCAATGCACCATAGCTGAAGACGAGGCTAACTCTTCGGGACGGCTAAGCGGCCCTCCAGGCCAGTTTGGCCGCAACATTCCTAAATAATGGAGGCCCCGCAACGGCTCGGTCTCTGCACAGCCCGGCCGCCACCCTGCTTCGTGAGCACGTCTGCAGCGTCACGTAGGCTGTGAATGTCGGTCATTGTTATGGAATTTCCTCTTCGGCCGCACACCGCAGCCATAAGTAATACGGTGCGTCTACGTACGGCGCATGCAGCGAGTCAAATGAGTATTCGTGACTGAGAGAAAATACCAGATAATGAATTTAAAGTAGCTTTACTTGGCTAATTTTAGAAAATTTGTTATTGCAGAAATTAAAAGGATAATAGAGACAAGAAGTACGGCAAAAATCATCACATGAATGACAACAAAAGAGGGAGTAAAAATAATTCAGGAAATTTATCGAAACCTTTGAATAACACTGAGACATCCGTTCGAAATAGTTGAAATGCTCTAAAATTTCATATTCCGGATATATTTTGGTTGTTTTAGTTTTTCTTTTGTATCAAACAAAAATGAAATCCAAAATGTGGGGAAATATAATTTTGCATTTCGTGAGGTCTATGACCAAACCACTCGGGATCTGCAAATACGTCAAGGCAAGCAAATTAAGGGACTTCACTAATAAGACTACCGGTCCCTTATAACTTATTTAGCTTCATAACTTCGTTCCAACATAAATTGTTCTCAAAATTTAAAATTCAGAAAGCATCTGACAGTCTTAAAAAGTGTTTTTAGAGAGGGTTTGTGAAATTAAATTAAATCAAATCTCAAATGACACACTGTACACTGATGCAATAATGTAGCCTCAAAGTTTATGTTGTACTGTGAAGGACATTTAAACTTTTTTCTTACTCATAAAACTCATTTTCTGTACGCAAACATTAGTTCGACCTGAACGTAATTAATACTAGCCCAAGTACTTCGGTAAGCGGTCAACATCGACAAACTTGCCCAAAATGTGAGCAAATTTTCCTCTGATATGTGAAGACGCAAATATTCACGTAATTTATCTACTGTTCTACTGCAAGCGAATTATTCAACATAACCTCACGAGGAAAGAAATTCAACATCTAAAATCGAACATTGCCATGAATGTATTTATTTTAATACGCAATTAAAATTATTCAGGTATGTTGTGTTAGGAAAATTGAAGTGAAGTGATAATAAAGTTGGGTAACAAAGTTTTGATTCTGAACGTTCATAACTTCAGAATCATTCCTCAATTACTTATTTCTATATTAAGAAAATAAAAAGGACCGATCAAAATGAAGTGTGGACCCTGCATCAAATAAGCTTCAGGACGCACAGACCAGACCAACGCACCACTACAATACCAATTACAACCAATTTTAAAATTCATTTCTCGCATAAAAAATATTCACACCAATTCGTGCCGGCAGCTTACCAGTAGTGCATCCAATTAAATTCTTTCTTTCAAATAATGTACTATTCTGGAACTATATTCCTTGGTGATTTTATCAAAAACTATTATTACACAATACAAAAAATTATTTGATCCTACTTCAAAACACATAGAGGGAAGGCGATGTTTATAGTACAATCTTCCAAAGACAGAAGTTCAGTTCATCGCGTATAGTCCTACCAAAAAAAATTAGCAAGAGTGAGTACAAACATTTGCAATTGAAAAGGTAAATTTATATTGTAAAGCAAGTTATATGCATAAGATGAACATTTAAAGCGATGAATTGAAATACGACTTGCGATATTGAAGGCAATATCAACAAAAGCACTCCACACACGTGCCAGACTCCCATGCAGGGCGGCAGAGGCGCGGCGCTCGTGCGGCAGGTGCCGCGGCGGGGCGGGGTGCAGATGCCCGCTGCGCAGGCCTCTGCATCAGACAAGGCGCGCAATTTGCACAACAAGAGGCCTTGCACATGATGTATTCATCACGGCAAACCTCTGCACTGCAGCGCTTGCTCGCGAGGTCAACTTCACACACAGCCATGACCAAAACATGTTCACGACAGCAAAATATATAAAAAGCTGCCCGTTAAATGACCATGTTTCCCCTATTAAGTAGCTTAAGCAGAAAAAATAAGTAATGAACAACTAAAAAGCCCAATCTATTTAAGCGTGTTCAATGCTCTACTTTATATCTGTTCCGATCGCATGATCACGTGTGCAACAAGAACTCGTGTAAAGCGAGTATAATTCATGAGATAACTTCAGAGCTATCAGCTATGTTACCGTCCGAGGAATAGACAATTTTACACACAAAATAGCTGAATTTCAGGCATGCGTCAGGCAAATTTCGAAAGCATCCGTGAAGATACACAGAATACGTTAGGATCATGTGTAGGTTTTATCTCACCTACTTAAAGGGACGTATGGCGAGGTAACGACATGTGAAGTCTAAGCTATCTACAGCAAGCCATGGGTCACAAAGGAAAACTTATTAAATACGAAAATAACCTTAAGTTTCATCAGCGAAAGTGAATTGAAAAACGTAAAAACGTACAAAGTATTCATTAGAAAGTAAATTCATTTCTCATTTTTTCATCATTATCTCACACTACCATGTGCCTACTCTGCCTACATATCACCACGCCTACTCGGCCAACACTCGGCAGACGTACCGAGTTGTACAAACATGAGAAAGTCAGACCTCGATCTCACACATTTATTTGCTGATTATTTCACAATGGGCCTGCAAACTCTCCTAGTCATCAGGCGGCCATCAGTATGATATCGATCCAATGAGCACCAATGAGCAAGAAATCACATTTGGTGGGGCTTCAAATCATAGACAATTTTAGCAAAGTTTGAGAGTTTTTTTACATCAATGCATTTGCAAATTGAAAATTAATACACAAACGAAGCTTTTAATAATATGTTGGATTCAGTCACACGTATCGATACAACGACAGCGTTAGCAATCACATACAAAAAGTGATGGTTATAAATGAAAATTTTCACTCACTGAGGACAATGAAATTAATATCTGACCAAAGCCAAGAACGGTAACCCTCAGCGGAAATTATTAACGTCGTGAAATATAACCAGGAATAAGTTCAGCAGCGGTTACAATTGCAGTCGTTTCTTTCCACGTTGCGATAGCGTCCAAGAGTCCGGCGCTCGAAAAAAAGATGAATTTTGGGACTCCTCTGCGCGCTGATCTAATTCCAGAGTTTGAATGAGATGATTGACAGAGCGTCCACTAACGCCACTAAGAATTCAATTACATAAAATTCACGGGCGATCAGCGGTGCCTGCTGAGAGGAATGCACCGGTACCCACGAAGGTTCAAAGCAAGACAGCGTATACTATAGTACGCTGTCTTGCTTAGAACCTCAGCCACGCTGTTCCGCTTTGCTGTCATAAGTCCCGATAACTGGGCGGCCTGCAACTTCAAAAGTTGGAAAAACAAATGAAAATAATTTCCATGAAATAATTTAGTTCATCAATCAACAAAGTGTTAATTATTTTCTATTAGTTTACGTGTACTACCGATGAACTGAAATACTGTAACTCGTAACTCGTGATCAAGTATAAACAGTGACAATTGCAGCCCAATTGTTTCTAGTAAACCGTCATGAATAAAGGGAACAAAAATTTAAACAATGGTCATTTCGAAAGACAATACTTGAAAAAATATAAGCGCGTAATTGACGTTTTTAAGCCCATTTAGGATTCCAACCCCATGTAATGATCAAAACCCAACACCTTTAATTAAAGGCATGCTGCGCATGAACCAGTTCGATTTTAGAGGAAGAGAGTTCAAGAAGCGGAAATTAAGCAGTACTGGACCAGAGAACTGCAAGCAAGGTAAAAGACTAATGGTTACAGAATAAAGTAGTTAACATGATTCAATTTGAAGGCAATAGTAAAGACTATTAGAGAATGCTTACGATAATCGTTAATGGACGTTAGATAGAAAACCACATTATTCAAGTTCAAGTTGAGTTAGTTCATTAGTCAAGTTCAAGTAAATCGAGTTAAGGGTTCGAGGTCTGCATGCAAGGCAAAGCTGTGACATTAACACATTAAAGAAAAAAAATGATTCAGGTATAAGAATAAATTTCAAAACATGGTAGGAAATACACGTTGTCCCATAAAATGTACTCATCTTCAAAAATTCGACTGACGATTACTTGTGTAGTTTTTGATTTTGTTTCAGGTGCAACTACTACTTTTGCGACATATAATTTTCTTATATTATGTGCTCTTTACTCGGATTTAATTCATGAGACTTTTATCTATGTAAATAAACACTTGAACCAAAACAAAATAGATGAGTACTTTGCAGTAAGAATGACTACTTTTTTTGCGATTCCCTGTAACAAGATCAGCTCCAGGCACTGCAATCCAGCACTATATCAGACTAACACAGCATGCCTAACTCGAACTGGGGCACTATAGTAAGAGCTGAAAGTTACACACTGAAAAAATTATATAAGCCTTCCTCGCTGTTCTTTGCAGTCAAAATGACTAATCTACCAATGCATGGCGTACATTTCGGGAGCGACAACACAGAAAGGAATATGCGAAACGAGGTTAACCTCAGTAATAACGTGCAATCTATAAGGAAAATTCCTCATTGAAGTTAAATTTCATAACTTAAAATAGACAGCGTGATTTTCTATTGCCACTTTGCGCCATTTCATGTGGATGACCTGAAAAGAAACCTCTGAAATATCTAACACGACTTCATCGAGATCAGACAAGCTGGTCTGTAGGCACTCACTCCTACCAGTGTGTTCGTAAATCGCGTGCAGGACCTGCAGCCTGGAGCTGCACGTGTTCGCTTTCTGGACGAAAGTCGTAAACTCGAATCCCACGATTCATGTACAAAAATGAGCACCGGTTTTACTGGTACTCATTACGATATACGATATATCAGACGCTAAGTAATGTCATTGATCACAATGTTCCGAAACATCTATCTATGAATTTAATAAAGTATGTATACAATGTATCAACTTGATTGGAATGAAACGAATTTTGTTCATGTTTTCTTCCACGCATTATAATCCACGCTGTGTATGTGTGCACTCTGCACCACAGTAAAGTGGTTGTCAAATGTTGTGTCACAGTCCTGCGATTTCAATGACCAATAACATTCAGTAATCAGATCTTCTCTTTCAAGTTAAAATTGTTAGGAATTGCAAATTTGATTCTCTTAAAGTACAATAATTTACTTACTCTTTCGGTTTCATAATGCAACTTTTGAAAAAGCAGTAATTGCTTCACGAATATTTTGCTTTTTTTCACATATGTTGCAGCTTTAAACATTCATGTGTCAGCCTATCATTTTGATATTATGGCCCAATCATCAGAAGTTAATTCATTTCTCTTCAATGAAACTTGAAGGGATTTCTTTTTGAAACTACGCATCTATTGTACACTCCTCTAACCTGGGTTGTCAAGCCAGGTAGCATTTAATCTCGTAAAACCTCTGGATTTATTTTGTATCAAATTTATTGCTTAAAAATTTAACGTATATCAATGGTAAAATAAAAAACTACTCAGCTAAAATGTTCGAGTTGGATGCCATCTGGTTTTCAGACTTTTCCAAGAAAAACCAAATGATGAGGAAGCTTGGTCAAAAATTTGGAATATTTCTTTACACTCACAGGCAATGCAGTAATCGAGAATATAAACTGCCATGTTAGTCTCAAAATAAAATTACTACCAACAGACTACGGTAGGACGCTGATTCGTTTCGTACGACGCAAGACTACGGGCACGCAAGAGGTCGCCCGATGATGCTGGTCTTATTGGTTATCGAGCAACAACACGGATAAGCGTATTGGATGCCAATCATTGGAATCAAGTAGTATTCACAGGGAAAACGGCGTATTGGAAGTGGCGGGTTGGTCCCCTTTCATCTGATCCAAAGGAATCCAACCCCAAATACACCTTGAAAAGCCTAACATTAGGCGCGCCCACAGCATCATAAAATATTGTGAGGAAGTCATCGTGGATTCGCGTCGATTTACGAGTGCAACCGACAGTGCCAAGGCGATGCTGGCACGATAAAGTTTGACCTTGTTTGTACTTATTTTCTCCCTACATCAACATGGACAGAAAAAAACTAACTCCTTTGCAACAAACGCTGCTTCTTTACTTTGCAAGGACGAGACGGTGAGCCATGAACCAGACGTAACTCTCACTCACGATACTGAAAAGATAAACAGCTCAGGCTTCTGAACTGATGCCCTTTCGCAGAATTCAGAGGTAATCTAATTCAATATTTATTACAGAGAAATTCAAATTATCATTATTAAATAAGAAAGTTTTAGCCTCCCTTAACCACGACAAAGATGTTCCAAGAGAGGAAAGAGGAAGGCACCATTTAGTATGGAGTTGAGGGAACGCGGAATCTATGCAAAAGGTGCATAGAAACAGTGTCAGGCCGCACAGGGTTTGTCGAGCCTTTTTGTGTTAGTTACCCCTAATCTTAAGTATTTTCTTCATGTGTCCAGCTCTCTGAACGCCGACTTATCTATTTCCCCGCGCTGATGTTGCGTTTGTGCATTTACTTTAGTTAGCCCTTAAATATCATTTGTATTACATGTCGATATTTTAATGTTTCTTGTGTTATCTAGCTAAATGCGACTAATATTTTAAATGCAATTTTGAGTGTTGTACCCTGTTATGCAGTAGCTCACGTCTGTACGCACTATTTTTGCAATAGAAAATAAATCACTGTGTTTGTTAAAATATATCAGTTTATGTGATAGGGACTTCAAAGAGATTCATCATTAAACAAGTCACACCCTGAGGTCAAAAGAGTTTCCTTTCTCCTTGTTGACATAGGCTTTAGTCGTATACGACACTTCGCCTAATAAGGGGTTTAAGGAGCCACCTCGGAAGGACGAACTATTCCGCATAGTTTGTCAATAGGAAGACGCTGTCGCAGTTCGGCACTAACAGAATTCACTTCTGTTGCCCTAGCGGTCTCATACGGCGCAGACAGTTGCTCGTCTTCCTAACGGTACCACCGTAGTTCGGCACATAACAGAATTTACTTCTGTTGCCCTAGCGGACTTATTACGGCGTAGGTGGTACCCACACACACTCCTCACCCTAGCGGTACCACCGTAGTTCGGCACATAACAGAATTTACTTCTGTTGCCCTAGCGGACTGAATACGGCGCAGGCGGTACCCACACTCACCTCACCCCCCACACACAACGGTACCGCCGTAGTTCGGCACTAACAGAATTTACTTCTGTTGCCCTAGCGGACTGATTACGGCGTAGGCGGTACCCACACGAACCTCAGGAAGGGCAGCTGCGAAGAAAAGCTAGCGCCCCGGAAAAGGTAGCTATACAGAAGACAGCCCTTTTCCACGAACCCTCACGTCGACCGCACGACGGTATCGACATATTCTGGCGCCCGAACAGGGACTCAGAAGCTTTGCGCGACTACCAACGTTGCCTAGGATTTCTGGGTTCTACACAACTACGCGGACACCGCACCATTAAAACAAGATGAACCTCGTCGCTCAAGCTCGAGAATACGTCGAAGCCCTTGGCCTCACTCCCACCGATGCAGAGTACCGGGAAGAATTTACCAGCCGCCTGAGGCATTTGGAAGAAGCCGCAGAACGAGCAGCGGAACGAGAAGCCGCAGAACGAGCAGCGGAACGAGAAGCCGCAGAACGAGCAGCGGAACGAGAAGCAGCACAACGAGACCACGAGCTCAGACTCCGACAACTCGATGCTCAAATCGCTCCCCAAAATGCTAGAGTGAAGATACCTCCACCGGCTTCATTCGATCCCACGAAAGAAAGGATGGACGAATTCTTGCAACGCTTCTGCACTCACACCACAGCGATGGGATTTACTGAAGTCGATGCTGTTGTCATGCTCCATAATTTGATCACACCGAAGGAACGTCGACTCATCGATACCCTGCCCGCAGCAGATCGCTTCAAGCTTCCTGAAATTAAATTGCTCCTACTAGATGCTCATAAAGTTACTCCGGCAAAACTACGTGCCAACTACTACGAATTGAAGCCAGAAGAAGGCGACAATATGTCACGTTACCTACGGCGACTCGAACAATCCTTTGACGCTTGGTTAAAAGGATGCAACATCGAAGCCAACTACAAGACTCTTCGTGACTTTCTAATTGTTGACCGAGCTTATTCAAGCTTGCCGCCCTTCCTCGCTACTCAGTTGCGTGACAGGGGTGGTAACACAGTCGCAAGCCTAGGAGAGCAAGGTGATAGCTTCTTACAAGCAAGACCTCATACATCGCTCCATCAGCTTTGTAAGGGTCGCACACTGACATCATCGACGGATGCGGGCCCTCCAGCACTCAAAGCATCAGGAGCACCAGAGCGACGCGCGACATTCCCTGTCCGAGCCCCGAGCACTCCAGCAAGAACACCCAACTCCAGCAACAACTCTCGAGGAACGCCGCCAAGAACTTCTAACACACGTGGTGGTCCCACCCACTCAGGATCGGTCAACACTCCGCAGCGCGAACAACGAGGACCTTACAATGGATTTTACTGTACTTTTCATGGTCCCAACCAATCGCATTCCAGTGACGAGTGCCGCCAATTACAGAGGAGGCAAGGTGATGGTCCCAGTAATGGAGCAGCCCATGCAAGCCCACTTATCTCCAGTACTACCGCTCGAGTAAACAATCTAGCAACGCATGAAGAAGCAGATGAATACGACGATATTCCCCCAGTCGCATGCAATCACATCGCCTCGAACAAGCTGATCGAATTGGGACAGCTGAAAACATGCTCTGGCACCGTGAACCAACAACCCGTTCAAGTACTACTCGATGGAGGAGCAACGGCGGTCTTCGTCAAGAAGGCTCTCGTCCCAGCTGACGCCATTTTGAAGAAGGAAATAACCGTACGGCTGGCCAACAATCACTCTTTCGAAGCGCCTCTGGCCCGGGTCTCTCTCGTGTGCCCCTATTACCACGGAGAGGTGACAGCCGTAGCCATGGAAGAGCTCTCCCACGATGTCATTCTCGGCCGAGTTCCCGGAACCACCTCCTTCGAAGAACAGATGACCGACTATGAAGAGCAACCAGTTGCTGCAGAAGTCTCTCACGTTGTCACAAGGGCAGCAGCAAAAGCGATCGAAGATCCCACTGCCGCACCAAGCACTGTCGATATATTGCAACACAACAAAGAAGACTTCAAGAAATTACAGCGGGAGTGCAAAACATTGCAGCTTTTATTTAAGAAAGTTGATACTGGCAAAGAAGAAACACACAAGGATGGCAGAGTCATTACCTTTGAACTCCATGACGGCATTCTCCATCGGAAAACGTTACGAGACGGTCAGGAAACTCATCAACTTGTAGCACCTGCAAGCGTGCGCCCACAAATCTTGGAAATGGCTCATGACAATCCACTTGCTGGCCATTATTCCCAAAAGAAGACTCAGGCTCGACTAGAACGCGATTTTTATTGGCCGTCCCTAGCAAAAGATGTGGTCCAATACTGTCACTCCTGCCATACCTGCCAGACGCACGCTCAATCTCGACCAAGAAAGGCACCTATCTCAACCCCACCGATCACCACTCCATTCTCCGCGCTCAGTGTTGATTTGGTAGGCCCATTACAACCAGCTTCGGCACGTGGCCACCGATACATTCTCACCGTGGTGGACCAAGCAACTCGGTACGCAGACGCAGCCCCGCTCAGACATATAGATGCAGAAACAGTCGCCCAGGAGCTACTCGAAATCTGCAGCAGAGTTGGTTTCCCTCACACGCTAACAAGCGACAACGGCACTCAGTTCACAGCTGCAACCTTCGAAGCTTTCCTGAAACTCGTCGGTATCCAGCACCGATTGACGCCATTATACCATGCCCAATCGAACGGCATAGTCGAACGCTTCAATGGTACGCTCAAAGTCATGTTGCGGAAGTTAGCCGTAGAACAGCCGCGAGATTGGGACCTGTATCTGCCTTCACTCCTTTTTGCTTATCGAGACGCTCCTCAGGCCTCAACCGGGTATTCTCCTTTCGAACTCATCTACGGCCATCGCGTCCGTGGACCTTTAACCGTGCTCAAGGAATGCTGGACCGATGAGAGCTTGCAAGACGACACGAGCACTGCTCAGTATTTGATGGAAATGAAGCACCGATTGAAAGAAACATGTAAAATCGCTCGCGAGAATCTAAACAGGAGCCAAGAGAAAAGCGCCAAGTTCTTCAACAGACGTACCAAGATGCGAACTCTAAAGCAAGGAGATAAAGTCCTCGTATTTCTGCCCGATTCTCGAAAGAAGCTACTTATGACTTGGAAAGGTCCCTATACAGTGAAATCACGCCTGGGAACCTATACCTATACATTGGACGTGGATGGAAACAACAAAGTCTATCACATCAACCTCCTTCGCCAGTACCACGACCGGGAGCAGCAAGGTTCCGCCTCACCAAGCGAGAAAGATCGCGAGGACGACGAGAGAGTAGAGGAAGCATTTGCAGCGGTTGGCCTCGCCCTAGAACCTACCTGCGAAGAAGAAGAACTCGACCGGAAAGAACCAGAGATACCGTCACCCGTCGGAGAAACCATTGAAGACTGTCTCATCTCCTCTACGTTGACTACAACACAACGCTCAGAACTCCAGGAACTACTTGAAGAATATCGCGATCTTTTCACAGATACTCCCGGAAGAACCAGCACGGCAGTTCATGAAATAAAATTGAAGGACCCTTCCAGTTTTCGACTTCAACATTCGTATCCACTTCCCTTAGCGCTGGAGCCTGAACTGCGGTCAAGTTTAGAGAAGTGGATGAAGATGGGAATCGTGATGCCATCCACATCACCTTATTATTCACCGCTCCTTGCTGTCCGGAAGAAAGACGGAACCCACCGATTTTGTCTCGACTGCAGGCACCTCAACAGCCAGACAGTATTCGATGCCGAGCCGATAGCAGACACCACTGCTATTTTCACCAATTTAGCAGGCAAAACAATATTCAGCAAAATGGATCTGACCAGTGGATATTGGCAAGTACCTCTACACCCTGAGTCCCGCCAATACACCGCCTTCAAAACTAGGTCTGGCCTCTATGAATTCAACGTACTGCCTTTCGGCCTAGCAAATGCTCCAGCCACTTTTTCCCGCCTTATACGTCAAGTCACTGCAAGACTGCAAGACACCGAGGTCTACATGGACGACATCTTAATCGCCTCGACAACCTGGGAAGATCATTGCACAGCATTAGCTAAACTGTTCGAAGCTCTCTCTCGACATGGCCTTAAGGCGAAGCCGTCCAAATGCGAATTCGGATTTGACAGCCTCCAGTATTTGGGTCATCAACTAAGCAGTAATCAGATCCAGCCTCTGGAGAACCGAGTCGAAGCCTTGAAATCGGCTCCACTCCCAAAAACCAAACGGGAGCTCCGAAGTTTTCTCGGTACAGTTGGGTACTACCAACAGTACATTCCTAACTACTCTCAACTGACATCTAAACTCCATGATTTCCTAAAGAAGAACTCCCCAGAACAAATACCTTGGACCGATACAACAGAAGATCTGTTCGAAAGTTTGAAGATAGCGTTAGTCAAGAGACCGGTCTTACAGTTACCAGACCCCAGATGTCCTTTCATTCTGAGGACAGATGCCTCCCAAACTGGACTTGGAGCAGCTCTTCTCCAGCCAAGCAAACGAGACTTCCGTCACTACGCGCCGGTAGCATATGCTTCACGTCGACTGAGAGGAGCAGAAATAAACTATTCTACCATTGAAAAAGAAGCGTTAAGCATCTACTGGGCTCTACAGAAGTTTGAGGTCTACCTGTATGGACGAGAATTTGTGTTACAAACCGACCATCGACCGCTCCTTTATTTGCAACAGGCAGACAAGTTGAACCCCCGATTGAAACGCTGGGCTTTGTATTTCAGCCTTTTTAGGTTCCGAGCCGAACACCTTCCGGGAGTCGACAACCACCTTGCAGATTTCCTGTCTCGGCTATTGTAGCAGAGACACCCTCCCCCGGGCGTGTCAGGCCGCACAGGGTTTGTCGAGCCTTTTTGTGTTAGTTACCCCTAATCTTAAGTATTTTCTTCATGTGTCCAGCTCTCTGAACGCCGACTTATCTATTTCCCCGCGCTGATGTTGCGTTTGTGCATTTACTTTAGTTAGCCCTTAAATATCATTTGTATTACATGTCGATATTTTAATGTTTCTTGTGTTATCTAGCTAAATGCGACTAATATTTTAAATGCAATTTTGAGTGTTGTACCCTGTTATGCAGTAGCTCACGTCTGTACGCACTATTTTTGCAATAGAAAATAAATCACTGTGTTTGTTAAAATATATCAGTTTATGTGATAGGGACTTCAAAGAGATTCATCATTAAACAAGTCACACCCTGAGGTCAAAAGAGTTTCCTTTCTCCTTGTTGACATAGGCTTTAGTCGTATACGACACTTCGCCTAATAAGGGGTTTAAGGAGCCACCTCGGAAGGACGAACTATTCCGCATAGTTTGTCAATAGGAAGACGCTGTCGCAGTTCGGCAGTAACAGAATTCACTTCTGTTGCCCTAGCGGTCTCATACGGCGCAGACAGTTGCTCGTCTTCCTAACGGTACCACCGTAGTTCGGCACATAACAGAATTTACTTCTGTTGCCCTAGCGGACTTATTACGGCGTAGGTGGTACCCACACACACTCCTCACCCTAGCGGTACCACCGTAGTTCGGCACATAACAGAATTTACTTCTGTTGCCCTAGCGGACTGAATACGGCGCAGGCGGTACCCACACTCACCTCACCCCCCACACACAACGGTACCGCCGTAGTTCGGCACTAACAGAATTTACTTCTGTTGCCCTAGCGGACTGATTACGGCGTAGGCGGTACCCACACGAACCTCAGGAAGGGCAGCTGCGAAGAAAAGCTAGCGCCCCGGAAAAGGTAGCTATACAGAAGACAGCCCTTTTCCACGAACCCTCACGTCGACCGCACGACGGTATCGACAAACAGGAAGATAGGAAAGAAGTTCATGAAACAAGAAAAAAGTTGAAGAAGAAAGTAGTAGGTGCTGAAAAACAGGACAGCAGTGAACCGAAAAAAGATGGTCCGTAACAAAACAAAAACCTATTTTATTACAACAAAAAGGAAGCCTACCTAACCTTTAGCTCGGGCCCTCACATAGTCCCCCTGGGAGCGCCAATTCCCATAGATACAATAGTTGTATCCCCTGAGGGGAGAGAAATTCAAAACACACTGAATACGTTCACGAGCTTAAAATTCACAACGGTGTCTACTATAAGTAACATACAAAAGCATCGGTCTACATGATGTGAGTTGCTGCAAAATAAATCAACACGTATTCCCCGAAGGGGTTGCTCAACATTTCTTGAAATACCACATTGAAAGAAGACTATTAATATTGCGTTCAAATAGAATCACTCGTAAATATTCCTCTGATTCATTTTATAACATAACTTGTGTTACCTGTTCATTTTAGAATTCCGCCACTGAAGACGCTATATTCGTGTTTTATTTCCAAATTGGGAGCACATTCTATTTCTCGTTATTTTGCGTCGTAATTTCCAACGGTTGGTTCGTTGACGAGACGCTTACAGGCGCAAGTACAATTGTTTAAATTCATGATTGTACCGAAATTTGCGACATCTACTATGAAATATGAAATCATTTTTTAAACAACTATGTAAATAAGGAAATAATCAAGTTCATTTCAAAAACAATAATATTGATATGAATACTAGTAGTGCATTTGATCTATAAATTAATACTTTTTATCTACGTTCGTCTGTACTTATCCACGCGTGATGTATCAAGTAATCACTGAGGCAAAAATTACAGAATTATTGCAAAAAATTACACTCCCGCACGTTGTTGATAACATTTGATCAAGTCGTTAAGAACAAAAAAAAATGCGCACGTTGTAAAAAACATCCGTATCATACATTCCATAGTTAGATGCAATGCGTGGCGCCGAGGATTGAATTTAGATAATCTCACTTTCATTCCTTTTACATATCTCCGCGCAATAAACTGATAAACTTCCAAGCAGCTGCTTGGAACCAACTTAGCCTCTAAAGTCTAAACGAATTCAGGTCGTCACAGTTTTACTGCTCGCAGCGTAGGTTCTTTCAAGCTTCCTGTCGGTCCTATGTGAACTGTACTAGTTGAATAAGAAATTCATGATTGGATAACATATACTAATAAGAATACGCTATGGTGTCAAATTAGGTCAGATTTGATTAGATGTTATTTTAACCCTCCCTAGCCGCAACGAAGGCGTTCCAAAGAGAGGAAGGAGGAAAGCACCATTTAGTATACAAACTTTTGGCTTGGGATCTCTGATATTCCCCTGGGAGTGCTAATTCCCATCGATACAATAGTTGTAACCCCCTGAAGGTTGTCAAATTATGTCAATATTGGATAAAAGCGCTTAGATCAGAATAGGTCAGGTCAAGTAAGGCTGGGTAAGTCGAGATAGAATGAGGTTAGATTAGGTTATATTTAGGTTATAATAATAATAATAACTGTGGATTTTTTTCACGAGTGAAGGTTAGGCTGCATAAGGATGAAGTGAGGTAGCTTATGACGGGTCAAGACAGGTTAGATTAGATTCTTCGATCCGGGTTAGGTTACGATAGCTCAAGTTTGTTGGGATAGGTTAGGCTAGGACATGGTAAGCTAGGATAGGTTTGATCAACATGGAATAAATCAGCTTAGGATTAATTAGGCTCAGGTGATTTAAGTTATTTGAGCAAAAATTAAAGAATTTTTCATTGGTCTAGCTAGTTAATATAATATTCAAAATAGCAATACTTGGCAGGCTTATAGAGACTCTCCCAAAATTCAGGCAAGTTTTCAATTTCCCTTAACTGGGCATCATAAATGCATGACAATGCCATTTGCGAACTCTTTTTTCCAATGTATTTACTTGGAAACGGCTCAATTGTTGTCAGTATAAATTTTGGTCAAAAAAATTCTTGACTGTGGAAGTTTTGCCAAATAACATGAAAAAATCCTGCTTTTTCTCTACTTGATAAATGGCAATGAAAGTAACTTAAATTACCGTATTAACAATAAGATGGAATCTGAAAACCATGGATAGGCCACGCTTAGAAGGAATAAACTACCGCAGTAAGTCAAGGAAAGTAGCATATCATAAACCGAGATCATAAATTTCAGTTCGGGAGTCCGCGCAGTTGCGCACGATTAACTTTTTCGAAGCTGCGTTCAGTGAGAATTGGAGTGAACATCAAATTCACGTAATTTCTGAGAGTGGATTAAGAGCATACCGTGCGAATTATTGCCCTTCTCACAGAGTCATAAGCCTTACATCCTTTCGAAGCACATCTATACTAGTGACGTGTTCGTCGTACCAAACAAAGATGTGATTCAAATACACTTGTATTGTGACGTAAATATATTTTAACTAAAATTCCTGACTCATTGCATAATATATAAGAGCTCGGTAAGCCAGACTCGGCCACGAAAGCAAGACCGAGCTGTCATTGATCATTAATCTACCATCTGATGGATTGATGTAATCATGGTTCACAATGTCGCTCTACATAGTAACCACAAACGCACTCTCAAGTACAGGAATGAAATGACGATAGATATGAATCGCATAAACCATTTCTTTGTCTAACCTCAACAAAGAGCGCAGAAATTCCTTGACTAATACTGGTCTACTAAAAAAATTGAGGGCATTTGCCAGCTATTTAACAAACGTGGCAGGTGGAGCGAGTTCCGTAGTCTATTAGAATGTGACCAACAACTATATAGAAACGGAAACTCCCTCAGTCGTTTTCAAAAACACTCGCGACAAATGAATTCGGTAACTCACACCAATAGCATCTCGCAACGGAATGAATATTCCAGAAATTTGTATGAATGCAATTCTAGTAATGGCAGCGCAGCGCCCCAGCAACACACCGCCGGCCGCCCTCCCCGCACCGGAGGCAGCGCCAGAGCGTCGTAAGAATAGCACAGCACAGCAGCCTGGTGACAGTGAAGTCCGAGTCGCTACTTCTACAGAAGGACCGGAGCAGAATTTTCATGACTTTTATGCTATGATTTAACAAAGGTAAATTTTAACTTTAGAAATTCCTCAGAAAGAGAACTCGAGTTTTTTGCCGATGCGGGTGGAAATAATTGTTTATTATTATTCTTGGGATGCGCATATCAACTAATTTTTTGTTTCACGGCACAAATAAATATCACACACGTATTTGTCATGAGAAATGTTTCGACATGTGACGAGAACTTTTGACGGTCGCGGATCCTCACTCAACACTTTACAGTACACTGCTTTAAGATTACTTTGAGCATTTTAATAGCTTCAGTTTAAACCTTATAGTGACTCACAGTATACGTCGATGAATAAGTGACACGGTTAATACACAATGTTAACGCTCAAAACGTGTCAAAAATTCTCAAAGCTGCTTTTAACGCACTACCTCTTCTGATAGAGCATTTTGATCGTTAAAAACAAATCCTGAAGAAACAAAAACAAAACTCCCGATACAGTTTGGGAAAGAAAGAGCCCAGCCGGCGCTGGCAGTGCGCGCCTGCGGCAGAGCGCGGGCCCCGCTGGCTGTGACACGCGCCGTCCTGCGAGAGATTAGCGGCAGCGAGTGGCGCCGCCGCCTGCGGGCCCAGCCCCCGCAGAGGAAACTCGCACTCCAACACAATGTGTTTTTTTGTGAAAGTCCACGGCCAGCTCAGAGGGGATCTTGAGCGGCATAAATAAGGATGCTCGGAAATATTTAGGGACTGCAGCCTGGAAACATTCATTTTCATCTAAGATAATTACATTTTGATTGCAATTTGTTTGAAGTTACACTCACTCTATGATTGCCGCCCCAGTACTTGCGAAATAAGATAATTAAAGGACGAAAATAAAAAAAATAATGTTTTACACAACAGCGTAAACTTTCACCGCGAAGAATGTTTTTGAAGTTCACGTACTACACAACCGTACATCAATTCCATTGGAGTCTTTTTTAACGTTGAAACATTTGACTGAGATGTAAAACAATGATAATACGCGAAAGGTCTTCGTTACGAAAATTTATCATGAGGCTTGAGTAAGCTTGACGGCACGACCAGCTCACTTGTGACACAGCCCACACTTTTAGCTCTCTTTGTAAGCCACGCAGACTCGACTTACGAGGGTGCGCCTTTCTAAGGTGTGATGATTGCTGACTGTATTGTGAGCGAGTTGTACATGGGATTTAAAAGCAAGTAAAATACAAAAAACCGGAAACAAGAAAATTTAATTCCTTCACAATATTAGACAACTCCACTGTTTCTATATTTACAGCGAAAACTGCAAAAAAATAGGATCTGTGATTGAGCTGCCCTCCTGTCCCAAGAGGATTTTATTGGATTAGATGTTAGTTTAAGTCTCACTAACCGCAACAAAGACGTTCCGAAGAGAGGATGGAGAAAGGCACCAATTAGTAGGGAGTTGAGAGAAAGCGGAATTTATGCACAAAGTACATAGAAACAGTAAGTTGAGAAAGAAGTTCAGAAAACAAGATATAAGTTGAAGAAGAAAGTAGTAGGTACTGAGATAGAAGACAGCTGTGAACACCCCAAAAAAGATAGCCCGTAAGAAAACAGAAAACTTGTCCTATTTTCACTAAAGTAAGATCTACCTAACCTTCAACTCGGTACCTCACATATTCCCCCTGGAGCGCTAATTTCCGGAGATACAATATTTATCTCCGCCTGAGGGGATTCTGCCTTAAGTTTCAGAAGCCTAAGTCCATCAGTAATCGGAGAACATTTTTTCTAAAAGGAAGCTGACGTGGATTGCTGGCCTTATTTGAAGGAATATTTTTCAATTGAAATTAATTTAATGAGATAACAAACACGTGAAAGGGAAAAATTTTTGCCACTGCCTTGTTCCGCCTGGTCAGTCACCGTGGCCGAGTGGTTAAGAGAGCGCCCTTCACGGAAAGGTGTCGGCAGTTTGAATCCCGGTAGTGCCGCCCGGTGTTTCTCCCCGTTGGTAAAAGTAAGGTCTCAGCCACAATTCCAAACTTTACTCAGGTGTCGGAAATGGGTAACGGCTTGTCGGGGGGGTAACCGCCTTTGCGTCCTGATGTCAGTTATAAGGCATTTGAAAAACCAATGTACAAGATGATATGTATCAGGCTTCATTGAAATAAAACATCCTTTTTTCCTTTATCCTTTGAATTCGTTGGCTGGAGATCGCCTCATTTCTGAGACAGTCTGCTGGAAGCGCCACGCTCTAATCGGGAAGCAGAAAGCTTCCTGCGCTTTGCAACGAAAAGCTCGGCGCTGCAAAGTATCACGAAGTACAGCTACGTACTAGGCAATTTCATGCACGTGAGAAATACTCTGCACAATTTTGGGGTCAGAAATTCGACACTTGTTATACTGGTGCACGATGATAACCTGAGTCAAAAATTGTCAATTCGCCAAAATTCGTATCACCACTCGCGTCACCTCACCTGCACTAAGTACGAACACAAGTAGCGCAAAGTTGCAGAATACTGCAAAGAGATTACGCATAGAATTTTACAAGTTCTGAATGTTCATTTACTGTTATGATTATTTCACAGTTGACCATTTCGGGTATTCGTAACTGGTGCGTACACTTGCGAATACGATGAAAATAATTACCGAAATTTTACTTGGGATGAATCACTTGTACGTTGAAAACTTTGTGAAGAATAACAATTTCGCTTTCTGCAGGTCCGCACTAAATTCCGCACTGCACAATTCGGCCTTCAATAAATACTTCGGCATCAAGTTTGAATATTTACTCCAGATTTTGGCATGCATAAGTTTACACATACCTGCGCCACACTTTTTCAAGCCAGATGTTCCATGGAAAAATTTTCGACGAAAAAGGATTATCGGTGAAATTGATGCTTTACTCGTAGACTTCAGGTCAAAACACGCTCAATATAATTTTACGTCGAGAAATTCAGCACAAATGGTTCGCGTAAAAATACTTCTACCTTTCTATTCAGTAAAGGATAAATTCACATAATTCGTTATAAATTGATGACATAAAATTGAACCATATATTCAAAAATGTTTGCTTGGTAGTTTCACCGCAGACAAAATACGCACGATTCACTAACATATGCTTGGTATATTCATGGCTGCATTAGAAGAAAACCACCGTGTTGGGAGCGAAGGCGTTCTGAGTTAGTCTTGCGATTTGAATGTACTGTTGCCGCTGGACCCAATCGTACAGGACGGCCTGTGTTGCGAACACACAAAAATTTAGCAATAAATCTCGCGGGTTTACCCTTGTGGTATCTTAGACAAGTTGCACAGCGCATTTTCCTATCATTCATATTTTAAATTGTTCCATTATACTGCCCACACTCACAACTAAACACGTTGCTCGACTCACTTCCAACTCATTCACATGTCTCAGCCTCGTGTCTATGCGATTTCGATTTCACTCTAGCACCCTTTCTCTTTCCTTATGACTTCAACACACTAACAGTGATCATTTGTTTACACAAAACATCGTCACCAACTGTAATCTAGAAATATTGCAGTACACACGCCCGTACTCCATTGGGCCTTCCTACGGCTCTCTCTATCAATCCGTGTCACTCGATCCATCCGAGCTCTGAAACATTGCATCTTTAATGTCCGATTCCTTCTCTCTGCCGCTCTCATACTCCACGTCTCGGCACCTCACCACATTACTATGTTAATGATGCTCTTATTATGTGTAAACTCTCTCCTGCCCCTGACGTCTACTCTGAAATATTCAATTTAAAGTTCCCCTTCAGTGCAAGTCAACTGCTATTCTATGACCAGTTTCCCACCCTATCGTTCATTTTACAACACACAACTCTCGTCTTGTGTATCATTTTTCCCATGCAGACGTGTTTACTCGTTTAATATCCTTACATATTCCTCATGACCTGACATCGGCAGAACTACAATTTTATATTTGAAGCCATGGAACCACTGAATATTAGAATAAATCTATACTGGGAATCGACATCTTTCTGCAAGATAAATCGCCGGCCAAGCCCAAAATTTTGTGCCGATGGTTTTCAAGCAGTCTCTTGCTGTCGACTCCAGATTTAATTAATCCTCTTTAGAAATCAGTTCTCAGATGAGCTAAAGAAACTTCAAAACGTTAAGGAATCACCTGCGTAATCTGTTGGCCAAGGTTTTTGGAAAGGAACCCTCACATCTATTATGTGTACCAAATCTTCCCTACCTCATTGAGATCAAGACAAACGATTTTTGTTCCAGACCTGAGCATGAATTTATTCTAATCGAACATTTACTTGTCCAAGAAAGGCAAAATTAACCAAGTAGAAATCCGACATGATTTATGGAGAAGCACCTGTCGCCGATTTCCGTTCAAAACTTTGATATTTAAGAACCGCTGAGCTGAACTCATACTAAACTGGTATTTAGCATGTCGAAGTTCCTGGCGACGTTCTTCAACAAGACGTTGTTTATAATAACGTCGAGATAAAATTTGTATGATGTTCTTCAGATAATTTAGGTTTTCTTCAGCTGTCTCTTTTCTCCCTGATCCTCTAATTACCTCTCGCGCTCGTCTAAATTGATGAAATGCTAAATAATAGATTACACCGTATTTCTAAAAGTAACTCGACATTTTGAAGAAGACCGTATCTATTTGTATTGCACGAGCGCGTGAAATTAAAAAACATCATTTTCCTTGAGTAGCGCTATGGTTTCCTCAGCCTTCTTTCTCGCGCCAGTCGTGAGAAAATCAATGGCGAGACTTTTGGTTTCGCATAATTATCTTTGAAAGAATATCCAACTAAATCATTACCCTACAAAATGCACCACTATGAAAATATGTATAATTGGACCATAATTACGTAAATTAGTAATTCCAAAACAGTTTTGAATACTACATTAATAATTTTATCATTTCAGTTTTTTATAAATTTGCTGGCAATACGTATTCACTTTGATGTATTCTTTTGAAGGTGAAGTTTCATAAACCATTCTTACGTTCTACGACATGTGAAAACATCGCATTTTACGAACATTAAATTTTGAGGAATGATTAATGTATTAAACAATGGTGGGTGTATGAATAATTTCATCCCTAAATATTTTGTTACATATTTAGCAACTCCTGGAGCTCATCAGGCAAAAATGCGAGCTCAAGTGAAGAGTAATTTGAAATACAAGAGCAACCGAATTTGTTCTGAAACTTCAGGTATGAGATGTGCACACGTAACGCTATACAGACACCAGTTTGTACATAGCTTCCTTGCGAGCGAATTTATAAGAGATTCGGGGCGCGCTTTGTGCTGTGCGCCACTACTGTGAGCTGAAATTTTCCATCACGTTCTACTTTCCTCTAACTCAAAACAAACATCTCCTGCGAAGCTTCGTAATCGCAGACTTTCTTGACTTATTCTCAAAAAGCGTGACGGCGTGAAGGCTTAGAAAAACAACATTCGTTTTCCCAATGAAAAAACTCATTACTAGGTCTGCATGATCGCAACGGCCTCTTGCAGTCAAGCTGTCACACATTCAATCTTCAATCCGTAGTGTTCAGTTATAATGAAGTTTCATTATACATTTTCTCATATTCTTTCGCGAACCACACTTAACAAACCAACGCCTGCAGCAATTTTTACGTATTGACACCACTCCTGCATGTATGTACATATAGGAAACGAGCTTTAACTCTGCACCCATTCAAATGGAGGAAAATACATGGTAACTTTCGAATTTAAATCAACAATTTCCTATTAAGGGAGAGAGCCCTGAGAATAATGTCGAATGCAAAATCTTAGTTTTAGATTAAATCAAACTTTATCAACTGGAAACTATAAATAGCCAACTTTTCTCGACAGGGAAGCATTCTTTCGTAATTCCTGCATTTTGTCAGTTAGGCTAATAAAATTAAGATATTTGGCAAAATTTTGATATGCCGAAGCATGCAGGAGTGACATTGAGAGTTACTTCAGAGGTGTCTAAGTACCACCAACGCGACACTCTACAAGCAGGTGCCATAGCGGGCCCCTATTCGTCACTGTGTAACCCAATTGTCACGGTACATCCAAAGGACCGAGGTGTCCCAAGGTGCCTTGCTTGAAGAGAGGGTCTCAAGGTGCCACCTTGTGCACCTAGATACCGTAGTATATCGTCATGATGCCATCAGGGTGCAACGGTGCCGCAATGGTGCCACGGTGTCACAAAGGCCGACAGCGTAACCATGGGGCGCCGTGCCACGAA
Source organism: Morinoia aosen (assembly GCA_030386875.1). Classification (NCBI taxonomy): domain Eukaryota; kingdom Metazoa; phylum Arthropoda; class Malacostraca; order Amphipoda; family Talitridae; genus Morinoia; species Morinoia aosen. Next base: position 27,123,962 of record CM059559.1, read on the forward strand.
GGCGCCACCATGCCACGACGCGCCACCAAGGTGACACAGTGTCACCAAGGTGCCACCAAGGTGCCACGGTGTGCTGCTCAGGCTGCAGGTAGCGGGTGCTGAAGCTATCGACCACATTAAAGGTGAAGCAGAGGCGGGGCAGAGAGGGCGGGGAGGGCTGGGGAGGGGAAGGGCTCGGGGCAGGAAGGCCGAGAGAAAAATTCGGGCATAAAATCTATTGAATAGAAGCAAGTAGAAAAGAGTTCCGCTGATACAATGACGTAAAAACACGTCTAGCTCAAGGTTGAACACAGAAAGCCTCTTTTCGTACTCAAGTTTTATTTGAAGCGATCGCTCATTCCTGTCTTCTTTTTTGTTCTCATCACTCGAGAGCTTAAAGCAAAAAAGGTACGGATGAAATTACTTCCTTGAGACCATCGAGAGGATACTCGGAGCTGCTACTCGCGCTCGACAGTCGTGTACGCCGCTCGCACGGTTGTCCTCGATCTGGACCTGCTCGGCGGAGATGAGCGAGGAGGATGGTGTAGGTGAAGAGGTCTGATGATGCAGATACGCAGCGTGAGCAGCGCAACAGACCAGCGTGAAGAGCGCAACAGACCAGCGTGATGAGCGCAACAGACCAGCGTGATGACCGCAACAGACTAGCGTGAAGAGCGCAACAGACCAGCGTGATGAGCGCAACAGACCAGCGTGAAGAGCGTAACATATCATGCCAAAAAGCGTAACAGAGCAGCGTAAATGAAAAGAGCGCAACAGACCCGCGTGATGAGCGCAACAGACCAGCGTGATAAGCGCAACAGACCAGCGTGAAGAGCGCAACAGACCAGCGTGAAGAGCGTAACATATCATGCCAAAAAGCGTAACAGAGCAGCGTAAATAAAAAGAGCGTAATAGACCCGCGTGATGAGCGCAACAGACCAGCGTGAAGAGCGCAACAGACCAGCGTGAAGAGCGCAACAGACCAGCGTGAAGAGCGTAACATATCATGCCAAAAAGCGTAACAGAGCAGCGTAAATAAAAAGAGCGTAACAGACCCGTGAGATGAGCGCAACAGACTAGCGTGATGAGCGCAACAGACTAGCGTGATGAGCGCAACAGACCAGCGTGAAGAGCGCAACAGACCAGCGTGAAGAGCGTAACAGACCAGCGTGAAGAGCGCAACAGACCAGCGTGAAGAGCGCAACAGACCAGCGTGAAGAGTGTAACAGACCAGCGTGAAGAGCGTAACAGACCAGCGTGAAGAGCGCAACAGACCAGCGTGAAGAGTGTAACAGACCAGCGTGAAGAGCGCAACAGACCAGCGTGAAGAGCGCAACAGACCAGCGTGAAGAGCGCAACAGACCAGCGTGAAGAGCGCAACAGACCAGCGTGAAGAGCGCAACAGACCAGCGTGAAGAGCGCAACAGACCAGCGTGAAGAGTGTAACAGACCAGCGTGAAGAGCGCAACAGACCAGCGTGAAGAGCGCAACGAAGCAGCGTGAAGAGCGCAACAGACCAGCGTGAAGAGCGCAACAGACCAGCGTGAAGAGCGCAACAGACCAGCGTGAAGAGCGCAACAGACCAGCGTGAAGAGTGTAACAGACCAGCGTGAAGAGCGCAACAGACCAGCGTGAAGAGCGCAACAGACCAGCGTGAAGAGCGCAACAGACCAGCGTGAAGAGCGCAACAGACCAGCGTGAAGAGCGCAACAGACCAGCGTGAAGAACGCAACAGACCAGCGTGAAGAACGCAACAGACCAGCGTGAAGAGCGCAACAGACCAGCGTGAAGAGCGCAACAGACCAGCGTGAAGAACGCAACAGACCAGCGTGAAGAGCGCAACAGACCAGCGTGAAGAGCGCAACAGACCAGCGTGAAGAACGCAACAGACCAGCGTGAAGAGCGCAACAGACCAGCGTGAAGAGCGCAACAGACCAGCGTGAAGAACGCAACAGACCAGCGTGAAGAGCGCAACAGACCAGCGTGAAGAACGCAACAGACCAGCGTGAAGAGCGCAACAGACCAGCGTGAAGAGCGCAACAGACCAGCGTGAAGAGCGCAACAGACCAGCGTGAAGAGCGCAACAGACCAGCGTGAAGAACGCAACAGACCAGCGTGAAGAGCGCAACAGACCAGCGTGAAGAGCGCAACAGACCAGCGTGAAGAACGCAACAGACCAGCGTGAAGAGCGCAACAGACCAGCGTGAAGAGCGCAACAGACCAGCGTGAAGAACGCAACAGACCAGCGTGAAGAGCGCAACAGACCAGCGTGAAGAGCGCAACAGACCAGCGTGAAGAACGCAACAGACCAGCGTGAAGAGCGCAACAGACCAGCGTGAAGAGCGCAACAGACCAGCGTGAAGAGCGCAACAGACCAGCGTGAAGAACGCAACAGACCAGCGTGAAGAGCGCAACAGACCAGCGTGAAGAGCGCAACAGACCAGCGTGAAGAACGCAACAGACCAGCGTGAAGAGCGCAACAGACCAGCGTGAAAACCATAACGGAGCAACGCGAAAAGAGTAACGAAGTTGCGCGAAAAGCGAAACAGAATCGCCTAAAAAGCAAAAGTGAATCGCCTTATAAGCGAAGCGGAAACGCGTGATGAACGCATGTATGTTACATAAACAGGAAAACGTATACGGAGGTAGTGCAGCTGAGATTTAACAGATGAATAATGTAAACTCTTCATTTGTACAACTAAAATAGTAAATTATTCCTTCACCGCCCAATGTGCCCGCTTGATACAGCCTCGTATAACTCCATCCTGAACTGGTTTCAAATTCATATGACAAAGGTCGACTGGCAATAAAAAAATTATGTAATGATAAGCTTCCGTAGAAGGCGACAACTGAAGAGACGAATTGAACAGGTAAAAAATCAGACCGTGCATGAGTTTTTTTCGAAAATGCCCAACATACAAAGCGCTAACTAGGGATAGAATACTTCAAAAACGCGTAAATTTTGAAAATAAACAGTCTTGCTGTCGCGGCAGTTCCAAGACCCGGAAGCCCGGGCACGGAAGGAAGACAGCCACTCTCACCGCATTAAACCAACGCTGTTATGCAGCGTTGATTTGGTTATGTTCCAGGGATGCCAGGCCGGGACCCCGTGATGACGTGTGCCTCAGACAGAGGGCCGCTGGGTTCCCATCCTGGAAGCTTTCGACGAGCTGCGGCTATGCTCCGTCGTGGCTGGTGCGCGCCATCGTGGAGAGCTGCTGTTGCTAATGAGCGTACTGCTGGTGTGCTAATGAACAGGTTGTTTAGAGTATGTTGTTGAGGCGTGTGCTATTGAAGCATGCGCTTTTAAAAAGTATGCTGTAGAAAAGTGTGCTGTATAAAAGTGTGCTGTAGAAAAGTGTGCTGTAGGAAAGTGTGCTGTAGGAAAGTGTGCTGTAGGAAAGTGTGCTGTAGGAAAGTGTGCTGTAGGAAAGCGTGCTGTAGGAAAGCGTGCTGTAGGAAAGCGTGTTGTAGGAAAGTGTGTTGTAGGAAAGCGTGTTGTAGGAAAGTGTGCTGTAGGAAAGCGTGTTGTAGGAAAGTGTGTTGTAGGAAAGTGTGCTGTAGGAAAGCGTGTTGTAGGAAAGTGTGCTGTAGGAAAGTGTGCTGTAGGAAAGTGTGTTGTAGGAAAGCGTGTTGTAGGAAAGTGTGCTGTAGGAAAGCGTGTTGTAGGAAAGTGTGTTGTAGGAAAGTGTGTTGTAGGAAAGTGTGCTGTAGGAAAGCGTGTTGTAGGAAAGTGTACTGTAGGAAAGCGTGTTGTAGGAAAGTGTACTGTAGGAAAGCGTGTTGTAGGAAAGTGTGCTGTAGGAAAGCGTGTTGTAGGAAAGTGTGCTGTAGGAAAGCGTGTTGTAGGAAAGTGTGCTGTAGGAAAGCGTGTTGTAGGAAAGTGTGTTGTAGGAAAGTGTGTTGTAGGCGAGTGTGTTGTAGGCGAGTGTGTTGTAGGAAAGTGTGCTGTAGGAAAGCGTGTTGTAGGAAAGTGTGCTGTAGGAAAGCGTGTTGTAGGAAAGCGTGTTGTAGGAAAGTGTGTTGTAGGCGAGTGTGTTGTAGGCGAGGGTGTTTTAGGAGAGTGTGTTGTAGGTGAGTGTGTTGTAGGAAAGCGTGTTGTAGGAAAGCGTGTTGTAGGAAAGTGTGCTGTAGGAAAGCGTGTTGTAGGAAAGTGTGTTGTAGGCGAGTGTGTTGTAGGCGAGTGTGTTGTAGGCGAGGGTGTTTTAGGAGAGTGTGTTGTAGGCGAGTGTGTTGTAGGAAAGCGTGTTGTAGGAAAGTGTGCTGTAGGAAAGCGTGTTGTAGGAAAGTGTGTTGTAGGCGAGTGTGTTGTAGGCGAGTGTGTTGTAGGCGAGGGTGTTTTAGGAGAGTGTGTTGTAGGCGAGTGTGTTGGTGTTGCAGAGTGAGCTGTTGAAGAATAAGCGATTGATGAATTGGCTGTTGAAGTATTTGCTGTTGAAGAAAAAGAAGTTGAAGACTTAGAAGTTGAAGAATTAGCAGTTGAAAAATTAGTTGATGAAGAATTAGCTATTGATAAATTAGCGGTTGAAAGTTAGAAGGTGAAGAATGCGCATTCGAGTTCGTTGATGAGGCACCACAGAGTGGGCCGCCGTTTAGCGAATGTACAGACGCTCTCATGGCATGCATGAGTCAGGCGCTTGTTTTGAAGCATTATTCAAAAAGAGAACCACCGCTCACACGCTAGGTGTCGCTGGAAGTGGAAATTGTCTCTCATTCATTGGGATGAGCAATTATGCGCGTAGCAGCATTAGCCGCGCGACTTGTATGCTTCTTTAAACCTTACTAGTTCCTACGTTGAAAAAACTATGAGGTTACCAATCTCAGGTAAAAGGGAAACAAGAACGTGATCTACGCATTTCAAGAACTTATAAAGAATGCTTAAGGAAAGTACTGTGACCACGAGCAAAAACTGCCCTGAAGGTGGGTTTAATTTCAAACTAATATCATGAGTTATTTGCCACAGCTGGAAATTTTCCTTAAGAATTGACCGCATTAAGTGAAGAATAACAGGTACCCAGCAAGAGCACGTTATGTTGGGTCAACGTTGCACGCTCTACGCAGACAAATTTGCAATAAAAACACAAGTGAGGTGCGCACCCATTCACTCCAATATTAGCGTGAGGCAAGTCAAGATGTGCACCAAGTCCAGAACAATAAATGCAATTTTCGTTGCCGCAATATTTTTGGGCTTCTAAACCGAAGTGAGCGGATGCCATGTTTGTCGTATCATTTGAATGGTTTCTATGATACCATTCAAATGGATATTAATTACTGGGAATGTTGCAGACAGGAGGTATACACATATACCCATACACATCAATATCCTAGAACTACTGTAGATTAGATAAGATGTAAGTTTAAGCTCCCTAACCGCAACAAAGGCGTTCCATAGTGAGGATGGAGGAAGGCGCCGTGTAGTATGTAGTTAAAAGAACACGGAATCTACGCACAAGGTGCATAGAAATAGTAAGTTGAAAAAAAAACATGAAACAAGATAAAAGTTGAAGAAGAAAGTAGTAGGCGCTGAAAAACAAGAGAGCAGTCAACCGTAAAACAATGGTCCATCATACAACGAAAAACTTATTATATTTCAGCAAAAGGAAGTCCTACATAACGTTTAGCTCGGGACCTCACATAATCCCCCTGGAACAGATAATTCCCACTGATACAATAGTTGGATCCCCATGAGGGACAAATAAATAAATAATAAAACTAACTAGAAATAATAAGACTAACTAGTAAATAGAACTAACTTGACCCGTTGGGACAGGTTGTTTTTGCACCTAATTCATAACCCTAATATTGGTTGATGTTCACACTTTTCATAAAAGTAAGAATATCAATACTTTTGCGAAGCTTTTTCTATGAAGCACTCGTAAACACAGCAGGATATGTTCATACTGTTCATTTGTAGCGCACCGCATCCTCAATGAAGCTTTCGGGCGGTTTACAAGTTGGACGAAGAAATCGCGGATTTCTTCTCACGCGATATGTACAGAAAACTTGAATTACCTGCAGTACGAAACCGCAATCGAATTTTCTCCCATCATATTCTACTGAAGGTGATGTATTCAATACCCCCAAGACGTATTTCTCTCATCTACAAGAATTCATTCACCAAACAACATCAAACAATTCCTAATTTCCAAGCTAATTCATGTGTAAAATTCCACCAAAGCCCTTCTGTTCATATGTAATGACGTTTTGTGACCGTCATTATTCTCGAGAAATTTTTGACTGCTCTCATTTTCCTAATAAGTTTTTTAATTATCTCAGGCTGGATTTTGAGATTATCTACATTTATTTAGATTCGGTCACTGATATCCTTCAAGTCCGTGGGAAGCGTCTTGAATACTCGACCCTTCGAGAAGCCCTTGAAGAAGAAATCCCACAACGTAAGGTCGGGACTCGATGCGGCCACTCCACTGCAAGCTCATTGCTCAACTCCTATGGCACGATCCCTAGATATTTCTTGCAAACGATTTCTTTCAAACTCGTCTGTGTTCTAGAGCGCCTCCTGCATCCTTACGCTCCATCCTGCATGAACGATATCTGTTAGTCTTCCCAATGATATCTGTGAGTATTCCCAATGATATCTGTTTGTCTTCCCAATGGTATCTGTTTGTCTTCCCAACGGTATCTGTTGGTCTTCCCAACGGTATCTGTTTGTCTTCCCAACGATATCTGTTTGTCTTCCCAACGATATCTGTTTGTCTTCCCAATGGTATCTGTTTGACTTCCCAATGGTATCTGTTTGTCTTCCCAATGGTATCTGTTTGTCTTCCCAATGGTATCTGTTTGTCTTCCCAATGGTATCTGTTTGTCTTCCCAATGGTATCTGTTGGTCTTCCCAATGGTATCTGTTGGTCTTCCCAATGGTATCTGTTGGTCTTCCCAATGGTATCTGTTGGTCTTCCCAATGGTATCTGTTGGTCTTCCCAATGGTATATGTTGGTCTTCCCAATGGTATATGTTGGTCTTCCCAATGGTATCTGTTGGTCTTCCCAATGGTATCTGTTGGTCTTCCCAATAGTATCTGTTGGTCTTCCCAATAGTATCTGTTGGTCTTCCCAACGATATCTGTTGGTCTTCCCAACGATATCTGTTGGACTTCCCAACGATATCTGTTGGTCTTCCCAACGATATCTGTTGGTCTTCCCAACGATATCTGTTGGTCTTCCCAACGATATCTGTTTGTCTTCCCAATGATATCTGTTTGTCTTCCCAACGATATGTGCTCGTCTTCCCAACGATATCTGCTTGTCTTCCCAACGATATCTGTGAGTATTCCCAATGATATCTGTTTGTCTTCCCAATGATATCTGTTTGTTTTCCCAATGATATCTGTTTGTCTTCCCAATGATATGCTTGTCTTCCCAACGATATCTGCTGGTCTTCCCAACGATATCTGCTGGTCTTCCCAACGATATCTGCTGGTCTTCCCAACGATATCTGCTGGTCTTCCCAACGATATCTGCTGGTCTTCCCAACGATATCTGCTGGTCTTCCCAACGATATCTGCTGGTCTTCCCAACGATATCTGCTGGTCTTTTCAACGATATCTGCTGGTCTTCCCAACGATATATGTTTGTCTTTCCAATGATATGTTTGTCTTCCCAATGATATGTTAGTCTTCCCAACGATATCTGTTTGTCTTTTCAACGATATCTGTTGGTCTTCCCAACGATATCTGTTGGTCTTCCCAACGATATCTGTTGGTCTTCCCAACGATATCTGCTGGTCTTCCCAACGATATCTGTTTTTCTTCTGATAACTTTGTCTTCCCAACGATATCTGTTTGTCTTCTGAGAAATTTGTCTTCCCAACGATATCTGTTTGTCTTCCCAACGATATCTGCTGGTCTTCCCAACGATATCTGTTTGTCTTCTGATAAGTTTGTCTTCCCAACGATATCTGCTGGTCTTCCCAACGATATCTGTTTGTCTTCCCAACAATATCTGTTTGTCTTCCCAATGATATGTTTGTCTTCCAAACGATATCTGTTGGTCTTCCCAACGATATCTGCTGGTCTTCCCAACGATATCTGTTTGTCTTCCCAAAGATATCTGTTTGTCTTCCCAACGATATCTGCTGGTCTTCCCAACGATATCTGCTTGTCTTCCCAACGATATCTGCTTGTCTTCCCAACGATATCTTTGAGTATTCCCAATGATATCTGTTTGTCTTCCCAATGATATCTGTTTGTTTTCCCAATGATATCTGTTTGTCTTCCCAATGATATGCTTGTCTTCCCAACGATATCTGTTTGTCTTCCCAACGATATCTGCTGGTCTTCCCAACGATATCTGCTGGTCTTCCCAACGATATCTGCTGGTCTTCCCAACGATATCTGCTGGTCTTCCCAACGATATCTGCTGGTCTTCCCAACGATATCTGCTGGTCTTCCCAACGATATCTGCTGGTCTTCCCAACGATATCTGCTGGTCTTTTCAACGATATCTGCTGGTCTTCCCAACGATATATGTTTGTCTTCCCAATGATATCTGCTGGTCTTCCCAACGATATCTGTTTGTCTTCTGATGAGTTTGTCTTCCCAACGATATCTGTTTGTCTTCCCAACGATATCTGCTGGTCTTTCCAACGATATCTGTTTGTCTTCTGATAAGTTTGTCTTCCCAACGATATCTGTTTGTCTTCCCAACGATATCTGCTGGTCTTCCCAACGATATCCGTTTGTCTTCTGATAAGTTTGTCTTCTGATAAGTTTGTCTTCCCAACGATATCTGCTGGTCTTCCCAACGATATCTGTTTGTCTTCCCAACAATATCTGTTTGTCTTCCCAATGATATGTTTGTGTTCCAAACGATATCTGTTTGTGTTCCAAACGATATCTGTTGGTCTTCCCAACGATATCTGCTGGTCTTCCCAACGATATCTGTTTGTCTTCCCAATGATATGTTTGTCTTCCTAACGATATCTGCTGGTCTTCCCAACGATATCTGTTTGTCTTCCCAACGATATCTGTTGGTCTTCCCAACGATATCTGTTTGTCTTCCCAACGATATCTGCTGGTCTTCCCAACGATATCTGTTTGTCTTCCCAACGATATCTGTTTGTCTTCCTCACGATATCTGTTTGTCTTCCCAATGATATGTTTGTCTTCCTCACGATATCTGTTTGTCTTCCCAATGATATGTTTGTCTTCCTCACGATATCTGTTTGTCTTCCCAATGATATGTTTGTCTTCCTCACGATATCTGTTTGTCTTCCCAATGATATGTTTGTCTTCCTAACGATATCTGTTGGTCTTCCCAACGATATCTGCTGGTCTTCCCAACGATATCTGTTGGTCTTCTCAACGATATCTGTTGGTCTTCCCAACGATATCTGTTGGTCTTCCCAACGATATCTGTTGGTCTTCCCAACGATATCTGTTGGTCTTCCCAACAATATCTGTTGGTCTTCCCAACAATATCTGTTGGTCTTCCCAACGATATCTGTTGGTCTTCCCAACGATATCTGTTGGTCTTCCCAACGATATCTGTTTGTCTTCCCAAAGATATCTGTTTGTCTTCCCAACGATATCTGCTGGTCTTCACAACGATATCTGCTTGTCTTCCCAACGATATCTGCTGGTCTTCCCAACGATATCTGTTTGTCTTCCCAATGATATCTGTTTGTCTTCCCAATGATATGCTTGTCTTCCCAACGATATCTGCTGGTCTTCCCAACGATATCTGCTGGTCTTCCCAACGATATCTGTTTGTCTTCTGATAAGTTTGTCTTCCCAACGATATCTGCTGGTCTTCCCAACGATATCTGCTGGTCTTCCCAACGATATCTGTTTGTCTTCTGATAAGTTTGTCTTCCCAACGATATCTGCTGGTCTTCCCAACGATATCTGTTTGTCTTCTGATAAGTTTGTCTTCCCAACGATATCTGTTTGTCTTCTGATAAGTTTGTCTTCCCAACGATATCTGTTTGTCTTCCCAACGATATCTGCTGGTCTTCCCAACGATATCTGTTTGTCTTCCCAACGATATCTGCTGGTCTTCCCAACGATATCTGTTTGTCTTCCCAACGATATCTGCTGGTCTTCCCAACGATATCTGTTTGTCTCCCCAAAGATATCTGTTTGTCTTCCCAATGATATCTGTTTGTCTTCCCAATGATATGCTTGTCTTCCCAACGATATCTGCTGGTCTTCCCAACGATATCTGCTGGTCTTCCCAACGATATCTGTTTGTCTTCTGATAAGTTTGTCTTCCCAACGATATCTGCTGGTCTTCCCAACGATATCTGTTTGTCTTCTGATAAGTTTGTCTTCCCAACGATATCTGTTTGTCTTCTGATAAGTTTGTCTTCCCAACGATATCTGTTTGTCTTCCCAACGATATCTGCTGGTCTTCCCAACGATATCTGTTTGTCTTCCCAACGATATCTGCTGGTCTTCCCAACGATATCTGTTTGTCTTCCCAACGATATCTGCTGGTCTTCCCAACGATATCTGTTTGTCTCCCCAAAGATATCTGTTTGTCTTCCCAACGATATCTGCTTTTCTTCCCAACGATATCTGCTTGTCTTCCCAACGATATCTGTGAGTATTCCCAATGATATCTGTTTGTCTTCCCAATGATATCTGTTTGTTTTCCCAATGATATCTGTTTGTCTTCCCAATGATATGCTTGTCTTCCCAACGATATCTGTTTGTCTTCCCAACGATATCTGCTGGTCTTCCCAACGATATCTGCTGGTCTTCCCAACGATATCTGCTGGTCTTTTCAACGATATCTGCTGGTCTTCCCAACGATATACGTTTGTCTTCCCAATGATATGTTTGTCTTCCCAATGATATGTTAGTCTTCCCAATGATATGTTAGTCTTATCAACGATATCTGTTTGTCTTCTCAACGATATCTGTTGGTCTTCCCAACGATATCTGTTGGTCGTCCCAACGATATCTGTTTGTCTTCCCAATGATCTGTTTGTCTTCCCAACGATATCTGCTGGTCTTCCCAACGATATCTGTTTGTCTTCCCAACGATATCTGCTGGTCTTCCCAACGATATCTGTTTGTCTTCTGATAAGTTTGTCTTCCCAACGATATCTGTTTGTCTTCCCAACGATATCTGCTGGTCTTCCCAACGATATCTGCTGGTCTTCCCAACGATATCTGTTTGTCTTCTGATAAGTTTGTCTTCCCAACGATATCTGTTTGTCTTCCCAACGATATCTGCTGGTCTTCCCAACGATATCTGTTTGTCTTCTGATAAGTTTGTCTTCCCAACGATATCTGCTGGTCTTCCCAACGATATCTGTTTGTCTTCCCAACAATATCTGTTAGTCTTCCCAATAATATGTTTGTCTTCCAAACGATATCTGTTGGTCTTCCCAACGATATTTGCTGGTCTTCCCAACGATATCTGTTTGTCTTCCCAATGATATGTTTGTCTTCCTAACGATATCTGCTCGTCTTCCCAACGATATCTGTTTGTCTTCCCAACGATATCTGTTGGTCTTCCCAACGATATCTGTTGGTCTTCTCAACGATATCTGTTTGTCTTCCCAACGATATCTGCTGGTCTTCCCAACGATATCTGTTTGTCTTCCCAACGATATCTGTTTGTCTTCCTCACGACATCTGTTTGTCTTCCCAATGATATGTTTGTCTTCCTCACGATACCTGTTTGTCTTCCAAATGATATGTTTGTCTTCCTCACGATATCTGTTTGTCTTCCCAATGATATGTTTGTTTTCCTCACGATATCTGTTTGTCTTCCCAATGATATGTTTGTCTTCCTCACGATATCTGTTTGTCTTCCCAATGATATGTTTGTCTTCCTAACGATATCTGTTGGTCTTCCCAACGATATCTGCTGGTCTTCCCAACGATATCTGCTGGTCTTCCCAACGATATTCGTTGGTCTTCCCAACGATATTCGTTGGTCTTCCCAACGATATTTGTTGGTCTTCCTAACGATATCTGTTGGTCTTCCCAACGATATCTGTTGGTCTTCCCAACGATATCTGTTGGTCTTCCCAACGATATCTGTTGGTCTTCCCAACGATATCTGTTGGTCTTCCCAACGATATCTGTTTGTCTTCCCAATGATATCTGTTTGTCTTCCCAACGATATGTGCTGGTCTTCTCAACGTTATCTGTTGGTCTTCCCAACGATATCTGTTTGTCTTCCCAATGATATCTGTTTGTCTTCCCAACGATATGTGCTGGTCTTCTAAACGATATGTGCTGGTCTTCCCAACGATATGTGCTGGTCTTCCCAACGATATGTGATGGTCTTCCCAACGATATCTGTTGGTCTTCCAAACGATATCTGTTTGTCTTTCCAATGATATCTGTTTGTCTTCCCAACGATATGTGCTGGTCTTCCCAACGATATCTGTTTGTCTTCCCAACGATATGTGCTGGTCTTCCCAACGATATGTGCTGGTCTTCTCAACGATATCTGTTGGTCTTCCCAACGATATCTGTTTGTCTTCCCAACGATATGTGCTGGTCTTCCCAACGATATGTGCTGGTCTTCCCAACGATATGTGCTGGTCTTCTCAACGATATCTGTTGGTCTTCCCAACGATATCTGTTTGTCTCCCAACGATATGTGCTGGTCTTCTCAACGATATCTGTTGGTCTTCCCATAATCCGAAGTGCAACCCGTGAATCAATTCAGAAAACTTTAATATAGCCCAAGACAGAAGGAAATAGTTTTCAGTTCGAACACTATTGCGTCATTGTCAAACAGTCGACAATTGCTGCTGACAGAAGATGGAATTTCAAAACCTGAAATCAAGCTCATCTCCCAACAATTGATTGTTTTAGAGTAACCAATGAGCGAAAATTGTACAACATTTAATTATGACAGCATAGCCCATAACGCTAGTACACAACCGAGGATTGGGACTCTCCCACCTATATTCTCAGAAAGTTTTATGAAGAGCATGTCAGCGGATAAAATTATTTCCTACTGATGTTTTGCGCGAGCACTGTTAATCTAATCACTTAAAATTACACCGTAAATTAACCTTTTTCTAACAATGAACTCCAACTCCCGAAAATTTAAGAAACAAAACTTGACCAAATCTTTTAGGAGATATAAGCAATCTTTACTGCTCGAATAACGTCAGTGCTAAAACTAAATCAAATTATTCAAAGTTATACTGAACACTTGCAGAGCAAATGTCAAGGCCTTTAAATGAATTTACACACAAGCTTTATGCAGCCTGCTCTAACACGGCAAACGCCTGCAGCGCCGCTACGAGGGTCAAACGGCCTTTGCATATGAGTCACAAGGAAAAGGGCTATTGCATGGGTCACACAGCAACTACATGGGTCGAAGGGCCACAGCGTGGTTCAAAGGGTCACAGCGTGGGTCAAAGGGCCACTGCATGGGTCAAAGGGCCACTGCATGGGTCACACAGCAACTGCGTGGGTCAAAGGGCCACTTTGTGGGTCAAAGGGTTACTGCATGGGTCACACAGCAATTGCATGGGTCAAAGGGCCACTGCGTGGGTCAAAGGGCCACCGCATGGATCAAAGGGCCACCGCATGGGTCAAAGGGCCACTGCGTGGGTCACACAGCAACTGCATGGGTCACACAGCAATTGCGTGGGTCAAAAAGCCGCTGCGCGGGTCAAAGAACCACTGTATACGTCAAAGTACCACTGCGTGGGTCAAAGTACCACTGCGTGGGTCAACGGACCACTGTGTGGGTCAACGGAACCACTGTGTGGGTCAAAGGAACCACTGTGTGGGTCAAAGGAACCACTGCGTGTGTCAAAGGGACCAATGCGTGGGTCAAAGGGACCAATGCGTGGGTCAAAGGGACCAATGCGTGGGTCAAAGGGACCAATGCGTGGGTCAAAGGGACCAATGCGTGGGTCAAAGGGACCACTACGTGGGTCAAAGGGACCACTGCGTGGGCCACAGGCCCCACTGCGTGGGCCACAGGCCCCACTGCGTGGGCCACAGGCCCCACTGCGTGGGCCACAGGCCCCACTGCGTGGGCCACAGGCCCCACTGCGTGGGCCACAGGCCCCACTGCGTGGGCCACAGGCCCCACTGCGTGGGCCACAGGCCCCACTGCGTGGGCCACAGGCCCCACTGCGTGGGCCACAGGCCCATACTCCGGCAGATGTTCCACCAAAAGGCCCCTTCAAGGCAGCGCACTTCCGAATGACAGTCTTCTGAGTGATGAACCATGTGTCGCAAAGAACTAGAAGCAGCTGCAAAATTTAACTCTCATGTTAGTTGGATTAGAATTTTATAACTTGAAGATAAGAATAAATGCGTTCAGAACAAAATTTTGAACGACTGAACCCAAAATGTTCAAGTTATTCCCTACCAAAGGCAACCTGGATACTTTCAGGAGTAGATTCCTTGCACGCGTGATCCAACGCCTGCCTGATCCGATATGTGATGAAAAACTCGACCTGCATTTTAGACAGAAGTTATGTTATGATCGTTGCAACCAAGCTTAGTTTTTCAACATATTTTTGTGGAATCATGACAGACCCCAACTTTATGCTGCTACAATATTTCGAGTAATCGATTATTCTTTAAATGATCAACACTTTTAATCCACACTCTCGTTAAAGCTCATAGTGGGGGAGGCTTTCAGAGCATAGCAGTACACGCAAGATTTCGGGTTGCAGGAGCTGACAAGTCGCCCACTTTCTGAGCTGGATTTGGCTCAGTACAAATAAATACCACATTTATGAGTAAACGTATTCACATTTAGAACTAAACTTTGAAAGAAATCTCGAAAGATGATCATACTATCACTCAATCTACACGTTTGCTCGTTGGGTGACTGCAGAATCGGGAATAAAACTGAACAACAGAAGAACGATGAGTACCGTAAGGTGTCACTGAGGAACGTCAATGTCCCAACATAAACAGACAATGAAACTGTCAATGAACATGTCAGAGTGGCGCTCTAAGATCTTCCACCCCCGTGAGTAGCGCTTTGTCATCCAAAACACATTGAAGCTCGACGTAATATTATTTAATCCCTGGTCGCAGCCAGGAATTACAAAACTGATCGTGATACAAAACCTTTCGCTTGCAGTGCGTCATAAATTACAGTTAGAAAATAATCCTCGTATACAACACGAAAGTTATGAGAGATGTACTTGAGTGACAGTGCGTCATTGAAGTATAATCCCAAACCTCTTCATGTCATTAGTGATCAACTCAGGGCCTACCAGCTCAAACAAGTCATGATCAGTAAAACTTGTGTAATCACTATTCCATTCAAAGATTCAGATCACTGTTCGGAATACTTGATATTCGCAGTAGGGCAGTTTACGTGCTCTATTAACTCGCATATTTAAATTCTCCCCTTCTAAATCATTGTGTTTTCAACCAGTTCTCCCACACTCAAATATTATCGCTCCAACCAAATGTCATTGAACCAACGACTGACAGGCGAGACAAGCACTCTTTCTGCCAGCTATATTTCAGAAAAATTAATCACGTTTTTCCAATTTTAGATTGTGACAGTTAAAACTTCTGCAGATAAATTGACGCAACAGAGTTTACTGCATTTTTTTCTCGTTCATTGTATAATTGATGAAATTTCGAACATGCTCTTACCTGCACAGCATTACAGGAAATTCGATGCTTTACGTAGCAGCCGGTGCCTTCAGCAACAACACGCAATGATGTCTGGACACAAATCATTGGCTAATTGCTTCAATAATTAAAATTGTATTCAGCACCCGCCAGCCTTGCGGAGTGACTCTTCATTGTTGTTCAAGAAAATAAACGAGAGGCTGGCATACCATTGCGTCTGCTAGAACAGAACTTGATGTTCAGGCCACCAGACCAGTACTTCTGTGAAGAATTGCAACAGCCGCTTTAGCAGATACATCAGTATATCTGCATGGGAACATTACGAACGACATGACTCTACATTAGTACACCTGCATTGACTACTTCGCGTGGTGATCATTGTATTAATGCATATTCAAAAAAGCTCAGTGCTCAGGACGCTATATGAATATATCCGTATGGAAACCTCTGAACTTTTATTCTTATATCAGTATAACTACAGGAAAAACTCAGTTTTCCAGTCACCAGTCGTCAGTCATGAGATAGTAAACGCTCCATCGAGCACAAGGGACAAGAATGCACTTCGAAGGAAAAAGCACAATGTGGGTTCGTAAAACGTTAATTCCACATCAAAAGCAAATCATGATTACAGTTGAACCTAATTCACAAGATAGTAAAAAACTGCAGAAAAACATGGAGTCTAGCCTGCAACAATTAAAACTATAGTTAAATCAATAATGGTTCAACTTACAAACGATCAAATATTCTTTCAGAAGTGTCAGCGTACTTGAAGAACGAAAGATATTGAGCAAGAAAAACGTAATTGCTTGGGACATGTTATAACTAAGGTGACTCCTCGAAGCCAAAGGCTAGCTTCAAGGTCGTAAAACCAAAGATTAAGCTTCAGCAATGCAAATATTATACTTGAGAACAGCGTGTTTATTGAAGTGAGCCAGCGAACACGTCTGTTATCAGTTGTAGCAGTTTTCCTCGCCCTGCTCTGTGTTCATTTCTCGCCCAGCAATGAACACAGACGCCTAAACATCAAGCCAAGAAGTTAGAAAAGCGCGCGAGATTAACGTTGCGTTCAAGTCGGAGCGACACATCTCACGGGAACTGATTGATAACTTCGTGTAAACGCACGATTAGTCTTCAATCATCAGCGACGTCGACGGTGCGAACTATTGATCGGTTTTCATACCCCGCACCCCAATTGATGCTGAAAACATGGAAAGGAATGCTTCTTGATTAGACATTGATACAGCAACAGACAAGAATGATTCACTATCGCTTCATTATTCAATAGATGTCTACAATTAGAATCCTAAGTCGCAGTTGTTTTCAGACTTCAAGGCAGTTTCACGGTTTTTACTCAACGTAGTTTTATTATTTGCTCAGTCTAACATGAACAGCGTCCCAGCGTCCATAGTGCAGAATAAATTTAAATTGGTGTTTTACATTCGCTGAGATCTTGCGGCATCGAAATTCTACGTTTTGCCAAATTCAACTGCATTACGTACATAAATCCTCATGTGGATTTTTAATGACGTGCTGGGTGCAATTGGACGTCGAATGTTTTCCTTGATTTGATTGAGTGGCTATTTGCTTCCACAGTAACTCCACTATTTGCTTCTGATAATTAGATTAGATGTTAGTTTAAGCCTCCCTAACCGTAACATAAGTGTTCCAAAGAGATGAAGAAGGAAGGACCAATGTGGTAAGAAGTTATGGGAACGCGGAATCTACGCACAAGGTGCATAGAAACAGTAAGTTGAGAAAGATGTTTATGAAACAAGATAAAAGTTGAAGAAGAAAGTAGCAGATGCTGAGAAATCAAGCAGCAGTGAACCAGAAAAAATAGTCCGTAACAAAACAAAATAAAAATTCAACAAAAGGAAGGCCTACCATACATTTAGCTCAGGACTTCACATACTCCTCCTGAGAGCGCTAATTCCAATAGATACAATAGTTATGTCCCCCTGTGGGTTTCTTGTGATAATACTGAAGCGATATTTCTAAGAATTCTTTAAAGAATTTAGTGAAGCAGTAACGACCCGAAATAAATACCCCAGCATGAATGCCAAAATAAAGGCTCGTTGCACCTCGGTCGACGTGCCACGGAAAAAAACGGAGACAATGCAATTGTAATCGAAACAGTTTGAGAGCAACTGTGTGAGGTGTGGAAGTATGTAGTATGCGGGACTCCGTCTCTCACTAGGAGGTTTCAGTGGGACCGTGGAGGTCACACGCAACAGCTCGCTAACAACGCTCTTCCGTCTTCCGTCTTCCTGTACACCCGGGCAACTGCCTTCCTGTACACCCGGGCAACCGTCTTCCTGAACACCCGGGCAACCGTCTTCCTGAACACCCGGGCAACCGTCTTCCTGAACACCCGGGCAACCGTCTTCCTGAACACCCGGGCAACTGCCTTCCTGAACACCCGGGCAACTGCCTTCCTTTACACCCGGGCCACCGTCATCCTGAACACTCGGGCAAAAGTCTTCCTGTTTACCAGAAGTGGGCACTATGTTATGAAAATAATAATGAATTAAAGGCACAATCACCCTCTCAACCAGTGCAATTTAGCTGTTCGATTGACCAGTCAATAGGGAGCAAAATTACAGCTTTCACTAATCGTAAGGTACTTGTTCTTCAATTCTTTTCTACAGAGAAGATCGAAATTTGGAGCCTACAATCGTCACTGATGATCTTTATTTCGTATTCAGCTCCTCCTGCAAAATCGACACGCACGTGCAAAACATGTAATCTTTTCGACTCAATGGCTGCTCACAGCTGAGATATGCAAATACTGCAGCAAATATTCACTACCACCAGAGCCTTTGATCGACATCTGACTATCAAGATAGCTATGCATCGCCCACGCAAGAGGCACAAGGCCTGCCGACACGGAACAGGCTTTGCGTTGCTTGTATTTTGGCGGGCAGTCGAGCGCTGTGTATTGTTCTTGGTGTGTTTACAGTGTGGTCTGTATTGTGAGTGTTGTGAGAGCGCCCTGTGGCGCTTGCACCGCAGTATTACACTGCCAGCATTGCGTTTTGATCGTGATCGAATTGCATGAAGTGCTTGCACGGTGCCCTCGTGTGTACGGCTGGGCTGTGGTAAATAAATGAGAAAAGTAACACCAATAAAATGATACCCGTCGTGCGCACGGACATAATGAGTGGATGCTCTGAATATCAGATCTGGCCACAGGGGCTTCGGAAAAAAAAATCTTTAAAATCACTTCACTCTGACAATCATAATCGAATTACAGAGTTAATTACAGTTTTTATAACGAAGGAGAAAGTAGTGAAGTGAAAGGAAACATAGCGATATATTTTCCCTATAAACTCTTTTTGATAATCCATCTACTTTCTACAATCAATAGAGAAGCACTCGCTCGAGTAAAGCAGCGCGCAGTCGATGGAACAGAGTCCGAGCCAGACTTGTATCGGGGCAGTGATGCTCGACCCTGCCGCCACGTAGAGCTCCGGACTTACCATTCACAACACGACAAGGTTGTTCGTGAAGGCAAACGTTAACTCCTCAACTCCCTTCGCAATTCCTGCACAGAAGCAAGAAGCGGACTGCTCTCGCTGCTGCAGTTCCCAGGCGCTTTGAGTAAAATCCTCAGTAGGGAGACGTAAGTCTCCCTACTGAGTCTGACGTGAGCGCAAAGTTCTTACGTACTCTGATGAGATTGAAAATCCTTTACGTATATGTCTGACGTGAACGCGAAGTGTTAACGGGTCTGATGAGAGCAAAATGTAATTACGCACATAATGGAAAAAAAATTTGTCTTTCTGAAGAGGAAGTATAAACGCATCAGATTTGAACGAAAAACACAAATACTTTGAGGCCCTTGATGTTTTGTACTTTTGGTACAAGAGACCCGACACATGTTTGATTATGTGAAACAATTAACAAAAATGAAACATTTTGCATCGAGGCATGAGCCACGCTCATCAAACATTTGGCTGCGCAGCGGTCTGAAGTGTTTGCGTAATTAATTTGATTAAAAATATCTACTTGTCATCAGTGGCAGAATTTTATTCCCAGAAATAGTTTGCTTTCGATTATTTGTCCAACAATCGATGATCTTTCCGTAGAATTATGTGAAGCATTGATCTTTCATTCTTTCTGAAATGGGCATTTGCTTACGCTTCACGCTTTGCATTATTACATTACCTTCACAACAGAAAAAAATGAACTGGTTTCCGTAGCATATTCCCACTTATAGGAAATATCTCTGAAACCCTTAATAATATCATTACTCTTGCAATTGTCTGCACTGCATCATTATAACGTTACCGCTCAGTTGCAGCAATATCACGGGAGCTCCGCACATAAGCAAAGAGTTCAACCATAACCTCCTAAAGCCTGGGTATTACCGCAAGCTTTTGAGCACAAAATCAGCATTAAAAGTATCTGCGACAGAGAAGCGAAAAGTAAAAAACCGGTCGGTCAATGGCATGGTACGTTGGCCTGCACCCCAGCTTCACCACCAAGATTTAAGCAAATGAGAGAAATGGGGCACAAGCAAAATATACATCGTACGAAACGCATGAAAATTATAGACAATTTTGCATATTGAAGCGAGAGCTAATACTTGAGACCGGCCATCACCCAAGAGCCCTTGGTATGCATCACAGGCACACTCCACACACCACCTCCGAGCTCAGCTCTTCAGTCTTACTTGAGGAGCGCAGAAGGCAGAATCCGCTGATGAGCTCTCCATTTCGCAGCACACCTCAGGGGAGTCGGGATTTAGCAGCCACTGAGAACTGGTATGAGCTTACGGCGTTTATTTGCATACAATATATTAAATTCAGTGTCGTTGTCAAACGAACATGCATGACGCTTGAGCCAAGAAATACTGTATCGTAATTCCAGGTAGTTTATTGTTCTTGTACCGTAATCCAAGGTAGTTTACCGTTCTTGGATCGTAATCCTAGACATTTATTATTCTTGAATCGTAATCCTATGTAGTTTTTTCTTCTTGTACTGTAATCCAAGATCGTTTACCGTTCTTGGATCGTAATCCTAGTAAGTTTATTGTTATTGTACCGTAATCCTAGATAATATACAGTAATTTAGCATGACGAATACTTTACACCCATTTCAAACCATACTCAACTATGATAGTTACTCAACTCCAATCTCAAAACACATTGAAATTTTATAGCGTAATATTATCATGCTTAGTTATCGGCAATCATTTTTTCAAATACATTAACTCCAAAGCCCCGAAGTGTGCATGAAATGAACCACATGCCCATGTCTGATCAAAATTTGCACGTCAACATGGAGCAAACATTGCAGCGAATTACAAGTTGTGCGCACAGCGTTTGGTGCGAGCTATTTTGGCTGGAACTGAAATTGTCGCAGATGTCCCGAGCGGAAGCTTTGTTAAAATTTCAAGGAAAATCCTACACTTTTTTGTACAGTAGACCGAGAGTCAGCCACAGTCGACACGAGAGTCAGCCACAGTAGACGCGAGAGTCAGCCACAGTAGACGCGAGAGTCAGCCACAGTAGACACGAGTATCAGCTACAGTAAACATATGTCCAGCAGCGAGAGCCAGAGGAGCGGCTACAGCAGCGTCTCAGTTTCCAATTATCAGCACCGACCCCACCTGCCTACAGTCTGGGTAAGAAACTCTCGTCGGGCAAAAAAATCTCGTATCGAGGACTTCTTTCCAGCATTAACCTCGGCAATGCGTGCGCGAGAACAAGAATGTCTAGAAATATTCCAACGCGAACGGCGAGCAAGGAAAGGAAGATCTGCAGAATTTATAGCCCATGTCGTTCTAAGTAAATTCGTTTTTCTTGAAATTTCGTGATTATCACAATGAGAGCACGAAGACATCAATCCAAACCCTCAACATGACTGTCAAATTTTCTAGTCCAAAAAAATGACGACGGAAAATCTGACATCTCATAGGTATTGCAATGATGAATAGGCACTGAATAAAAAGACTAACGAGTATCAGGCGCATATCAAAGTTTTGATCGAAGGACTGGACATTTTACGCCTTTTGGATATTTTCTTTTTGAATAAAAAGACAATATTCGTTAGAAACGGGTGATAGCCACAGTAGACACGTTCTAAAATTCTTCAGAAATAGATTAGATTAGGTGTTAATTTAAGCTTCCCTAAACGCTAAAAAGCGTTCCGGAGAGAGGTAGGAGGAAGACACCATTTAGTATGGAGATAAGGGAACGCGGAATCTATGCAGAAAGGGCAGAGAAACAGTTGGTTGAGAAAGGAGTTTATGAAACAAGATAAAAGTTTAAAAAGAAAGTAGTACGTGCTGAAAAACAGGACAACAGTAAACCGAAAAATACTGGTCCTTAACATAACAAAAACATTTTATCTCAACAAAAAAAGAAGGCCTACCAAACTCTCAGCTCGGGCCCTTCCACATTTTCCCCCTGGGAGCGCTAATTCCCATAAATACAATAGTTGTATCCCCCTGAGAGGATTTTATTCAACAATCAAAGTGGCTCACCGTTTCACGGAAGTCAAACCTAGCGAATGCACTTTATTCTGAAGACAAGTACAATGTTTGGTTAGAAGTTAGCTCCAGCCTCCTCTAACGTAACGAAGATGTTCGAAGACAAAAAAGATGAAAGAAGCACCATTTAGTATGAGGTTAAAGAAACGTGGAATCTATACACAAAGTGTGCTCCCGCACCGGATCCCATACACTTAGAAACAATAAGTTGAGAGATAAGGTTAGGAAACAAAACAAAAGCTAAAGAAACAAGTCACAGGTGCTGAAAAAAATTGCCCAGTTGTGAACCGAAAAAGATGGTCCTTAACAAAACAAAAAACCTTTTCTTCTACAAAAAGAAAGCCTACCTAACTTTCAGGTCAGAGCCCTACATTTTTCCATGGGAATGCTAATTCACATAGATCCCTTAGTTTTATCTCCCTGAGGGGCATGACAGGTACTTGCATCCAGTCACCTTTGTTGCTCAAGGGTCTACAAAGCCCCGGATGTGCGCACAGCAACAACACAAGCGAAGGACGTTTTGAAGTGCAGGAATTTATTACTGTGGACAGAGACAGCAGCGCACTCAACGTATTATCGCTGTCTGGGTTACGTAAATATTTTCAGTACAGCCACATTAAATGAATATGAGACGCCACCACGCTGGGATACACGCCTGATGTTATACACTCGATAACAGTGCTTTCCAAGCGCCACCGGACTTACTGTGGCTGAACGAAACAAGTGCTTAATTTAGCAATCAAGATTCCCAAGCTTCTGTACAGCAAAAAGCATATTCAAACATATATTAAATTGAATTACAAATTAGTATAAAACTTGCGAACTACTCCAAAGGTTTTTCAAAAACAGGGACGAGGGAAGCACTATTTGGTATAGCACTAAGGGAACAGGGAATCTTGGCACAAGGTGCGTCTCCACACTCAACGCGTAGCCACAGCAAGAATGAAAGAAGGTGAGGAAAATTATGAGAGTTAAAGAAATAAGTAATTGGTCAGGAAGAAATGAGACCAGTGAACCAGAAAAAATTATTCGTAACAAAACAAGAAACCTTTCCTATTTCAACAAAAGCAAGCTCTAAATATTCAGCTGGACATCTCGTCTTCCCCTTGAAATGTCAATTCCCATGGAAACAATAGAAGAATTAGTTATGATACAATTTACTGGTCAATAGTAATACAAGAGTTTGAACCCCTGATATGTTCAAATTCATAAAGATACGTTTCTTCGACATCATGAATTTGCATGTTTATATAAAAATGCACGCACCTTTTCCAGGCAGCGTTAATTGAATGAACTTGTAAGGCTGAACAAGGAGAGCAGTGCAGACGTTCGCTTGGCCGGTGCTGCCGACGTGCGAATGCCTGAAGTTTCCTGTTGTTACAGAGCCGCTGCAACGCATGACACGACAGTACTCACGAAGCATGGATCTCAAATTCTTCTCTGCATGTAAGCTGCGATACGAATTGAAGTCTACACCTGCCAGAGGCTACAAAGACTCGTGGTGATTAAAAAAAGTATCGAGTTAAGTGATAGCGACGGCGGAGTTGATTCACCATCGCTCACCATCAGCCTTGTCAAAAAAATTGAGCTCCATACTTTATAGCCACGAGAAGACCATGATGGAACTTATGATATCCCACGTGTACGTTCATTTGGGGTGGGACTGGTGTAGAACCCATAAAAATGTCACTAAATTAATGAAAACCGTACATAGACTTGAAAATTCAATTTTACCATTCGTAATTTGCAAGTTGCAATGAGATTCGCTCGAACACCATTCCGCGTTCCAATTAAATATTCAATCTAAGCTCCAAACGTTTCACTGCGATTCGTCGATTTGAAATAGAGTTGAATTCACTTACACCACGAACACTACTCAACTTCACTGCGCAATAAACCTTCTTTTTCTCGACTTCCAGAACAATTTCCACTGAGTTGCCAAGTAAAATCAAGGTCCGGAAAAACTGAGGAGCGTTTTTTTTCTTAGCCAGAGCCTCGTCACGAACAGAGTCGGTTGAGCAAAATGTAAAGCGGAGCTCTCGGGAGCAAAAGGCACATCGTCGGGCAGGAAAGGATTCCATCTTGCGGACGCTGTTACGGCAGATGTTCATGGACGAGACAGTGAGAAACTTGACGGTTCCGTCCCGTGAGGCGGCGCTGCATAGATTTAGAAAACACTATGAGCAACTTGACGACTCCATCGGGCGATGTCGCAGGAGCGGTTCAGAGGAGAGATAGCGAGAAACTTGACGGTTACGTGTCGCCGGACGACAGTGTACTTGCAGTGCACAGAAAACAAGGAGAAACTGGACGGTTCCGAGACAAAAGACAGCCTCAAGTTCAAGAGACAAACGGGTTCGACAGGTGAGTGGCACGGTGGAAAATGCTGCGGCCGAGTGTGACTTTAAAACACAGAAATTTGAAGGCTTTGCCAACATCATGGACGATGTTGCGGCGGTGGTTGATGATTGAGACCGGGTCACAAAACTACGCTTTGGTCAGGGAGTTGTGAGGACGCTGCACCGGAGATGCGAGAAGACTTGACTGATTCGTCTTGGACTAGTGTCGGGTTGCCGCTGCCCTTCAAACCAAGAATTGAATCAGGGAGAGAGTGCGAATCAAGTGCATGGAAGGGAACGAACTTTCGTGAAGGAAAACTGAGGCAATACGAAAAAATTGTACTGTTCTCATTAATCCATGCGTTTAGCTAATGAAAAAGAAAAGCGTTTGAATAAGGAAATACACATAATGACGTATAGAGTAATGAATAGCATGATTCTTCATTCCAAAAACTCCATCCAACAACCCTTCAATTAATCAGTTTGAACTAAGATATAGTATCTGATCGAGTAGGTATGTTATTCAGTTATTCAAAAGTTTCAGTCCTTCAAAATTTTTGGGAGCCCGACGATGCATTCGAAGATTAAAATCTAGGAATTCATCTTCAAGTGTATTCAAGCATTCAGATAAACACACATGGAAGGCCAACCTACACCTGCGACCATTTCTTCAGGTGCCAAGAAACCTGAGATTTAGATTCGTATTTTGGGATCACTACTGATCCGAAATTGAAACAGGCAACTGAGTACAAGATTAGATTAGATTTTTAGTTAGTTTAAGCCTCTCTCTATCCGCAACAAAGGCAATCCAAAGAGAAGAAGGAGGAAGGCACCATTGAGTATGGAGTTAAGGAAACACGGAATCTATGCGAAAGTGCATAGAAACAGAAAGCTAAGAAAGAAGTTCATGAAACAAGAAAAAGTCGAAGAAGAAAGTAGTAGGTGTTGAAGAAACAGGACAGCAGTGAACTGAAAAAAGATGGTTCTTAACATTACAAAATAATTTTATTTCAACAAAAAGAAGGCCTACCTAATGCGGCACATAGACGATCAATTTAATTGTAAATATCATTGACTCAATATATTGATGAAAGTTTTTTGCTCACTAAGTCGATTAATTGACGGTCGTCAATGAAGCCCACAGACGATCAATTTAAATGTCAATATTCATTATTGACAATTATATTGACAATAAAATTGATCGTCTATGGGCCGCTTAACTCTCAGCTCGGGCCCTCACATTGTCCCCCTGGGAGTGCTAATTCCCATATATACAATATTTGTATCCTCCTTAGGGGACTGAGTACAAGATATTGAACCGACAACTTGAGGTTGTTAACTCAGTGTCATGTAGTCAAAGAATTTCATTACCCCCTCGAGTCCAATTAAATTACTTCTACGCTGAGAGACAGCATGCGTACAAGAAACTAAATACCTTAACTGCCAACGACGTGAATCGGTCCTTTAATTTTTGGCTAGCTTGTTGCAGAGAAAAAAAAAGGAAACAACAAGGGCTCTGTCAAAGAACTAAACTGCAGGAAATATCTAACACAATAGTTGTGTCTTTTGCTGTTTGGAAGCTAGAGTCAAGGGTTCAGAAGAAAACATGAGTTCGCAAGATGTGTTCACGGTTAAAGAGACAATCAGCACACCTCACGAGCGGAATTCTTTACTCCTACCAATTCACGAGAAGCAATAAGTTCTTAAAGTACTTTCAAATTCAATTCACGCTGTTACAGGGACGATTTATAGGATTCAAATCATGTAAAACTAGAAACAGAATAGGAGTAGCGAGTAAATTGAGGGAAAAATTCAGTGGTGTCGGAGAATGAATAAGTAGCAATTGCGTGAATTACAGTAGTAAATAGCCTTAAAAAATAAGAGCAAGTAAAAAGTGAGTCTGTGAGATGGAGACGCGAATAGTGTGCTTCAAAATAAACTCGATCGTTTGTGTGCAGACGTAAACCTAAAAAGTCCCAAAAACATCAGCGCAAGATAAAGATAATGAAACTTGTCCAGTAATGCACGAATAAAATTTCATGTCAGTGATAAAGATGAATCACATTGCTTCTGTGCTTATGAAACATTTTTCTCTTATTAGTACTCCCTCAAAACCCTTCTGTCATCCAACCACTAGTGCACCGTGTGAGGATTTGTTGGCAAGAAAGTTCTCATGTCGAAATACCTTGAGAATCTAAAGGTAAATCCCTTCCTCATTTCGGGTTTAGTTCGTGGCCCAGCGACGCACGACGGTCACTCAACTTGTTCCTTTGTGCCTGTGACGTTCTCGCTGCTGGTAAGCGTTGCTTTTCACTATAATGTCCAGTTTTCCGCGTTATGTGTAACTTGTATTAATTGATGTGTCGATATAATATTGTACGTGTGAAGTAGGTGTTCAGTTGTTGATAATTCCGTTTTGTTGTAGGTATCCTTTGTTCTCGCATGACTCGTTGCTAAAACGAACCATTTCAGTGTTACTCGAGCTCGTTAACTTCACATTAGCTCTTTCTTACATTACCAAGACTAACTGAAGTCCCAATGACATGTATTCACACGTACATAAATCGTCATCCTGTAGTAACCCTGCTGCAATCTTCTGTTTCGCGAAGTGCAATTATTTTGACAGCATCGACGAAATAAATAATTTTTTAAACTTCTCTAAAACACCGATTCTAAACCTTTATATGCTATGAAAGAGCAGCTAATGGAGAGAAAGTTTTACAATTTCAAAGTGATCTTTGAAACCTTCATCCCTAGTCTATCTAACACATTGAAATTTCAGTAATGAGTTTGTGTGACGCTATTATTCTGATGAACCAGTGAAAATCTAATCATTGAGCTTAGCAGGTGTCGCACTTTGTCGAACGTAAGCTAACGAGTGTTTCATTCACTCCTGAATTTAAAGCCAAGTTTAATAATCATATTAAAATAGAATTAGTTCACTAACATGGGTACTATTGGTAACACGAAGTCGCATCACACAAAAACAATGTATGCCATTATTTTCACTTCGGCGTAACACGTCATGGTCAACTCAACACGAAAGCCAAAGTACGTCAAGAAAAAACAGGGAGGATGACATTGAAATTACCACGTGCACTGAGGCAACACACAACACGGATGCAGCACACAGTGCAGGCAGTCAGTGCACTGAGGCAACACACAACAAGGATGCAGCACACAGTGCAGGCAGTCAGTGCACTGAGGCAACACACAACACGGATGCAGCACACAGTGCAGGCAGTCAGTGCACTGAGGCAACACACAACACGGATGCAGCACACAGTGCAGGCAGTCAGTGCACTGAGGCAACACACAACAAGGATGCAGCACACAGTGCAGGCAGTCAGTGCACTGAGGCAACACACAACACGGATGCAGCACACAGTGCAGGCAGTCAGTGCACTGAGGCAACACACAACACGGATGCAGCACACAGTGCAGGCAGTCAGTGCACTGAGGCAACACACAACACGGATGCAGCACACAGTGCAGGCAGTCAGTGCACTGAGGCAACACACAACAAGGATGCAGCACACAGTGCAGGCAGTCAGTGCACTGAGGCAACACACAACAAGGATGCAGCACACAGTGCAGGCAGTCAGTGCACTGAGGCAACACACAACACGGATGCAGCACACAGTGCAGGCAGTCAGTGCACTGAGGCAACACACAACAAGGATGCAGCACACAGTGCAGGCAGTCAGTGCACTGAGGCAACACACAACACGGATGCAGCACACAGTGCAGGCAGTCAGTGCACTGAGGCAACACACAACACGGATGCAGCACACAGTGCAGGCAGTCAGTGCACTGAGGCAACACACAACACGGATGCAGCACACAGTGCAGGCAGTCAGTGCACTGAGGCAACACACAACACGGATGCAGCACACAGTGCAGGCAGTCAGTGCACTGAGGCAACACACAACAAGGATGCAGCACACAGTGCAGGCAGTCAGTGCACTGAGGCAACACACAACACGGATGCAGCACACAGTGCAGGCAGTCAGTGCACTGAGGCAACACACAACACGGATGCAGCACACAGTGCAGGCAGTCAGTGCACTGAGGCAACACACAACAAGGATGCAGCACACAGTGCAGGCAGTCAGTGCACTGAGGCAACACACAACACGGATGCAGCACACAGTGCAGGCAGTCAGTGCACTGAGGCAACACACAACACGGATGCAGCACACAGTGCAGGCAGTCAGTGCACTGAGGCAACACACAACACGGATGCAGCACACAGTGCAGGCAGTCAGTGCACTGAGGCAACACACAACACGGATGCAGCACACAGTGCAGGCAGTCAGTGCACTGAGGCAACACACAACAAGGATGCAGCACACAGTGCAGGCAGTCAGTGCACTGAGGCAACACACAACAAGGATGCAGCACACAGTGCAGGCAGTCAGTGCACTGAGGCAACACACAACACGGATGCAGCACACAGTGCAGGCAGTCAGTGCACTGAGGCAACACACGACAAGGATGCAGCACACAGTGCAGGCAGTCAGTGCACTGAGGCAACACACAACAAGGATGCAGCACACAGTGCAGGCAGTCAGTGCACTGAGGCAACACACAACAAGGATGCAGCACACAGTGCAGGCAGTCAGTGCACTGAGGCAACACACAACACGGATGCAGCACACAGTGCAGGCAGTCAGTGCACTGAGGCAACACACAACAAGGATGCAGCACACAGTGCAGGCAGTCAGTGCACTGAGGCAACACACAACACGGATGCAGCACACAGTGCAGGCAGTCAGTGCACTGAGGCAACACACAACACGGATGCAGCACACAGTGCAGGCAGTCAGTGCACTGAGGCAACACACAACACGGATGCAGCACACAGTGCAGGCAGTCAGTGCACTGAGGCAACACACAACAAGGATGCAGCACACAGTGCAGGCAGTCAGTGCACTGAGGCAACACACAACACGGATGCAGCACACAGTGCAGGCAGTCAGTGCACTGAGGCAACACACAACAAGGATGCAGCACACAGTGCAGGCAGTCAGTGCACTGAGGCAACACACAACAAGGATGCAGCACACAGTGCAGGCAGTCAGTGCACTGAGGCAACACACAACAAGGATGCAGCACACAGTGCAGGCAGTCAGTGCACTGAGGCAACACACAACAAGGATGCAGCACACAGTGCAGGCAGTCAGTGCACTGAGGCAACACACAACAAAGATGCAGCACACAGTGCAGGCAGTCAGTGCACTGAGGCAACACACAACAAGGATGCAGCACACAGTGCAGGCAGTCAGTGCACTGAGGCAACACACAACAAAGATGCAGCACACAGTGCAGGCAGTCAGTGCACTGAGGCAACACACAACAAGGATGCAGCACACAGTGCAGGCAGTCAGTGCACTGAGGCAACACACAACACGGATGCAGCACACAGTGCAGGCAGTCAGTGCACTGAGGCAACACACAACAAGGATGCAGCACACAGTGCAGGCAGTCAGTGCACTGAGGCAACACACAACAAGGATGCAGCACACAGTGCAGGCAGTCAGTGCACTGAGGCAACACACAACAAGGATGCAGCACACAGTGCAGGCAGTCAGTGCACTGAGGCAACACACAACAAGGATGCAGCACACAGTGCAGGCAGTCAGTGCACTGAGGCAACACACAACAAGGATGCAGCACACAGTGCAGGCAGTCAGTGCACTGAGGCAACACACAACAAAGATGCAGCACACAGTGCAGGCAGTCAGTGCACTGAGGCAACACACAACAAGGATGCAGCACACAGTGCAGGCAGTCAGTGCACTGAGGCAACACACAACAAGGATGCAGCACACAGTGCAGGCAGTCAGTGCACTGAGGCAACACACAACAAAGATGCAGCACACAGTGCAGGCAGTCAGTGCACTGAGGCAACACACAACAAGGATGCAGCACACAGTGCAGGCAGTCAGTGCACTGAGGCAACACACAACACGGATGCAGCACACAGTGCAGGCAGTCAGTGCACTGAGGCAACACACAACACGGATGCAGCACACAGTGCAGGCAGTCAGTGCACTGAGGCAACACACAACAAGGATGCAGCACACAGTGCAGGCAGTCAGTGCACTGAGGCAACACACAACACGGATGCAGCACACAGTGCAGGCAGTCAGTACACTGAGGCAACACACAACAAAGATGCAGCACACAGTGCAGGCAGGCAGTGCACTGAGGCAACACACAACAAGGATGCAGCACACAGTGCAGGCAGTCAGTGCACTGAGGCAACACAAAACACGGATGCAGCACACAGTGCAGGCAGTCAGTGCACTGAGGCAACACACAACAAGGATGCAGCACACAGTGCAGGCAGTCAGTGCACTGAGGCAACACACAACAAGGATGCAGCACACAGTGCAGGCAGTCAGTGCACTGAGGCAACACACAACAAAGATGCAGCACACAGTGCAGGCAGTCAGTGCACTGAGGCAACACACAACACGGATGCAGCACACAGTGCAGGCAGTCAGTGCACTGAGGCAACACACAACAAGGATGCAGCACACAGTGCAGGCAGTCAGTGCACTGAGGCAACACACAACAAGGATGCAGCACACAGTGCAGGCAGTCAGTGCACTGAGGCAACACACAACAAGGATGCAGCACACAGTGCAGGCAGTCAGTGCACTGAGGCAACACACAACAAGGATGCAGCACACAGTGCAGGCAGTTAGTGCACTGAGGCAACACACAACAAGGATGCAGCACACAGTGCAGGCAGTCAGTGCACTGAGGCAACACACAACAAGGATGCAGCACACAGTGCAGGCAGTCAGTGCACTGAGGCAACACACAACAAGGATGCAGCACACAGTGCAGGCAGTCAGTGCACTGAGGCAACACACAACAAGGATGCAGCACACAGTGCAGGCAGTCAGTGCACTGAGGCAACACACAACACGGATGCAGCACACAGTGCAGGCAGTCAGTGCACTGAGGCAACACACAACAAAGATGCAGCACACAGTGCAGGCAGTCAGTGCACTGAGGCAACACACAACAAGGATGCAGCACACAGTGCAGGCAGTCAGTGCACTGAGGCAACACACAACAAGGATGCAGCACACAGTGCAGGCAGTCAGTGCACTGAGGCAACACACAACAAGGATGCAGCACACAGTGCAGGCAGTCAATGCACTGAGGCAACACACAACAAAGATGCAGCACACAGTGCAGGCAGTCAGTGCACTGAGGCAACACACAACAAGGATGCAGCACACAGTGCAGGCAGTCAGTGCACTGAGGCAACACACAACAAAGATGCAGCACACAGTGCAGGCAGTCAGTGCACTGAGGCAACACACAACAAGGATGCAGCACACAGTGCAGGCAGTCAGTGCACTGAGGCAACACACAACACGGATGCAGCACACAGTGCAGGCAGTCAGTGCACTGAGGCAACACACAACAAAGATGCAGCACACAGTGCAGGCAGTCAGTGCACTGAGGCAACACACAACAAGGATGCAGCACACAGTGCAGGCAGTCAGTGCACTGAGGCAACACACAACAAGGATGCAGCACACAGTGCAGGCAGTCAGTGCACTGAGGCAACACACAACAAGGATGCAGCACACAGTGCAGGCAGTCAGTGCACTGAGGCAACACACAAGGATGCAGCACACAGTGCAGGCAGTCAGTGCACTGAGGCAACACACAACAAAGATGCAGCACACAGTGCAGGCAGTCAGTGCACTGAGGCAACACACAACAAGGATGCAGCACACAGTGCAGGCAGTCAGTGCACTGAGGCAACACACAACACGGATGCAGCACACAGTGCAGGCAGTCAGTGCACTGAGGCAACACACAACAAGGATGCAGCACACAGTGCAGGCAGTCAGTGCACTGAGGCAACACACAACAAGGATGCAGCACACAGTGCAGGCAGTCAGTGCACTGAGGCAACACACAACACGGATGCAGCACACAGTGCAGGCAGTCAGTGCACTGAGGCAACACACAACAAGGATGCAGCACACAGTGCAGGCAGTCAGTGCACTGAGGCAACACACAACAAGGATGCAGCACACAGTGCAGGCAGTCAGTGCACTGAGGCAACACACAACACGGATGCAGCACACAGTGCAGGCAGTCAGTGCACTGAGGCAACACACAACAAGGATGCAGCACACAGTGCAGGCAGTCAGTGCACTGAGGCAACAGACAACAAGGATGCAGCACACAGTGCAGGCAGTCAGTGCACTGAGGCAACACACAACAAGGATGCAGCACAGAGGTCCTCGGCTCATCGACTCCAGGGCAGAAATTCAATCTTGTCGAAATCAGTGAAAGAAGAGGGATTTTGTTGAGAGGGAAAATATTGTACATCGCCACCGCCGCCTCCACCACGCGGCCTTTGAGGCTAGGGTTGCTCTAAAAATGCGTGCTCCAAACACAGGCGTCCGAGAATTTAAAACTCATTCAAAAAATCATAAAAGAAGAGGAACATTCGGAAACTTTTGCGAGATAAAACTTGATTGCCTTCGAGAGGATTTCTAGGAGCTTCCTAGAACAAGCGTGAATTTATTTACATTAAAATAGCAAGACGAGCATTAGAACTTGTATTTTTAATTTATTGCGCGCTCATTAATTCTCGTGCGGAATAACGAGGACATGTCACGCTGATCCGGTCAAGTTGGTTCTACTTAAAACTTAACCTCGTTCAGGCCCTCTTGCTCTCCCAAGCCGTATCGAGGCTTTCCGTAGTACTTTTTTAAAGAAATACAAACAAGTGCGTTATATCCTCAGCTCTGCATGTCAGCGAATGAACAATAGAAGAAGCCCAACTAAACTTCGAATAATAAGACATAACATGAAACTCTTTCATTACCTAGTCAAAGTCAAAATTATCTTTTAATTAGAGCAGCTTGACATGTCACAAAATTACGTAGGAAATTTTACAATAAGAAAAACGCAGGATTGAGAGAAAGCTAGCAACTTACTTCGTAGTGCATCTGATTACATTTGTCAAAACTTAATGACCCACCCCTCGAGGAGAAGGATTGTCTTCACACAATATTGAACAATAAATGTAGTTTCATTATAGCTCACAACAACTAGTTCTAAATTATTTTGAAAGTTTATGACCGAACCTATCATTTACCGTTTCCTACATGCATTGTCTTGAACATTATTGATCTATATCGTATACGATGTAATACGATGAAGAAATACATCAACTCTTCATGGAACAATTTTCATGAAAATATATGAAAAATATTTGTTATTACAGTTTTCTAGTGTATCACTCAATCACAAAGTTAATAGACAAAATAGATCCCGTAGCATTTCGGCGAATGCATACTAATAAGAAAAAACGAAAAAAACAGTATCCTTGACTCAGTATTTTGTTGTCATGTACAACCCAGTGAATTGTGACTTGCTGATGACGTGCCATTGAAATTTTCGATTTGGTTATGGCCGCTTGTACGTACGTAGGCCTTCCTTCCACACCTTTCAGTCGATTGAACTAGGCATTCGTATTCCAAGTAAATCTACTTCTTAGGCATTTCTCGAGCACTTGAACACGATGTCCAAATCGAAAGACTGAGCTGTTCAGCATGAACACAGCACCGGGACTAGACCTGAGCGATAAGTGTGCTTTGTGTTTCTACGCTATCGAACAGTTCTTTTTAATAGTACCTCTGGCGTATGCGAATAAATTTACTGTCTCAAGTGTGTCTTCACATTGATTCACTTGTGTCGAGTTTTGAATGAAACGTGGAGAACTCATCCGAGCGGCACTGAACGCGTCCCAAAATGAAAGACATTCCGCCATGTTCTACAGTACGGGTCTGGTATTAGAGTTCACACCTCGCATCAGCTGGACGTTTCACTAGCTTCTCACTGTCTAAATTACGATTATTCTTTGATTCGTCACCCCATACAACATTACTTCATCCCCCATTGGACTAGTAAATATACGCTCGTGCCCATATCACATGAATGCACCGATTCTATTCAGATAACGAAGTGTCCTACAATGCTCTTTTTTCGAACTGTGCTGCCTCCAGCAGACATTTTCTGCGAGTACTGACGGATTTCGGCATTGTGTATAATCACTCTGACTGTTGATAACCACGTCAGTGAACCTTGATTCGCTAGGGCAGAAATTTAATAATCCGATCTATCAAACGATCGTCATTCATGGTCTAAGTGTTTTCTTCTCCGTAAAATTTGTCCTAGTGTCTTCCAACATGCCTAGGAATTCCAGAAGTTGATGGGTTGAACAGCTGCCTTGCTAAATGTATTAGACACATTCAAGTTTTTCATCCTTGCACTTTAGGGCTGCTTAATTAAAACCCAGGAGAAATATTTTTAATGGCACTGGATTAACCCAATAACTAGTGATGAGTGGATTCTAAAAAGATACAAAAAAATAAAAAATAAAAACAGAGCACGAGAAAACGAGCTGAAAAATTGGTAATTTGAAAAAGCCATTTTGACGAATCGGAGAATACGGATGATTTTGAAGCGTATTGAAAATCATGCTTACCACTTCTCAAAATTTTTTAGTCTCCTTTTCCTTCAGATCAAAATCTGTTGTCACTTTGAAATTCTTGAGACAAATTAAGTTTAAACTACTAACATCAATGTGATAATGATCGATATAGTATTTTAACCAATTCGATATTATCCAAGGACAAAAAACTTCACGTCACATACAAACTGAGAACTATTTCCATTTGAAGAAAAGTTCGAGCTCATCTTCAAGAAGACTAGCAGGGCAAGCTAGAATGCATGGGCGAGGCTGGCGTCGCATCTTGGCCAAGATTAGGAGCGATTTTAGGCAAGAGCGGCCTTGTCAGACGGGCTTAGTCAGCATATTGTGCCGCGGCGCATAATGCGACCAATGGCCGACCTAAATCACCCAAGATGGAGGCCGGATCGTGAACTGGAATAAATTTGAATCTGGACACCGAGACAAACTACCGACAGCGGAGACATGTGAGGAGTGCCCCCGCCACCAGAATTTCAAAGGAGACAAACTGCCTCGTCCGCTCAACTTCGACACCAAAACCAAAACCGAAAAACGGAGGCGATGCTCAAGGATAAAGATTTTCCTTAACTTTTTCCAATCACAAATGATCTCGGGTAAAATTATTCATTTCTGTAATCTTGAGTTACCGACTGCTCAAGTTATGTTTTGAACAAAGTAACTGATACTCGTACAGAATGCATGAAAACAATATTTTTCCCCTATGATGACATGGTAGCCCAATGTTTATTAGCAGCTAGTACTGCGGTAAAGAACTTCTGATACCAATGATCAAAAACTTGACAGCGTATTATCTCCTTCACCAGCAGGAAGTTCTTGAGATGAATTCTGGAGGAAAGAACTCAAAATGCATCAGCACAGCTGTCCCTGCTTTTCGTTTTCATTTCATTAGCGCACAACAACCTTCCAGTGATGACTAAAGTCTTGGTGGAGTTTCAAGCACTAAATGACGCCTGACATCGTCGAGATCCGTTCATGCCACGTAAACATTGAGTGTCGACATAATGCACCGTTACTTTTGCATGCACTTCAGTCCATGAATACTTTAATGAGCGCTGTTATCGGTTACCAATACTTAAAACTTCAGAGAAACAAGCTGCCATTAGAGGGCTGCTCTACTCAAAGCTTCCAAAAAAGGTATCAAATTTGCAATTAGAGCGTGAAAATAAGGAAAATATGCACTTTTTACAGAGTTTGAATACAATCTGTCAGCCAGTGCTGTAGATCAGACTGTAATTATATGTTACATTGGTCTGATCTCATTGCGCTACAGCGAGCATGTTCATTTAATTTTAAATACAGGGTTTGACGGAAGCCTTGCTTAACATTTTTCTAACGCTGAAACACTCGAGGGTGTAAAGTAGAGCATGGGTCATCACTGCAGTTCAGAAGATGCAACCTTAAAACAAACAGAACGAATACCAAATCTAGTTTGTACGGTGTGAATCTTTTAACTGAATGATTTTAGCCCCATATTTTTGAGACATTTCAGTCAACCTTTTTCCTAGTTTTTTAAATCATGCTTAGATGTTCGTAAAATTCACATTAGAACGATGTTTCTATTTTCCGCGCGAAAATGAGTGATATACTTCTGGTAGGAAAATAGAGAGGCGGCTGTGCTCACTACTCCTTAATTGGAGTGAGCACAAACAAATGCTTTCGCTGTAATCACGCATATTCGAAATTATCTGCATGCGTCTCACATACGCATGGCTTGCTGTACGCTCACACAGCAAGAACGTTTTGTATACCCTTCAGCTCTATACCCGTATAATAATATGCTTGATTCGGACGATGCTAAGCTTGTAAGCACTAAGTGCAGCGGTACACCCATAATTTTCAGACACGTGAGCATCAGCTAAAATTATTTTCAACTCACTCAAGCTGACGGCGAAGTCGTGACAAGTGTGCGAAGGGTGACGGAAGTCTTTGACCACAGACAAGTGAGAGGCAGCGAGCTGCTCAACAAAGTCCAGCCGCGGACAAAGAATGACTTCACGTAATAAGGGAACTTCGTCAAGCTCACTAACAAACATGAGCGACTCGGTAAGTGCTGCACGTTCAGATTTGGACAGGTTTGAAACTGTTGGCAATGGAAGCTCCCGATTTATGTACTCCCACAACCAATACGAACCATCCATTTGAATCTGCGTCAAAACCATTAACTTTGGAAGAAAGAAACAACATTAAAGCAGTACAAACCATTATTTTCATTCGCAACTTGAAAACCGTCGATCTATCAGCAAGAAATATCGCAACGTGGATAATATAGCGAAGCATGTCAGTCGAGAGCAGTAAGAGCCCATGCGCCACCATCAGCGCGGCATCGGAGCCGTAAAAGCGCAGCTCATCACGAGAAGCAGCGGGTTTCAGCCGAGGGCGCGGGTCCAATCGAGCCGAACGCGCGCGACTTGGAGGCCCCAGCGATCGGTGGTCAGGCGTGGGAGCGTGCCGTAGGGGAGAGGCCGCTGCCTCACGCCGGTGTGGGGCACCTGCCTCAGTAGTGGGGCACCTGCCTCAGTAGTGGAGCACCTGCCTCAGTAGTGGAGCACCTGCCTCAGTAGTGGGGCACCTGCCTCAGTAGTGGGGCACCTGCCTCAGTAGTGGGACACCTGCCTCAGTAGTGGGACACCTGCCTCAGTTGGGGCACCTGCCTCAGTTGGGGCACCTGCAAGGTTGCCGCATCAGCTGCACTGGTGCGATCAGCTGATGCTCTAACTTCGGGGACAGGCGCAGCAGCGTGAGTTCTTGCAAACGAAGTAGCAACCAACAACAATTGCAACAACACACGACGGATAGGAATGCGACCACCGAGCATCGAGTCGACGAATGTGGAGATCAGGCAGTAGAGACAGGAGCGCAGTAACAGATGCAGTAGCAGATGGAGCAGCAGATGGAGCAGCAGATGCAGCATCAGATGCATTAGCAGAGACAGGAGCGCATTAACAGATGCAGTAACAGATGCAGTACCAGATGCAGTAGCATATGCAGTACCAGATGCAGTAGCATATGCAGTACCAGATGCAGTACCAGATGCAGTACCAGATGCAGTACCAGATGCAGTACCAGATGCAGTACCAGATGCAGTACCAGATGCAGTACCAGATGCAGTACCAGATGCAGTACCAGATGCAGTACCAGATGCAGTACCAGATGCAGTACCAGATGCAGTACCAGATGCAGTACCAGATGCAGTACCAGATGCAGTACCAGATGCAGTAGCAGATGCAGTAGCAGATGCAGTAGCAGATGCAGTAGCAGATGCAGTAGCAGATGCAGTAGCAGATGCAGTAGCAGATGCAGTAGCAGATGCAGTAGCAGATGCAGTAGCAGATGCAGTAGCAGATGCAGTAGCAGATGCAGTAGCAGATGCAGTAGCAGATGCAGTAACAGATGCAGTAACAGATGCAGTAGCAGATGCAGTAGCAGATGCAGTAGCAGATGCAGTAGCAGATGCAGTAGCAGATGCAGTAGCAGATGCAGTAGCAGATGCAGTAGCAGATGCAGTAGCAGATGCAGTAGCAGATGCAGTAGCAGATGCAGTAGCAGATGCAGTAGCAGATGCAGTAGCAGATGCAGTAGCAGATGCAGTAGCAGATGCAGTAGCAGATGCAGTAGCAGATGCAGTAGCAGATGCAGTAGCAGATGCAGTAGCAGATGCAGTAGCAGATGCAGTAGCAGATGCAGTAGCAGATGCAGTAGCAGATGCAGCAGCAGCAGCAGCAGCAGGACGCAATGCAGCACGCTGCAGCACCCACAGCTGCGCCCGGCCGCCCCCGCCCTGCGCCTCACGTCTCGGTATAGACGCCCAACTCGGGTGAATGTTGCATGGACGCAGTCCTTAGCTCGATAATGGATAAATATGATAATGGTATAATCATGAGCAACGTAGATGGGCACTATCACGAAAATACTAAACTGTAACATCAGTAACTGTTCATCAACTCTACAGCAATGCGCATGCGCGGCCTAAGCGTCACACAGCTAAACCACGCTGTGAGGAAAATAAGTACTCGTCAATATGACTGTTGATGGCAGCGCATTCATCGGAAAACGCCCTAAATAATTGAAGGCTACAGTTGCGAGGACACAATACCTCTCCGAATAATGTATTTTCAATAGTTACTTAAGATATTTTTCGGTAAAATAGACGTTTTCCAACAACAACTGGACGATGCTTCAAATATTTTGAGTACATGAAAATTAGATAAAATTATCTAAATGCGTTTGTGCCTATAATTCACAAACTTAAGTGATTTTAAGTCATCAGATTTAACGCATTCGAGTAAATTGCAGATACTTGCGATATGAGAGAAGGAACTATTTTCTTACGTCTCCATGGCTTGTTCTGGATGTCCTCCTGCAGCGAGTCCACAGCTCACCATTGCCTTCAAATTCTAAGAGAAGCTCAGTTGAATGAGCTCATGTACACGTGAGATGAGTTCAGATAAGATCAGCTAAGCTGAAACAAGCTCAATTGAGATGAGCAAAGTCAATATTCCAGTTAAAAAAAGCCCGCAAGAGATGAGCTCAGTCGAGATGATCGAGCTCTGTGAAATGAGCACAAAGTCCATCTTCTCGTACTTCAGGTAGTCAATTCTTCAGCCCAGCAGGCGTTCCTCACAGCAATTGCGGGAAGTGGATGAAAATTGAGAAGAATTATCACAAATAACTATTAATCGTCGCTATGTCTTAAAAATATTGAAGCGTGCAGACACAGAACTGGCTTTCCGAGTCGCAGTGGTTTTCAAAGCGCCCAAGGAGTGCTCTCACATTTAGGTCTCATTGCAGCAACAGTTCGGTTATTTCATTCTGCAACCACAGCGGCCACTCCAAACGTTTTGAAAAGCGCCATAAGATTACGACATAACCTTAAAAAGA
This sequence comes from Morinoia aosen, assembly GCA_030386875.1. Taxonomy (NCBI): domain Eukaryota; kingdom Metazoa; phylum Arthropoda; class Malacostraca; order Amphipoda; family Talitridae; genus Morinoia; species Morinoia aosen. Next base: position 27,163,753 of record CM059559.1, read on the forward strand.
GGAGCCAACCGAAAGTCAAGGACGTTCCAAACAATCTAAGCCAAAATACACCTTGAAAGACAATTTACTTCTTCTTGCGCGCATATTGATTCCAAGAAACAACAGCATCGAAGGGTATTGACAGAATTAGCACTAAACACGAAGCGAGTCTTACAAAATACATTAAAACCTCTGGTATAAACTTGTAGATCCTTCAGGACGATGTACAACTATATTTAATGAAGAGCTAATGCGTTAATTCACTTCTCGTTAATGATTCCTCAACTAGCACCACCGCCTAGGCGTGTTGGCCTCTTGATTAACAACTCGAATGAAGTGCGAACTTCGTGAGAGCATTATTCATTGGTTCGTCACAGTAAACCAGTCCGGATCAAAAGCTGAACTTGTGTCTAACATGTGTGATAGTGCAATGTGGCGACAGCCTGGGGGGGGGGGGGGGGGGGGTTATAGTGATGGTTTTATTAAATTAATATATTGTAAAATTCTCAAATATTAGTTATGATGCATTCAATCACGCGGATTTTCGGGCAATTTCGCTAATTTTAGTTCCTTCAAATTTATATTCAACGTCAAGTCATCAAACCCCTTCGCGTCAACTGAAATATAATGCAATGAAAGATATTCGGAAAAGACGTCACACGATTAGTATGTTCGCCTCATACAGAGAAAACCAAAATGGCACAAATAAGCCACATACGGCTACTCTTGTTCATATCAAAACCAGTTTTTTTACAATATCATTATCTCCAAGCTCTTAGCCAGTAGGAGCATAAGTATTACAACAAACTTTGATGAGGATGCACAAAATCGTTGTACCCAAGCCAGCACCAATTTCCCACCCTTATTTTGGGTAGAATTTTTTATGTGCGACGGCGTTAAGTCCCAGCACCAGTTACTGTGTGCAACAGTGCGCGCTCGAAGGAAGAGCCTTCCATCAGCCTAGATGGTTGAAGCGAAGCAAGCCCTAGCGACCGTCGAGCGCAACTCAATGTGAACATTTGACTTTATTGCCCGAGCAGCCCCTCACGGCACTGCGCAACACACTCGAATGATCACAAGGGCTGGAATTCTCCCATCTCGCAGTGCCTCAATGGCCCTTTAACCCGTAGAAAAATGTAGTTTTTGTGTCCCATCCACGATCGCGCCTCAATGGGACATCGAGCGCGCACCAAAGTTGGGAGCGACTACTGCGCTACGAGAGCGTCAACTGCACGTGCCGGCTGCGAAACTCCACTTAGCTTATCCCATTTCAGAGGGTTTGGTGTAACTTCTGGTTCTAAAAAAAGTCCTTCTACTATGTCTTATCTGCAAAAGCTGAAACAGGGCTGTTACCACCCAAATGCAGCTCAAAAAGTGGAGCGCATGACCACTCGCGAGGACGTGAACCACCTTCTCGCCCAGAGTGTGGCTAGACTACTCGAATTATTAAGACTTGAAAGAGAGTGTCACCGACTAACGGGGCAAGAAAGATCGTGAACGCAGCAACGTGAACTCTTTTCAGCACATGAAAAGCCTATTTCTTAGTGGTCGAATCTTTAATGAACCCAGAGTTCCATCCGATCACTGCATGGAACGCGAGCTCAGGAGATCCTGTGCATTGTGCGAGACAGCTCCGCCGCCGCGCGGCTTTTCTGCATCATGTCGAGCTCTCCAAAAAATCTTATCAGGGATTAAATTTCGAGCACTAAGACCGCTTTGTACGGCGCTGTGAGATGCCCAAGGGAATTATATTCTCAAACTTTTTCCAAGTATACAACAATGGCCGGAAATTCCTTCAAAAACTGAAACCGCATAAATGCAGGCTGTGGAAAACATTCTCGAACTACACAAACGTAAAGTTCTTTTACACTTTTATGCGACACAGAACATGTATAGGTCTGTTTAGGATCGTTGAATCATACAAAGTTAGTTTTTAGTTTACATTACAAACTACGAGGACAATGCATCATCTAGGAAGAGAACGAAATTATTGGGTTTTTGAATGAGCCACATGAGCGCACAGGCGGACAAGGCGCACCAGTAAACTGCCTGGTGTCGGTCGCGCAGACAAATAGGTTTCACGTACACGGAGGAATTTTGCCTCACATTGGAGTTAATAATTAAATCTATGAAACTACGTAGGCTAGCTTCTAAATTGACATTTTCTTGGCAGAATATCAGCATTGGGAAAAATACTTACGAGAGAAGCAAACTTCATTAGCGACTAAAACTGCCAACGCTAATTCAAGGGTAAATTTAGTGAATAGGAAATGATCACACCATGGATCATTAAAATCTATAATAGCTTCGAACATACTCTCCTCTTTGCCTGCGACTAAACGCAACGTAATTTTAGCTAGCATATTTATGACGCTAATGGTAAGGTGCGGTGCTGACGACAAGTGTAGTGCTATTAGTTAACAAGAGTAATTCTTAGCCCTTTAACGTCAGCACTTTCGTCAGCACTGGCACTCGCATCATGTAGTCCTGATTTCAGGATAAGGAAGGAGCTGCCACTCGGCAGTGAAGTCATAGAACACGTTGGGGGAACAAAGTTAACAAGAAATACAATATGTTGAGGCTATTTTTGCAAGAGGACCGTATTCCTATGGGGCGTTAAAGGGTTAAAAGTGGCATTGATAGCGTTTTCTGAGACATTGGCATCAATGACGGCTGCAATAACAACAGGCCCAACAAATGTTTCCCGAAGAAGGCAAAGATCACCATATGAGTTTTTGCCACAAACTAACGCTACATGCGAGGTTAGAAACAACTGCTTCACACGAAAACATAAAAACGTGAGTACTACAAATATCGACAAAATTTACGGAGGCAGACAGCGAAAATGTTCGATTACGTATGAGAAGTTTCTCGTAATTTCAATCTAGCAAGTGCATCCGTTCCGAGTTTCCGGGCCACCAGCTGGTGTGGCCACGGCTTGTTGCACACATTCGGAGGCGTGCGAGAACACCTCGGTGTCCCTCTAATTGCGGTGAGTTTACAGCACCAGCGGTTCGGTAATGAAGCGTACTTCGAGGATGTCAATGCTAGGTCCATCGCAATTGGCCATTTTTTAACGAAGATTGGAAAAAGTTCAGCATTAGCCGCAGAATGATATATTTATTACACGCATGTGCCTAGAGCGTATAGAAAAACGACCAGGGCAAAATATTACCCGATTAAATCCTAACTGACCAACAAATAATCGGAATTTCCAAAATTGCAAAGACCGTTACTACGTGATGCATATTAAATAATAGCTTTCTTTCCTTTAGACGAAGTTTTCATACTGAATACTATTTTGCAACTGCTTCTGAGACGTATTCAAATTAAATATTCGAGGGAAGTCCGACGTTGTCATGTCTGCAAAGAATAATAAATTACGTCCATGAATCCTCCTGCTGAGCTGATTTTACGAGTCTTCGAATCCTGGAAAAGTTCATTACTTGAGCGCTTTGTAACGGAGCCATCATCCTAGGATCGCTGACGCAGGTTACAATCGCGAGTTCTGTGAAATCATTTGTGATGCAGGAGACTCGCATACTGAAGATTCATTTATACAAAATAACACAGAATACTTAAAAAAGCAAACGTGTTCATTGATTTTAACTTCAAAGATGACAACTCTCGTACTCAAAAGTTTTGATTTGCTATCTTCCAGAATTCTTTGACTGAGCTGTGTTTAACAATGCCATTGTTTCCTCAGAAGAGGCGAAAAAACAATATTTATCAACGATGAAGAAAAATAATTATTTCCAAAGCGGTTAAGTGTAGAAAGAGCGGCTTATTGGTTCTCTAAAGGGCCGTTTACACTGGTCTACATTTTGCTGCAGGCTCACGTGTAGACGCCTCGTGTGGAGCTTCACAAGAGCCATGCGCGTTTAGACTAGACACCATTGGAGCGAGCCATGGAGCGCGCGCTGCTCAACAGGGCTGCCACTCTAGATATTATATAGCTAGATCTAGATGTTTTTGCTGAAGCCTAGATGTAAAATTTCGAACTTATATATTAGCTATAAAACCTATATAGTTTTTTCAGCATGCTAGAAATTTTCTAGCTAGAATTACAATTAAGCTATGTATATGATAGATTACTGTAAATTCGAATTAAGAATTCACCATAATGGTTGGTTACTACTTCATTCTTATTATATTTGTTAATTTACTTAAGCAAATTGTCAGAATAGTGAAACAACCATATTCTGATCATGTTATGTTCAGATTATGAACGACACCAAGACGGCTATTTCACGGTTCATAAGCTAAAGCACACTATCTCCAATTGCAAAACTAGTGATGATATCAAAAAATCATGGAATAAAATGCACATACATTATCAAGAATGTATTGTGGCCTCATTTTGACGAAAGACTGACCAATGGTATTGGTAACAATGAGTTCAGTTTATTGTTGGATGGAAGCAATGATATTTCTATCATGAAACTACTTGGTGTATCAGTTATATTCTAAAGTAATGCATCTAATAAAGTAGAATCAACTTACTTAGCAATTGCAAAATTATTAAAAGTGTTGAAGATAGCGGTGTGAAAGCCTTAAAACAATTGTTGATAAGTAGGAATCTGAGCATTGATAATTTGCAATGCAATAGAGACTGACCTTTCTACTCGCAACACGTGTGGAATTGAAGAATATTTGGATACCAAGCTTTATTAGGGTAAATATCAGGATACTAGATAATTCATGTAACGATAAATTGCCTAATATAAAGCAATTTATGATATAATATCCTTACATGCTATTGTTCAACTAATTTATTATAGTAGATAATTAATTTATTTCTAGATATATTTCTGGATGTTTTATTTTTTAATCTAGATGTTTCTCGATATTTTTTGAGGTCACACTAGATTTATTTGGTCAAACAAAAGTGGAAGCCATGCAGCACAAAACCAGTCAGTGTGGCCTGCTGCTATGAAATATGGATTGCTGTATACGAGCTTGTGTGAATATTGTTGCTGCATCGTAAAGCTAAGTAATCTCTTTTTTATTTGCATGAGTGAAATGTTATTCGTTCATTTTCATTAAAATAAAATGGAAAGCAGCCTCCTTATATTCGCAGCTTTTAGTCTGCCAAAGGCATTGATGGGCTTAGTACATTTCAATTAAAAGCAGTTTAGTTTCTCGCGGCAGTGTTGAGTCAGCCATAACGGGTGAGCGAGAGGCGCTACCTCACTTGATGACTGCCATCCGCACACTGACCGTCTAGAGCTGCGCCTCGCACTCGTGTAGCCGCTGCACGGATTCAACCAAAGCGAATCGGGAAATTCGGGCTCACACACACAAATTTGAGCCTCAGTGGCGAGCTTCGGCTACACGAGTCGCGCCTCACAGCCGAAATGTCCCCTAGTGTAAACACCCCTTAAAACGGGCAGAGAAATTACTATGTCTTTATCTTTGATACCTCACAGACGCCCTATCGAGTCTCATAATTAATCCCAGCTTCCTTACGGTCTCCTGCCCTCCCTAACCGAAGACGTGGCTTTTCTCTTCGGACCTTCGTCGTTCGACTTGCAGGTCTGCTCAGTGTCCGCGTATGCATGGCGGATCCCGCCAATATGAACTACAAAGCTACACCGAGAATATCACAACAATGTACCGGAATGACTGTTCAAGTGCTGATCTCACTGTAGCTTCCTGTGTATACTGTAAATTCTATCATTGCATAGCTTCAAATCTTGATGATTTTCAGTGAATTATGATTAACAAAATAGTAAATGGCAGTAGAAACGAGCCCCCACGCGATACTCTCAGGCTGCTACTCAAGTCCCTCGCCGTCATACACCAATCACGCACAGGCACTCAAGTAGAAGTAGACGAGAATGAACAGTCACATTTACTATCATTAACATTCACGCACAAGCACCAGTACTTTTTCATTAATGTCAGAAAGCGGCCGTTTCATGCGTGGCCCCATGCGTATTGTAGACGTTATATGTTGTTTCCTATTCACATATGTCGACGCTATTTCCGAGGGGTACACCGCCATGCGAATCGATTCCATGAATTTTGAAACTACCTTATAATTTACGCATGTGTTTTAATGTCATTCAAAAATTTTTGTTAGCACTCAACTTAGCACTAAAGAATATTGGGGGATTTCCCTCCTAGTATTGGTCAAGAATGTTTCAACGTCTTCACTGTTCCTGCGGAGACAAAGTTTTTGGTCGCTGGTTTCATATTTTTATAATTTAAACTAGAAAGACGCTCGGAGCCTGAGGCGTATTAAAATACTTTCTCATTAATTTCTGGCCGGTATTTCTGGTACGGACGTTATCGTCAACGTCAAAAAGTCCCTGTAAGCTCACATCGTTAATGATCATACACGTATTTATAAGACTCGCTTAGTTGACCGCGCAGTTCTAGCTGTTCAAGGGAACGATATAACAAAGTCCTGGAACAATTTTTTTCGCGTAAGGGTGAATTTTATCAATCGTTTTGACATCTGACTGAAAGGTTGAGACCATGGTTGCACTACGCATTCCACACGTGTTCGAACAACTGTCACAAGGAAGGGTTGCATCGTATATTTTAACAGAAGTCAAAGTTTTTGCTTTGATACAGAAAATATAGCTAGCTTTCTGAATGCCTTTTCCTACTTGCTCATCATGCTCGAGTTCTTCGGTGACAGTGACACCAGGACCACTTTGTTGCTCTGCTGCTTCAATGAGGGCATAATTTGCTGTATGCCACCCTGATTATTAGTTCCAATGTGCATTAAAGAGCCCTTGCCCGCACTTGAATTTCCACGCTAATTCAGACTTGAAAAGAGAAATACAGTACTTAATTTTTAGAGACAAATGAAACTAAGCAAATAACATAGGCTCCAAAAATCAGTTGAGTAGTAAGGAGACAATTCATTTTATACTTATATATCGCGCTATGGGAGCATTAAAACAGAGTGCTAATTAATAATGAGTGAGTCAGACTACAGTACTCTATACATATGCAGTATTGTCTATGTGAGAGCTGCAACGCAGTCCTTCACACATAGCACGTCATTAGAATTAAGAAGCTATTGATCAAACCACGTGAGAGAATGCACGCAACTGTTTAAGAAAAATAAACATTTATAAATACCTCGACATGGAAGACAATTTAATCACTGCATTTTTAGGTGAACTGTAATATTATGAGAAATATTCGAATAAAAACATTCCGTGGAATAAAGATGCCCTCGAAGCAAGCCCTCGTCAAATCGTGACCTAAAATCTACGGAAAACATCGGAAAAAACTCGTCATCTATCAGAGTCGAGCATGAAGAATCGAGGAAGTTTCAAAACTTCTGGTCGTATCTGTCACGAAGTCATTTGGTAAGACTTTGTTATGAGACTCGCTCCGCTTTACGAGAAGCTGCGACGTTTTATCCCAGAATAATCAAGTGAGATCAATGAGAATTAGCATTTCTGAGACGCGCACGACGGAAAAAATTTGTATTCAATAAATTAAACACGCACAAATATCGTAATACTCCGGGAAAAAGCAATTCAAATGCAACCCATTTGAAAGATATAGATCTTGTGATATGTTCACTAGAATTATATATCTACTTGAGAAGCATAAAGAAAAACGAAAAATATCCTTTTCCAACGAGCCAAAAGTTAGAACTGAAATAAATTATTTATAGTGATGTATCAAGAAAAATGTTTTTTACGTTAAAATAATGGCCACGCATGATTATAGTTATTTGTGGGCTCGAATAAGTACAGCGTAAATAATATCAAAGCGCTATAGTATAAAGTATACAATTCTCACCTAGTATTGGTCAAGACGATTAACCTAGTACACTTAACATAGTTGCACGCTAGACTGATCAATTAATGAGTTCACATAAAATTCGGTATTTAAGTACTTAAATATTTTAAATGAGTCAAATGAGAGGAGCATATTGAAATGGGAAACATATGAGGCTGAATTTCATTCCGTTATTAATTATACTTTCGATTTATACAATCTAGTAAAAAAGATTCCACTTATCTAGTGTTATTAAGACCTTAATGGAAATAGAGATTTACGATTCGGTCTTAGCGCTTTGATTTATCTTTCTTCGCGGATTTCAGCATGGAACGAATTCCAAGTTTTGATGCCACTGAAGAGGAAACTGGCAGACAGTGCTTTTGTATAATAATTAGGAAGTGTAAATTTATTTCGACTCGGGGTAATAATATCATGGTAAATTTGTACAGGTGATAATTGTTGAAGATTTTTGTCGCTCTAATTAGTCGTTTTTATCTGTTGTTTTCTTCATAGAATTGCATGTGGTGTGCTTACAGAAATCTGAAATTTAAGAATCTTCAAGCTTTCGAGTGAATCTTTCGTGTTGGCTTGATATTCTAATTTCCTCGTTGGTCCTAATATTTTTTTTTAATGTAAAGGCAAATTAGTTTTATTTTCGAGAGTTCCATCCCTTACTTTTATTCCGTATTGTAAATATGGAGAAATGTGCGTCCGAAAAAGTATATCTGAAGCTTCTTCAGGAAATAAATTTTCAAATCTAACGCGGATTCCCCAGGATTTTCAACTGTTTAGCACTGACACATATGCAATACTCTTTGAAAGTCAAATTTGCAGCAAAATAATGCCCAGGGACTTGCAGGAGTGGGTACATTCAATGTGGCCATCATATAAGTCTTCAGGGATGGAAGAGACGCATTGCCTTCACGTAAATTGTATGTAATATATATCACTTTCTCGATATTGATACGTTTTTTATTCGCTTTGAAATACATTAAACCTTTTAAGAATTCGCTATTTACTCTTTTAGCAATTAAACTGGAGATTTCATTAGGAAGAGTCGATGAAAATTTGTTGTCGGCAAAAAATACGATTCTGAAAAATGAAGTACATTTAACTGTATTGTTGATGAAGGTTAAAATAGGAGAGGCCCTATAGGACCGACCCTTGTGGTACTCGACAGCAAATGCCAGTAGTTCCGATCGTGCATCGTCAATGGCAACGTATTGCTTCCAATTTGTTAGGCGTGATTTGAATCAATCACGTGCCTCTCTTCTAAAGCCTCTGCGGTCGAGCTCCGACAGCAATTCGCCATGGTCTACGCAATCGAATGTTTTTCGAAATTCGAAAAACCACATAGGAAACGAGTTCTCCTCATCAACATTTGTATAGAGATATCGTAAATGATTCATACGGCATGCTGTTGATTTTTTAGAGAAAAACACGAGTTTTTTATATCGTGGAGGGATAATTTCCGTTCGAAAAAAAGAGTATATTTTTTTCGAATTAGTTTTTCGAATGTCTTGTTTCTAATTGGTGGGGCAGAAACTTGTTTGTAATAGTTAAAGGAAAAATTAGAGTAAGTCTTCCAAAGACATGTAATGGAGGGAATGTATGTTACAAGCAGCTCACGTGAATTTGTGAACAATAAAATTAGAAAATAATGAGCTGGTAGTAACAAAATCAACGCGCAGGGTGCAGGTACCACGTGCAGGGAGCGGGTACCTCGTGCAGGGTACAGGTACCACGTGCAGGGAGCAGGTACCACGTGCAGGGAGCAGGTACCACGTGCAGGGTGCAGGTACCACGTGCAGGGTGCAGGTACCACGTGCAAGGTGCAGGTACCAGCAGGGTGCAGGTACCTCGTGCAGGGTGCAGGTACCACGTGCAGGGTGCAGGTACCACGTGCAGGGTGCAGGTACCACGTGCAGGGTGCAGGTACCACGTGCAGGGTGCAGGTACCACGTGCAGGGTGCAGGTACCACGTGCAGGGTGCAGGTACCACGTACAGGGTGCAGGTATCACGCGCAGGGTGTAGGTACCACGCGCAGGGTGTAGGTGCCACGTGCAGGGAGCAGGTACCACGTGCAGGGTGCAGGTACCACGTGCAGGGTGCAAGTACCACGTGCAGGGTGCAGGTACCACGTGCAGGGAGCAGGTACCACGTGCAGGGAGCAGGTACCACGTACAGGGAGCAGGTACCACGTACAGGGAGCAGGTACCACGTGCAGGGTGCAGGTACCACGTGCAGGGTGCAGGTACTACGTGCAGGGTGCAGGTACCACGTACAGGGTGCAGGTACCACGTACAGGGTGCAGGTACCACGTACAGGGTGCAGGTACCACGTACAGGGTGCAGGTACCACGTACAGGGTGCAGTTACCACGTACAGTGCGCAGGTAGCCCGTGCAGGGTGCAGGTACCAGGTGCAGGGTGCAGGTACCACGTACAGCGTGCAGGTACCAGGTGCAAGGTGCAGGTACCACGTACAGGGTGCAGGTACCACGTACAGGGTGCAGGTACCACGTACAGGGTGCAGGTACCCCGTACAGGGTGCAGGTACCACGTACAGGGTGCAGGTACCACGTACAGGGTGCAGGTATCACACGCAGGGAGCAGGTACCACGTGCAGGGTGCAGGTACCACGTGCAGGGTGCAGGTACCACGTGCAGGGTGCAGGTACCACGTGCAAGGTGCAGGTATCACGCGCAGGGTGCAGGTACCACGTACAGGGTGCAGGTACCACGTGCAGGGTGCAGGTACCACGTGCAGGGTGCAGGTACCACGTGCAGGGTGCAGGTACCACGTGCAGGGTGCAGATACCACGTGCAGGGTGCAGGTACCACGTACAGAGTGCAGGTACCACGTACAGGGTGCAGGTACCACGTACAGGGTGCAGGTATCACGCGCAGGGTGCAAGTACCACGTACAGGGTGCAGGTACCACGTGCAGGGTGCAGGTACCAGAGGGCGCAGTACCCGCTCATTACACAGGCCTGAGTGGCAGAGCGAGGCTCATTAGGCCGTCGTTGTGGCGCTCTTGAGCACCCAGCGCCTGTGTGGCCCCACACAGCCCGGCCCCACACGGCCCGGCCCCACACGGCCCGGCCCCACACAGCCCGGCCCCACACAGCCCGGCCTCACACAGCCCGGCCTCACACAGCCCGGCCTCACACAGCCCGGCCTCACACTGCCCGGCCCCACACAGCCCGGCCTCACACAGCCCGGCCTCACACAGCCCGGCCTCACACAGCCCGGCCCAACACAGCCCGGCCTCACACTGCCCGGCCTCACACTGCCCGGCCTCACACTGCCCGGCCTCACACTGCCCGGCCTCACACTGCCCGGCCTCACACTGCCCGGCCTCACACAGCCCGGCCTCACACAGCCCGGCCTCACACAGCCCGGCCTCACACTGCCCAGCCTCACACTGCCCGGCCTCACACTGCCCGGCCTCACACAGCCCGGCCTCACACAGCCCGGCCTCACACAGCCCGGCCTCACACAGCCCGGCCTCACACAGCCCGGCCTCACACAGCCCGGCCTCACACAGCCCGGCCTCACACAGCCCGGCCTCACACAGCCCGGCCTCACACAGCCCGGCCTCACACAGCCCGGCCTCACACAGCCCGGCCTCACACAGCCCGGCCTCACACAGCCCGGCCTCACACAGCCCGGCCTCACACAGCCCGGCCTCACACAGCCCGGCCTCACACAGCCCGGCCTCACACAGCCCGGCCTCACACAGCCCGGCCTCACACAGCCCGGCCTCACAGCCCGGCCTCACACAGCCCGGCCTCACACAACCCGGCCTCACACAGCCCGGCCTCACACAGCCCGGCCTCACACAGCCCGGCCTCACACAGCCCGGCCTCACACAGTCCGGCCTCACACAGCCCGGCCTCACACAGCCCGGCCTCACACAGCCCGGCCTCACACAGCCCGGCCTCACACAGCCCGGCCTCACACAGCCCGGCCTCACACAGCCCGGCCTCACACAGCCCGGCCTCACACAGCCCGGCCTCACACAGCCCGGCCTCACACAGCCCTGCCTCACACAGCCCGGCCTCACACAGCCCGGCCTCACACAGCCCGGCCTCACACAGCCCGGCCTCACAAAGAGGCTCAAGTAACACGCCTCACACAGCCCACACGCCGCCAGCCACAGACCAGAGCAGGTCTGAGGTCGTGTACTTATTTGTTGGCTACCGAGAGCACGATGCGAGGGGCTGCGAAAAAGTGTTCTAAGGTTGGTTTTGCAGCAATAATGACTATATGCGTCGTACGAAAATTGAACGCAGGAGGTTTGTCAGAAAGAGGAAAAGGTGAAATGAGTCAATTCTTATTCAACTGTTCAAAGAGACGTGCACACTAGATTAAACTCATTAGTGAACTCAGCTATGCCGGTTGCATTGACTGTGCCTTCACACAGACAGAGAACCTGCAATGGCAGGGCAGAGAAGCACTCTTTTGGGGCCCTTGCTCACGATCACAAAATAATAATATCGCTAGGAATTTAGCATGTGGTGGTCAAGACCCCACCTTAATGATGTTTTTCATAAATATAGAGAAACTTTCCAGTCACCGATCACGTACGTTACACATGAGGTAAGTAAGACAATATAGACCCACATATTGCCACGAAAAAGCCAAACTATAAACATTTACATGTCAAGTTGGGCGTAACGTTAAAAGTACAGGCGTTCAGATGATGCTGTATAGAGATTGCAGGGGGGCTACAGCAATGATGGCAGAAACAACAACACGCCAGCAGTGATGGCAGATACAACAGCAACACGCCAGCAGTGATGGCAGATACAACAGCAACACGCCAGCAGTGATATCAGAAACAACAGCAACACGCCAGCAGTGATGACAGAAACAACAGCAACACGCCAGCAGTGGTGACAGAAACAACAGCAACACGCCAGCAGTGATGACAGAAACAACAGCAACACGCCAGCAGTTATGGCAGAAACAACAGCAACACGCCAGCAGTGATGACAGAAACAACAGCAACACGCCAGCAGTGATGACAGAAACAACAGCAACACGCCAGCAGTGATGGCTGAAACAACAGAAAAACGCTAGCAGTGATGGCAGATACAACAGCAACCCGTCAGCAGTGATGGCAGATACTGCAGCAACACGCCAGCAGTGATGGCAGATACAACAGCAACCCGTCAGCAGTGATGGCAGATACTGCAGCAACACGCCAGCAGTGATGGCAGAAACAACAGCAACACGCCAGCAGTGATGGCAGAAACAACAGAAAAACGCTAGCAGTGATGGCAGATACAACAGCAACCCGTCAGCAGTGATGGCAGATACTGCAGCAACACGCCAGCAGTGATGGCAGATACAACAGCAACCCGTCAGCAGTGATGGCAGATACAACAGCAACACGCCAGCAGTGATGACAGATACAACAGCAACCCGTCAGCAGTGATGGCAGATACTGCAGTAACACGCCAGCAGTGATGGCAGATACAACAGCAACCCGTCAGCAGTGATGGCAGATACAACAGCAACACGCCAGCAGTGATGGCAGATGCTGCAGCAACACGCCAGCAGTGATGGCAGATACAACAGCAACACGCCAGCAGTGATGGCAGATACTGCAGTAACACGCCAGCAGTGATGGCAGATACAACAGCAACCCGTCAGCAGTGATGGCAGATACAACAGCAACACGCCAGCAGTGATGGCAGATGCTGCAGCAACACGCCAGCAGTGATGGCAGATACAGCAGCAACACGCCAGCAGTGATGGCAGATACAGCAGCAACACGCCAGCAGTGATGGCAGATACAGCAGCAACACGCCAGCAGTGATGGCAACTGCAGCGTGAAATAGTGGGAGTAAAGACCGGAGATTTAGAGGGCGTGTGCGGTAGGTGTAGGAACCAGAGTACAGCAGTGAGGAGAGCCAAGGTTCAGCTTTAAGCTCCGCAACGAGCGCTGCTCTGAAGCCGGGCCTTGCCTCGCCATTGTCGACTACATCACGTGACACAAAAGTAAAAACCGAATATCCATACACACCAACGCGTCAGATAGGATAACATGGCTAAGTCTGGAAGTCTTCAGCGGATCTTTCAAATCGAATTCTGTATTTACTTTGTATCGGAAACATAGGATGAGGACGCTAGAGGAATTCTCATACTCTGAAAAGAAACATATATTTATTTATCCCATTTCTACTTATTTCTATACACATTTGAAACCCCACGTAAAAAAGGAAACTATTACCGAATTGCAAAAATCTGAGCAAGACGATCGTAAGACCGCAACAGTTAATGCCTGCCTACATGGACAACTGGTGTACCGCCTGTTAGAGGTCGGAACTACGCTCAACGCGTTGACGGATGTTGATTCCGTCAACGTTTACTCAGTGACCCACTGCTGGTCACTGAGAATCTCCACAATGCAGGAAGCCCTCCGGTAGTGACAAGCTGATTTTTTAAAGTACATACTTGATTAAAATCAAGAGAAATCACGCTTTAGTGAAGCGTTTTTGCTCGCTTAAATGAGGAAAATCGAATCTGAGTGTAGTTTGAGTTGAATATTGAACTTCAGTTTAGCTCACTGCAGTGAACATGTAAAAAAACACTTCCTTCGCAGTCACAGGATACCGAAAAATGAGAGATTACCGTTGTTACACAAAAAAATTGATTTGATTCAAGCAACTCGACACAAAGTAAAATATTTCTTACAGAGCTAGAAAGTCAGAAGTACGGGACTTGCATGGCATGACGTTTTGATACCAACTTGAAATATTCAGCGCCAATTACTGTACCGGAATATCTGACTACCGTTACTCTCGATATGCACGTAATTTCCCAGTGCGCAATATTGCCCAGCTTCCAAATGACACACAACTCAGAGTTGTCAGGGTAGTAACATCCGACTATTCTCTGACAGTAAGAAATCGGTTGCTACCAAGCTATTCCTTCAAGAACGCTAAAAGTCTTTCCGGCAAATAAATTGTTTCCTTCCTGTCTAGAAGCCGGCATTCTGTTCTTGTAAATCAACGGCTGCTATTTGTTCCAATCTTGTCGCTGTTCCGACTTTTTTTGTGGGTCGTCTCAATAGAAGCAAGTCGCCTCTTACTGCCAGCAAGTCGCCTCTTACTGCCAGCAAGTCGCCTCTTACTGCCAGCAAGTTGTCGCTTTCTGCCAGCAAGTTGTCGCTTTCTGCCAGCAAGTTGTCGCTTTCTGCCAGCAAGTCGCCTCTTACTGCCAGCAAGTTGTCGCTTTCTGCCAGCAAGTTGTCGCTTTCTGCCAGCAAGTTGTCGCTTTCTGCCAGCAAGTTGTCGCTTTCTGCCAGCAAGTTGCCGCTTTCTGCCAGCAAGTTGCCGCTTTCTGCCAGCAAGTCGCCTCTTACTGCCAGCAAGTCGCCTCTTACTGCCAGCAAGTCGCCTCTTACTGCCAGCAAGTTGTCGCTTTCTGCCAGCAAGTTGTCGCTTTCTGCCAGCAAGTTGTCGCTTTCTGCCAGCAAGTCGCCTCTTACTGCCAGCAAGTTGTCGCTTTCTGCCAGCAAGTTGTCGCTTTCTGCCAGCAAGTTGTCGCTTTCTGCCAGCAAGTTGTCGCTTTCTGCCAGCAAGTTGCCGCTTTCTGCCAGCAAGTTGCCGCTTTCTGCCAGCAAGTTGCCGCTTTCTGCCAGCAAGTTGCCGCTTTCTGCCAGCAGGTTGCCGCTTTCTGCCAGCAAGTTGCCGCTTTCTGCCAGCAAGTTGCCGCTTTCTGCCAGCAAGTTGCCGCTTTCTGCCAGCAGGTTGCCGCTTTCTGCCAGCAGGTTGCCTCTTTCTGCCAGCAAGTTGTCGCTTTCTGCCAGCAAGTCGCCTCTTTCTGCCAGCAAGTCGCCTCTTTCTGCCAGCAAGTCGCCTCTTTCTGCCAGCAAGTTGTCGCTTTCTGCCAGCAGGTTGCCTCTTTCTGCCAGCAAGTTGTCGCTTTCTGCCAGCAAGTCGCCTCTTTCTGCCAGCAAGTTGCCTCTTTCTGCCAGCAAGTTGCCGCTTTCTGCCAGCAAGTTGCCGCTTTCTGCCAGCAAGTTGCCGCTTTCTGCCAGCAAGTTGTCGCTTTCTGCCAGCAAGTCGCCTCTTTCTGCCAGCAAGTCGCCTCTTTCTGCCAGCAAGTTGCCTCTTTCTGCCAGCAAGTTGCCGCTTTCTGCCAGCAAGTTGCCGCTTTCTGCCAGCAAGTTGCCGCTTTCTGCCAGCAAGTTGCCGCTTTCTGCCAGCAAGTCGCCGCTTTCTGCCAGCAAGTCGCCTCTTTCTGCCAGCAAGTCGCCTCTTTCTGCCAGCAAGTTGCCGCTTTCTGTAAGCAAGTTGCCGCTTTCTGTAAGCAAGTTGCCGCTTTCTGTAAGCAAGTTGCCGCTTTCTGTAAGCAAGTTGCCGCTTTCTGTAAGCAAGTTGCCACTTTCTGTAAGCAAGTTGACGCTTTCTGTAAGCAAGTTGCCACTTTCTGTAAGCAAGTTGCCACTTTCTGTAAGCAAGTTGCCGCTTTCTGTAAGCAAGTTGCCACTTTCTGTAAGCAAGTTGACGCTTTCTGTAAGCAAGTTGCCACTTTCTGTAAGCAAGTTGCCACTTTCTGTAAGCAAGTTGCCGCTTTCTGTAAGCAAGTTGCCGCTTTCTGTAAGCAAGTTGCCGCTTTCTGTAAGCAAGTTGCCACTTTCTGTAAGCAAGTTGCCACTTTCTGTAAGCAAGTTGCCGCTTTCTGTAAGCAAGTTGCCGCTTTCTGTAAGCAAGTTGCCGCTTTCTGTGAGCAAGTTGACGCTTTCTGTAAGCAAGTTGACGCTTTCTGTGAGCAAGTTGCCGCTTTCTGTAAGCAAGTTGCCGCTTTCTGTAAGCAAGTTGCCGTTTTCTGTAAGCAAGTTGACGCTTTCTGTAAGCAAGTTGCCACTTTCTGTAAGCAAGTTGCCGCTTTCTGTAAGCAAGTTGCCGCTTTCTGTAAGCAAGTTGCCGCTTTCTGTAAGCAAGTTGCCGCTTTCTGTAAGCAAGTTGCCGTTTTCTGTAAGCAAGTTGCCGTTTTCTGTAAGCAAGTTGACGCTTTCTGTAAGCAAGTTGCCGCTTTCTGTAAGCAAGTTGCCGCTTTCTGTAAGCAAGTTGCCGCTTTCTGTAAGCAAGTTGCCGCTTTCTGTAAGCAAGTTGCCGCTTTCTGTAAGCAAGTTGCCGCTTTCTGTAAGCAAGTTGCCGCTTTCTGTAAGCAAGTTGTCTCTTCCAGTCCAAATGTTATCTCTTTTTACTGGTGAGTTATCCTTTCCTACCCAAATGTTTTATGTTCCTGCCCATAAAATCATCACCCTGAGTGACCGGCAACCGGCCATCGGTCATTAGTAACTCAGTGAGAACATACGACTTGGTCGCACGAGCAGCCCTGCACTGCTCTGCGCACTGGAAAACATCCCAAAAGTTCAAATTATGCCCTCTCGTACTGCCTCAACGGACGTTAAGCGCGCCCAACATTGTAGTTCTTGTGTTCCATCTAAGAGTAACGCCAGGCCATAGCACTATCCTAACACTGAAACTCAATCTACAATACATTCTGCATAAATTTATGACCATATGTTAGTAGCTGACACGCGATTCTTTCTGGAGAACTCAAATCTCCCTTATTCACGAGCACCAGGCAAACAATCAAGTCACTGCACCGAAGCCGTGGCTGTCTCATTGGCGAGCGCTGGAGTATTTGAACGTTTGACCCACTAAAGTAAGCAGTTATGTACTCATCATCATAATCACTGTAATTCGACTGGCTCTTGCATCAGGATGTGACCGATATCAAAGTAAAGAAGGAACTGCTACACAGCAGTGAACTTAAAAGAAGAGATTAAGAAAGAAATTCAACAATACATTAAAGCTATTTTCGATAGAGGACCATACGGTCCTCTGGGCCGGGGAAGAGCTAACTAAAAGGTCGAGCACATAAAGATAGCTGTAGAACTTCATGTGCATCTTCGGAGATTTGCGCTACAATAGATAGTTAAAACTCGAAAGAAATATTGTTTCAGGAAAAGTGCACCTGACCGCAGCGCGTGCTCTGGAGGTCAGCTCAGAAAATTTCATGCGTTCCGAGTTCGCAATAGCTAATATGCAGCTGAACGGGAAAGCATTGAAATACATCACTTTTATCATTACGCTTTGCTAAAAATTCTCAAAATCGAGTAATCCTAAAAAATTAGGCTTCTATATCTAAAGGCGATATAGAGCTTTCTATCCTCGAAACTATTCTTGAAACATTCACGTGCATCATCTTCCTAAACACAGCAATTGCGGTACATTAGATTCCACCAAAGCGCACTGGCAATATGAACGAGATGAAATATACTAGAATAAAAGCCTATCATTCATCATGGTAAGATTGAACTGATCCATTCATTGAGGGTTCGAGCGTTGATGTGTGAATTTCGATACACTTCTAAAGGTAGCTTCCTCAGAAGTATATACACAACTAATGTAAATTAGGATGTTTGCGCTCCCAGGGGAAAGGTGTTAGGTCTTGAGCTGAAAGTTAGGTATAGCTTAGATATTTTTGAAATAGAATTTTTTTTTTGTTTCGTTACAGAGCACCTTTTTCGGTTCTTTATTTTTTCCAGCTCTTATTAAGCTCCTTTTCAACTTTCGTTTTGTTGCATGAACTCCCTTCAATCTTGATAACTCCATTCGCAAACTGAGGGGTAAACCTTCCTGTAGACCTTGTGCCTGTAGGATAGACCATGTGTCAATGCTGTTCCCTGAATTCCATTCTAAATGATGTTTTCTTCCTTCCTCTCTTAGGAATACATTTGTGTGGTTTAGGAGGCTTTAAAAACTTATAATATGGTAACATCTAACACGTGAATGCCAGTCCATAATTATAACTGGAAGGGCTAAGATCTCATGCTGTAACGCCGCCACCATGCAGCAAGCCTACCCTCATAAGGGCAGCGGTACACCAGGTCTTATGAACCCCGTCAGGATAACTCCTTATGCATCCAAACTTTGTAACTGCACTCGCTCTGTTTTCATTTTTTTGCCTGTCAACTCGTACTTAACCCTAAGACACAACCACACGGCAGGCGTAACACCATCACAAAACTTGGGTAAACATTACCCATTTTGGGCTCATAAAAAACCATCACTACAAAGCTATTGTATTGAAAGTACAAAACTGCATAGTAAATAACACTCCTTAGCTCTCTTTTCTTTTTACACGAAGCTAAAATTAGATTGAGTGAGTTAATTTAAGCCTGCCTAACCACAACAAAGGTGTTCCAAAGAGAGGAAGGCACCTTTTAGCATGGAATTCAGAAAACGAGGAATCTATGCACAAGGTGTGTTCTCCCTTGCACATAGAAATAGTAAGTTAAGAAGTAAGTTTATAGAATAAGATAGAAGTTGAAGAAGAAAGCATGTAGCAAGTACTAAAAAAAAGATACCGTAACCCGAAGAGGATGGTCTGATACAAAACCAGAAGTCTATCATATTTTTACGTCGGAAAGAACTACCTAATTTTCAGCTCGGGACCTCGCGTTCTTCCCTGGGAGAGTACATTCCCATATATACAATAGTTATGTCCCCTTATAGGAGGTAAACGACTGCAAACGACGGCATAACACTGCAAGGATGACTTTGAAATACGTTCAAAATTATTATTATTATATAAAAAAGTTTTAGCCTCCCTTAACCACGACAAAGATGTTCCAGGAGAGCAAAGAGGAAGGCACCATTTAGTATGGAGTTGAGGGAACGCGGAATCTATGTACAAGGCGCACAGAAACAGTAAGCTAGGAAAGAAGTTCATGAAACAAGAAAAAAGTTGAAGAAGAAAGTAGTAGGTGCTGAAAAACAGGACAGCAGTGAACCGAAAAAAGATGGTCCGTAACAAAACAAAAACCTATTTTATTACAACAAAAAGGAAGCCTACCTAACCTTTAGCTCGGGCCCTCACATGGTTCCCCTGGGAGCGCTAATTCCCATAGATACAATAGTTGTATCCCCCTGAGAGGAATACGCTCAAAAGCACAGAAAATCTTGACTTAGGTTAACAAAGAATTAAATTTACATCAAAGATCTACTCGGGTTCGCGTTCTTGGATGAAGAACGATGAGAATCTTCACAGCTACAGGATATGGAAAATCAGGTTCTAGTTTAACATAATTTCTTCTAGAGAAAAGATGCTGCATTTCAATCACCTAATTTCAAAAATTTTCTCTGGTGCATCGAAATCAACGCCAGGGCGCAACGACGCTTCCCAATGCTAGATCCGGTGACCACTTTGTACACCTGGCTCTGGAGGGTAACTGTAGCTAACTTCTTATCACGACGAAAAGTAGGACTGATCATGCATTGCCAGGGCTGGAACTCACGACCTTCCACTCGAAAAGCCATCGCGTGAACCATTCGGCACTCGTGTACTCGTTTGAAGTCATGGGGAAAATTCGATTTTTCGTTGCCCCACAGTTTAACACTCACGTCTCGTCCCTTAGCATCCCACTCCCTATGTCTCTTATCCCTGCAAGTGCGCTGGTGCTTGGAAAGAGAGACGTGATACTAATTACTCTGTCAAAGAGAGGAACGAGCTCTGAAGTACACTTGAGAGACCGGATTTTCTAACAATTGACGTCATCGTAGCTCTACAGCAGGCAGTGTACGTGCTTCTACGTCAATCTGGCTACACTTTGTGCTGTTTTTCTCGCAAAATACTGAAGTTTGAGCCTCTACTGTTGAATGCTGAGTGTTTACCTGAAAGGCTCAAACTAGTAGATTTTAGGAAGAAAAAATATTATGGAGCGTAGCTACGTAAACTTGCAAGAGCTCGCGTCACCAGCTTTACGACAATATGAAGTGTTCGAAAATTCAATACAAGTCCTGAGAAGCCATGCTTGAACACAGTCTGAGTTACCGGTCGCTGTTTCGTGGATCAGATTTTTCCTATAGCGTTACCCATGAACCACAGTATTTCACAACGGCTAATGATTCGTCGCCTAATTCGCAATGCCGTAAATATCAATAATATTTCGATGATACGTTTCAGAGTGTCATGACCACAATAACAAATCACTGGAAAATTCCCGATACGATTCTACAAATTGCGAAAAGGCAATTCCAGAAAATGCTACAGCCAAAAGAGTAGGTTAACTCCAAGATACGAGGACGCACTTCACTGGTAGCCCACTTCTGCACAGCAACCGAGATCAGACGATTCGTTTTACTGCCCCAGAGCGAGCGCACTTGCCACAAATCAGAGCGACGTAAGCGTACGTCAAGGAGCAATCATAACCACCTCATAATCGACGCGCAACCCTTGAGTAATCAAAGGCTTCACCAAAGGCTAATCCAGCTCACTGTGTAAACCTCTGAGAATCGCCACCGTCGTCACAACAGCACAGCTCTTAACAAGCAGATACTCTCAAGATGCTGAGTGAACTGAACTGGACTGCGACCGTGAAGTTATTGTGTAGTTAGTACATCCTAAAAGATGCTTGAAAAAACAAAGACCTCCAAACCGTTTAGCTATTTCCTAATTTTCATCCTTCAGAAACGGTTGAAATACAATGAAAATGAAATAAAACGATAAATTGAAACGAAGTGTTTAATTACGCGGAATACCGTACACAGCTACTAACATCCAAAATTTAGAAATGATCTAGAATGATCAGCAGACCGAACATCAAGGAATCAACTGACCTAGCTGAATACAGAAGGTCGACGACCTCACTTCAGATCTCTTCCATTCGCCAGAGATAATATGTGCTGAGATCAACACTCAACAGCCTTAGAATTTTTACACCTATATTGCCAAGTGCAATCATAAAAAGTGCGCATAAAGGCTTTGGGAACACTAAGCCAAGTGAAATTAATATCGTTTTTCATAACTGTAATAAACATAGTTACTAGGTATGAATCATCACAAATGATCTAATCCCACGGTACAGCAAATCAGTTCATCGCTTTTGTTCCAAGTCCAGTGAAAACTAATTTCAGATTGTAGATTATAGGTTAGTTTAAGCCTCCCTAACCACTACAAAAAAGAGGGTATCGAAGAGAGGAAGGAGGAAGGTACCACTTAGTAAGGGTATTAGGGAATGTTGAATCTATGCAGAAGGGGCATAGAAAAAGTAAGTTGGGATGAAGTTCATGAAACAAGATAAAAGTTGAAGAAGAAAGTAGTAGGTGCTGAAAAACAGGACAGCAGTGAACCGAAAAAGGTGGTCCTTAACAAAACAAAAAATATTTTATTTCAACAAAAAGAAAGCCTACCTAACTCTCAGCTCGGGCCCTCACATTTTCCCCCTGGGAGCGCCAATTCCCATAGATACAATAGTTGCATCCCCCTGCGGGGAAAACTCGTTTCAATTAATCACGCATCCAATGATATGCATGAACATTAAAAACAGCGCTTTTAAAGTTACGCAATTCGCTTACATTCACATTTCGACGCATCTCTAAACTGGTAGGTCAAGTAAAAAATAGAGCAATGAAATTTCATCTCAAGGAGTTTCAACTCAAAATCTAAGGAAACAAAGTTCCTTTGAATTCTAAGGGCCTTTACTTAGGGCTCGAACGGCCAAGCCTGGCGGCGACAGCGGAACTAAATCGTCCAGGGCGCTGACCTGAAGATATTTGATCGACTGCGGCCATGAGCGAGACTCATTTTCTTACGAGCCACTGCAGTTAAATAACTCGAGCTTACGACATTTAACCCTAGTTCGTTGCAAGCATGTTGCTCTGTAACTTGATCGAATTTTGCGAACAGAGAAAGAAGTAGCAATGGCGATGGTGGAACATACTAGGTACGGAGCTTCTGACGGGAAATCCGCAGTGCTTGGAAATCGGCATTCACTCAAAAATAGTTATTACAGTCATACCATATACAAGCATGTCGTAACATATATATGTCGTACCATATACAGTTACAACCGCTATCCATGTATGAAAGTTGAATCAATGATTAACACAAAGACGATGAAAAGTGGTAGGTGTCCGAGATAAGAAATTATTTAATGAAACGCGGCAGTACAAAGATTAACGAGTTAACAAAGAAATGTTACGGTGTAAATGACATTGGAATAAAATATGAGTTAACAACCCTACCAGACCGCTAGCTAAGGCAATTTTTCGGTAATTCTGTACCAAATTTTTGGTACTTTACCAAGTACGTGAAAAAAGCGTCACAAACCAAAAATAACCTGCTATTCGCGGATGAAACTTATGTTGAGCCTTTGCAAAAATATCTGCCCCCGTATGTTTGGATTGACTTGGTGCGGTTTAACGTTCAACCCTTAAGTTCAGGGCCTCAGGTCTGGTAAGGACAAACTTCCCCTAATTCGAGAGAGGTTTCCCAAGAGAAACAGACGGAGGCACAATTGAGAACTGAAGAAAGCGAGAGATCTGAGCGCAAGGTGTGACCCCACACTCTGCAGATGGAAACAGCAAGATTCCATGAAAAAAGAGCAAACAGAAAAAAAAGGTGCGTAAAAAAAATTCTATTTAACACAATAGGAAAGTCGTTTTTATATTCTGCTAGAGACGCATTAATGAGTATATACGTCGAATTTTTTGAAAAATGAAACATTCAATTTCAAATGATTGAGAAATTGGTAAAAAAGGCACGAGTAGCGTTTACGTCAAGGAAACTATGAACTTAAAAGTGCGATGTAGATTTGCTAAAAGTACAGATATAAAATTTAAATGGAATGAGAAAATAGCTTCGTGACAGAAAAAGTAAAGTGTTTTAATCGTGAAAGATAGATATGAATGGAAAACATAGTTATAGTACAAGAAATTGAAATGTAGTTATGGTAAAGTCTGAGCTTCGATTTTTTCCTTCAAGAGCGAGATGAGCGCAGGAAAGGGGAACCGCTGCAGAGTAAGGGTCACTTGCACGGACCATCACCTACTTAGACAACCCGTACCACTATTGGCAGTATCGCTAGAGTCGTTTGAGTAATCTGTCAATTTTGTACAAACACTCAACTTCTCTTTCTTCCGAAATCGGGAATGACGATTGAATTCTCTCATCATTTGTCCCAAATTGAACACCGGCAATACTTCTGTCCCACACTCGAGTACCTGATCTCCAGCAAAAGGCATAGTGACCCAAGATGCAACGAGCGTTATCCGTATCTAGCCTACAAATAATGTGGGCTCGCAGAAAACGAATTCATCAGCAGGCCCCATAAATGTGAACATTATCGCCGTAACCTTTCAGGATACTCACTCGTAAATTCATGAGGCAGCACCGAGGTGAGATGCCCCAACTTTATGCAGCATAATGGAGCTACATGACAGGCAGATCAGTGCCTAAAGCTGGCACGAGCTAGTGGACTGCACCACGCTCAAGTCTGAGTTGTGAGAATGGTCGTTTTCGAACTCAAATTTTGTTTCAATAAAAAGGACAAAAGGCCAAACTTGAGTATTTTTATGCCAAAAAAAAAACAAATCCGGCAAAGCTGGCTGAGAGAGCAGTAAATTTTTCAGTCCGCTTTGGGCACTCCTGGCGGCACGCTGTAGCGCGACCGTGATATTCAGGACCTGCCTGCCACTCACTGCTGTATACTCTTATTTTAGCTGATCTTCAAACGCAATTGAATTCTGGATCAATATAGCATCAAATGATCTTCTTCTGCTATCTGCTCTTCTCCTGCTATCTGCTCTTCTTCTGCTATCTGCTCTTCTTCTGCTATCTGCTCTTCTTCTGCTATCTGCTTTTCTTCTGCTATCTGCTCTTCTTCTGCTATCTGCTCTTCTTCTGCTATCTGCTATCTGCTCCGTAATGATCTTCTTCTGCTATCTTTTCCGCTATTCACGTGCACTGCACAAATTGGCGTGAAAAAATACCAAGGTATAATTTTTAAACTTTTTTCAGAACCACTATGTTACGCAAACGAAAAATTCAAATTTGAAGGGGAAGAGCGTGATCAAAGTAGTTTAAAAAAAATATAACGAGGACATAAATAATCTAAAAACAACAAAAAAATGATACAGAACAAATAGAAATTTAGTGAAAAACTCGAGCAGGAGGCCTGCCGCACACCGCCCCAACCGCTTCTGACGACAGCCCAACTCGCGAGCGCGGGAGTTCTCGATCTCACTTCTCACGCTAGTGGCCACTGTCTATGATTGTAAAGAACACAAAATTTCATACTCTGATGAAATAAGTTGATCATGATGCGCTTTAACGCTACTGAAGGACGGTCAGGGTAATGAGCAACTTTTAAATGCGAAATGACTTAATGTGAAGTATCAATAGGAATACTCATTTGTGGGACCGTTCACGATTTATGTTGGCCTCTCTGAAGTAGTATTAATGCACTCATGGAATTACTTCCATTGACTGGTGGTATCTATCAGTCAACTACTACAAGCACCGCAAGTGCAAGCACGTCGTGCATTGGCCGAAACCCTCACGATTGGCTGAAGAAAATAGATGCATGACAGACTTAGAAATACAGATTTGAGAGAAGCTGACATGTATTTAAAGTATCTGATCCTCGCTCGCTGAGAGGTGATGCATGAAACAGGTTAAAATTTTAGTTGAGTGATAACTTTATTTTCGAATAACGTTTTCAGTAACATTTTTTTCATATAATTTCGTGCTAGCAATGAATATGCTTCCATGTACCATTTTCTTACTTCATTTCACGAGATTTTTAGTTTGACTATCAGTTTCAATTTCAGGAGAAAGCACAGGATGCAAAAATGAGATTTTTACATCTTTCTTGTTTAATCTGTCCCTCGGATATGATTTCTTTCGCCTACATTACACGCTTAGCTGCTTGAGCACGATTCGTGTGAATTTGATTACAGGATGGTTGGTTGACTGAAATTTTTAACTTCATCAGAACGAGGTTGATGATGACATTGTACGCCATCACAGCTGCCCCAAAAGCTCAGAGATCACAGCTCAACCTCTATAGCAGTACAAGGTGTGCGAGTGCTACAGCTGGATGCGGCATGCATAACTTCCTCCTCGAACGTAACTAATAAAAACTCCATTACATGATTAGCTGCTGTGATGCGAGCACATGATATAAGAGAATTCATGTTGCAAACAATTTACGAGTAATGTTAGCAATAGTCATAGCGTGAAGAGGTAGTAATGTTGCACGCTGTCATCCATGAGCTTAATTTCACGGGCGCCATGCCTCTCGCATAGCGAGTCTTGCAATAGCAATAGCAGCAGCATCATGTGAATTTGTACGTTGTGTGAGTGATCTGGTAAATCAAAGATCGTCTCTAGTATTAAAGTGAATCTAGAAAAACGAGACACAAGGCGTAGATAATTTTGATACGTAACATGCAACAGCATGCACTAAACCGCTCTTGTTTTCATGCACAAGCGGTTGAAGAATTAGGTAGAAAAAATATATTCCGTATCAATGTTAAAAAACCGCCAGAACTCTACGAAGATAACAAAAATGATTCGACAGAAATTTAAAATATTATCCATTCAGCTGGCATAAGAAATAAATGGAGTTAACGGGACAACTGTGTGTACATATAAGTGTGTAAAATTTCTCGTAGGGCGAAAACTTTTTACGAGGAAAATGTTGAGCTTTACCAAAGTACGAGCTCATGTGCGCAGGAGAACTTTCTCGACTCGAACTTGAGCTGAAGCCAAAAGAAACTGAGGGCCAATCTGAACCCAGCAAGTTCCAGGAAAAACTAGCATAAAAATAACTTTTGCGATGAAGTTTCTTCGGTTCAATGAATGAAAAATTTCTGCTCGTAGAAATTAGAAGTCAGGAGCAATAAGTCTGAAACCAGATTTTATTTTTCAAGGATTGAGTTGCAATCGTAAACGAAATAAGGTACATCATTTCAGGGTTTTTTCACGCCACTCAATGAAGTAAGCACACATGCAAATCAGTAAAGAAGTAAATATGGTTTGGTTAAACAATCGGCAAGTATTTAAATGGTCAATACATCGTCATGAATCAGTTTCCGAAACACTCTCCTAATACCAAATACCATTTTGCGCAAATTGATTTGATAATTATCATCACTCAAAACCATGAAATTCCCAAGGAAGGTGTTCTCGTCCACGCAATCCAACATCCAAATTTGATTCGAACAGAAAATTTGAAACCATGGAAATTGATCACTTGAAATTCTTTGATAGACTGGACAGAGATGCTGAAGTTTTTCTCCCTTGTAAAACATCTACCTAGATATGTAAATTTTTTCATGACTGGAATGCTGTCTGCACAGCAATACAAAGTAATGAGCAGCACTCGCAAGTTACTGCACGTTATTTCTGAGCTTATTTACAGGTTATTAAACCTGTATTTCACAACGAGTAGGATAACTGCAGCTTGCCGAATGTAGTTCTCTGCTTGCAACACTTAATTATTTCTCGGGTTGCAACGATGACTTAGTTCTGGTGTTGTAACGATGGCTTAGTCATTGAGGCAAAACCGAGCGTCCGCGTGGATGCTCCATGCATACTTCTGCATAATTCCCACATATTTATGAAAAGACAGCTGAATCTGCAGATACCATTTAAGGTCGAATTAAATATGACTGCTGCATACACCTCATTTTTACCCAAAATAAACACGAAACCAAAGCATCGAAAACGGAATCCGTATCATTGGCAGGCATGATTACATTTTCATAGATGTAGCGGCCTGAGCAGGTCCGCGAACGATTAAAGTACATGGTCTCGGGCCGCAAACGAATAAACGACTGCATTGAAGGGACTTGTACAACATGCGAGTGAACAACATACTTAAGGGAAAGCGATATTCTCTTTCTGTTAAAAGCTACTGACAAAACACATTGGGTTCAAAGAAATCATCTTCTTCGAATAGAAAACCTACTTTGAAGAGAAAAAAAGCTCACTCTGTCGCATACGTTCGAAACAATTAATGCAGTCACTGAGATTTAAACTATTTTTTTTGCCCGAATGTGAGATTTCCTCTGAGGAAGCGAGGACTGCTTTTACAAGCCACTGAAATTAGTCTAGCTCGCACCTAAAAGAATTTCCCAGATTTGAACTAGATATTACCATAACTTATGAGAGTATTTCGTTTCAAAACAATATTCACCTTATAGCAGACAGTTACGTACGTCCCTCGAAACAGTAAACTCTGAGTACTTAACAAACAAGAAGTCCAAAGACTATACACGCTTACAAGCCACAGCAGATTTTTACTTTGTGTTTTCAACGCATTAAACTTAACCTCATTTACTGAATGCAAATATTTAAATTTTGTGTTTTGTAACGTAAACTTTTAAATGCTTCAGATCGATACCAAATATTCAAGCGAATGAAAAAAAAATAAGACAATAAATGATCATAAAACAATGTTGACGAAAATATAGGAAGAACTGTTTAATGACACTGTCTTTAGTACATCCTTCAAAAAGAAATATTGAGCAAACAAGACGTACAAGGACCCTGTTGCAACACTAAAGAAGAAGAAAAGTATGGACTGCCAAGACCTTCGCCTCATGAGCTTTGGACACGCTTCTGAAAGGAAATGTATGACAGGTGTTTTATATTTCCATCATTCGTACGATCACCCATTTCTGGTAAACCTGCCTTGATTGAATGAACACTTTTTCTAGTACTCGAACGTGTCGAGAAATTTGAAACCATAGAAATTGATCACTCGATATTCTTTGATAGAAGGGACAAAGATATTGAAGTTTTTCTCCCTTGTGCGCTTGCTTAGTTTTCCGCTTGAAATGTAATTTTTACTTCAAGAGTTTCTCTTATTGCTTAGAACGTGTACCATGTAAAATGATAGAAAATCCATTGTACAAAAATTTAGAGGTAGCACAAAAATGGTCATTTCATGCACCCATTTTAACGAATCTGAGAGATGCACGAATGATTCCAATTTCTTTCGAAACCAAGTCCAGATGCAAATAATTTTGCATTGCTGTCCCCCAGCATAATTAACTTTGATACAGATTTTAAATGTTCGTAGTGAGTTACGTTAAAAAACAAAAGTTGACTTTATCATACAGTGCAAGCTACTATATACGAACTGAAACATTCTAAATTTTGGCTACGTCACGTGAGGATTAGACGAGACACTAAGCTGAGAAGAAGATTGCAGCCCGTAGCGTCATCGTAATATTACTGAATATCGTGTTCCAAGCGTAATGTAAAAATCCGAGATACATGAAACAAATTTTAGATTTAATTTTAAACATGAGTAAATTGTTTAAAGAACATTGTTTACCACATTACTTGATTTTATTTTATACAACATAAATTTAAAACGAAGAATTGTTTTCAAGTAACAATTTTTCTTCACCTAAAATACAAACAGTTCACCAAAATCACCCGAAAAGGTTTAAATGTGATTCAAATTACATAAAACGCAACATCAGTAAGTAGCATGCATTCGAACTTAACGTTTATTCCCTGAAGACGCTGTAACTGAGTCTGAACAATTCCTTGGTCCATGAAATCTGCCCCATATTAATAGTATATAAAGCTGTATGGATATAAAATAAAGGGAAACAACGAAGGTCACAATATCACGTACAAAATGAAACAGGAAACATCAACAGCAGCCACATGTAACGATTGTGCAGGAAATAGATGTTAAGGGCAGGTTTTGTAAAAGAATAAGCTCGAATGAGTAGTTAACCAAGAGCCATTAAATGAAGTTTGTACTTTACACACAAAAGTAGTTGACAATATCACGAACAACGTTAATTAAAACATTAAGAGAGCAATTCAAATAGCAGGGAGATAAAGTTTCCCTGCGAATGAAGCAGTTGGTAGATTGGTTCGAGGAACAATAGTAAAAATCGTGCTCAAAATAAGTGAATTGGGTAAACCACTAAACACCGAACTAACTTGCGACATGTGCGGGCTGCTGCTGCTGATGTTGCCGGAGCAGTTGGTCCGTAAGTTTTGTCTAGAAGAAGAATGAGAGCAGAGGGGTCGGCCAAGCTGCGGACTCACCCTGCTCTGTGGTGGCGGAGGAACATTCATGTGATAAAAAGGCTGCGAGGATCCCCGTTGGTGTTGCTGCTGTTGCTGAAGTTGTTGAGACCGAGAAAGCTCGCAATGAGCTGAATGACGAGGAAACCCTTCATTGTCAGACAAGTTCTGTGGCAGTGGTGGAGAAGGGCCGCTGGATCCTCCTGACGATCCGTGAGCAGGTTCTGGGTAGGATTCAGAAGCCATGTTGACAGTACTCCGACGAGGAGATCGAGGTGAGTGCGACCGAGGTAGGTCATGTGTCGAGTGAGCATGGCGAAGTTCACCTTCATCGCTCCGACCTGAACGACATACTTCCTGAATTGTGCTTCGTGACCTTCTAAGGTCAGCAGAACCAAGTAACCCAGCGCTTCCTGATCGCGAAAGATCTTGCACACTACTTTGGGATCTAGTTAAATCTTGAGCTTGACGAGGGTCTTGATTAGAACTGAACAAGTCGTGCAAATCGTGTGTGTATGAACGAGGCATTTCTTGTCCTAGCGAATGTTGTCGCTGCAGGCCAGTAAATCGTCTGGAAGTACTAGGGGCAGGAGCTGGCGAAGGATCCGATGCTGCGCTGGTTCCGGACATGGAAGTCTCTTTGCTCAGTGATTGCTGTCGTCTTAGCCTACACCCTGCGCCATAAGTGTGCTGATGTCTCTGCTGGCGTTCCTCGGCCTGTAGCGTGGCGTACATGTCTGGTACGGAACGGTGATGACGAAGCATTTCACCGTGGTGAGGTTCTTCCAAAAGTGGATCATCCGAGTCATATTCCCGGCGTGGGTCAAGAACGCTTCTCCGCTCTAAACTGGACCTTTGCCGCTCGACGCTGTGCCTGTCAAGATTAGATGAGTGGCGCCCGAACTGTCGAGATAAGCTTGACTGTTGCTGTTGCATGTGCGAGTGCCGAGACGGCTGCAGTTGTGCATGGGGGTGATGATGGTGATGGTGGTGGTGATGAGCAGCGTGACCCATGTGAGCTTGAGGCACATCCCTAAACATGTCACTTCTAGATCCTACCATGTCTTGAGGAGAGGAATGTCGGTGGAATTTTTCATGGTGCTCATGGTGAAGCTCATGATGATTATGATGACCCTCATGATGCATATCCTGACTACGGGGCCCAATATCAGTATAAACATGGCCGCTCTCATTAATGTTGCGACACATGTCGCCAGGAAAAGCTTGGAAGGGATCGTGGTGTTGCTGCTGCACGTGCTGGTGGGAGTGGTGGGGCCCGGACGTGTGCGGACACCCAGGACTGTGCTGGAAGGCTGTGCTCCCTCCCTGGCTGCCCGGTGCTGACCCAGCGGCTGCAGCAGCGGCGGCCCCGCACACGTGGTGCGAAGTTTGAACTGCGCTGCCGCCGCCGCCGCCTCGATACAGGTCAGGCTGCGACGCTACTGAGGGGGGCGGGGGGGGGCAGGGCGGATACAGGCCGGCGAAGAAAATGATCGTGCGCTCCGTGATGATGGTAACGGGCAGGAAGGCTATTGTCTCCACCTCGATACATCTTGATGCTTCGAGCGCACTTAGTGTTGTCGTTCCAACGAATAAGATAACTTTGTAGGTACAGAAATGCTAAGAAGAGATAAAGCGGTAGGGCAAGATCTTCTCCTAAATAGAGAAGAAAGTATGAAATTACCTGCACAGCGCCGCTCTGCACCCCTCGCCTAAACCAGCTCTCTGAGGAGACTATTATTAAAGGTAAGCTTTCAACGCGTTAAAACATTTTCAAGGAATTTACCCTAAACTTGTCTCCAGGTAGAGGGGAAGCTATAGGGTATCTGCAGGCTTTATAAGCGAAAGGGTTGAGTGAGTAGATATAAGAACTATTTTTGGTTTAGGGTTTGATTCTACGAGGTTAGTAATATGTGAACTCTAATGAGTTGTCATGGGTGACGGCGCCACCGCTCAGTCATAACCATAAATAAGAAGGAGATGATGCCATGTTGCTGCGAGGGTAGCGAGCGAAGTGATGCCCTCGAGAGCGCCGAGTGGCTGGAAACTCAGGTGGCTGCAGTGAAGCTATTGATCCACGGCAGACACAGTCCTGCTTCTCCACCACCGCCTCCTCCTCCTCCGCCTCTTCCTCCTCTTGCCGCTCCACTCCACCCTGCACCTGCCTGCGCCTCTCACACGCCGTGGGGGAGCTGGGACGACTCCCCTCCTCCAGCTCTGAGAGATGATGCTGCTGCTGCTACACGCTCTCCACTTCTACCAGACGCTTGCAAACAATGTTATCCTCGGACCACGATACGAGACAACGTGATCGCGGTCGCACCACTGAGAGAATTCCACACCTTGATGCCACGTCTCGACAAGAGCCGTAAAAGCAGGAGACGCTGCAGCTGCGGATGGGAATGAAGTTTAAGCCATCTGCCGCCAGTCTACTACCTGCTCACCACTGTGAAGCGAAAGTGATCTTGAAGTGTGTCCCTCAACCACCGACAGCAAGTAGCCCTTTTCCCACTCTTGGCTGCTTACACCGATTTTCTGGACCGTACAAATTTCTACCGAAGAAGACAAGGTGGCGTTGCGCTTCGACGAATATGAGCTTTTGCCGACGATTATGAACGTCAGCTCTCATCTGCTCTCATCTACAGCAACATGAAGGCGCCCTCAACATCATCGCAGAGGTGAGAATGGAAAACTTTATTCTATCGTTCGTTTCCTCGAGGGAGCAATCACTTTACAGCCAATACACCTGGGATGAGTTTGAAGTTCAGGAGTACCGTGTTTGATATGTTGAACGAATTGTCGAAGTTCACTCACAAATTTCGATAAGGACTGGGTATAAAATCTTAGAAAGATTAGTAATTTATTCGAAGGTGAAAGGTTTAAAACATGTTTTCAATGGCACGATGATTACGAGCCGAAATAGGAGTCTTCGGTAAGCGTTGCACTCGCCATCGTTCTCAGGTAGCGTTGCTGGAAATGCGTCGGCTTTCAACGACACACGAGAGACAATCCTTAAAACAGTAGAAATACTTTGTGCGATTTCAACAAGCTAAACTCAGCAAGGTTATATCTAGTTGGGCTGAGCAAGACCATCAAGCTTGCCCCAGTTGGCAATTGAACGAACGAGGTCTAAGGTGGACTAACAACTATTATCTAGACGTAAGAAGTCTTCGAAAAATAGTCATCTAGACACGGTCTTCACAGAAAAACACGTTGATTTGAACTTCATGGAAATTTCGATAAGTTCAGTTCGTACAAATATTCCCCTTAAAAGAATAATGAGCACTTAAGTGTGGTATGTACACTGGCGACCCAGAACAGACACTTGTGGTTGAGAGAGTAATTTGCTAAAACACAGAACACATCAAAGTTCACTTAAAACAAAGCCTTGAAGGAAGATCATCAATAGCAACCTAGGATATTTTCACTAAGCGATATTTACAGTTCGCTATTTCCAACCAGCTGCAAATAATTACCAATTATTAGAGATGATAGGAAAAAAATCAATAAAATAACAATTCCAACTACACCTTGAAGCAGTTCCAGTCATTTTTCGAGGTATCACCATAATACCCAAATACCAAAAATGATTTCTCAGATACTGTGATGGCTCAACAATGTTAAATGGAAAATTTATCAAGATGCTAAGTTCACCTTGCCAAACAAGTGGCCAAATTGACCCAGCGGAATAAATCGTATTAATTGAGTACCATCGAACAAAACGCCTACATAGACACACGCAGGCTGAATTTTGTCAAGTTCTCGCCGATTTGAAATTACAGAAGCATTCGATACCTAGACTGTGTCTGAAGTGACAGATAAAAGTTCTCCGCACACAAGTATAACTCGAGAACAGTTTCTGGAGCCGATCGTTCGAAGAAAGAATGTATCATGGCGTAACGAGCCTAGCGTTTCAGTCCCAGATAACTTTTTCTCTTGCCCTGGGAGAAAATTTTGCTGTCACATTTGCATTCCGGCTCAGTGAAGCAACTTCTGAGATGCAGAAGTGGAGTTTGCGTCAGTTATGGGGATAAAAGTAGCCGTTCTGAGACACTTCAGTCGCAGGAGAGTTTCTCTGTCAAGTTGGAGGGAATTTTTAAAGTCGTCTCCCTTGAGAGCTGCCTGAGGAGATAAGAGCGCAAGACACATGAAGTAAAAACTTATACCATACGTACGACTGTAGTGAAAATCTATCACGTTCTAATGCAACCCGTCGCATTACAGAATTAAATTCAACGATTATTTCCCGAATGCAAAAATATTTCCCCATAATACAAACCAGACTACCTGAAATCTCAACGAAATGTCCCCGACGGCAAAAGTTGAGAGCTAGTAGAGAGGCTTTAAACTCATTCCCTGAATCAAGAGAGCCATTGAAGCCGACAACTCATAGCAAGCTTGCGTGGGTGAACACAAGACTTTCCTTATGAAGAGAATTGATTTCCAGGCTCACATCAAAGTCAACCTGGAGAAGAAGTGGGGCCAAATGAATGGGTGGCAAGTGTGCGTCTTTGGCTCGGGACGCCCAGCGGGAATCAAGATACGACTGTCAGTGAAAATGTACTGCAAATAATGTTCTTCGACACTGCATTTTAGTCTGACACAATGTAATTTAGAGCGTTGAGTTTAACTCATTGCTGGCGCTGACAAACAGGCCAGTTAAATATTTGAGCAAGTATTTAATCGAAAAATCAAAGTCCATGTCTCCAACTTCAGACGCACAGGAAATACCACACAGTACCGCATATATGCCGTTAATTGAAACCAGGTTTACTCAGCATACACTAGTGTACACTCGCCATACAACTTTGGCAGAGCGACATGCTCAGTGTGGCATGCACAGAACCCATGACACTGAGTAAGCGCGCAGCGTAAGATGCAAAGCAGGTGTGGGCTGCTTGAATATGCACAGTACAGCAGAACAGTGCAGCATCAGTACCTATGCCCCTGAATTCATCTGATCTGCAACAAAACCTAGTTATAAATACTTGACTGTGGTGAACCCATTTCTTGACAGCCTAAAAAAGCTTGACAACCTAAAAAAAATTAGCAAGATCCAATTTTCCTGCAATAGTCGCTGAGATGTTACATGGTATTTTCAAGATTTCTTTAGTATCTCAAGTAATTGTTCGTAATTTGAAACTAAAGCTTAATACTCTTAAAATACCATAAGAAAAAAGTAACCCAAGTAAGGGTAAGAAAAATGTTGTGAAATGCTTCACGGTCATATTTTTGCGAGGAAATTTCTGCACTGGCGTTTTTTAAGAGCTCCACAAATTTCTTCAATCGATAACAAAGATCAAGATTAAGTTTTACAAGAACCATAGATTCAACCGGTATGGATTGAAGATATTATAATGCTAAAAAATATAATTTCATCTCCTTCATCTGAACGCATCCTTACTTCGTTCGTAACACCAGGTTGCCTCGGTCACGTATTTGATAGTCACACCGCATCTTTTTGGCCACCCAAATGATTGTTTCACAGCTTGGTCACCAATTTGATTCTTAGACAACTCGGACCTAAATGAGTGCCACACTGCTCTGTCATCTATTTGTCACAATGCTCGGTCACCTATTTGTCACAATGTTCGGTCACCCATTCGTCATAATGTTCGGTCACCCATTCGTCATAATGTTCGGTCACCTGTTCGTCGCAATGCTCGGTCAGCTATTTGTTACAATGTTTGGTGTCCTATTAGTTACAATGTTCGGAGTCTTATTTGTCACAATATTCGGTCACCTATTTGTTACAATGTTCGGTGTCATATTAGTCACAATGTTCGATGTCCTATTAATCACAATGTTGGGTCACCTATTTATTAGTCACAATGTTGGGTCACCTATTTGTCACAATGTTCTTTCATCTACTTGGGATCACCTGAGAATAATCAACCCATTTGTAAATGAAGGCTTATTGTTCAGTTAATAAGAAATGGGGTGGCAACCTTTCTCGCACAACTTACGGGATTGGATTAGTTGGTGTGATTTGATCATTTTTCTATCAAGTTTACCAAAGTATTTTCTTTTGCTTGATAAATTAAGTTATGGATATACGCCAAATAAAAAAATTCTTTAGTTTTGATACTTTCGTTGTTACTTTTGAAACGATGAAAATTACTTTCTTAAGTTACCTTTTATAAACCAAGACCTTATGTTTAAATTATTTCCATTTGAAAAAGAGTATTCTTTTAATTTATTTTTTCATTCCTGCTCCCAAAGCTGCAAACAAACCTTTACGGCGCCTATTCTTAAAAACCCCTTATATGAATCTTTAAGGGTGCTTTATTCTCAGGCGATTCCCTATTTGAATGTGGTGACACTACTCGATCACCTATTTAAATGTCACGCTGTGTTACCTGTCGCACTGCGTCATTCAGGTTACCTTTTCGACAGTCACAGTACGATTTCTGTTTATTATTCATTCGATTGCCATAGCGTGACAAGGCTGTCTAGAGGCCAGAAACACGTTACACATAGAGCTGAGTGCCAGATGCGTACGGCATGCATGCTTCCTGAACCAGAACATCTCATGTGGACCACGATTCGAGTGAGTTCAGGCCTAACACTAACGCTAAAGAGAACTTTGTAATGACAACAAGTAACTGGAATTGGCTAGTGATGATTGCAATTTTTATTTATTTTATATTGAGAAGAAGCTTATGCCCATTAGTGGTTTGTAATTCCCATTAGTTACTCAAGGAATTGTTGGGTCATCCACAAGACCAACATGTTAGTCAAAGTGTGCTTTGCCTTAACGTGAGCGCCGACAGGATCAACTGAGAAATCATTTTTGGTGACAAAAAGAATGTTCATTTCAAACAATGCACGGAATGAAATGAAACACTTTAAAATAGGCTAAGACCTTTATACGTACAGTTAATGCACTTTTGTAAGCACAACACTAGAAAAGAAAGCTACAATGGGTGCACAAAGTGTTTATAAGAAAATTGAAAAGGAAATGAACATTTGAGAGACAAATTTTTACTTTTAAATACCTCATCCAACAAAAACGTGAATATATTATTTCATTTTGATTGATCACTTCACATAATCATCTCAAACACTTATTTCCGGCTACCGAGAACACTAGCTGAAATGCTCACTGGCGTCACAGTAGAACCTGAATTTCAGTACACTTATTTACGTAACTAACACTGTTGATATTATCAAGAAAACTGTATGTTAACTAGGGTAAATAAACTAGTAAATCCATCCACGAGGTTTTTGTTCTCTTCCCTCTGCACTCGAGAAGTGAGGAATGACCGCACAGACCCGAAGACCACAGGTGAACTTGAGGGAAGGAAATGTGGGCAGCAGCGCTCACCCAGGCGGTGGCGGCACTCCCGCACTTACTACCCACGAGATGAGGCTTCCACTACAAAACCATCGCGTAAACTTCAATGGAGGTTCACGTACAGACTTTATCATTAGCATAGCCACTCCTTACAACTGCGGCACCATGAGCATCACATTGCATTTGCCGTGACACATTAGCTCGCTAAATAGCATAAGAGTTGCAAGATAAAGAAGAGTGAACGCAGAAAAACACACGAGTTGGGCATAGCAGCCGTTTGTGGAGGGCGGGCCGTCCTTTCGAGCACTGGCGGTGGAAATCCAGGGCAAGTCTCCTCCGTTCATATGCTCTCCCCACGGCCCTCCCACTCAGCTCTCTCTCTCTCCTCTCCGCAGCCTCTCTCTCGCACCGTCACTTTCGCTGCATGCCACAGCTCCCAGACAGCCTTGCTCAGCATCAACATAAAACCCATAATTTCCTAACTTCGCAACGCAACTCGATGCAAAAAGCCCAGAATTCAACAGCAATGCACATGAAGCAATTAAGGCAGCCCGCTTCAGCAAAGCACAGGAGAGAGGCGGTGGGAGGCGGGCGCTGGAAACACGAGGCACATTTGGCACAAACGCTTGGGAGCAGCGTTGGCAGCGGGGACGAGTGGGGACGCGGCTGCATCCTAGCTACCGGCAGGCAGCTTCCAGATGAATAGAGGTTAAGAATGACTCTACCTTCACGCTGCTGAGTGCCATGCGCCACAATTTGACACAACCTCAACTTAGCGTGGCCTGTCCGACGAACTAGCTGCGTTCTACCGCTACCTTCTAGGATGCTCAGATAGAAAATCTTATATGTTAAAGACAATGAAATCCAGCTCACGCAGAGATAGCTTTTCCTTGCTTCGATAAAGTGACATGCGAAAAGACAGTGATAAAGATTTTTCAGGATATTCTAACCGAATTAAGGTGGTGGTAGGTGTATGTGTGTATATCAGTTCATTATTTTACAGACTTAATTACTCAATAAGATGAGGCACTATCGCGGTATAGTTTAAAACAATAAACAACTGATGCATGATGTTAGTCAGCAGAGCGAAATGAGCTAATAAGTTTGGATTACCAAATGCGGCACACACACGAGTATAGATGCATCATCAACCTATCGAGTTGCCAGGGTTTCAAATTTTTTACGACGTCGTAGCGGTGCTGTCCCAACGAAACTTTTATGTCGACTTGGTGACGAGTGTGTTCTCTGCCAAAAATTGGCAAATCATTTCAAACCTCGCAATGCAGCACTGTTGCCAGATGCTCAGTGCTTAAATTTAGTTCGAAAAATACTGAACTTGAGAATTTAGATCCAAAACTCATGTAGTATAGCCAAGTCGACAGAAGAACTTTCGATACAAACCATACCTTTACAACGATGTAAATTGTCAGAAAATGTGGCCCCTGGTCGCTGTCAGAACAGATTTCACGCCTCCCTGTTCGTGGCGGACAGCAATCGCTCATGCCCAGCAAATTACAGGACCGTAATTGAAATCCACTGAGGAATGAAGCGTGACGATCGAGTTGTTGACCTCCCAATCAAGAGCCTTAAAATGCGAACCGTTTCTAATATCTTCTTCTTTCGAGAAAATCAGGCTTTTGGAAATTTAAGGACTTGGCATCCGTAGAACTCGAACGTGGGTGTACATTTACAATAATCAAGATCGTGGAATAGAACAGAGCAGCATCGTAATAGGATGAAGCCTAGTGGCACTTCCTCGGATTGATATCCAAGTCCCATGCCGTCAGACACTAACCACGCACGGGCACCAGAGCTGAAGTTGAGGAAAAAAAAACAGTCACATTCCCGGACGTCAATCTTAACCCACAAGCTCCAGTACATTCGTATAAAAATTAATAAACGGATGTTTCACAAATGTATGGTCTCACGCTTTGACCATTTTTGTTCGCATAGTCAATATTGTTACAGCCGATGTTTGCATTTTTATTATGTTTGAGAAACGACAAAACCGAGCATACGGCGCACATGTGAAAAAAGACTGAAGCTCACTTTGGAAAAATAAAAACGAAAAAGAACTTAGAAAAAGTCAACTTTTAATTGATGACGTTGAAAGAACAAACTTTAGCAAATTGACTGAGGAACTACATAAACAATCTATAATGAGAAACTACTTATAAGTATTGAAAAGAATTTTGCACTGTACGACGCTGATGAATTGGTTCAAATTTAACTGTTGTCATAATTTCTTAGAGCATCTTTCCCTATTTCAAAATGAAACCTACCAATAAAATTCATCAAAACTATACTGGTGGCCCTCCGACACTCCCGTGTTACACGCGTGATCCACGGATCCCAAGGTGAGCTTCATTTTGACGTACTGCGCTGAACCTGCAGCACGAACTTAGCTGTTCGAAATCAAAATTGAACTTTCAAGCATTTTTGTCGTAGTAGCTGTACATCCGGCAACAAAATTTCTTCTGCCGTCTGGGCTGCCCACAAATTTTTCTTCTCGCTGAATTCAACAAGTTTTTCTCTGATGACCCTGTAAAGTTGTCAATTTTGGGTTCAAATTTTACTAGATGAATGC
Source organism: Morinoia aosen (assembly GCA_030386875.1). Taxonomy (NCBI): domain Eukaryota; kingdom Metazoa; phylum Arthropoda; class Malacostraca; order Amphipoda; family Talitridae; genus Morinoia; species Morinoia aosen. The sequence continues at coordinate 27,203,245 of CM059559.1, forward strand.
TGAATCTTGAGGACATTGGTTAGAAAAAACAGCGCGTTAGGTAATGCTAGTCGATGGAAAACCGGTACAGCTAAGATGACGAAAAATGTTAGCAAATCTGACGCTTCAGGCAAATTCGGCCTAGGGATGGTACACGGGAAGAAATCGCGTCTGTAAACTTTTCGCTTCGTCTATGCACCAAACGTTATTATTGATTTCCAGCACGACTGCCAGTCTCCACTCATCCCCCACCTTCACCACGCGGCTTCATTCTTCCACCAACCTCTACCACGCACAGTCACAACTCGACTTCGTTCTTCCACCAACCTCCACCGACTGCCTTCGCTCTTCCACCAACCTCCACCGCCTGCCTTCGCTCTTCCACAAACCTCCACCGCCTGCCTTCGCTCTTCCACAAACCTCCACCACCTGCCTTCGCTCTTCCGCCAACCTCCACCGCCCTAGCTTCACTTCAACTATAGTTCCCTTACTTCAACTTCAGTTACCTTACTTCAACTTCAGTTACCTTACTTCAACTTCAGTTACCTTACTTCAACTTCGGTTACCTTACTTCAACTTCGGTTACCTTACTTCAACTTCGGTTACCTTACTTCAACTTCGGTTCCCTTACTTCAACTTCGGTTCCCTTACTTCAACTTCGGTTCCCTTACTTCAACTTCGGTTCCCTTACTTCAACTTCGGTTCCCTTACTTCAACTTCGGTTCCCTTACTTCAACTTCGGTTCCCTTACTTCAACTTCGGTTCCCTTACTTCAACTTCGGTTCCCTTACTTCAACTTCGGTTACATTACTTCGACTTCGGTTACATTACTTCAACTTCGGTTACATTACTTCAACTTCGGTTACATTACTTCAACTTCGGTTACCTTACTTCTACTTCGGTTACCTTACTTCAACTTCGGTTACCTTACTTCAACTTCGGTTACCTTACTTCAACTTCGGTTACCTTACTTCAACTTTGGTTACCTTACTTCAACTTCAGTTACCTTACTTCAACTTCAGTTACCTTACTTCAACTTCAGTTACCTTACTTCAACTTCAGTTACCTTACTTCAACTTCAGTTACCTTACTTCAACTTCGGTTACCTTACTTCAACTTCGGTTACCTTACTTCAACTTCGGTTACCTTACTTCAACTTCGGTTACCTTACTTCAACTTCGGTTACCTTACTTCAACTTCGGTTACCTTACTTCAACTTCGGTTACCTTACTTCAACTTCGGTTACCTTACTTCAACTTCAGTTACCTTACTTCAACTTCGGTTACCTTACTTCAACTTCGGTTACCTTACCTCAACACCAGAAAGCTTATTTCAACATCAGTTACCCTATTTCAACATCAGTTACCCTATTTCAACATCAGTAACCCTATTTCAACATCAGTAACCCTATTTCAACATCAGTTACCCTATTTCAACATCAGTTACCCTATTTCAACATCAGTTACCCTATTAGACTATATTAGATCAGTTACCCTATTAGACTATATTAGACATCAGTTCCCTATTTCAACATCAGTTCCCTATTTCAACATCAGTTCCCTATTTCAACATCAGTTCCCTATTTCAACATCAGTTCCCTATTTCAACATCAGTTACCCCATTTCAACATCAGTTACCCCATTTCAACATCAGTTACCCCATTTCAACATCAGTTACCCCATTTCAACATCAGTTACCCCATTTCAACATCAGTTACCCCATTTCAACATCAGTTACCCCATTTCAACATCAGTTACCCCATTTCAACATCAGTTACCCCATTTCAACATCAGTTACCCCATTTCAACATCAGTTACCCCATTTCAAAATCAGTTACCCCATTTCAACATCAGTTACCCCATTTCAACATCAGTTACCCCATTTCAACATCAGTTACCCCATTTCAACATCAGTTACCCCATTTCAACATCAGTTACCCCATTTCAACATCAGTTACGCCATTTCAACATCAGTTACCCCATTTCAACATCAGTTACCCCATTTCAACATCAGTTACCCTATTTCAACATCAGTTACCCTATTTCAACATCAGTTACCCTATTTCAACATTAGTTCCCTATTTCAACATCAGTTCCCTATTTCAACATCAGTTCCCTATTTCAACATCAGTTCCCTATTTCAACATCAGTTCCCCATTTCAACATCAGTTCCCCATTTCAACATCAGTTCCCTATTTCAACATCAGTTCCCTATTTCAACATCAGTTCCCTGTTTCAACATCAGTTCCCTATTTCAACATCAGTTCCCTATTTCAACATCAGTTCCCTATTTCAACATCAGTTCCCTGTTTCAACATCAGTTCCCTATTTCAACATCAGTTCCCTATTTCAACATCAGTTCCCTATTTCAACATCAGTTCCCTATTTCAACATCAGTTCCCTATTTCAACATCAGTTCCTTATTGCAACATCAGTTCCCTATTGCAACATCGGTTCCCTATTTCAACATCAGTTCCCTATTTCAACATAAGTTCCCTATTTCAACATCAGTTCCCTATTTCAACATCAGTTCCCTATTTCAACATCAGTTCCCTATTTCAACATCAGTTCCCTATTTCAACATCAGTTCCCTATTTCAACATCAGTTCCCTATTTCAACATCAGTTACCCTATTTCAACATCAGTTCCCTATTCCAACATCAGTTCCCTATTTCAACATCAGTTACCCTATTTCAACATCAGTTACCCAATTTCAACATCAGTTCCCTATTTCAACATCAGTTCCCTATTTCAACATCAGTTCCCTATTTCAACATGTTCATTCAAGCACGAGTTACGTTACTTCAAGAATAAGTTACCTCACTTCAAGCATCAGTAGAGAAGACCAAATGTTACAAGCACACTTACCTATCAGCTGCAACAGCAGGACCTCATGTGCAGTAACGGTAACAGTTGGAGAAAGAGTCTAGCAGCTGTAACATTGAAGTTCAGCTGGAGTTCAAGAGCAGCAGCAATAACAGTCTGAGTTCAGGTATAGCAACGGTAATAGCTGCAGTTCAGATACGACAGCAGAACAACTTGAGACCAGGTGAAATCAACCGTAACATTTTGCCAAATGTAGTAGCACTAACAGCTGTAGATCAGGGCGGTAACAGCAACAACAGCTGATCAGTTGTAACAGCTGGAACTCAAGCGTAGGAGCAGAAACAGCTGCAGTTCAGGTGCAGCGTGAGATCAACAGTAGAGAGACATACATACGTACGTCTGCTTTAACAGCTGCAGCACAAGCAGCATCCGCTCATTCTATAGAAGTGTTAATGGCTCTCGTGAATGGCGGAGCCGATCATGAACGAAATAAATGTCAGAACAAATATGGCGAGATGGAGGGCACGCTGTGATTGAGTCAAGGGATCTCTTGGATTTTCCTTCGTCTCTGCACACCAAATGCAAGATCCAAAACAGAGCAGGTCCCGAATGTTTTAATACATCAGTCCATCTGCCCATTTTTAACGCTCCTTGCTGATTTGAATGTGAGTTGGATGAACATAGCGATTTCAATCCCGTTCAACGGAAATCAATGCAATTGTAGATATACAAGTGATAGGCGACACAGCAACGTTTTTAGCTGTTCCTATGTTATCGTGAATTCCATTTACTAAGCTCCCAGCACAGGAACAAATTCTGTACAAGAGTCGCTATTACAGTTTCCTACACACTGCGTTTAAATGCTTTCCAGAACTCTTCATGCGCACGGCATCCACGATGCCAGCATTGGGCGGCGCGACGTTTGCTGGTTTGAACTTGGCCTGTAAATCGGTAGTAGCGCGCCATGTCCCCCCATTACTTTAAATTTTAAGAACTGAGAAATGGTCAAATAAATCAACGCGTCATTACATTCAAAGACACAACTGTACCTTTGTTTTACACTGTCAGAGAAGAAATCACTTGAAAAAATCACTTCCTGGGTTTGTTTGATCTCTTAGTTCGTTTGGAGAGCGTCCATAAAGAGAAACTAGAAAATATGTATACTGAACAACTTCAGTCCATGACCTTTAGGTAACGATCCTGCCAAATACTTTCATTCTTTAGAGTAAATTTCAAAGAATCTCCTCAAAAATGCTGTCTTGTTTTGCACTTTTTTATTTTTACAGTAATGGCCCATAAGCTTAGGAGGGATAATTCCTTCAATTAGTGTATAATTATTTATTAAGAACATTCATTCAAACCAAAAAGTTAAATTATTCACACTAAGAGCGATAAAATTTGCACATAATAACTCCGCTGATGATCACTTTCAAAAATAAACTCTGTGCACCATGGAAAGCACATCATAACCAAGCGGAACAGCAGTCCGAGATACAATGTAGTGTCTTCAGTCTTAAACACCAATGAGTGAGAATCGGGGGTCAGATTTTAGAGCAACGCATCAAATGGCTTCAATCGGCCTGAGGCAAAGCTACGTGACGTTCATAACTTTTGCCACAGAAATATAAATATAATTAACCGAGGCGGCGGCGATGATGAGCCTCATTTATTACGGTCCTCTATTGCCCTGCGACGCAAGCTCATAAGTCAGAGCCTGTGCAGTCGCAGTTCAGCTCACGCTCACAGCGGGAGGCCAGCCGCCGGTATCTTATTTTAAGTGCCGCCAACGCCATACTAACATCCAGAGCTGGTTATGCAGGTCACAATTGTGAGCGTCCCCGACTGTAATACTGTGACACTAAGGTATGCTTGTATAGAGGCAAACCTAGCGTTGCTTTAAACAATTGTTCGGCTGAACCCCTCATATTTTCAGTCACGTGTAAATAAAAGTTTCACAAACACAGCAAACTGAAGAGGTATAGGACAACAACGAGACTGAGAGCCAGGATGAAAATGAGAAATGCTTGCGAACAGAAGTGAGTGATCAAGATATAACTAGAGAATGGGAACATGAGTGAAAACTATTGTGAGAACGAGAGCGAGAGAGAGCGAAAGTTTGAGTGAGAACAATATGAAAGCAAAGTGGAACTACAAAAGAGACAAAAAAAGTTCAACAAACCTTCAAGTTAGCTAGAATATCAGGACATGATAATACATCGTGTCACCCCTGGTAACCTCATTGACAGTGATATCATTCGTGACAACTAGAAGTCCACTTCATTTGTAATTTTCAGATAAACTAGAGTCAAAAGTAAATTAATGATGAAAATGTTCGCGAAGTAAATTTCGTACAATATTGATTATAAAAGTATCCTGCCTAGGTTTGTTTTGAAGAATAAATTTGGAAGCAAGAACACAAGTATATTTCATTCTAAACAACTGGCAATAACGTTGTTGAGATCGAGCTTCAACTTTACCAGTGTGAGCAGACAAAATTATTCTCAAGTTTTACAAGACTGTGCACTCTGTCCTTTGGTCAAAAGTTACACGTTAGAACAAAATGAGGGATTACAATATTTCAAACGTAGGAAACTTAGGAAGTGTAAGTTATGACAATTGTTTATGCATCTCGAACAATTAATTTCAGCCAAAATTCCTGCAGCGATGTCCTACGCTAGGCAGGGTCAGGGAGGAACTAACTTGGGAGGCGCTGTGGTTGACGCTCGGCAGCCCTCACTCCACCTGTCCGTCAGGTACGACCCACATCTTCACACCGCGCACAATTAAGGTGGTAAGTACATGCCAAAGTTTTTATACCAGTCGGTAAAAAATCATCGGGAGGAAAATCGGTCCGTAGAATGCGCTTTTTTCGTTTTCCTGAGGTACGAATGTACGTAACAGCAAGTATTTCACAAATTATTTTACTTGTTGAGATAAATACAAGAAAAATATTAAATAAAACGAAATAATGACAACGACTCCCATAACTTGGAGCAATTTTAATGATTTGGGAGCAGCTTTGATGACTTGTGAGCAACTTTCACGAGGTATTACTAATTTTCGAATTGGGAGCAATTTTTTTGTAACAGTGGCAACTTGTTTGTAACAAGCGTCGAGGACTAACGCTACTGAATTGACAAACAGCCATCAAGCCCAAACAGCAAGCCTTCTAATTCTCGTAGGTTGAAAGAAACTTAACGACTTCAGGAATTCTTTTGAGAACTGAAGCAACACCAATGAGTTAGAGTCACTTCTATACCGCACAGCTCTTAGTTAGATTAGCGCCCCTGTCCTCAGAAGGAACTGCCGTTCAAGCGGAGCAACGAATGTCAAAGATGTTTTAGATAATGACAGATTCATGAGAAATATCTCTAAAATGTATGCAATTTGGTCATCTTTTGCACTATTTCCTAATGATTAAAATTTTTTTTTTAAAAACAATTCTTGAAAAAATAAACACTAGCACTGTATCGTCATTAGCAGTACAGCAACTTAGCAACATATAAACTAGAGCCCTTGATATTTCATGGGTATAGTGGTCGTAGCCCTTGTTGGCTAATGCATATGAGGTTACGGGAAATATTGCATTTCATTTTCTTCCCACTAGAAAAGTCGCACTTCTCTATAGCTGCAATTTAACGGGGCTTTAAGTTTCCATTTTCAAAACTAGCTTCCGATACGATTTTGATATGGGAAGGGATAGAGCTCAAGCATCATCATAACATTTTCTGCTAAAATCATAATTCGTAGTCTGGTCTTGAACTGACCTGCAGTTAAGGTCACACATTTATCTAACTCAATTATAAAACTTGAGTTTTCCTCTTGAATCCTTCTTCAGAACATCATACCATCCCTAAATTCCTTGAAAAATAGTAGTTTTGCGTATGAAGACAGCCACAAATGAAAATAGAGAAGGTTCGTCAAATTTATGTGTTGAAACGCTTTCAGCAGGGGTTATATGCATAGCCTTCGTATTAAGCATGAACAACTCAATTTTCACAAATAACACTATCTTCATTACCCAGGCTACTTTCCATTCAGTATGAAACTTCGTAAACTTTCCTCTAAAATGTCTTGTCTGTGTGATTCAAAATTCAAAGGTTCAAAGAGCACGTTTCCACTCGTGAGCACGGAATTTTTGTTCTCACTTATACCTCGAACACTTTAATGGTAGCAGTACGCAAATCTCTAACGTTTAAAAGATTCAGCTAAAGGTTCTTTACGCGTACAAACACAACTTCACCCTTAACGAGCACAAATTTTACCTGTGCATGAATTTATTTCCAACTACCTTAAAAACTTTAAACGACATGTGACATCAACGACACGACTGGCTTTGATTCCTCCAATGAATTTGAAATTTTTCCATTGGGCTCATCTCACGTACGAATCGAAACGCTTGTATGTTTTAGACATTTTTCAAACATTTCGTTATGGGAATTCCGAAGCAAAATACCTGTGCTCATGTAGCGGCTGTGATAATGCAAATAAAAGCATCTTTAGATCTAGGCCAATGATCGCGGATCTGAACCACAACTTTCCATTATTAGTTTGGAATCATTTTTTTAAATGAGTTCAACTTTGTAGTTCAGCTCCTGTAATGCGCATCACACTCACTTATTCGAGCTTCATATGTCTGCAGTGATCTTACAACACAGCAACCAGAACAGCTCAACAAGTAGCGAGACCTATTTCATTAATCAACTACAGCTAGTGGTAATTGATAAAGTTTACTGTTATAGATATTAAATTCTTCTAATTCTTCATTCCACTACCGCATACTCAGAATTTGTATCTCCTTTTGTGGTTTTCTGCTGTAGAAAATGAAAGGCACGTAAGAAAAACACAAATTTTTCCTTAAGGATTAAGACGCAACCCTCAAGCGTGAGAACTTCACGAAGACCATCAAGACAGTTCATCAGAGATGAGATATACTGAGTAAGAATTGAAGCAAACACGTCAACGCTCTTACCGCTTTGTTCTAAAGCGTTTACTGCTCTAAATATTTCAGATGAGCTAAGTTTTTGTAAAATGATGTTTTATGTTGTTTTTCCATGGGCCCGTAAGTTTATAATAGTACTCGACAGACCCCAAAACACCTAAATTCTCCGAACTTATAATGTCGAAGCATTATTCAAGGAATATTAGCGTTTCGTATCGGTTCATTCTAACACGCTAAACATTTTTCATGACACAGAAAGTAACTCTTTCAACTCCACGAACAACTTTCTTGGCATGACGAACTCTCTCGACTTAGCAAGTAACCCACTTGGCAGTGAGAATAACTTTTTAACCCAGTGGGTAACTTTCCCGACCCGCCGAGTTGTTCTCCTGACCCCTTGGGGAGCCTTTCTGAGTACGTCAGTAATTCTTAACCGTACTGAAGAACAATATTTAAAAAAAAGAAACTTTGTTCACCGCCGCAGATGAATCTTTAAGTCATAGAGTGCTTCTTTGGAACTAATAACGAAGTTCCTCGTTTGAAACACGGATTAACTCAACTAAACTTGGCTTCTTGTCCTATATTGGTAGAGACTTAATATGTGCAGGAGTTCTTCCAACGTAAGCTTGTAGAGAGTAGTTTCGTCACTAGCAAGTTAACAATTGAAGAGGAGCTAAAAGAACTCCATGTAGATAGTAACAATTGAAAAAATTATTCGCTGTGCGAAATCCTGCAAGGAAGGGAAATAATTAGGCCCTAACAATGAGTTCATGGATGAATGACAGAGCGAATGACGCATGGCTCAATTTATTTCTCTACTACACAAGTCTTGTGCAGTTTGGTTCCATAAATTTAGAAACTGATGTACTTTACATTCGAGAAATTTATTTTCATAATGGAAAAACGTATAAAAGAGCGTATTTTGGCTCATAAGATTATTAAATTCTTTGATCGATCTCAGCATTGGTAAATCAGGTCACAGTAAAAAGCATGAAGTAAATCACAATTGAACAAATTGACGGTGATAAATAATCAAGGGCAAGACAATTCATAATGAAATCTAAGAAACAGAAGCTCGAGTTTTAAGTTGAGTGGCGTCTTCGTTGTAGCTTTTCGGTGGGCTGATATCACAGTAAGCGTAGCCAAAAAAGTGAAGTTTGTTCTATGAAAAAGAGAACTTCCCACCTCACGGTTTGCTGGCCAGTGAAGAGAAATAAGTCCACTGGAAATCTCACCCCTCCTCTCACACCCGTATACAAATAGAGGTAATTATTGTTCATGAGACAACTTTCCGCAACTACAACGAGCAGCTCGGAACTCCTTGACATGGGCATTGGAAACGCACTTGAAGCTTGGAAGCGGTACGATGTTCTCCATGCACTTGATTACTCGGCCTACAACTCCCTTGAATGATAATTGGATGGGTTTTTAAGACCATATCATCGCTCAAGTACATATGTAATGTGTATAAGAAACAAATCATTTAAATTAAAGTTAGATATATGTTTGCAATAAAAATTATTTACATTTTACCCATTCCCAAAATCTGTTTGAATCTCTTACTGGCCGCCAATGGCATCGTCGACCCCTAAAAAACGTCAGCGAATAGAACCGCAAAATCTGGCACTCAATTTTATGTGGAAGACCCAGTCATAAAACACTTCTGCAGAATCAACACCCAGAAGACTTTTTTAAGATGCCGCCTCGCAGAAGACTCAAAATCAATACATGCACCGAATTTCTGGAGCCGATTTTAATATATCTAGGTAACTTGAAGGTCTTTTTTATTCAAATAAGTATATAAAATGAAACTCTATGAAATTACTGGATGAAAGGTTTAGGGCAACAGTCACAACATCAATAAATAACTGAGCAAACTTGACTCGAACGTTGATGTAACTTTTTGTGCGAGTAATGACGGCATAAATATTGGTGATTACTCTACGAAAACACTTCACAAACATTAATGACACAGGGTAAGAAATGACCGTATATAAAACCTGCACGAACTTAGTAAACGAAAATTTGGTGATTTTCAGCAAAACGATGAAATGCACTGTTATCACCGCACTATTGACAGCAAGCAAATGCTTGACAGCACAATAAAAAAGCGAAAAAGTTGAGAAGCCAAGTTTTAAAGCCCACAAGCAAAAACACAGCAGTTTCCAAATTCAGTAATCTGCAGTCATATTCTGACAAAGATAGCCAAATACTGATGAGAGCTTAAAGCCAAACGTGTAACTTGAGGTTAACAAATTTGTGAAAAGAAAATTAATCAATTGAAAGCATACGAAGAAATCAACAAATGAGAGAAACAAAAGTACTCCTTGAGTTGCCAGAGGTAAACCAGCTAAAAACAAGTTTTGGCACCTAAGATGTTACCACTGCCGTGAGCTTGAGTTAGAAATATCTTCGGTAGAAATAATTGAATAACGACAAGTCCCAACACCGACACCCACGCACTATAGACGCTGCCAGTTGCCGACAGCGAGGAGCCCTGGAGAATATTTCGAATCGTTTTCGAAAAAATTTTAAACTCCACCTCGAGAAATCGTCTTCGAAGTTTTCAGCAAATGACATTTCATTGATGAATTAGTGATATTACTCACGAACACTTCATGACATTGTTCATTTTGTGCTTTTGAATGAATGATTCACCTTCAATAATAGCAGACGAAGGCGTGATAACATATCAGCCAAGTACGAAGGCATAGCACTATACTAAAGTGGTCGCTAGGCGGCTGACAAAGCTTGGCAAGCAGCGTATACGTCAAATTTGTTTTTAGCCTAGAATTTTTATTCAAATAAACTCATAAAGAATATGGGATCTAATATGTAAAAAATAAACGAGGAAAAAGAGCTCAAATGAACTTTATAGATGCAGCTTGAAAGCCTGATCTTCAGCAGGAGCACTGTGTACATTAAAAATAATAAAGTGACTCATTAATTTAGAGAACATTTAGTAATCTTTCCCGAAGTTCAAAGCTCGAACAGCAGAGGAGCAAGTGCAAGTTCAGGCGAGCTACGACGAAGTCTTAATTCTACTCAGCGCTCAGAGAAGTTAAGGAACAAATTCAGACAATCAGCATAAGAGCATTTCCTTTCGACTTCCAAGAGAACGATACAAGAAAACAAGACCTGAATGACAAGGTGGCCGCTCAGCTGAACAAATTTGACCTACAGAGTTCATGGAAGAACGTCTCAAGATTTTGTATGTGCGCAAAATGAAACAAGCATGAAAATGAGAGTTAACATCCGAAAACATTGCGTAGCAAACGGAATCGTGGAAAGTTGCACGCGTGACAAGTGTGAGAGAGGCATGGCGTCTGTTAGATGAAGCATGACAAGTAAGAAAAAGAAACATATCGTCCTGTTTGTACAGAGCACGCGACAATGGAATGCAGGACTGAAGCAAAACAAGGAAATATTCTGTGAAGTAAGACAGAACTTGAGAGGAACAAAGTGTTTCAAATGCCACAGGGATAGAACTGAGCGTCAGCGGGGATAAAAAGTAGCAAGCGCAGTAGTTGCCATCACAGTAGAACTGAGCGTCAGCGAGGATAAAAAGTAGATGAAGGAGCTGTAGCTGCCATCATGGTAGAACAATCAGCTGTGCTGGCCCCAAAGGGCTGACATCTGTCGGAGCTGAGGAGATTAAGTGAACGTGGGCCGCAAAAGGCGATTATGTGAACGCTGGCGAGCAAAAGCTTTCTCGCAGAGCCGCCATAAAACCCACAGTGCTCAGGGTGGGCAACCGCAAAAGACTGATGAGAATACGAATGGCTCATCAGAAAATTATTGTCCGAAGGAAGCTATTCGTAAAGAAGCTCACAAAGACGGACGACACACGGAGGGTCAGGCGCGGACGTGAGTGACAGCGGCGTGCTAAAACTTGAGTCTTCTCTATTTTGGGTGCCAGTCAAGTTTGGGAAATCTTTGCGAATGAAACATAGTCATCGAGGCCATATTGCATCTGCGAATTAACCCTATCAGGGCCCAGTTATTTTTCTGTGGATGAAATATTACAATATTACGTTAACGATAATGCATAAAATGCTATTGGAGGCGATTTTTCCAATGAAACATGAGGTATAAGATATAAATATTAATATAAAAGCCCGTCAAGAATGACGGTGGTCTTTATGGAACTGAGCTTCGCTGGAACAATATTTCCAGTAAAGCAGTGTAAAATACTTCGGAACACGGCTGAGCTCTAACTGGAGTGGCGAAAAGAACGCATACTTGCATCTTCTTGCCAAAGTTTGCTAGAAACCCATTAATGCAAGTCACAGGTTTTGGCACATTCTGGCGTGTCCCTTTGGCCGCATTATTGCTCGCTTAAAGGTGAGGCTTTTGGACACACGGCCGAGCCCCGGCATCTGCGACACTGGCGGTATCCCCGCGATCTTATTCATTACTATCAAAACTCGGTCATCGTTTGAGGAACCCTAACACAGTCGCAACGGGAGTGCGACGGCAGAACACCTAGCGAAGTGAGACTCTGAATGAGTACATTTTTGATCAAGTCACTATGTTATCAATAATTTTAGAGCCAACAAAATTGATGAAGTAGAATTTAAAGCATCATGCAGAAAATTTTTCGCACACCTGTAATAAAATTATTTCGTACTGGTGAAAAGTAGCGTACTAGTTACTTCCTATTCTGTCAATTATTTTCTGGAATATCTCAGAATTCGTATAGGAGCAAACCTATACAGCAATAATGAGAAAGTTATTACTAAATGGCAATAATCTGTTTCAATTGCGTTTACAATTCTGCATTTTACTTGAAGCTGAAAACTTACAGGAAGACAAAGAACAGGCGCTTCAGTATTATATAAAGGGCGCGCTATCGGTTTTTAATTCAAGTGAAAATCTACCCGCAATACCTCTAAAGCAGCTGATGTAGATATGGCCACAACGATACAAAGAACGATAACGCGTTGAATACCAATGGCGAAATCGGTTCATCCCGCGGCAGGTGTGGAGGACACATGTCAAGGCCAAGCGTGGGAGGCATCAGCGAGACCAAAGTTTTATTTCTTTAACGATGATAGTAAAAAAGATCTACATCATAAAACTTAATACTTTAGAGCGTCCTTAAAGACTTTTAGGAAAACCGTGCAACATGGGCTGAAGAAAATAAATTTACGCAGTTGCAAATTCATCAAGAAGTCTCAAAGTCAGCACAGAGTCGCCAAAAATGTATTGTACTTGCAAAAACTTAGAGAGACTGGAGTGTCAAAGATTGGGTGAGTTTTATATGATCCGATGAGAAGCTCCAAATTTATAAATCAATGGAAGAATTGGGGTGAAGTATGGGTCTCATGAAGCCACTGATGCATCGTCCATCATCCAACATAGAAAGCATCTCGAGGCAATGTGATGCTTAATTGGAGCCATTTTTGGAGATCGGACTTAGATCTCCAGTGAATTGCACAAACTAAATGAGGTCAAACGGCTGTTTGGAATTTCCTGTTGACCAAATTCCATATGAAGTTTTACTTTTCTAATGATGACAGAATGTTTCAATAAGATAACACTTTCACTGCCCTGCCCAAAAATTCCTAGAATTGATATTTGAAGAACGAGGGATCATTCAACCACATGACTACAATATTCAAATACGAGCCACATTGAGAATTTATAGGATGAGTTTGAAATGAATTAAAGCATTAAACCCAAGATTACTCCAACTGTGGCCAAATTCGAAGATTCGCATGAATCGGAAATTTATAGAATGAATACTAGTTAGAACGAAAGTTGTCGTCCGATGTAAAAGTGAACCACTTGAAAGTTGATAAATTGTTAAACAATGAGACTTTATAGCTAAGCTCTGCATATACTAACCACTAGTGTCATTGATGGTTTATTTTCAACGTCGTGGTATTATCTGTCTTGCTAGCATTTTGCAAGTTTGCTCATTGTGAGTCATTCATTTCATGAGTAATTATTTAAAAAAAAGGAATTTGTGCACATACATTCCTGATGAACTGAATGAGCTGAAAAACCGAGTGTACGTGCCTTACTGGCATGGATAAGCCTTCACCTCAGTCGTGAATGTCGTCCAATGCTTAGAATAAATAAAATAGTAGAAAAATTCCTGCAATTCCTATTGATTATAGCTTTAATATCAGCATGAGTTACTACAGGCGAAGAGTGGGCGTACTTAGGCTTCCAGTGCTTTAATATGTTTTGGTGTAAAGATCCATTAGCGTTTCCCAGTGCAGGAGCAGAACATTAAATAACTATACAATAAAAAATCATCTCACAATGGTAAAATCATTTCAGAATTACTATGAAAAATCAACAATCGAACTATTAATAGTACGTAACTTTCAAGAAAAGTATAGGTAGTTGAAAATAATTTCAAGACCCTCACAACATTCAAATCCAGCAAGATAACGTTTCTAGCACTGACCGTTTCGGTTTAAGAATATTTGAGCACACAAATCAGAATTTTGGTTTACAAATCAAAATAAAATCCGGTTTGGAAAATTTGAATTTGGAATAAAATAAGATAGAGAGGCGGTCATTGCCCACGCGGGGTGCGCGTGGGTACGTGCAGCCCTAACGTGCAGCCGTGCATGTGTTGCGGGGAGGCAAGTCTCGTTGTCCGCCCCCATGTTCGGCCTTCCGCAAGTTAAAGTAATAAAAGTAATACAAATACACCGTTTTAGAGGAAACGATGTTTTGATCTTTGCGAAGTTCGCGCAATTTGTAAGTTTAGAGAGCACCTCTCCAGCTCTGTCTCATCTCACTTCCAGGGAAGTGTTATGGACGCTCTGTTCTGGATGATCTGCCTTCACATCACCGTGGACCCAAAGGCATAACACTAAGAATTACGGCAACTAATATCACCATTACTAGCAAAACTTTAAGATAAGGTAATTGACTTTGACATTGGCCTAGAGTCGATGTTGAATTAGATTAGATAAGTTAGCTCAAGCCTCCTAAACCGCCACAAAGGTGTCCCAAAGAGGGGAAGGAGAGAGGCACCATTTAATGTGTAATTTTAAAGAAAGGAAAATCGATGCACAGTTTGTGTGCGTAAAATACCTTGCTCATAGAAACAGCAAAAGTAGGAAGGAAGTTTACGAAACAAATTAACAATTGAAAAAGAAAGTAACCGGAGCTGAAAAAACTGGACAGCATGATCGAAAAAAATTGTGATTATCAAAATAAAATACCTATTCTATTTAAAAAAATGGAACCCCTATCTATTTCTAGACCCTGAACCTCACATTTTCTCTCAAGGGGCACAATTCCCAGTAGATCGAACAGTTTTATCCCCTTAAAGAGAGTAATAACAGCTACACAAACACAAGCAATAAAAATAGCAGTGCATATATCGGCGATATCAGTACAAACAACAACAACAACAGCAGCAGCAGCAGCAGCAGCAGCAGCAGCGTCACAAAGTCGTCTACACGATACAAACGGCTTTGCCTCCCCAGCCGCACGGGCCCGCACTCCATATACCTCCACACTCCGGTCCTCCGCCTCGATTTGTCGCTCCACATCAGCTCACCTCCCTCCAATTTTTCCTTAACCTAATAGTTCGCATGCAATCCCTCCAGTAGTGTTCCTCCATCTAGGGATACTCTGCTGGGAAGATTAAGATTATAAGTTAGTTTAAGCCTCCCTAACCGCTGCAAAAATAGAGCGTATCAAAGAGAGGAAGGAGGAAGGCACCATTTAGTATGGTGATAAGAAAATGAGGAATCTATGCAGAAAGGGCATAGAAACAGTAAGATGGGAAAGAAGTTCATGAAATAAGATAAAAGTTGAAGAAGAAAGTCAGAGGTGCTGAAAAACAGGACAGTAGTGAACCGAAAAAAATGGTCCTTAACATAACAAAAAACATTTTACTTCAACAAAAAGAAGGCCTACCTAACTCTCAGCTCGGGCCCTCACATTTTTCCCCTGGGAGCGCTAATTCCCATAGATACAATAGTTGTATCCCCCTGAGGGGTACTCTGCTGGGAATGTTAGTTTTCAACGGCGTAGTACGATTTTTGCATTCCTTGCATTTCACATGTTTGTTTACAGTTCGTCTTTCATTTGATGAGTAGTTACATTTGGAAAAGGAATTCATTCATTTTCATACTGAACTGAATGAGCTGGTAAGCCGAGTGTAAGTATGTCTCCCTAGAATGCATAAGTCGTTCATCTCAGGTTGTGAATGTCGTCGGATGAAATGCGAATGCCGCAGAATTGTGATCTGGACACTGACCGCTGCGAAATTCAAGTCAATACTTTCATGTTTCTACCTCTTAATATTCTCTCAGAAAAATTGATGAAATAGGAATTGGATGGTGAGCTTGAAGGACAGCCACACTCTCGGAAAATATCGCCGGCAAAAAGACCAACTCGCACCTCGTGGAAACTTCCACCTCAGGTTCGCCAGTTGCCTCAGGGTTGCGGAACAAAGGAGTCGAACCAGAATGATTAGGAATCAAATTTATATTTTCCCTGGATGATACATCAAGCGAAAATTATAAAGTAGTTAGATATGGGTGTAAAAATAAACAGGTTTTTATCGTCGGATTCTGCCCACAAGTTCTTAAGCAAAAATGTTCATTTTTTAGTTTGAACTCCCTTCCCACAATATGCTAAATAAAGTTATACAAACGCGGGCCAAATAGCTTTTCTCAAGTGAGGTTTGTGAGGTTTCTCAAGGAGTGCGTTTCACACAATGAATATATGAGTGTTCACAAAGAAGTCATTGCAAAATAAATCATGTTTTCAGTTATTAAAGAAGTTCAGAGAACGGCCTCAAACTTTCGCCATAACGGGGAGGAAGAGAGTTGCCTGATTGATAGCAGAAAGTTCTGTCCAGAGTTTGTACTTCAGTTTTCAATTCACGTGATCTCCCCGTGACTAAGGTAGCGGATGTGCAGTATTTGGTGACTGGAGAATAGAGCGGTCGATTTCTCGGTTACCAACGTTTATTCGCCGGTGGCGGGTTGTGTTATTGTTAGTCGGCTCAGCTCACTGCAGAGTGTCCGCACCCAGCCACTATGGAACCACTAGGCGAGATCCGACCAGCGCCAATATACAGTCAGTAGAATTTGAAGGAGAAATTGGGCAAAATTAGTATTGTGATGGTGTATCACCTTCAGCGTCAACAAAAATATTTATTATTTACACAGGCGGAAACACCCCGCACCTCATCAGGTATGACATTCTCCAGTGATGAAGTCCAAGTTATTCCAGTAAAAAAAAATCACCTCCCATACCTGGTATTAAGAAAATATTTTTCATATTTTTTATAGCACAACTCTTTTCATAAGGCGCCAACATTATTATTTCACGAAGCACACAAATATACATCTTCATCAAATAGCAAAAACCATCTTGCATGCGGCATGCCCACACACCATTGTTGAGTAGGAGGACATTCTCATGTAAAGCAAAATACTAATTTTCCATTTGAAAAGACTAATTCCTATGGAGGTTACTTACCCCTGCACACACAGGAACACTCGCACATCTTCATGCAGGAAGGCAGTTTTGCCCCTCTCACGAAGAGAATAGCTGGGCTGGTGTACGTGTATACACATTCGTTAAATGTTCTATACCATAACCAATCTAAAAACAAACAAGAAAATTCAAATCGTAAAATGAGTGATATGTTTCGTAGAAATGTGGGCTGCAAATTTCTACGCAGGAACAGTGGTTCAGGCGCTCAGGCGCTCTCTAAAATTTTCGACTGATCAAGAAATCGCGTATAGAAATTTAACCACCAAACAGAAATGTCTGAATTTGAAGCGTGGAACGTATGATTTAAATAAAGTTATCTGCATATTTTTATTTTTTTTACTAAGTATTAATCCCACTAAAAGTACAGTCGTTTTTCGATATACCTACATGAAAATTTTTTATCCATAAACATAAAACGCATACGAAACCGAAAATTTAAAACTTCAATACTCATGCTTTAAGACAAGAAGTTAAGCACTGCTAATAACAAATTTTCAGAAGAAACAAAACTCATCGAGTTATTCAGGCTGAAAGTTTATTAGTTTATTAGTTAGTTTAAGCCTCCCTATCCTCAACAAATGAGATGTAAAGAGAGGAAGGAAGAAGGCACCATTTAGTATGGAGCTAAGGGAACGTGGAATCTATGCAGAAAGGGCACAGAAACAGAAAGCTAAGAAAGAAGTTCATGAAACAAGAAAAATTTGAAGAAGAAAGTAGTAGGCGGTGAAAAACAGGACAGCAGTGAACCGAAAAAAGATGGTCCGTAACACAACAAAAACCTATTCTATTTTAACAAAAAGAAAGCCTACCTAACCTTTAGCTCGGGCCCTCACATTGTCCCCCTGGGAGCGCTAATTCCCATAGATACAATAGTTGTATCCCCCTGAGGGGATTCAGGCTGAAAACGAACACATTAAAAGCCTCTCTGATATACAATTTTCAGAAGAAACAATTGAATACTAAAAAAAACATTAAAGCATTTTGTGTCATCCTCACTCTGTCAGCCTGTGTAATAGTGGGAGGATCACATCCTTCGCTCTGGTACAGAGAATAAGAAGGCATTTTCTCCGTGGCGGAATTTTTAACTAAGTCCGTTTTCGATCCATCAGAAAAAGGACGAATACAAGTACGAATTAATACAAATTAAAACTGGGTCATATCTCAACAGAAATAGCGATTTTAATTCTACCCTGGAGCTGATGAGATGACTCGTAAGACTTTCAATCCAATTTTAAAGACGTTCGACACATGTACATGTATTGTACATGTACATGTATTGTACATGTACATGTATCGTACGGCGAGAAAAAGATTCTACTGAAAATGTCTATGAACAAAGATAGACTGACACCCTAAAAATAAAGGCATCGTTTCATCAAAGGTTTTCCGGAAGTTTAGATATGGATTCTTTACGAACACCGTGAGGCCAGAGATAATCCAATCCCAGCATCAATTAGGCCGTCATGTTGGCGTTTCTGCACGTCAGAGATTGTGGTCACACAAGCATAGTAATTGAAATGTCGACGAGTTTACGAATAAATTTTGAAATGATAATACTAAGGCTCCTCCATCACTAGATTTGAACTCTTTTGACTTAGCACATGAAATAAGTTGGCTGCATACATCATTATTCAGGAGCCTGGCATTTTACAAGCTCTTAAGAACTCTGTACAGAAGACTTAAGTGGAACAAATTGCTAAGGAATTTACTGGAAAAGCTTCTGGTGCATTCAGGGACCGGATTGAGGAAGTCGTTGCCAGCAAAGCAGCTCTTTTTACGGCAAAAAAGGGACGAGCATTGGGGACGATTTCTCCAAAAGAACGAAATGAATATTTTGCTTTCAGTGTAATTCTATGTAAGTGAACAAAGAGCTCCATTCTTCCGGAAATAAAAGCTGATGAAAATATAATAAATAACTATCGTAACATTTTCTTCAAGAGATTGGACTGGAATGTTCTGTATTTTCTACTGGCGTAATGCACAGTACGCTCATTAGTGACAGGGGAGCCTCAAAAAAACCTTAACCCGTAGTACGCCACCACTCATAAGACACAGAGACTCGAATGCTACCTTCTACTAGGACAATTTCGCTGTTACGCCTGGCATAAAAAGCAGCATCCGTGCTAGGGAATGCACGACGGCAGCCAGCGCTCCACTCGTTTTTGAGTGCAGCCTAGATAGAGGATCGTATTTGCCGTGCAAACCACTCCGGGGCATCTACTTGGTAAACCTGCCTCCACAAACATGCCTTCACGAACATCTTTTCATAAACATGCCTCCACAAACTCGCCATCACAAATTTTGCTGCATAAAATTTCCTTCACAAACCTAATTATACAAACCAGACTTCCCAAACCTGGGCTCCAATCCTTCCGTTAACCCTGCCAGAAAGAAGAAGGTATAATTTAACCACGTTCACCTGCAGTTTGAATTTCTCACCCAATCCCAATAAGCAAGTGAGCGACTTAGCAGCGCAACAAACTTGCGCCCCCAGAAGCCACAGGAAGATTGAGTGTAAATTGGAAGCAGGTGGACATCACTTACTTTAAAGTAACCAATACAGTAAAGATCGAGGGTAATCGCCAGCCAATTTTAGGCTGTAAAATAATTGTACAGTCCTGAGCTCCACATGTACTGCACAGCTCCAGACTGCACAAACACTGCACAGCTCCAGACTGCACAAACACTGCACAGCTCCAGACTGCACAAACACTGCACAGCTCCAGACTGCACAAACACTGCACAGCTCCAGACTGCACAAACACTGCACAGCTCCAGACTGCACAAACACTGCACAGCTCCAGACTGCACAAACACTGCACAGCTCCAGACTGCACAAACACTGCACAGTTCCAGACTGCACAAACACTGCACAGGTCCAGACTGCACAAACACTGCACAGCTCCAGACTGCACAAACACTGCACAGCTCCAGACTGCACAAACACTGCACAGTTCCAGACTGCACAAACACTGCACAGGTCCAGACTGCACAAACACTGCACAGGTCCAGACTGCACAAACACTGCACAGCTCCAGACTGCACAAACACTGCACAGCTCCAGACTGCACAAACACTGCACAGCTCCAGACTGCACAAACACTGCACAGCTCCAGACTGCACAAACACTGCACAGCTCCAGACTGCACAAACACTGCACAGCTCCAGACTGCACAAACACTGCACAGCTCCAGACTGCACAAACACTGCACAGCTCCAGACTGCACAAACACTGCACAGCGCCAGACTGCACAAACACTGCAAAGCTATAAACTGTAGCAGCTGTACAACATCAGCATGGGTAGTCATCAGCATCACTCCTCCGCACTTGGGCACCTGTCCTTGAAGCCTCAGTCATGCAGGCTTCCACTTCCGTTTTCTCAGCAGGAAGCAAAATAGAAAAAGTCCACGCGTTCAGTGAACCTAGCACAGCTTTAACTCGGAGCTCTAACGATTTATTGGAACGCATCGCACAAAAGGCTTTCTTCACAATACACAAGAAAATGAATGTTTTTTCCAATGTTGACTCCGTTAGAAAGACGAGCGTACTTCATTTTGGAAACAGGAACACAATATAGACATCCGATTTTTCATTTTATTCTGAATCAATTTTAGTTGTTTATGCAGGTTTTCGTATATTGCCTCAAATTCAGAAGGCGAACAAGAAAAAAACGTAATTGAATTTCTGGAATGAAACTAAGCAAATTATGTGAAATTGCACTCCACACTCACTCTAGCAGCTCATATGAAAAGTGAATACATTCCAGTCGTTCTATCACGTAGACAAATGAGAATACTCACCTCATGAAGCTTCGCAGAAGGGAGACGCGATGAACTGGACGTGCCAACAAGGCGACTGCGATTGAAAAGTCTACTCTGAATAGACTCTTTCGATTGACTAAAAAAGCTTTTCTTGCTAATGTGTCGTGGCACGTTCACCCTAACTTCTGAGTTAGATGCTCCTAATGCGAAACTTTTCTCAGTAGACGTGGATCTTGTCAAATATTGCGAAGTTTCCGGTACGTAGAAAGAACGATCTAATGAATTTTCCAAAGAGTGAGCTCTCAAAAGTTCTTTCTTTTTGGCCGCAATGTATTCTGGAGAACAAGTGCACGACGGACTTAAGAATTCATTGTCGATCGACCGACGTAAACTCTTTGCGTGGGAGTCCGCTCTACGTTCTTTACTCCAGGGGAGTATGTGGACGATTTCGCGCTTTAAAGCAGCTCGCACAGACGTAAAACTGTTCGTTTGGCTACCCTCATCCTTTGGCCTCTTACTTTTAGAGCCCCTGAGAAATTCCTGTTCCACCGGAAAAGCATGAGCGTGTTCAGGTCGGCAGCCAGAAGAAGAGCAGCTTACGCAGCTCTGGGACTCGGCAGAATTGTCACTGTCGCGCACTTTCGTATAAATCGTTCCAGTATTAACTGTTAGAGCTTCCGCTCCATCAATTGGGTGTGACATTGCAAACTGTTGCCTTCGGGCACCCGCATTTTGTGACGAAATATTTTTCTGATGGGGTGACTCCCCAGACAATTTCATAGTGGTCTTTGGACTAGGATAGTAGAAGATTGAAGAATCATGAGATGCAGAGGCAGAGCTCGAAGATGTGCTACCCCAGCTCGGGGAATGCACATTTCTAACACCTCGACGACCCAAAACTACTTTCTTGGGAAGAGTGGACTGTACCGACTGAGATGGTTCACGGTTACACAAATTGATGCGCAACTCGGAGCGGTACAGGTTTTGTTGGGACCTAGTCTGACTTTTACGCTGGTGCTTCGTAACTGGCGCTGTGAAAACTGGCTCCTCTAAACCGACCGCTACAGGAGAGCTTTCATCACTCGCCCTACTCCGAATGAGTTCTTTATTCCGTTCTAGAGTACTCTGAGTGAAGAGTACTTTGCAAAGCATATTGAATTTTTCTTCACTTAAAATAACAGTGCCTCGAGAATTACTGCGTTTTAGAGCGGAAATATCTTCCGAGCTCTTCCAAGGTTTCCAACTCTTATTGATTTTCTTTGTAACGACAGGTTTATTCCTTTGAATGTTAAAATAAGACGAATCACTTCCACTACAATCACTGTCGGCGGCAGAGCTTCCTGGGTACTCCTCATCTTGGAGGAAAGAATCTGTGAGATGAAAACTGAACTGCCGCCGCAGGCTGGGAGACTTGAACAAGTGGCCGCAGAACTGAGGGTGACACACACTAGCCTCACCTCCTCCCGCCGCCATGCTTGCATCTACGTCAAGTTCACCTCCAGCCTGAAGAACAGGAGACGTATTCACAGTCTGAATTTTATCGAAAATAGTTCTCGTTTCGGTGTCTTGCGATGAGAAGGAACGACTGTCGCTTGAACTATGTACCGCGTCCGGTTTGTCAGACTTGTCTCGCTCATTACATAAATGCGAGCTGCTTTGCATGCCAACAGTTGGGAACTCTACATCCATGACGCTGACCAACAGAGCACACTGTTGAAGCAGTTGATCAATTTCATGGTTCACGTGAAAAACTTTTCACAAGGAGCCATCATAGTGAACACGCGGGGAAGGCTCTTTCATTAGTTTCACGCTGAACTCGCTCTTAACTTGGGATATTTCACGTCACATAAGCAACGTAGTACTAATGGCAGCGACGGCAGAATGGCTAATGAGGGTCTGGAGAGCGCACTCAGTTGGGTAACTTGAGCTGCAAGAGAAGCGTGCCTAAGAACGCGGTGGCTGAGGGACCTCGCTATCATTAGGACATCCGGTACATCACACAATCTCCGGATATTTAGGCTACAAAACAATTGTGACTTTAAGGATCACAGGATTCCAAGGATACCACACAATCCAAGGATCCAAGGATTCCAAGGATACCACAATACTCCACACAATTCTGAAAATGTTCGGTTCACCACACAATTTGGATAATTTATAATTAACGGCACAGTTTCAAGTATATCTATATCGTTATAGTACGAGGAGGATAATGCAGTAAGCTTCGTAATTCTTACATCCAGCACATCACACAATACTGAGGAAATTCGGAGTACAACACAATTCTACAGATATTCAGTGCCCCCATAAAATCAGAGATAGTATCCGAGCGCTTTGGCTCTACCGACCATAAGTATAGGTGAGATATTTAATTTATTTATACTAACGAAAGCTGCTAAGCTCCAAAAACAACAGCAGCACTCAGCGAGATCATGTCTTTAATTATTCGAGTCCAGAGCCTCATGTATTAGTTAGAAATACTGTGATAATAATATTTGTAATTAAGTTCTGCGGCAACGAGTGTCACCTAAGAATACTTGCACTTGCAACTGATGGACTCGTGACTCAGCTAGAAAGCATTCCGCTTGGAAATAACAGCTAACAAAATGTTAACTAAAAATGAAGAACTGTGAACTACACAATATTTCATTGATTACAAACAAATGCAACCTTTCAAAAGTCCTAGAATCCCTATAGAAGTATAAATATGAAAACATTTAGCATTATGTAACACGCGTAGATGCTAAAATTATGGATAAAAAGAATCAGCCAACGGACATCAGCAGAACTGCGTTATTTAAAGGCTATGAAATTTGGGAGCGCAATTAGTTCGTGAAACGTCAGTATCAAAGAAATTGATCCACCTACCGCTAACAGCAACAAAGTAACACTATAGCCACTTCGCACACCATTGCAAGATCCTGTAATGACCGTAAGATTCCACCTCTCAGCTCACATGCGTCACCATCACTCAGCACCTCTCAATGCGATATAATCAGCACCATCACTGATCGCGTCAACACGATCTCAAATACAGATATGCGAAAGTCAAAGTTGATCAGAAATACTATTGAGGCACAATCACTACAACTGAGAGCAACTTGGGGTCAGATCAACAGCAGGGGAGGAGGAAGAAGAGGAGCGAACACACACGCCAGAAATGTGCGACTGAAGACGCCTCGTGATCACAGCTCGGCGTGCAGGGGCCACCTGGCGCAGCGTGCCAGAGTAGCGCCGTGCTGCGCGCCGTTTACCTTGTCACGGCTCCTACAGAGGCCCCGACACCAAACACCTGCAGCGTTTACACAAACAACGCTCGACTCAGGATGATGATGCCAGCCAAAACATACCGAGTCGTAAATGTGTCAGGCACGGTAATGTGCATAGACGAGCTCGAGAATGACTTCATGCCCTTGCTCTAACTTATCCAACAGTATAGCAGCGCGTGTACGTGAGAATGAATTAGTAATTCTGCACTTGAAAGAACTCTTTTCCGCTTTTATCTGCGCTCCAGCTCGTGGCCTTTAAAACAGGGCCTAAATTCTGATCTTTATTAAAGTTTTTGGTATCTTAGGTTCGTGTCTCTTCATTTTGGAGTCTCTTAGATATCGTATTTTATTCCTTAACCTCAACGAAATGTATAAAAAATAAATTTCCATATATATTACGATTACTTCGAGAAAAATGAGCCCCTACCCTGCACACCAAAAAACTTAACGCAGTTTAACGATGCGCGACTACTAATTGTAGACGTTATTAAATTAACGCAAAAATCGTTTGTTGGTACTGCATTTCATCATCTGATGAGTAAAACAGGCAAAAATGTACGAATTCTTTCATGAATTCAATTAACGAATTCTTTGCCTCATTTTACATAATTTTTTGCTCAAAAACGGTATGTTTGATTTGAGAGCTTCCGCGACGTAACACGAAGGCAGATGCATGCGCAAACGAAGAAGTAGCCATAGGATCTTCCAGGTAGCTGTCCTCGTGGCCCTTGGAAATCAAAGTGCATACGCAAAGCAGACCGTAAGTAGAATTTTAGTTAATTTTCAGCCCTGTGAAATCATTGGACAATATGTTAGTTCAATCCTCCTTCACCGCAACAAAGACGTTCTAAAAAGAAGAAGAAGAAGGAGGCACCACTTAGAATGGTCTTAAAAACGCTAAATCTATGCACAAGGCGCATAGAAAGAGTAATTTGAAAAAGAAGTTGATGAAACAAGATAAAAGTTGAATAAGAAAGTAGTAGTTGCTGAAAAACAAGACAGTAGTGAAGCGAAAAAGGTGGTCCGTAACAAAACAAAAACTCAATAAAAAACGCCTACCTAACCTTTAGCTCGGGGCCTCACATATTCCCCCTGGAAGCGCTAATTCTCGCAGACACGACAGTTGTGTCCCCCTTAGCGAATCTCTGCAAGAAAACAATGGAGAAATTTTCTCGCTGATTAGCTTGCTGAGGAGCAAGTTTTTACGGCCATAAACTCGTTGCCATTCCTAGCGACAGGCCGCTTGATGCAATGTGCGTTCTACTTGATTTCCATACATATCTTCTGATGCTGTGTAGGTACACTGTAATGTTCAGAGGAAGAAGAAGAAATTCGTAACGGACTAGACAGATCACTTCTACCACCCATAAAATTTGAAACAAACCCAGCCAATGGACGGCATGTGACCTAAGCCAAACTTGTTGCGTACGAGAGAAATTTGTCAGCATTAAGAGAATAGAGAAACAAAATAGCTATCGTGATGCTGCCAAAGAAACAGTATTTTGTACAAGAAAACTGTTACCACGAGTTTCTCATCTTTTTATACTGAACAATAAAAAAGCAAATATGAAGATAAGCGCAAACGTGCAAGTTAACAAACTGTCAATGGTACAGAATGATGAACTTACTAACACCCACCATGGCTGAACACAGCCCACGACCGACGCATCAACGAATAAGTTAAATTGAACAGTTATTTCAAAACGCTCTCACTTCAGCAAGGCAATAGAGACAACAGAAGATTTTCAACAAAAACATTCAAGGAAACGTTTGACAGGACGCAGGCAGCAGTGACAACCCTCAACATGAGAACATATTTTTAGCCATCCATCGCTCATCACAAAAATGATGAAAATATACTTATATATGAAACAAAACCAAATATCAGCTATATTCACTAAATGTCGAAGTTTTAGGCGTAAAATACTTCTAAGAATGTTCCCGTCTCTTAGCTCAAATTAGATTAGATGTTAGTTTAAGCCTCCCTATCCGCAACAACGACGATCCAAAGAGAGGAATAAGGAAGGCATTATTTAGTGTGGAGATCCGGGAACGCGGAATCTATGTCCCAGGTGCATACAGGTAGAAACAGTAAGTTGAGAAAGAAGTTCATGAAACAAGATAAAAGTTGAAGAAGAAAGTAGTAGGCGCTGAAAAACAGGACAGCAGTGAACCGAAAAAATAGGGTCGTAACACAACAAAAAAACGTTTATTTCAACAAAAAGGACACCCTAACTCTCAGCCCCCCCCCCCCCCCCCCCTCAACCCCTGGGAATGCTAACTCCCATAGATACAATAGATGTATCCCCCTGAGTTGTTCTCTTTGCTCAGTAAAGTATGTGCAGAACAATTAATTATGTTCATCTCATCGTCGCTTATTCGAGTACGTACAGAGTACACTTATTTCACGTAACAACATGAAGTAATCATACGAAGTTTTAGTATACACTGAGGACCTTCTGAAATGTCTATAGCGAGTCAAGCTTCTTCGACGCGGTTCAAACGTCGTAGATGTGAAATACTTCATAGCTAAGCTAGTGAAAGGCGAAACTTTGATTGAGAGAATGCAAAAAATGACCTCTCGACGCAAACTTCCGCATGCATAAGCTGCCTTATCTGTCCATACTGAACTGATGTCTTCATAAGCATTCAAACTTTCTCAAAAGCTTAGTAAAGGTACACTTTACCGCCTAAAAATAGAGTTTTGAAGCTTAAGAGGAACTTTGTTAAAGTAAGCCCATTCAATGCACGGTAAAGCCAACCCATTGGATGAGCAAAATTATGCGTGATATGAGAATCGCAGTGATCGTTCATGAGCTTTCTAAGATTTTATCAGGTTTGTTCAGAATATTTGCAGCCTTTCTCCCATGATACAAGGCAGTTATCACAGGGCGATAGGTGAAGTAAAACACTTTGCGTACATACGTAGCACTAATGGAAAACTACAGCAGAGAATAATTTATATGCTAAAAATGTAAGTTCTAACAACGGAACACACCAAAAACGCTCGCTACTTTCATGTGGTCATGGCGTCAACCTTCTAAGTTCACCAGAACATCCGTAGATAACGCATTCACGAGTGGTAAATGAATAAAATTTTCAAAATTAACAAACTTTTACAATTAAAGCGGAGGCTTCATTTGAATACTCGAGGCACAGATGATAACTCCTTCGTAACCTCCGAGTGAAGGTCCTTACAGTACGAAAACGACAACCGGATACCTTAAGACACCGGATAAAATAATCATGATAAATGATAAACGTACTTTAAAAAAACTCCCAGTCAGGTCCAACGAATACTTGTAATTTCTTTCCTACTTACTTTCTGCTTCAACAGAAAAAGCTCAAAATATTTAAAGGATGAATTTCAAACATGTAGCAAGGTTTTAGATCAATAACTCTTATAATGAGAGAGAATTTCTTTGAATGATTACTTTTGTAATCACCAACAATGTTGAAGTAATCGAGCAAAACTTCAAATGCTCATATGTTACTTCTAAAGTAAAGCAATATGGAAATCCCTGAATCACGGAGTACAGAATTATTCCACTGCTTGAGATACAGCGAGCAGACATGACGTACCCACGCAGAAAATTAGAGTCAGGAAAAAGTTCTATTCCGAGAACGACATTCAGACTACGGTCGCCTCTCCCGCACAAATCCTTAAAAAAATGTACGCGGTCACGGCTTTCTTCAGTAAGTCAGGCGGGATTGGAAGTTCCGACTCCATAAACCAGTATTGAAAATCCTGGTCAGAGACACAAACTTTGTCGAAGCGGACAGTGAAACCCGGAAAACGAGGTTGAAAAATGTCTTAGGCGCAATACATGAGACGAGATCGGGATCCTTTCAAAATGATTGAGAAATCGAACGGAACATCGCTTAGCTACTATAAAAAATGTTCATACAGTCTGTAAGACAAATATAATGATTTTCGACAACTATCTTCTCTTTTAAGCCTGTGCATAGTCAATTGCACATAGGTAAATTTGAAAGGAGTCTCAGACAATAACTAAAACCTGTTGAATGTCACCACAGGAGACTAAATTTTGTCAATTGTAAATACAACTTAAATGTTTTATCAAACTTCAAACATAGAATAGAGACACAACCAGGGTCTCGCTTCGCTAATATTGCAGCCAATTTGTAAATAACCTTATCTACCTAGTTCCTCTGAATAAAGCTGGCACATAAACTAGGTACTGCGAAAGAACGCACGGTTTGCAGAACACTGGAGCCATGATGCGAGAACACGACTGGGCGCCCAAACCGCACACAATGCGGACTGAGAGGGTAAACACGAGTCGAGGTTGCTGCTGGCAACCCTCCACTGGTGCGGTCTTCTAAAATTGTATTCTGGACACGCAGCGTGTTTCTGAAAGACTCAGTACCACTATAAAAAATAAATAAGTCTTGAGCAGAAGGCAATGCTGATATCCTATTTTTCCAAACACGTAAAACAAAATCCGATAAGATTATAAGATTAAGATTTTAAACTAGTTTAAGCCTCCCTAACCGCTACAAAAAAAGAGCGTATCGAAGAGAGGAATGAGGAAGGCACCATTTAGTATGGAGATGAGAGAATGGGGAATCTATGCAGAAAGATCATAGAAACAGTAAGATGAGAAAGAAGTTCATGAAACAAGATCAAAGTTGAAGAAGAAAGTAGTAAGTGCTGAAAAAACAGGACAGCAGTGAACCGAAAAAAAGATGGTCCGTAACAAAACAAAAACCTATTCTATTTTAACAAAAAAAAAGCCTACCAAACCTTCAGCTCGGGCCCTCACATTGTCCCCCTGGGAGCGCTAATTCCCATAGATACAATAATTGTATCCCCCTGAGGGGAACAAAAACCGATAATTATACATCTGAAAAATTTAGTTATTAAAGGTATCCAATGACCATTTACGAGTATTTGACTAATAAGCACAGGAATGTCATAGGTGCAGAGTGAAATAACTTTTAATTAAACCAAACACAACCAAAAAAAATTTAAATTATACTACTGAAATCTACAAATCTACGGACAACACACATAATATTTACTTTACTCTCACTGAGGAGCATCACTTCTACGCATTCGGAGAACTAAAAAATGAAGAATTAAAAAGATTTCCCATAAAACATTTAAACAGATACTTGGAGAATTTCACTTGGAGAATTGCAAAACGTATCCTCAAAATTAGCGCTTAACCACCGTATTCCTTTGAAAAGTTTAAACAAGTTCTCAGATCATCCCAACGAATACAGAAAGTTAAGGATTGAAGTAACAACTGACACTCGGGTAAAGGGTCAGTTGCACGCATCGGCAGGCCGGCCATCCCATGAGGGAGAATAATCGCTCAAAAGCAAAAGAAAGTTTCACTAAAGAGTTGAACAAAAAAAAGCTGGCGGTTCTTCGTCCAGCAGCTAATGTTGCCGCAGAAAGACACCAGTTTCTCTTGTTTAACTCATGAGTGTAGACACTATAAAAACATTTCTCTGGAGACCTATCGCATCGAGCAAGCCACCAGGATCATTTAAAGGTTTAGAAGAAGTCCGACTTGGAATCAAACCTTTAATATATACTACAGTCAAGTAATGAATTTAGAACGCATAACTCGTCTATTAAGTTCCAGTGATAAATTCTATAAATTCAATCCAAGGACGTTTTTCACCGCAATATCCATGAGCAAATTTTGGTGTTTTCTACTAATATACTGTAAGCCATAAACGTGCAATATCAGGGATTCTTTTGGCGATGCTGTGCCAGTTGTCAAAATAGCTTTAGACTTGAGAATAAAAACAGATGAACCGAATTTCGCGCAGGTCCTGTAAACCAGAAAAAAAAACAAAATATATGTTACAACTTACATCAAGAATTACGAGCCCTATTCTTATGATTTTTTTAAAGCCTTCAAATATTTTGCAAGACATTGATGGAATGGAATGATATACAACCTTACAAAACTTGAGACTTACTAAAACAAAGTCATAAAATTAAGCTCAATTTTGAAAATTCATTATAACTTCAATGTTAACCTTCAAACCAATTTTCTTTTTGCACAAGAGAAAGAAAAGACCCAACCAATCAAAAACTTTCTACCTTACCCCACCAACGCCTCTCCTATCTCCAGGACTGGCCACTCATATTGTGGCGTCATGGTCGTGGTAGAACATTTCGCGGCCTTTGAGACATATCGAAGCAGCAAAATTAAGTTAGCTCTAATCTATCATTGATTTCTCATAGAACGACGCTGAAGATTTTGAAGAAAACTAGGAGATTTGCAGCTATACGGTCTATCAAATGAGGGTGTGAAATAAAACGTTTTATAATCTTGTCTGATACGAAGGAAAATATAAGCGCTATCGAGCTTGTTTTGGCCCTGCATTAGCGCAAGGCTTATAGAATAGATAATTTAAACTAAGGAAATATTATACTCACGCATTTTCTTGCAGTAACAGTATGCGAGTTGGTTCATTTAACCACTGCAGCGTACGAGCAACATTTTTTTCATAAATCATAAATGTTACGAGGCCGTCCAAAACCATCAGCTACTATAGAAGTTCAGCGAAGGTCAACAAACCAATGGAAAAATGCTGAAAAGGATATCACCGAAATATGACCGAGCAGATTAGATTAGATTATAAGTTAGTTTAAGCCTCCCTAACCGCTGCAAAAATAGAGCGTATCGAAGAGAGGAAGGAGGAAGGCACCATTTAGTATGGAGATAAGAAAATGAGGAACCTATGCAGAAAGGGCATAGAAACAGTAAGATGGGAAAGAAGTTCATGAAATAAGATAAAAGTTGAAGAAGAAAGTCAGAGGTGCTGAAAAACAGGACAGTAGTGAACCGAAAAAAGGTATCCTTAACTTAACAAAAAATATTTTATTTCAACAAAAAGAAGGCCTACCTAACTCTCAGCTCGGGCCCTCACATTTTTCCCCTGGGAGCGCTAATTCCCATAGATACATTAGTTGTATCCCCCTGAGGGGATATGACCGAGCAACAGCCCCAATCTTTCAACGCTGTATGGCTCCAAATGCGATTCCCTCCTTAATTATGCATATAAATAAAAAATCACATAATAAACACGTCTAATAAATATACACAAGGACACTATACATCTCTACACGCCAGATTTGTAACTTTGGATGACACACACACACACACACACACACACACACACACACACACACACACACAATATCACAGAAGCCCTGAAGGAGATGGTACAGCGCTATTCATTCACTCCCTTTCGATTCCTTCCAAGCCTTTGCGCCTCTTAGTATGACGTCATTGCTAAGTTACCACGTCTAGCACCAGGCCTAAAGATGTAGGAGATAATGACTTCACTCTATTAACTGTTTCAATTTTAAACCAACGTAAAAATGAATTTCTTTTGTAAACTAAGTTGCCTGCAACATGTAAATTTTAGCATAGCATTTCAGGCGGTATTCAACCCAGGTTGCCTAAACGAGGGCGGTAATTTTTAACCCCAAAATTTTGGCATCGTAGATGTCTTGAACAGCAAACGAGGACGATAAACCAAATATTAATAACAATTTTAGTGGCATGAATAGAAATAAACAATTAACATATGACAGATGTTGGTTGAAATTGCTGGTTTGGTAACAGACATGTCGGTTGCAGGAAGCAAACGCACATCGGATTATAACGCAATGAAGAAGTACACAGGGCAAAGCACACGTACATTAGATTGAAGATCAGAGGAAAAGTACATAGAAGAAAACACACTCACGTAGGACAGTAGAGGAATATAGCAGTGCCATGTTAGCAATGAGGCTCGGCGTCATGTTTATTAAAATGGAGGGTTAAGCGAAGCCTGTGTGCAAGGAGCGATACAAGGTGGAGATTAGATTAGATCAGATGTAAGCCTCACTAACCGCTAAAAAATACGTTCCGAAGAGAGGAAGGAAAAAGGCCCCATTTGGTATGGAGATAAGGGAACACAGAATCTATGCAGAAGGAGCATAGAAACAATGAGTTGAGAAAGAAGTTTATGAAACAAGATAAAAGTTGGAAAAGAAAGTAGTAGGTGCTGAAAAAAACAGGACAGCAGTGAACCAAAAAAAGGGGGTCCTTAACGTAACAAAAATCCTTCATTTCAACAAAAAGTATAGAGCTACTTTCAGCTCGGTCCTTTACACATTTTTCCTCTGGGAGATACATGGCGGAGAGGGTCTGCCATTTGTTGGGGGCTTTTTCGACTACACTGATGTGGGTCTTTCAATTGAAATATCTATCATGCTGAACCAGCACAGCTCCATTGAGCTGCTACATAATATAGAAGATAGTAAAGTTTCACCATCTTCACAATATCTAAATGATGAAAGGCATATGGCTATGCATATCTATTAGGATAACAACTGCCGGGATTATCGAGCTTGAACTCATTAATTTGCACGACAGCCATTCAAGATATGTTAGACATTCAGATTGGCCAGCTAAGTCCTCAGACAGGACCGCAATAGAAAATTTACGGGAACACCTATAAAACGCCAGGCTGGACGTCGACGAGATCGTCCACGCACTAACACCGCACTACGAAATCAGTATATGGATGAGTAGTTTAAAATCAATCAGCTGAGGATGAAGATATTTGTACGCTCAATGCGGTGTAGAAGAGCCGCCATTATTTACACTCGCAGAGGCCCTGCACCAGATTAGCAGTACGTGACAAATTTTTTGGCCGGGGAGCTTACATTATGAATAAGCTAGCGGACGCCTATTGTCAAAAATTGCTGCATTCGATACGGTGATGTTTGAAAAACACGTAAATCATCTATTTTTGAGTGAACGAAGAAAATATTTCAGATCAGGTATCCTGGCGTAACTCCACTAGGACACAAAATAACTCAATTGCGTACCTGTACTAGCAATGATCTAAGTTTGACGGAGGGATAGACGGGGCCATTTTATGTAGATTTGAAAATTATATTGTTTTAATGTGATTTTTCTACTTACATACTTAACTTTTTTACAAATTGCCAATAAAAAGGAGAATTTATATTTCAAATACTAGAAGTATCGTAGAATATTTTGCATTTTGTGTTCCGAGTATTTGTAAAATAATTCACAGCGCTACTCTTTCAATGTTTTACATTACAAAGTGCTTTACAAGACATCTGAGACCTCCCATGCACTGCTTCCATGGGCTTAGTTGTATGTTATAAAATGTTTTATCCTCAATCTGATTCAAATCACCGTATTACTATGCATATACATGGAGAGAAGTGAGAAAAAACAGGCAAGAGATGAACGAAGCCACTGGAAGGCCCTCACCCGGATTAATCGAGCTAATAACGCACTTGCATCGGGCGTTACGCCAGCTATTCAACTAAAACCCTGCGCCACCAAAGCTCCATCCAGATTTTTCCTGACAAGAAAAAGCCTTTCACAAAAAATACAAGCAGAAATTCTCAGTGAAAATTTTGCGACATTTCACTGAAATGCAGAACGCAACCGTGAAAGTGAATTGAGCGAGTTACAGCCAATTTTAAAAACGTCCAGGAAAATCGGAATCGTTTCCATAAATGATCACAGTAAATATATGACAAAATCTTAATCTTAGTAGCATACAGTTGGCAGCTTAGAGCCATAATTTCACGTCTTTCAATTCTTCAAAATATTAATAGTACTATTTACTCACTGGCAAGTAAAAACTTGACAAATTAAGGAAGAAGATACTTAAATAAAGAACTGTTCTGATATTCTTCTGAAGAGACTAACGAAAACGGTAAGACAGAACTTGGATAAACATTATGATAGAGTTTTACATGTTACCGTGAATTACAGTGCAACCATTCATTGACCGGAGCGATGAACTTAACAAGCTACCAATGCAAGAACATCCACCGGGACGCTCTCCGGTTATCACACTCAAGGCACGGTGGGTAGAGCCTACATAATGCAGTACGCCTCTCGCTCAACTATTATTTCTAACGATAAAAACAGCAGTAACTCGCGTAGCAATTTTCGCCCAATTTTTATACGGAGACAGTGCAAACCGTGTGTCACATTTCTTATTTATTCCTGCTCATTAAGAATTAGACTAAAAATTGCAAAAAAGAAAATTAATGAGGCTCAAATATTAAGAACTGAAAATTAAATCTACCATAACACAAACCTAAGGAAAAAACTAAAAAACTGTCATCAAAAAACTTCAAGGGAAAACGGGCGATCGTTTTCGGAAAATTATTTTAAAGGTTGGAATGTAAATGTGTCATAAAATATAAAATTAAATTGAACAATTAAAATGAGGCTCATTCAACCCAATGTAGGAACAAATAATACCGAAAATAAAACAGCATGATCTCCAGAGCATTTTTCCTTATATTTTCCAAGGGTCGGTCGGTAGCAGTGGCAAAGAGAACACCATTAATTCCAGGCCCAGAAGTCTTCACCGCAAAAGCAAAATAAATGCCTGCTCTCAGCATCAAGACTCATATCCGAGTTATCTTGTGCGGTCTATCTTTGAGAACAAAGCCTGCGTTACTGTTAGGCGCTGAGCTGAAGATTTAAAAGCCCTAAAAAAACACGTATGATAAGAAAAACTCGAAATCTTAAGAATATTGGACATTGCAATCAAAATTTTTACCAAAACAGCAACCATTTAAGCGCTAAAGAAAAAAACTTAAATTATTCCTTTCACTTTTGTCACTTGTTTATTCTTAAACATTCGGGACCATTGTGAAGAGTATATTATTAGGTCGAATTACTGAGTATTGGTTAAACTTCGAGCAAAAATTAATATTTTTAAGCATCGTAAGTTCATTGTTTTTTCCTTCACTGATGTCTCACACCAAAGTATCTAAAATAAAGCAAGCATTATTGCCTCCTATTGTCATACATGATTATAAATCGTACTGAACCTGGTAGCCCTTGGTTTATCCAGAAAAGTAGTCAAAATTTCTCTTAGATATGATTTAATTTTTTCATATAATTCTTGTTTAATCTTATTTCACAGCTACAAGGTTAAACACTAAGTTTCGTCTATTAAGAACATGAATCGAAATAGAATGTTTTCAAATATTAGCAGGAATCTGAGGAATCATACCAAAACATATTGGTATGATAAAAAAACATTGGCCTACCAGAATATGCTGGTAGAAGAAAACATTAGCACAACGAAACTTTTTGGAACGATATGATATTTAAGGTACCTACAAATTAGTGCCTCCAGGCAAAAGTTTTCTATGGCGCCGAGTTGGCTCGTTTTCTGTTGATTAGCCGCCATGATCAATGTTGCCCCGGCGCGCTAGTCTGGCACCAAGCCGGCACAGAAATAAGAAATGCAACAATGACTAGAAATTAAGGTTTTTATCGCTCCATCAGAGTTGCCACTAAGTTGGAAAAGCATGAGATTTCATTCAGTATTCATTGCAGGAACGTACTGAGGTAGTCACTGAACTAGACACGGATGCGTTGGTAATGAGATGAAGTAAACTATTGAAGGGAAGAATGATGTCTTCATCGAGCGGATAGTACTCTCAAATTAGAAAGCGCATATTTTCTACCCTCTTAATAATAGATACCCACAATTCCGTACATTGAAGTAAATAGTTAAACGAGTTGAATGGAAGAAAACTCTTGCCGAAACATTGTTGTCACATTAAATAAACCTATATCAACATTAACTAAAATTACGAAACTACCCGAAACCTGAAGCGAAAATGAACTATCTTATATCAAAATGTAGGTCCGTATCAGGTTTCTGTATTGAAGAGATTTATACCAAAAGAAACAAGTTCCTACTGCGTGACGAGAAGTAACGCTTGCTATGTTTTACTCGTGTAATTCCAAAATGATTACTTTGAACGTCTTTTCATATTCAAAGCCCCGTGGTTATTCAAACTCCTTTTTTCTACCTTCAATGATTTTCAATTCTTCCGCAATGCACAAAACCTCTCGATCAGAAACTTCTTTCTGGCAACACTCCCCGTTTCCGACCGCTGAGCACTCGGGGTCTTCCAATTTCCCACACAAGCCTCAGAAGATAACTAGAGCTCCGTCGCTTTTTCCCACAAGATTGTTTGAGTTTCCATTTTTGCCAATTTTCTGCGTGAAATGCAATTAGAAAACCATGGTGTAAATCTAATTGTAAGATTTTATCAGTATTAACAGATACGATATTAATTAATTATCAGTACGAAAATACATCCTATTTCCGTGCTAATTAATCTAGCGTTGAGAACGATAGCGTCACCGGTGACTTCTGGCATACAATTTTTTGTCTTTCTTACAGCCATAACCTAGCCTCCGGTAAAGTTCAGACTGATTTTTAATTGCTTCTTGCGTGCAAATTGAAAATTCAACATGACTTGTGTCACTGAAGACGTTCCCTATAGTGACCTACGCCAAGGATTGCCGGGTTGCACCTCCCGGAATCGATATACTGTACACAAATAAATTCCCAACACCCGCAAGCGCGAATCATTTACCCCCCATGCAGTGCTGGAGTAGTAAGGTAAGCGGGGAATACGCTGACGTACCGTATTTTGGTTCCTCGCTCTAGTGAATCCTCTGCCATTGCCTCGAAAGAAGCCCAGGACTCCAATGGGTAAGGAAGTCAACCAAAATTCACGACTCCACAGAGTCAACACCGCGTGTCTTAAATCTTTTTTAGTGTTGATTCGCAAGTTAAATTTTCAAATTAACAACACTCAAGTTACCAAGCATGCAACTAACCGTAGCTCGTTCCCAGCCTACTACACACGCTGCTTGTTAAAGACGGCGCTACGCGAGCTGGTCGGACAATAATACTTTCACTGAGAAAATCCAGGCGCATTGTTAACGCCAAATTAGTCGATGTTAACGTGCCCATAAAACATTCCAACTTGACTAACGCTTTCATTTTCGAGCCAAGTAAATCATCGCTGCGTGAGTAAAGAAATTCCTTCCGCACTAAGCACAGCCAGAGCTACAAGGACGCCTTGCATAAGCTGGCACAAACAAAGGTCAGAACGTCGTCCTAAGGTCGTCTTTCATTAAGTTAACAAGATATATATATTAATATTCCGTGAATTCCAACAGCAAAAAAAAACAAAGGACATGTGTGACAATGCACATAATTCTGCGTAATTATTCTACTCAAATATTTTTGGTTAGTATTGCGCATCGAGATAATATAATATCGTGTAACTAACATATAAGCGAATGGCCAAGTCAATCTACGCAGGAACAAGCAAGAGTCGACCCGCGATTAAAAATATATTTCTGCCTAGTACAATGCAAATTTTTCGCTCTGTTTACAATACTTCTATTGATACTGTCCTTAGCAAAGACCCATAAGAAAACCCAGTGATAATACTACAGGAAATGAACGATGAAAAGTCGAAAAAGCAGCAGTTTAAATGAAGAAAGAAATAACCTCTAAATAAGAAATTGCCGTTCGTGTCTCGCATTTTGACGCACAGTACGGAATTTTGAAATCAAGGATTTTTATTGTCTTAAAAAAATTGACTAAAATATCTCATTTTGCGTAAGGAATGACTCCGATTACTCAGCAGAAATCACATTTAATATAAAAAAGCACGCTACAGTTTATTCGAAATAAAAGAGAATATTTAGCAGTGGGAAGTATTAGTTTTAATTGAGCTATTCAGACGCTTTTACGTGTTGTGTAACTGTAAGTATATAAATAAGCAATAAATAGATAAACATGTTATCGAGTTAACATTATTTCTCACGGAAATATAGCTTCGGTACCTCGACAAATCGATTTTGGAACATAATTATGGAACAATTTATGCATGGAAATCGAGGTCTAACAGCAGAAGTATGCGGGCCCAACCCATCCGTCAGTTCTTGTGAAGGTAACGACCACGCCGGTCGCAATTACCGCACAGGAAATATCCCTAAGACCCTTTTCCACTAGAAAATAAGGCAGCATGATTCATGGAGTCCACATGAGTCAGATAGTGTGATACAAGAGGCTAAATCTGAGGCTTTAGGTCAGTGGTTCGTAACCTATTTTGGCAGTGACCCAAAATAACTGCAGCCACCAAAACCTCCTATGATTATTATAAATTATCATATTCTAATGTTTTATGTAGGGTTTTTATATTTATATTACACAAGCCCTTAGCAACCCACTGCATTAGGGTCAAGTTCTATTGTTTTAAAGCTACGTATCTGCATACTTCAGAACCACCGTACAATGATCACATAAAGCCGTTTCCCATTACGCAGAGTCAACAACCTCTGAAAAAAGTTACACGGTAGTTTTTAGCTTATTTTAATTCTCGCATTGTAGCGCAAGGTAATCTGAATTTGATCTCACTGCTCTAGCACAATTTTGTTGAAATTTGCCTATTGCCAGAAATTTAAAAAAACTGTTTTAGTTTACTGTTCCATAACCTTTCTTACTTACGTTCTACGCAAAAGAAATAGCCATCAAAAATATGAAAAAATCTATACGAAAAATTACAAAATAAAAAAGGATATTTCAATACTAAACGGGTATATATTCACAACAGAAGGCAGGTATACAAGTAAAACTCGGAGAATGAGAGGCATCTCAGTTTCCTCGATCTGAAGCAGCGTCAGTCTTGTGCTCCACGTATATACCAGCGTCAGGCGTTGTTGCATAGCAGCGTCAGACTCGAACGCGTCTCAAAATGCGAAAGAATGACTACATTTTCGAAGATTAATGCACATGTAAGAAATCTGGGAATTCTTTTGAAGATTTATAAAAATTAACTTATCATTTCATGATAATACCAGCCACTAATGCAACACATAAGTTCACCCACTTGTAACTTTCGAAATAATGCACCCATCGACTTCAAATTACTCTCAAAAGGAAGAATGTTTTGATCTTTCGCCTCAGTTTACAATTTGAAGTCGATAGGTGCATTATTTCGAAAGTTACAAATGGGTGAGCTTTTGTGATGCATTAGTGGCGGGGCTTATCTGGAAAAGATCCAAATTAACTCAGAATACAGTCTTATTTGCGAAATAAATTTACGATGAAAGAAGTAATAAATCTTTTACAAATTCAACTCTATAGTATCCCGCCAGGTCTCACAGTCAACGGAATTCTGGGAAATTTTCAAACATTTTACAGTTGAACGTATGCGTGTAGTAACAAATTTAGCAAGATTTGCAAAGATTTAATGGTAACCTTAACATCTTTAATAAAAGGTATAGAGATGGGATATCAAGAAGACATTTCAGAACCTTGGGTGTATTGCACCGATTTTAAAATGCTCCTAAAGAAAGAAGGAGCGGCATATTCATAAGAGCACGAAATTTAAATGCAATAAACAGAAAATGAAAACTGAGTTTAAATAAAATCCAAGAGAAAAGTAAACGCTAACGGTGCACAATTAATGTTCAGTAGACATGAGCCATTTCTTCCAGTTTATATGAGCCATTTCAGCTGATTAGGTCATCCAGATATCTTGTACAGTGTGGTACTTATTGCTTCAAACCGACATATTCTTCTCAAGCTTAGAAGTACATGCATGAATTTATTGTTAAAATTTACAAAAGTTCTTTTCATATTTTATAGAAAAAGATCAGCAAGAAAGGATTGAACTAAATAAATATTAGCAAGATTTGTATTAATTATTTTCATTCGTACCACACCCAATAAAAACAAATCATTCCAAAATGGATGAATCACAGTTGTTTCTGACAAAGTTGCAATGGAATTTATCATCAGTGGAGATGACTGTAACCAGTGCCGAGTAGACGTACCACTGCACGAGCGGCACACTTTTATCGGAGTGAAAAAGTTTGTACCCTTATTTTCCAAAATCAGTAGCAAGATTAGATTAGATGTTAGTTAGCCTCCCTAACCGTAACAAAGTCCTTTTGAAGAGAGGAAGGATGAAGGCAATATTTAAGATAGCATTGAGGGAAAGCGGAATCTGTGCACATGGTGTGTTCCTACACAAGATCCTCTGCACATAGAAACAGTAAGTTGAGAATGAAATTTATCAAACAAGATAAAAATTGAAGAAGAAAGTAGTAGGTACAGAAAAACAGGAAAAGTAACCATTAACCTCCTCAAGTCTCAGCTCGGGACCTCAAATTTTCCCCCTGGGAGCGCTAATTCTCGTAGACACAACAGTTGTATCTCTCTGAAGTATACGAAATTAGTGCAGCCAATGAAAAAATGAAAGAAGCAAGTTGAAATTTAAAACAATCACATGTTGACATTAGCACATTGACTGCGACATGAGCCACCGGTGGACACGGAAGGGATTTTCATAACGCTGCTGACCGACCAGTAGTCACAAACTCAATTTTCATAAATACTTTAAAAAAACAAAATAAAAGCACGATCCAGTTAATGTTCGCCATTTTCAACATTCCTTACTACAATTGACTTTAAATTTAAGTTGAATATTAAAATTTTGTTTTACCTGCCGCAGTCAAATCGTAAAGCATCAAAATTGTTAAGAAATTAAACTTCAATTTTCGCAATTAAAAACATAGATGAAATATCGACAATTTCTTTCAGAATTGATCAAATATTTATTGCTGTTGTGTAGCTGTTTACCCCCATCTGCTATTCAAATTGGATCATGTAAATCTTCTTGGCATTCTTAATCTTGCTCCCTTGGAGTAACATTTCTTCCAGCTAGACTTACGTAGAGACCCTTGTAGTTCTCACATGAAATGAGAATTATCGTCGTCTGCATACGACACAAGACACTCCCACTCGCCAGATCTTGAGAAGCAGTTGTACGGATTTCAAGACAAGAAACATTTTTTGCAGTAGCTGTTTTGGCTGCGTCAACGAAGGCTACGAAAGAAAGTTAGAAACCGACAGGAAACTTTATTGTTCACATTGAAGGAATGAAAACCAGTGGTGTGAGGCAGCAAGATTGGCTATTTTCATCAAACGATTTTGCTGCCAAGAAAAACTGCAAAATACTGTAAAATGGCCCTTTTGTCCGAAGATCGCAATACATCGGATGATAACGGCTTGCTATTTCTTGCAATACGTTTCATCGGGAGTTTTCACTAATATCACCCTGGTACAGCCGAATGATACTTTATAGAAACAGAAAGAACCAACAACGAATAAGAAATCTTACATAAAAAATTCGGCCCACATCAAAGTCCTGCAACGAAGAATTTGTCTCACCTCTGAAAAGTACTTATTGGGAATGATCGAATGACTTCAATGTAATAGATTTATTACATTTGAGGAACGTCTAACATCTCAATGACAGCCAATAATTTAATCGCACCAATATTTGCTGACCTCTGACATCTGCTGAAATACGGAAGCGAGTCGCTAAACAGTCCAGCGGTTCGATAACTTTGATCTGCTTGCTCAAAAGATCTCGTGTAAAATGCTCTGAGAAGGAAAACAAACTGCAACGCTAGACGCTCGGTACTCTATTTATAAATCATAATAGAACCGATATCAAAAATTTTCGCGGATATTCCGAGTGAGAGGAAAACCACTGATACACTTATTGCAAATGCGATACAGACTGAACACTGTAAACATTTTTCGGTAAAGCGGTTGAGAAAGTCCCCTGAGTCGTTTCTTGTAGTTAAATACAGAGTAAACCTCTAAAGTAAGAACATACAGTCGAGAAATTCTATGCATGAGGGCAAAAGGGGATTATTTTCCCAAAATTGGATTATAAGTTAGTTTAACTCTCTTTAACCACAACAAATGTGTCTCTGAGAGATGAAGGCCCTACTTGGTATGTAATTTAAGGAGCAGGGAATCTATGCACAACATCAGGAATGAAAAAGTTTACGAAACAAGATAACAGTTGAAAAATAAAGTAAAAGGTGCTTAAAAAAAGCAACGAATCGAAACAAATCTATGACACTCAAGAAAGCCTGTTCTATTTGAATAAAAAATAAATCCTACCTAACCTTCAGCTCGGGACCTCACTTTTTCCGCCGGGAAACGCTATTTCCAAAGACACAATAAAGTTTTCTGCTCATGATGGAAATAACCTTCTAAAAACAAACTGATTACCTGCAAAAGAAAAGTTGGAGAGAAGCTATTGGCTGCAGAGAATAAAAGACTGCAGAAATATTTATTCATTGATATTAGCAGAGAGCTAATACGATTTGTACACGACACAAGGGGCTCATGGATGTTGTTTCACTTTTGTTCCACAGCGGCCTCCACAAACAAAAGGCAAATAAATTCTTACTGTTTGAAAAAGATAAAATGCTAAAAAATTGAAAGTTACAACTTTCAACCTTATTGTTTTTATATTCATAAAAATACAGTTAAACGCCCCAATAGCTTAATTATAATTCAACTCCTTTCATTTAATGATGGGGGATAAATTAGAAAGCGTTTTCCCACCAGACAATACAACGTATTCTGGTTAATAAGTGAATTCATTTCAAGAAACCAAAATGCACAGACGTAGCCTGCATATAATCGGGGAATTCTGCAGTAGCGACCTACCTCAGGTTGCGTTACGGCCACCTGGCGCTTCTTGGACCTGCGTCTCGCCGAGTCCTTTGGACGACGTCTAAATGCAGCCTTGGAAAGATATAACGCCTTCATTCCTTTGTGTTGAGCGTGTTGCTGTTGGAGATTTTATCGCGCGTACGCAACGACAATTTACATTGAATTGTCTTCTGGGGAGTTGGGCCCAGTGAAATCGTACGCGTTCTGAGACAGCTTCTTTTGGGTATTCCGTGGAATGTGGCTCGGAGATGAATCCGCAGAAACAGGTCACTCTACTGGCCTTCTGCGCATGTTGCAATATTATTGTCTAATAACTAAATTTAATTTTGAGATGGAAAAAATTGGAAGACCTCTTGTGCTGCTTTAAACCACCAATACCC
This sequence comes from Morinoia aosen, assembly GCA_030386875.1. Classification (NCBI taxonomy): domain Eukaryota; kingdom Metazoa; phylum Arthropoda; class Malacostraca; order Amphipoda; family Talitridae; genus Morinoia; species Morinoia aosen. The sequence continues at coordinate 27,246,302 of CM059559.1, forward strand.
TCGAAGCTACCGTTACAGCTCTACATTTCATACCTCACAGCTTTCGTGCTGTATAACGAGCGTTTGGCTATCGGCTATCATAGATGATAATCTATGATTGCCGATACCTATCAAATTATTTGCCTCTAGTCATCTTGCAATTGGGATCTGTGTTAGTGTTTTTTGTAAATCGTCTGATTCTGTTTTTGCATTTGATTTCCATTTTTTAGTATTGTGACTGTAAAATTTACTCTGTATTTTTCAGCCTGATGATGATGTTCGTACGAGGGTTAGTCAAAAAGTTCCCAGACAAATGTCTTAATTTTAAAATGAACAGAGATTTACAAGTTTTTACAAGTTGAAACCTGTCCTTAGAGCTTCCTTGCTAAGACTTGCAGCTGTCTCATCAGTCTATGTCAGGTCAGCATCGAGAGAGGTTGCATCTCAAAATAGTAATTTTCAACCCTTTAAATGACAAATTTTGAGATCAGAGCCAACATCAAATTTTAACTAAACTAAATTGGAAACCTGTTAAGATCATCGAAGCTTTATAGCAGGTTTATGGAGACTCTGCACCATGCAGAGCAGTCGTTTATGATTGGATTAAACGCTATAACTAGTTAAACTTGATGACGACCCGCGAGGAGGAAGACCCACCACAGCAACAAATGAAGAGAACACCTCTCTTGTACAGAACCTAGTGGAACCTAGTGGAAATAAAAGTAATGAGTCCTTAAATAAAGAAATCATGGCATTTGTTTGAGAACTTTTTGACTACCCCTTATACATCGAAACGTTGCATGCTTTTTATAAATAGACAGTGATATCGAATTTTGTAGCGAGTGTTTTAGTAAAAATGATAAGCAATTTTCTTCGTCTTTTAACGCGTCACATTTACCTTAACGTTTTAAATGTTTATGCTTTGTCAGCAGATATACCCAAATCAGACATCATGAAATCGTGACAGAACCTTAGCTATTATCCCTCTTTACAGCTCTGAGCTGTAAGATAAAGTTTAGCCATAAACACAAAGCAGATCTTCGACCCAGTGATATACGTGAAATTTAGAGCTGATCGAGAGGCTCCAGGCCGTCTGCGTCTCATTGTAGCATTCCAGTCTTCTGGATAACGACCCAGCTTACGATCCCCAATCCCAAACCAATGAAAAAATTAACTTAGATCTTTCAATTATGCAGATTCCCAATTTTCGAAGTCCGCCTTTGACAGTAAATCTAATACAGAACGATTGCAATTCAAATCTGAATTGCATCTTAGTTAGTTGATAAAAGCTTCAACGCATATTCAAACCTCGTTGTCTACATGAAAGTTGATTCTCACTGGTCCTAAAAATTACTCGCAATTCCTTTCTTGAGTTTAATTGCAGCAAATTTTATCATACCTATTTATAAACATGAATGAAATTATTGTTTGTCAAATACTTTCCTGAATAGCCAATGGTATCTTGTACCGTCACAAACCTATACTCGCTCACAAAGCGTGCCAAAGCTCTGGTTTTGAGGTCCTGGCATACGCTTATTGTGTTCAATTAGGTAAACGGTAGCGTAATATTTGGAAAGAAAAATGCACATGACATTCAGACAGTCGTCCGTGGAATTTTGCAATACTGTACTCGAGCTTTCTTGGTTTGTTGGCCTGTTATTGCTTTGGTATTTATCATTAGAGAGTTGCAAGCCGCTCTATTTGTTGCATCGTTACTGTCAAGTATATCGCAACTCATAAACAAATTCTAAAGAAAATACGGCCGAAAAAGTTACTCCATGAGAGCCCAAATTACCGCCCCAGTTCTTCAGACGTTGAGTAGCTCTTGATGATACGATTTGAGAAGTGAATTTCTTTACTTGTCGTTCGTGTCAAAAAAGAAAAAGACACAACACGGTATTATCAATATTTTTAATGCAAACACTTCAGGTGTGAAAAAAATCACTGGCAAATGCAAGAGTAAAAATATCACGAAGCTATTCATTAAAAAGAACAGTACATTCAGAGGACCCGAAACGTTTGTCTTTAAGACAAGGTCGTCGCGACTTGGCTATAGCTCCTTTCGCCTGAGCTGTCGCGCAGCGTCGTCCCGAGAGAGTGTGCGCCTGTTCATCAATACCGCCTCGACATGCAATATCGAAGCAAACATTTGCCGAAGAAGAATATATTTCATCAAAATTTTAAGAAATTCCAAGAGGCGATAACAATATGCCAACATGATATAATAGATATCAGAATGGAAGAAAAAAAACCGAATGAACTCGTTGGCCATACAAAAGCACGTAGTTACCTCAATGATGTAAACATGATGCAATCAACATACATTTGTGAATCAACTATATTCAATTATTGAATATCCAGCATCATTTTTAATTTGATGCTGTATTAAAAAGTTCTAAACCGCAATCGACGAAGATACTTCAGTCAGTGTAAATATCAGTCATTTAACTTCAAAGTAAAACTTGAAAAACGACAGGTTTATTTTATACTCACAGGCCGGAAGCAACACACGTCACAGCAAAACCTTCACGCTTACCTGAAACACAAGAAAAAAGAACAACATTAGACAGGGACTTAAGACCTATAATTCAAACGATTTACTCAACACTTATACTGGCGAATTCGATCAAGATAACAAAAAAAATCAAAAGTAGCTGTTCCATTACTTCTTGCTTCTCTAAATGTTTTTGAATTAAAAAAATGGAAAAAAACAAAGTGAAATGCTGCTAGTTCAAAGCGGAAGATCAACAAATCATCGCATTGCACAGAGAATAAAGTTTTATCGAGTACTGTTTTACTGCCCGTCGATTCCAAATAAAAATCTACGAGTGCATTCCTTCAACTTCAACTCAAAATGGAAAAGCATCTAAAAAAGATAAAACTCAAAAATACGCGATGTATTACAGGCGCTCAAAATGTTTCTTAGCTGGGGAGAAAATACGTGCAAAATCTTGAACAATCGAAAAATTACGGTAGGAAAACGACTTTACGAGGTTTCCGTTAATCAAAACTGAGAAAGATTCCATATAATGCGTGCCTGAATCACTTTCTGTTCAAGAATTGAGTGGATAAAAAGGAAAACCAACGTGGCTAAGAATATCATGATAAAAAACAAACGTTTCGGACTACAAAAAATCCATCTTCAGTGTTCTGAAAAACAATAAATTGAAGTATTGTTTTCATTACATTGTAACTATAAATCTTCTGAATAAACCCGATGTAAGATAATGAGATTAAAAAGATATGATAAAACAAAAACTCTACAAAATATCAACAAGCAATGGAAAGTTGCACCGCCGTATCACATTCATTTATTGACCGAGGGCTTTTTAAAATATATGTAGACTCTAAAATGCGGAGATCGGACAAATTTGATGTTGAATTCAAAATTTTAAAATTTGTGTATTTAATAATATGGTCTTTTTTCAAACAGTATTCTCTCATAGATGAGTTGAATGGTTTGGTCAGGCTAAAGTTGGTGCGAAAGGAGACTCCCCTGTGTTGTGCACACCTCACAAATAATTGGAGCCCAGTGCTACTAATTTAAGAGCGCTCGCAGCGGTCACACGTATATTGATATACCACTGAGGTGCGCAACATCACATCCGGAGTATCCCTTCGCTTAAAATGTGATTCGATTTTCCTATCATTTTCAAAATAGGATTTATATATGGAAAAAACTCCTAACTGTTGATACTACTTCCATTTTCGGCTGTAACCTAACCAAACCATCCAACTCATCTATAAGAGAACACTGTTTAAAAAAAAACATATTTTTAAAAACGCAAATTTTAAAATTTAGGATTCAACATCAAATTTGTCCGATCTCCGCATTTTAGAATAGGAATACATTTTAAAAAGATTAAGATTAAGATTATAAGTTAGTTTAAGCCTCCCTAACCGCTGCAAAAATAGAGCGTATCGAAGAGAGGAAGGAGGAAGGCACCATTTAGTATGGAGATAAGAAAATGAGGAATCTATGCAGAAAGGGCATAGAAACAGTAAGATGGGAAAGAAGTTCATGAAATAAGATAAAATTTGAAGAAGAAAGTCAGAGATGCTGAAAAATAGGACAGTAGTGAACCGAAAAAGGTGGTCCTTAACATAACAAAAAACATTTTATTTCAACAAAAAGAAGGCCTACCTAACTCTCAGCTCGGGCCCTCACATTTTTCCCCTGGGAGCGCAAATTCCCATAGATACAATAGTTTTATCTCCCTGAGGGGATACATTTTAAAAACCGTCCGTCAATAAATGAATGTGATACGGCGGTGAAACTTTCCACTGTTTGTTGATATTTTGTATAGTTTTTTTTGTCATGTCTTTCTAATCTCATAATCTTACTTCCGGTTTATTCAGAAGATTTATAGTAACAATGTTTTAATACTTCGATTTATTGTATTTCAGAACTCAAGATGGATTTTTTTTATAATCCGAAACATTTGGTTTCGATCATGATATTCTTAGCCACGTTAGTTTTCCTTTTTATCCAAAAAGTGACATTTCCCACACATCAATCTATTTCATTTGAGAATTGAGCGACTCCAATGAAAGCATAGAAAGAATTTTGTACTTTATGCATGTTGCCGTAATTATCAATGAGCGCCGACACAACTAGATGAGAGGAATGATTGTCCTCGCCTTAATCAAATTCAAGTTATATATAACGTAATTACTTCTAACTCTAAAAAGACTAAATTTACCCAATAAAAACCATCTCAACAATACGAGCACAACAAAGCGCTGTGCCTGCAACAGCTCTAGGGATTTACAAAGCTTCAAATTTCCATTAAACGATCACTCTGAAAATCTGAAACCTGGGCCACCTAGCAATCATAAACCTATTTGGATTCGCTGCGAGGCGGAATAAGCCTCTGAGTGAAAATTCACCTTTTCTAGGCAGACTCTGGTAGATAGAAAGAAAATTAACCATAACTACTTCGACGATGCACAAGTGTAGAGTTAGTGATGAGTTACAAAGAGCGTAGGTTTAACTGCCTTCCAGCTGTTTCATAACATTAAAGAACTGAAGCAAAAGTTGGGTGACACGTTGCGCACCCAGCACAAAAAACAATTCGTTTAATTCTTCAGCGTGGGTGGCAGCTTAAAATTGTTTGACTCAAGATCCCATGTTCCAATACGAATTGACACTAAGAGTTCCAATCGTTAAATTGAGAAAGCATGAATAACTTTCTGACAGAACTACTGAAGACACGCACGTCCAGGACATCAGACCTTAAATGCGAACAACTATCAGAACTCAGAAGTGAGAGAACTGAGGAACTATTTATTTTGAGAGTATAACATTACCTTCCGTCACAAAGTTCAAGCTCCACTTTAAGACTCAAATATGAAAAGTGTGTCATATTTAGAGCTAAAATCGAGGAGTAATTTTCTTCATATAACAAAAGAGGTTATTGAACGAATGTCAGCTTGCCTTTGGTATATCATATTCGACGAAAGAAGGTGGACTCACAGTGGAAAGCTATTTGTTCTACGATGGAAAAACCATTTTTTATTTAATTTACTTGCGAACGATCTCCAATAAATTGTTCGAAAGATGAAAGCACATGGTAAACAACCAAGTTCAAGAAATGAGGAATTTTTTTTTAATTCAAGAACTGCAGCTCGAAAACTGGAACAGTGTTACGAGTTACAGCAAGAAACTACCGAATACCGACGAAATACGTTAGCAGTACTGAATGAGTTGTTTTCTTGAAGTTTAGAGTGAGAGTTCACGCCCTATAGACACCAAAATCTCTTCAGAACAAGGACAGGTCACGCACAGTCTGACATGTCACGCAGAGCTTAAGTTTCAGCACATCCAGAAACTTCCTTCAACAAAATTTATTGGAATTCGTCAGTGTACAAACACGTGGTGCACTGAAGATCCAAACTCGTGTGAGAAGGAAAAAGATCGCCAGACTTTTCGATGGTTATCTTCACGCACATTTTTATGGTGCACAAATACTAACATATCAACACACTGCGCTCAATTATTTTAAAAGCGATAAACCTACGTAAAACTTATAATATAGGGCCAATTTTACTGACAAAATAGGAATATCAGCTACGCAAGTCTTACCTAGATAAATAGCGACGCGTACTTGTGTTACGGCAGTTTAGAAAAATTAGGTAAACACGATACGTCTAACTTCCAGATATTTGGTCTTTTTCAACCAGAAGACGAAATGGGGAAATGAACCTTTGATAATTTTTATATTTTTTACAATATCTCTCACATTTTACGATGGTTGATGTATAAAAAAGTAACCGAGATATTCCGTATAGGTTATCCTTCCAACGAGCATAAAATAAAAGATATTAGAATGAAACCGAGCTAATTATCCTTAGTGGTTAGCACACAATAGATATAAATTGACGAATACCAAGCAAGTAATTTTCAATTCCGAAGACTGAAATCTGGCAGTGATAAGTTAGAAGCTGCATCAAACGAACACAATACGAAACGAAGTAGTAAATATGCAAGATAAAATTTAGCGTACTGGACGACGTAGGGAAATTAAAATCGAAAAACGACATATACTGAATTCTCTTTCTGTGAAAATAATATTCTTTTTAAAACAATATAGTATTCAAGATAGGAAAAAGAAGCAAGCTAAGAAACAAAAAACCTGGTGCGTGCGCATTGAAACAATTTCGCGTCCTCTCGTACTCAAAAAATGAGACTAATATTCCAGGGACAGTACTGAGCATACGGTCAACATCCCATTGCGATAATTGTTGCATTTTGACGGCTAGGGACACGACACTTTGGCAGCGAGGACTGGCCCAGAAGAAGGCCCGTCGCCCAATATTGGGGCGATCACAGGAAGGACAGCCTCTTCCCTCAGACGCGCAGCTATTGCTTTGTCAATAACTCAGCGGGCCGAGCTCCTGCCCCTCTGAGAGCAGGCAGCGCCATGCACGGACGCATTTTCAAGGCAAGCCGCAGGCGCCTGAGCACGAGAGTGCTCAGTGGCAAAGTTGCCACATTGGCCTTTTTTGGAAAAGAATTTCAAACATGGTATTTTTGGCTTGAACGAGTGATCAGCATCCAGCAGTTGCAGTTATCAGATGTGGTGTGCTATTTGTAGCTTGATTTCATTCGAAAAAAAAAAAACAGAAAATTTTCGATCAGAAAAAGGCCACACTAGCAACCCTGCAGAGCGGTAGCGCTGCGGGTTGTGCACTGCTGTAGCATAAAATGGAAGTTCATACACGGTGGTGGCACGCGATGCTAGAAAACGTAACATTTCCAAAAAGTTGATGCACAGACAATTAGATGTAAACACATTCAGCTCAAAAAGTTTCTAACTGGGTTGGTCTTTCTCGTTTGCACAAATACTGGAGTTTAGTTGGGATACCAGTGGACACGCGGTACACTTGGTGATGCATGGTGCTGGTGTGCACCACTTCCACGGTGACAATATGTCGAGTTGAGTACGTCACTCGAGATCGGCAAGGCATGGATGGTATACGATAGAAACAAGGGTACGAAAGCTAGATGCTTAATTTGTCAAATCCCACCAGTAAAGAGGTAACACCTTCATCCTTAAGTCGCCCTTGAAGAGGATATAAATTTGATCGTTACAATAACGAATAATTATCACTGAATAAAAGTAAATATGCATTAAAAGCGTAATATACGTCGAAAGTAGGACATTAAATTTTATTTCAACAATTTATTTTAAAAGCGATAAACCTACGTAAAACTTATAATATAGGGCCAATTTTACTGACAAAATAGGAATATCAGCTACGCAAGTAGCTGATATTCCATGCATCAGCAAAAATTCCCTCAAGGAAGCTACGGCAGATTGATACTTTCATGCAGACAAGTTAGTAACAACAATGATGTATTTACACAAGGAATTGAAATAAAATTACATTTTACATGAAGGGGGCAAAAACACTTAGATACATGGGTTGTAGAAATACTTACATAATTTAGAAGTGCACGCGGACAAATTCTAGGCTGGACATTTCGCGAGACTGGGCACGGGGTATTCGAGAATGAGGGACTGGCGCGATGCACAGGGCGGGGCTGGTCGACAGAGGAGCTTTGGGAGATGTAAGTCGTGCAAGCCTTACGGCTCAACGTCGGCCATGTTTGTCGCGCAATGTTTACCTATTCAACTGTGTTTTCTGTGCTGGACGATATTTGGGTGGAAGGGGAGAAAAAGGATTTCGCTTCACACCAAAACAGACGTACATCAGATATTCACACGTAGAGAAACGTTTGGCTGGTCGCAGCAGTCGGCGTACAGCAAATGTACCAGCATTACAGGCACAAAAATTGTGGTGCTGAGAGCAACGTCGGTGATGAGATTTTAGTTAATCGTAAGGGCCACTTCCCCATGGCTCGTGTCATCACCTTTATCATGCAGTTCTCAGTAAATTACTTATATGCGGTTTTTAACACGTTCCCTGCGAATTGGGCCACATGTGTACCGACAGGTAAATTACCCATTTATATTCCGGTATCAATGAATAACATTTTTATCCGTTTCACGGCTTTTTTAAAGAATAGATTTTACCATATGAGGTAAAATGTTGTCGCGCAAGTGTATATATCACATTTATTAGGAAGAATAAAAATTTTTTTTCAAGTAGTAAAATCGATTTCCTTATTCTGTTACTTAAACCAAACCAAACCGACCGTTAACAGCCGCGGAAACGCAGTGAACGTGTTAAAACGACTTACAAATAAAGTGCTCAACGCAAGTATTTATAATAAGCTCCACGCAAACGCTCCCGAGTGACATCAGACTGGGAGCATATATCAGTTTTTATGCCTATTGAACATTTTCCAAGCCGTAATGTCAACCATTCGTAGCCTGCGACATCAATAAAGCACTTGTGTAATTCATCCCAGTTCGTCCACCGGCAAAACTCCAAACAACTCTAAGCGCCCTTCGAGATCCAATGAATACAGGTAAGAAATTTTGGGGCACTACGACACAAAATCAATGACGGGAGGGTCGCTGCAACTGACCACGGTGGGCAACGCAACAGGAACTCTTCATACGTTATCAGCAAAGTACGAGCTACGTGGGTTACAGCAAAAATTCCCTGAACAGTGGTATTTTGACACAAATCAAGTCTGATATAAAAGATCAAAGAGAAGTGAAGGGCAGGCATTAAAAGATATCACGATAAGGAAAACAAAATATGTCAAAGAAGTATAAAATTTAGATGGTAATGAAAACGTTGTTATCTATTTACTATTTACAAAGGGTATGAACTGAACGAATTGTTTAGGTCCTGTTTTCGGCAAAACCAAATATGTCAAGACTTCTAAGGTCACATAGGGTCGAAGCAAAGTCTTAAAATTTTGTAGCCGGCAGCACATTTAAGTATATTGCATTTTTTCGGGACGATTACGTACTACAGAATGAGATGAGCGTGCTAGTTGTATCTTATAGTACAGAAGCTTTTACCCCAATGTTCTGTCACTCTGATACAAAAATTAATTTTAGTCATGCCGATGCACGGCAATGTGCACACAACGATGAGTAAAGTAGAGAGGCTCGCATGTCAATGGGAAGGGTATCCTTGTGCCGGGAAAGAGAAGCAACCCAAAAATTATTAACTAGAGTGACACGTAATTGAGAGTTATGAAAATATTTTGCACGCAGATAGTAATTTCAGTTCACGTGACAACTTCTGAGACGGCGCTCCAAAATACAAAAAGGAGCAATATAAATGGTCTTTATTGTTTTCTTCAATAGCTTGTGACGCGTATTGCTCCGAGAGAAATTTCTCGATTTGCGAAAGAATGACAACCAACGGAAATACGTTTGCTGTAAAATTTGTGAGTAACAAATCAAATTCACAATGAACAATTTTGAACGCAGAACATACTTTGTGACCCGTATTGATCAGAGTTTGAATACAATTAATTTTAAAGCTTGTTGAGCAAAAACTAAAAAAAACTGGGGCCTAATTCTGTAAAAGTAGAAATACGATGCATAGGCGTCTGAAACTTATTTTCGTCTTTTGTCACGAGACAGTCTAGAAAGGCCAAAGTGTTGTTCGTTTACATTTTCAGGGTAAATTTAACTGACAAGGTTTAATATAAAGGTAGTTAGTTCGAAAACTGCTCAACGTGCGATGGATGGCTAAAGAGAACAAAAGTATCGTCCACGTACGGATTGTAGAACTCTGGCTTAAAATCAGGATAAGAAATTAGATTAGCTTAGTCGTTAGTTTAAGCCTCCCTACCCGCAACAACAAATGCAATCCAAAGAGAGGAAGGAAGAAGACACCATTTAGTATGGAGTAAAGGGAACGCAGAATCTGTGCAGAAAGGGCATAGAAACAGTAAGATGAGAAAGATGTTCATGAAACAAGATCAAAGTTGAAGAAGAAAGTAGTAGGTGCTGAAAAAAACAGGACAGCAGTGAACCAAAAAAAGATGGATCGTAACAAAACAAAACCTGTTCTATTTTAACAAAAAAGAAAGCCTTCCTCACCTTTAGCTCGGGCCCTCACATAGTCCCCCTGGGAGCGCTAATTCCCATAGATACAATACTTGTATCCACCTGAGGGGAATCAGGATAAGACTCGTCAAACCACTAGCTGTGCTTCATGAAAACACGCGGAAATGTTGGCAAGAGATGGTGCTAACGGAAGGCCCGAAGGCAGATGCTTTTCCATGTCATCCAGTCCCGACACACTTTGCAATAGGTTTGTTTTATTAAGGTCACATGCATTAAATATTTTGGTTGCATTAGCGCGCACAATTATACAATCATGCACACAACTCACGTGGTTACTTCAAATGAAACAAACTTTCAGTTAGTCATAATTGTCCTCCTGAAATTTGAACTCACGCAGCGTAGGAAATAAGAAACTCACTTAGTTTCTTATTTCCCTCTTTTTGTAAATCTTCTTTTAGTAGTTTCTCAGAGAGAGTCGCGCTATTACCTAAAAATGTTGATTAAGAGGTAGATACACGTGTTTCAATTCATTGACAGACAGTAGAGATATGCATCCCAAAGTAATCTACCAGGTATTGACAGAAAATTTCAGTCTCAATTGCAGCGTTTTAACTCCAATTTCTAGAACATTGAAAATGTTCTCATGTGAAGTCTGAACGTTTGCCAACATCAAAATGGCCGCAGCTACACAATCTTTTTTCACCAGTAATTCCTGAATAATTAGGGAAAGCACGGAAATTTTCCTACGCAAGAAAAATACACGGGAGTTTCACTTCTCCCGCAGAGATGCTGAAGCCGATCGTGAGATCACCAGTTTGGGAGCGGAGAATATTTGAGAGGAGATTGCCTGCGCGGCCGCCTAAAGTTTAGCTATAGACGACCGTCAGATGTTGGTCTCGGGCACATCTCATCGAGTCGTAGTACAGATCGAATTTGAGCGATAAGAGAGAAAAAGAAGCTAGCGTGAATTTTGGGGTGCGATAGAGTCTTGACATAGCAGGGAGTTTTCAGAAATGTAAAATTAAAAAAGAACGTGATTTGGTAAAGAGCAGGTCTTTGTATATTGATTGTACAGGAATTATTTTCATCACATGTATAAAATATAATAGTCAATAAAACATGGCATATGAATCCACGACAGTTTTACGGTTTTTTCACTGATTTTAATGACTCGACGCTATATTTTCATGTAGATTATGGGTTCCAATAGAAACATTTGACGAATATTCATTGGCTTTCGATTACACAACTCTTGAGCTTTCATTTTTCCTGCGATAAGAGAGAGTTCCTTCCAATCTGTTAAGTTGAGAATATGTACCACCGCCACCCAGAATACGAGAGCGGCATCTTTCTCCTACTGCAACGCCTAACTTCTAACAAAAACATTTATTTACGATTATATTCGTGGTTTGCGAATATGTCTTAACTTTCAATATTTTTCTACCTGCACTTCGCAAGATCTGTTCGTAAAACCCACACTATTTTCATCGCATTCAAAGCTTTGAACCTCGTTTACAAAGTTCATACAGTTCTTCTTGAGTGTCTTGTTCGACGAGTAATTTGTGCGCTATACGGACGAAGCTTGTTTTCCGCATCTATTCTAGGTTGAACTAGTCCTTTTGTAAGGCTGAGTCGCGGCTGCGAGTTTACAGTACCTGGATATTATTAATAAATAAACTAAATTCAGTGCAAGCTTCCGTAACGAATGTTCATGCGCACCATAGATAGTAATTTGCTCTCTACTGGAACACAATTCAGCAAAGATTGAGAATAACATGCGTGTAAAAGAGAGTAATTCACTTGTCGTTCACTCCCTCCTAATGAATAAATTCCTCTTATAAATTAGTGAGGGGTTAAAACATTTTTTGCTAGCATCAGCTAAGCAATTGCGTGGAGAGTCAAAATAATAATAATCACAATAACTACATTCATTGTTACTTCTTTAGGATTACCGACCTATCTCCGTTACGTTCCAAGTTAAATGAACCGAAACCTAACTTACCTAACTCACCCTATTCCAGCCCAACCTGAACCTATCGTCTATGTTTCAACGTTAAACAACTCGTGAAGCCATACACTTCACTATCTGGCATGAGCACAGACAGGGTTCACGATTAAATTTAACACTGAGTTTAGGATGTCCGCCGCGCGGAGTCAGATGTTGGTCCTTAAACTGGGAATACTGGCACATCGGATGTTAGCTGATGATGAAAATAATCGTGATGATTTTAACAAGACATCCATATGGAGCATAAGCGTGCAGTATTTCTAGTATTTTCTTTAAAAAAATTGCAGAAATCTAATCCTGAACATCAACGTCTAAATAATACCATTCATTTGCTAGCTTTTATGGTATCATTAAGAAAGAAAGCCTCTAGCCGATATCGAGCACTCTACGGGATAAAAAATACTAGTAATTTTGGTGCATCGGTAATGAAAACTACAATTTCCCCAGATCGAGAAAACAGACGAGTTCCTAAATGGAGTCGCAAAATATAAAGACGAGATGCAGCTCACAGCTCAGTTTCTTCTAGCTGCGCCATGGCTCAGCTGATTAGATTGGATTGGGCACAAAACCCCGCCAGTGAGACAGGTGGGCCAGCTTGGCAGAAGAAGTTCGAGTGCGCGCCAGGCTGAGAAGAGCCTGCCTTGATAAGAAGACCTGCAGTAATATCGCAGGTGCAAACAGCGGGCACCGCGCAGACGTAAATGTTTCACGAGAAAAGGGGGAGCAGTTAGCTCAACTCCATGAGAAGTTTAAGACATTACCCGCGTGTGAGATTTTATCATGTTGCTGTATAGGATTGAATTTGAAATCGTCTCAAGATATCAACAATGTTATCAACTGAACAAGAGAGAAAGACGCGGTTAAAATCGACTGTTACGTTATCAAAGCTCTCGTATTGAGCGAAAAAATGAAATTTATTAGATTGTAAGTTGGTTTAAGCCTCCCTAACCATAACAAAAGTGTTCGAAGAGAGGAAGGATTAAGGCACCTTAATCCTTCCTCGCTTAAACAAACCTTGTGCATAGATTCCGCGTTCTCTTAGATTGGGTGTGAATCTAAGAGAATGCGGAATCTATGCGCAAGGTTTGTTCCCACACAAGATCCCCTGTGCACAGAAGCGGTAAGTCGTAAACGAAGTTTATGAAACAAGATAGAAATTGAAGAAGAAATTAGTAGGTGCAGAAAAACAAGACAGCAGCGAACCGAAAAAAGAGGGTCCTTAACGAAACAGAAAGCCTTTCTATTTCAACAAAAATAAGCCTAGCTAACTTTAGCTCGGAACCCCATATTTTTCCCCTTAGACACGCAATTCTCAGGGATATGATAGTTTTTCTTTAAGAGCAAAGGATGAGATAAAAGAAGAGAAAAGTAGATAAGTATAACGCGGCAATCATTTTTCGCCATATCATGAATCACTTCTCGCTTACTCTTCTCACGTTTGCAGTCATTATCGTGTACGCTGTACATCGGAGCTTGTTGGCATGACCAAGTGTACTCATTAGACTGGAATGTCGCAGCATACACCAGTTTGTGTCCGAACAGGTGCACAAGCAACCAACCCACCCTATCCAATAGTCGTGGACTCCGCAATTTTCGTGTTGTATTACACGATTCTTGCCACTCTAGCACCCATGGAACGCTTTAAATCATTAAATTTTAAATATGTATCTTATTCTATAATCAAACTATCAAATGAGTTCACATCCTCTAAATATTTAAATGACGAGTTATTTTTTTAATTTGATATTCTAATATGTAATCATTTCAATAATTATCTTAGTAGTTTCTGTGAAACATCAAGCTTCCCAAAAACTTTTGGACTTTGAATACTTGGCTGATGAAGGGTAGTAACCCGAAAGATTCCATTTTATCTCAAAGTCTTTCATTGGTTTAACCTCGCCAATTATTAGCAATAAGGTGCGCACTACTCCAGAACTGGATTTCCACAACCTAGTCTCACAACCAGTGCTGGTCAGGAAATGTGTTGGGAGCGACGCTTCCCTTTCACACGGACACTCCCAAACAACCCTTCAACAACATGAGCTAAAATATAATAACCTTCTTCGGCAAGTGATTGTACTGGGGTTTAATTTCTGATGTGGAAATATCTGGATCAGCATAACAAACTTCCATACAATACAGTGTGTTCAACGTAACAAACGTAAAGACAATTTGTTCCTCAATATTGAAAACCGGGTAAACAATATTCGACGGAATGTTACAACTCCTCTCCTTTCTCGTGTGTAAAATTTAAGCTTCTAAAAACTCAATTTTGTGGAGAAACAACCAACGTATGCGCACCACGTAAAGCGCTTTTACAGAAGAGCATCCGTCAAATACGTAGACACTCACAGGTTCGGCAAGTGCAAATTTCACGTCCCCGGCCCAGCGCGTGACCACACGGCGTAGCAGCCAGCACCACTCACACCGGAGAACCACATTAACCAGACCAGTAATGGCTGGTAAGGGTTGCATCTATTAAGCAAAGCGCGAGCATCGTGAGCCGTGAGCACTAAATATGACTCCCAATTTGTTGTTGGCTTTCTCAGGGGAAAGCGCGAGAGACGCCAGCGCTCTAAATCTTGCCAAATGCACCTTATTACGATGGAGCAAACTGTGCAAGTTAAAATATTACGGGCGCAAATGAGTCATTTTGAGTGATAACGCAGATAATCTACATTATGGCACTGCGATTTTTGAAAGCAGAAGAAACTCTAAAAGAGTCGAAGGTTTGCAAGTATAAAAAATAACTCTAGGATATCGTGCTAACTTTTCTGAGCGAGGAAATAACCCTATGCGATCAGGTCACCGTCATAGTCTTGTTGGAACAACAGAAGAACACCAGCACTGAAGGGACATGACGAACTGACGCTATCAAACGAATCACAGGTAAAGGAAAAATACATCACTAATGAAAAACGTATTAAAATCATGTACGTCGATAGTATTTTCACACTGTACAACAAATCAACTTTGAATTCTTAAATCAATACAAAATTTCAACGAAAACTTATATCGATCAGCCTCTTTAACAGTACGCAAAGCGTTTCACACGTACAGGACACATTTCAACTAATGAATAGCCTTGGAATAAAATGATTTTGAAAAATATTGCAGATTATATGACACAAGTTTGCCTCCACAATAAAGGCCTAAATAGTTAGATCAATTCTGGACCTGTGGATCAAAGATAGCTTATGTCTGTACTCACGTCAGTACAACGCATGGTAGAGCGAGCACATCGTTGAGCTTGTATCTTGTTTTTCGTACTGATTTATGGGAGAAAAACCTTCGTCTAGCTTCCCGGCACGCAAAAAAATGAGCAATAAGTTCCATGAAGCAATAAGGGAATACCTGTTCCTTACACTCGGTGCGTTCTTCCCGAAATTTGAATAAAATGATCGACCTACACTGCAACACTAGATTCACATGAACGCTGCCCACTCTTTCCGTCCCTTGAAGTCAAAGCTCGGGTTGACATCAGAGCACATAGCGTTGATGCATTCGTACAGAATTCATCATTTTCAGACCCAGGAATATGAATTTGAAGTACATAAAAAAATGATAGACGAAGAGGACACTATATAAATAGTGAAGTCACATTTGTTGCCTAAGAAATGATCGCAAAGCAGAAATGATGCCGAACGGAAAACTACTCTGATTATAATTAAATAGAAAATATTCGCAGCTAATTCTATTGGCGATAGAGAAAATACAAATTAGGAGTCATAATTTAGCTCATTAGAAATCGCCACGATTCCCATTATGACCTCTAGCAAGTGGAATTCCGTTTTAAAGAAAAATCATTTTTTCCTATTGACCAAAAAAGATCCTTCAAGAATTGAAAATTTTTCTGTAAGAAAGAAAGCCTCCAAGGCATTTGGGGGAACTTGAATATCCGCAATTTCTTGCGCAAAAGTTTCAAATTTTCATACGTAAATTTTTAAAGCACCGTGAAGACAATGTTAGCGAGACTCGCCAGTCACGGACACATGAGGCCGAGCATGAGCCCAATCAGTCGTGCTCGAAATCGTCTCACTGGCGCAACAACAAATGCAAACGTTCTGAAGCCTCACATGTTTCGTGTCTGCGAAGAAAACTGAGAAATTATTAAAGGCCTTCTACCGCGTTTCCATTGATTTCAACTACAGCTAGTTCTTCGACTACTGGCAAAAGTGGAGACGAGGCATTTTTTGGTCGAAGCGTGGCCGAGGAGTTGCTCGTTAATAAACTATATTTCCATGCCTAATTTCTTTGGAATTCATCCCATGAGACTGACTTGTCACTCGTAGAATTTTGTTCAATAAGCTTCTTGGAATTTTATTCTGTACATACCAGCGAAAATAGCGAACCGAAATGGTTTCAAGCTTAACTAACTATATTGTGGCTCTGTAGAATATTTTTTCTCAACTGAATTACCATCAATGCCCAAGTTGAGTTTCACTTAAACAAGTTGTACAAAAATGATCGGTTATTCGTTAAAGGTTTTATGGAATATTTATTACTGTGGGACAGTGCTATAAACGCACCAAACTCTCAAAACGATTAGACTTACAGGTATTGCAGGATGATTTAATATGTTGCATCGATGCTTCTGGTTTACGAATATTACCATTAAGTTACCCGTATAAAACTGAAAGTTGAGCCCCTACTCAGTTTTGTAAATTGATGCATTCATGCATGTGCGCAAACGATACAAAATAAGAACAAGGGTGAAAAATAAATGCCTGTGAATTCATACACAACAGTTCCTATCGATAAAGAGAAAACTAAAGCTCTGACAAATATTAACTCGAAAATTAAAGCTGCCGTTGAATAAAGCTGCCTTCTTTGCTTCTCGTCAATTTATACTTTAGGTGCAATTATGCTTCCAATAGACGAGGTCGTGAGCTGCACGTGCGGAGAATGAGGCAGGAGGTGCGGACTATATATGAGAGACAGGCGCTATATATATATAAGCGTACAGATGCCGCAATGTTTAAGGCAAAATGCAGACACTCGTACAACTTGCGGTTCGGAACAGTGATGTGGAGTGGGCTAAGGCTGAATAGGAAATTTTTGAGATCTTCTTGAGCGAATTTTCTCTCAATTTCTATCTTCGTAAGTCGAGGGCAAAATGGCTGGACATAACAGATATATATTGCTTTGCTATTTCTTACATCCGTTAGATTTTACTGATTACTGAGCACTCGTTTTGTTTCAGGCAGTGATATAAAAGCTCTTTTATCATTTTAATATTGCAATTTCTAGGATAGTAGTCTTCAAGTACCTCAGAAAACCAACCTAGGCATTCAAAAACAGCGTCTTCTAACTTCCTCTCTGTGCTTTTTCTATTCTACTCAACTCATCTTATAAACCTTAGGACCTATTGAGAAAAATTATTAGTTTACCTACTGTCCAATTGATTTCAGTTTACACAACACAGACATGCTCAAGTCTCACAAAATTAGAAGCGAAATACACATGCGGAAAGAAATGGCGAATAATTATCGTTGTAGAAATTTACGGATAAATTGCACTTGAATGAAATATTCTCTTTATACAATATCTCAATGTTTACGTTTAGGTACCAAAAGAACGGAAATATGAAGCGTCAACACTGAAGGTAGTAAAACGTTAATATTTACTTCACTAGTACTCGTGCAGTGTCACTGAATAAAAGTTCCGCTCTCATCCGCAGAAAATACGAATCGATGAAATCAACTAGAACACGTTATGAAGAAAATCTTCGATTGATCCATGACCAATTCCACATTTCAAATGAAGCATCATCTCGAACTCTTTATCCCACCGATACCATAACTGTAAACAGCATTCCATTAAACAATCTCTACACGCTGAAAATAGGAATTTTTTGATACGAAAAAGGCTACAAACTGCGGAACATGTGCACACCATCGAAGAGGTTTAGGATCGCCATTAAATAACAGTTTTCCCAGGAATGAAGCGGTGCGGGTTGAGAGCGAGGGAAGCCAAGGAAGAAGCAGGAGATGGAGGAGGAGGAGGAGAAGAGCCATCGCTCTTTATCAGGCGCAATGATGGTTTCAAAGTGGCTGAGTAAAGCACTCCTAACAGCGCGAGTCGAGCGGGGCTGGGCGCGCTGATAAACGGGACTCCTCTGCGTGCCGTGCTGCACCGTGGCACGGCGTGGTGAGGATGGCGCTCTACTGTGAGCATAGCGCTCTACTGTGAGCATGGCGCTCTACTGTGAGCATGGCGCTCTATTGTGAGCATGGCGCTCTACCGTGAGCATGGCGCTCTACCGTGAGCATGGCGCTCTACCGTGAGCATGGCGCTCTACCGTGAGCATGGCGCTCTACCGTGAGCATGGCGCTCTACTGTGAGCATGGCGCTCTACTTTGAGCATGGCGCTCTACTGTGAGCATGGCGCTCTACTGTGAGCATGGCGCTCTACTGTGAGCATGGCGCTCTACTGTGAGCATGGCGCTCCACTTTGAGCATGGCTCTCTACTGTGAGCATGGCGCTCCACTTTGAGCATGGCGCTCCACTTTGAGCATGGCGCTCTACTGTGAGCATGGCGCTCTACTGTGAGCATGGCGCTCTACTGTGAGCATGGCGCTCTACTGTGAGCATAGCGCTCTACTGTGAGCATGGCGCTCTACTGTGAGCATGGCGCTCTACTGTGAGCATAGCGCTCTACTGTGAGCATAGCGCTCTACTGTGAGCATGGCGCTCTACTGTGAGCATGGCACTCTACTGTGAGCATGGCGCTCTACTGTGAGCATGGCGCTCCACTTTGAGCATGGCGCTCTACTGTGAGCATGGCGCTCTACTGTGAGCATGGCGCTTTACTGTGAGCATGGCGCTCCACTTTGAGCATGGCGCTCTACTGTGAGCATGGCGCTCTACTGTGAGCATGGCGCTCTACTGTGAGCATGGCGCTCTACTGTGAGCATGGCGCTCTACTGTGAGCATAGCGCTCTACTGTGAGCATGGCGCTCTACTGTGAGCATGGCGCTCTACTGTGAGCATGGCGCTCTACTGTGAGCATGGCGCTCTTCTGTGAGCATGGCGCTCTTCTGTGAGCATGGCGCTCTACTGTGAGCATAGCGCTCTAACATTATTAGATCAGATAATAAGTTGGTTTCACCCTCTCAAACCACAACAAAAGTGTTCCTAAGGGAAGATGGATGAAGGCACCCTTCAGGATGGAATTGATGGAATGGGGAGACTATGCACAACATGTCTTCCCACACAAAATCTCTTTCGCATAGAAACTGTGTTAGGAAGGAATTTTAGGAAACAAAATCACAGGTGAAGAAGAAAGTAATAGGTGCCGAAGAATAGGACAGCAGTGAACCGAGAAAAGATGGGCCGTTGCAAAGCAAAAACCTGTTCTATTTCATCAAAAAAGAACCAACCTAGCATTTTGCTCGGGACCTCACACATTTTCCCCAAGGGACGCTTTATCGTGATCACGGCGCTCTATCTCCAGCCAGGACCCAACACCACCGCGTCTCGACAAACATCCTCAAACTGTAGATGCCCTTCCTGCGCAGCCAAACGCCAGACGATTAAGCCAACAACTCAAGAAACCTAAACGGTTTCCTTGCTCAAGCTCACGTGAGGGTACACTCCAGCTCGGAAGCGTGCCTTCACGTGGGTGGTAAGTTGCTGAACGTGTTGTGTCGCTCGCCAAGCTCTACAGACGCGCGCCAGTGTGCCGTGTGTGTAATGTGGCGGATGAAACTAATCACGCATTAACCCTTCAGCGCCCAAGAGAACAACGCAGTTCTCTTCCAATAACTTTCCGTAATCCCGTAACATTGTAACCTATGAGCTATACCTCCTCGAATTTTTCGCTAGGGTATCTGTGACAAAGTACAGCTTCTGTACTGTACGGCTGAAATTACAGATAGCCAAAGGAAGAATTTGAGCTGAGGATCGGTTTTGAAGTTGTTCAGTACACATTTCGGGATCGCCCGATGCCCAGTTACGCCGTCTCACGTCACTCATTGAGTATGCATTGAGTTCGAGTTCTGTTGAAAGTTTCGTTTTGTCGCGGGAGTTGCGAAAGCGCTGCGATTTGGCGTCTCCCAGCTTTCAACCAAACTGAGACAGCATTTTCTGTAAATTTCCAAATCTCACGGTATTTACAATCATATGATAAAATCATTGTAGTACAAAATTTCGTACGTTACCATGCGACATGTGACGAGTTTCCAAATAAAATCGCACTCATCCTCTACCTTTTCTTAACATTCCATTGATGACAGATCTTTTCTACAGAAGAGAATACGTATTGCTTGTTGTTTAGCCTATTAGGAATAAAATAAGTAAGAAATTTATATTTTTTCTTAGAAAGAACTGCGGGCGTTAAAAGAATAAGATGCGAGTACGATGTAATACGTAATAATTATGAATTCTTATTGAAAAACCGTGAACTGACATGTGCTAAAATTCGTCCTTCGTACTCAGAGCTGTGCTCATCGCATGGCAGCGACGCGCCCACCTTAAGAACTAGTTCGCAGATTAAAAATTAAACTAAATACACTTTAAGTTTTCCACTGCGCTCAATTAGTAGTATATTCCCTCAAGATATTTGTAACTTCATTGCTTCAAAATCAAAGAGGCCGAAAAAATGACGCATCACAATTAACTGAAGCTAGAACGTAATCAGCTTCAGCAAACGACGATTTGAAGCGAAACTCACTGAACAATCACTACCATTTCCGAGTTTGTCGCCGCCTCACCAATATGAATAACATCAACCCCGACTCAGCATAACATAGTACTCACATTGTCGGTAAAATAACTTTTGCCTCTACAAGATAGAGTTACTGCAGTCGAGTTTCGAATTTAATGGGACAAAGTGTGCCACCTCTGTTTCAATAATGAATTCAAGATGAAATTAGTTTGCATTTCCAATTTTACGACAGATATCCAAGATATATACTTGCCAGCTAGGTACCTCTCTGAAGTACTGCGCGCAAGTCAACAGAGGTGGTAAGCGCCTGCTTCTCTTATAGTCAGCATTTTAGTTCACGAATCTTTGATGCCTTGCAAGAATTTATTTATTTGTCGTATTTGTGGGAGTTTGAAATAAATTATTTCAAATTATACAGAAATTGAAATATTAACCTTGCCACCCATGATCCGTTAAGTCAGTTGTTTAGGCGAGCATTCTTTAACCAAATAATAGTTAACAATTATGCGTTCCACGCGAATAAAATATCAATATCAATTGAAAAGAAATGCTTAAAGCCTTGCTGAAAAAATATCTGATAATGACTTTGGAAAAGAAATATTTTCAACAAACCGTATTCATAATACAGCATGTGGGATAAAAATGATGAACTAGAAAAAAAGAAGGTTATCTTCTTGCGTTTAGTGAAAGCCTTGAATCATCTGCAACAAGAAAAAAAGGAGTTTAATTTTCCCTTATCTATATACTAGAAGCTGGCTGTTGGATTTGGCCCTTTATAATTCAGCTAATCAGACCAGATGACATTTTTCTAAAACTCAAACTCCATTCAAATTGTGGCGTGAAGAGTGGTGCCAAAAAGAAAGTCCGCATTGACAATACTTTCAAAAACTTATAAATTACGCGTTTTTTAGAGTATCTCATCAAAACATTCTATCCATCGCTTGGTTCGGCATCGACTACTGTTTAAAATTGCATGCTTATATTTAATTTGCAATTTAACAATATAGGTGTTCAGGTTAATTTATATGAATACACAAAATCGAGAAGGCAAAAAGAAACTTCAAATAATTTGAAAAGTAACCAGCTAGTTTGCCAAGCTTTTAGTCAACATAGTATCTCTAATCGTGCGAACTGTTGCTCTGTTTCGGTTAACGTAATAATCAACTAATAATTAGTTCGAATGCCTCGACTTTCTCTAGTATAGACCGTAAGTGGCTTATTAATGGATTATCAATGCTGGATTATCCCACCGAGAAATTGGCAGGAGAAATTATGGTGAGAAAATTGTACAGACGAGTGTGCAAAAGCACCAGAAAACTGGCAGAGTCCAAGATAGCCCAAAATCTGGTCGTCTTAGGAAAATTTCTTCCAGAGAAGACCGCGCCATGAAGATTCGCAGCCTCAGAAACAGATTTGAAACTGCTCCTCAGATTCAAAACCAGTTTGATCTTTCTTTAGAAGTGTTCTCTTTCAACAATTAAGAATAGGACGAAGAAATCAAAGTAACTAGGTTGAATGGCAAGACGCAAATCAATCTGTGAAGAACAAAAAGACCGTTTGGACTTCGTCAGATTTCTTAACGATCATGACTCCTCACATTGGCGGAGGGTGCTTTTTAGTGATGAAAGAAAGTTCACTAGACTAGGCAGTTATGATGGGCGTATAGTACGTCTCACGAAGGAAAGACGAGGAATTTAATACCAGGTTGAAAGCGTTGAAACTGTGCACTGCACGATTTCAACGCTATAATGTGGTGGAGGTTCCGTCATGGTTTGGGGTGTGATCAGTGCACATGCTTATGGTCCGGAGCGTCTACCTAAATCAATTAGACGGTCTAATTAATTCGACCAAGCACATTGATGAGTTGAATGCGCATTTTGCGGCCCATTTTGATGATAATCTGGCAAAATCCCATCTTCACACAGAATAATTGTCCCATTCTCACAGCTGGCAATGTCAAAAGGTTCCTCCATGAGCATTACATTCCATGTTTTAACACCCTGATCACCAA
Organism: Morinoia aosen; assembly: GCA_030386875.1. Lineage (NCBI taxonomy): Eukaryota > Metazoa > Arthropoda > Malacostraca > Amphipoda > Talitridae > Morinoia > Morinoia aosen. The sequence goes on from CM059559.1 coordinate 27,269,414, forward strand.
ACATTAATCCAGTCGAGAACGTATGGCACCACAATAAACAACAGCTACGAGAAAAAAATATCCCTAATCTTGATGAACTGTGAACAACAATTGAAGAGAAATGGAACGCCCTTTCACCGGAGTACTGTCGTCAGCTAATCAAGGAAATACCGAAGAGACAATGAGCTGCCAAATCACAAAGCGTGATGCAACTAAATACTGACTTGTTTACTTTGTTTAGGAATTAATTTTGTACTTGAGTTTGTAATATCTGTTTGTGGTAATAACATTTTATGCGTTATGCAGAGTATATTTTTGGCTTTTCGATTTTGTGTTTTCTGTATGAATTGACGTGAAAACCTGCGTGATCAATAGAAAATGGAATACAAGCATACAATTTTAAAGAGGAATCGACGCTGAATCAAACAGGGTATAGGTTGTTTTGATCAGTTACCCAAGAAATGAGTAATTTGTAAGTTTTTAAAAATATTGGCAGTGCTTTTGGCGCCCTTGTACATTTTATTCTTTGACTTTCCTCCGCAAATATTTTTCTGACAGCCTTCAGTAAAGTTATTACAGGTAGATATTTTTGAAGATATTTCATTAAAACGTAAAACATTTGTTGAAAAGTGTTCAACGAAAAATATGGCTGCAACAGAATAAAAATAGAGCAAATAGTATTAGAATTATATTATTTTAAGTCCGAGTCTCGTTTTTCGTGGGACGCCCTGTATACGCAACAATAATTTAGAATACGCATGTATCACACGTCCGCAAACGGATGGAACAACTATCCAAGCTTTAGAAAGTAGATTTACGTCACCCAAATCCGGAATGGCAGTGCAATGACATACTTCAAAGCAACAAAAACTGAGCTATGGAGGAAAAGAAACATACCCCAACAAAAACTCGCACGATGAGCTCGACCTACGTCGGTCAAAACAGAATTTGAATAAAAACAAGAGAATTGGAAAACATCAAACTCTTTGCAATTAAACAAACAATTGATTTAGTACAACAAATCCATACCGAAAATAAAACATTAAAACTCGATTAGACAACAGATTTTTTTCATTTCGTGATTAGATTAGATTAGTCGTTAGTTTTAGCCTCCCTGCCCGCAGCAACAAATGCGACCCAAAGAGAGGAAGGAAGAAGGCACCATTTAGTATGGAGTATAGGGAACGCGGAATCTATGCAGAAAGGGCATAGAAACAGTAAGATGAGAAAGAAGTTCATGAAACAAGATCAAAGTTGAAGAAAGTAGTAGGTGCTGAAAAAAACAAGAGAGCAGTGAACCGAAAAAGCTGGTCCGTAACAAAACAAAAACCTATTCTAATTGAACAAAAAGAAAGCCTACCTAACCTTTAGCTCGGGCCCTCACATAGTCCCCCTGGGAGCGCTAATTCTCATAGATACAATAGCTGTATTCCCCTGAGAGGTTTTTTTTCATTTCAAAAAACTTGTAACCCGTTTCTTGGGTTATTGCCAGCGCGGATATCTGAAAAATTCCGGTCACAAGGAACTTCACTGAATCTAGGCTGCAACTAAAAAGCAATGGTCTACGGGACTGATGAGAAACCTTAACGCACAAAAACTACATGTTAAAGAAATGTTTATGATTAGGCGAGCATGATCTTACAGGAATGAATTTAACAATTACTTGTTTACAATGGAAAGTGACATTAATTTCTTTGTTAATTGTCGAAGTAAATCTTAAAGTGTACGATGATCTTACAAATTTTCATGCATGCGCTCTATTTTCTTAAACCAAAATTTTGAATTCTTTACGACCATTCCATAACCAGTTTATAAAATGTGTTGGTAAATATTTATTATCAATAATTGGCCATTAAGGAGCAATCATGCTCCGACAGTCGTTTTAGTTGCCTCCCTGTCTCGCCGATGTACAATAGTTGGCCAGACATTGGAGATATTAGATTCATCGATGACGTTGGTCTTTATTCATCTTTTTTCTTGTTTTAAATTGACATAGTAATTTTTTAAGAGAGTAGTTGGGCTTCTACAGAGCATTAAATTGAGTAGCTCCAACAATTTCGCAGCCAGCTCAGTGATTCCTTTCAAATTAGGAGCTAGACATTAAATTTACGTTTTTTCCATGGTTGTTGAGGTCGAGCGCATTTTACTATTTTCTATAGGAATTTTTTTTTCCAGCAGTTCCGAAATTGTTCACAAATCCCTTTCTTGCTTCTTTTCCTCTGAGCAGATGGCCAATGCTCATTTTCCTCGCATCCTTCAAAAGAAGTACAAATTTAAGCACACCGGCTTGCGTAAGCGTTCGTAAATTACATGTACAACACTTCACCGTTGATATATATTTGAGTTTTTCATATTTGAAACACAATTAGCAATACAAATGCGGACACTTCGCGTATTCCGTCCGCTGAGAGGGAAGTTACAAAAGTCGTCTTCTGATTAAATAATCAATTATTGGTTCGTTCGTTCATAACAGTGTACATAGTATTGCATTGTTTTAGCCGCATCAATGATGGGATCGAACTCGTTCTATAGAACAAAATTCTAATCAAAAGTAGAAAATATTTCCGTGCACCTGAGAAGCATATTGGGTGTTGTAGACGCATGAGAGGCGCATTGTGTAGCATTGGGCTAACCTCAGCTCTCTCGTATTGATTTCACCTGGTGACCTGAACTCAAAAAATATTTATTCTATTGTGTCCAGGCAATCCTGTCGTGTTATGCCATGGCAGCAGCAAGTTGGTGTTACCATTTTGTGCACAATCTTGCGAGTCGACAAAACTGGCACACACACAGCACCACCGTGTGCTCACTTCAACACCTCCAATGTGCCCAGAAGCTGCACTGACACGCGCGATTGCCCGATTATCTGAGCCCAAATAAGACCTTCACCTTTATCTCTCACTAGCACATGTGCTTAATAAAACTTTCCCTATGTGCGAGTAAAATGCAATCATTCAACCGTGCGTGCTCAGTCAAGCCTATGTTCATTTGGTGCTGGAGTCAGTCGTACATCCAATGACAATGCTTACTGGACCATCAAACGGAAGCCAATAACTTCCACCACACAGAAGTGTCATGATTTTCTTGTATCTCCTGTGAGAGCGCTCGTCTCACCTCCAGATTGAAACCCGAGCTCTCTCTGTCTGATCAACGTAATTCCCACTTCCACCGCATCTAAATTTTGGAGTCTGTTAAATTCGATCGCTGAATCTAGTCGCTACTTCACGAGTTTGTACATTGCTCTTTCTACAACTAATAACAAATTTCATCGCCAAAACTTCTATCCCGCGCCCTTGACAATAATTCCATTGAGCATACGAGAGCTTTATTCTTCCGTTTAAATATAATTATGAATTATATCACTATAAAAAAAAGGAAATACCGATCTGGACAACATGGAACACATGTACACCAACTCTGAGTCATCTCAGTAGCCAGCACGGTATATTCATAGTAACTATGAGAGTAATTTCCTGCATATAAGCCTTTAGAACACACATAGAACGGCGACCATTATCGAAAGCATCATATGATAGCTCGCACGGATACGTGAAGACCGAAAACCCGGTAGGTGAAATTTAAAATACGAAATATTTATACAAATCCGTTCAATGAGGCCTAAAATTTTCCAAATCAGCACGTAGCTGTTGCGCGCGATATTGAAAACTGTTTTAAAATGAGACGTCCGCTAATATTACGGGATTATAAAATGTCCGAAAAGACCCATGAAGCCCACGTAGCAAACATATAACATTTTGAGTTTCTTTAAGGTCAATTTCAAGTAAAAAGTTATGCAAATATTGAAGAAGATACCCCGCACGCATTCTCAATTATATATTTAACTCATGATCAATTTTCATTAGACCCTACACATCATTCGCAAACTCGGTGAATATTAGCAAGAAGCTACAAGAAGAGAGCATCAGCGAGCTCACTCGCGTACTATTTTGCAGCATGTTTTAAATAATAATTCAACTGAGAACGGTGGCGCTGTTTGCCTTGATTAATGTAAAAAAAAAAACGTAAGAGAAATATCCAAAAAGAGCAGAGCGCTCTTTAAATAATTACTACGAGCGACGAGAAAAGTTTATTTTTTTAGCAGTATATTTTATTAACACTACGCAGAAAATAATATCTAAAATACCACCACGAGATTGTTGAATAAACTGCCCCGGTAATGGGCTAAAGATAGATGATAGAAATGTTCAAAATGAAGAAACAATTTACTGACTGTCTCGAAGTTTCAATAAAATTTGAAGTTTAAAGCTCGTTACGAGAGAAATTTTATCAAGTGAGATAAGAAGATGCTCAGGTTGCTTCTTTAACGCGAAGTCGCGAGTTATACGGACCATTAACTCGGAACTTCGTTTCCTTCTCCTTAAGCATTCAGAACTTTTTGCCGGAGGAGTCGGCATGTCTTCTCTTAATTGCATCTTACAGGACAGGCCTGGGCTTGACGGTGATGTAATAGAAAAGATATTGGTGTTTTAGCGCCGGGACGCCAGTTCAGAGCGCTCTTTGATGAGGAAAGTTGCAGGAATGTTCACACGAGAAAGCCGGACGTGACGAGCGATCCCTGAATTTTCAGAAGAATTGAGGCAAGTGAAAAGTGTTGCTTATGATTTACTGAGAAAAATGAGTACAATGAACTAACTTCTAAACGAATACTTGTAATTAATCTGAGGCAAGCATGTATTCAAAGCGCACAGAAGTACTTATAAATAAGAGAACGAAATGGGCAGCTGCAGACCCGTGGGGTTCGCTTACTCAGTAAAACAAAACATCTGGGCTCCTACAGCACCATCACGCTTCATTATTATTTATACAGATCACACCTAAGGACAGGCGTACCCGCCTAGTTGAGGATAATTCGCAAGTTTGCGCGAGAAATGTCTGGCTGGCACAACGTCAGAAGACGCCGCGAAACAAGAGACGCAGTAAATTCAGGGCTGTTCGTGCGCGAGGACAAGCCGGCAAGAACTCCTCGAGACGCTAATAAGGCTCAGCGAAAGCCGCGGCTTCGCTAAATGCTGGAATGGCCAAGACTGACGAAAGCGTGGAATTGGATCTGGGCGCTGGTAGAGCTGCCGCAACCACGGTAATCCTTAGGAAAATATTCTTCATTTACATTTACGTCATGGGTTCAGACAGACGCGCCTCCTTGTCTTCTGAGTAGCCGAGTATTGAGAAGAGAGTTCGGTTACCATTAGCACATTTGTTTCTAACATCTCAAAATGAAAAAATGTTACAACATAAAGAAATTCAGCTTTCTGCACCAGGAAATTCGGAGCGATATTGGGAAATTCAGATCACGATACCAGGAAATTCCCACCAAGTTGAATATGGTGGGCAGAGGGTTAGAAGTGCAAGATTATAGTGGGTACGTAACAGCAGGTGGAGTTCGTTCGTCATTCTTGCGGCTGACTTAGTATTAACATAGACAAAGCATAAGAACTCGAGCGCATGTTGCGTACGTAGCAAAACATTAGGCAGTTCATCACAAGGGAACCCATCGAAGAAACTAATGTCTGGTAAGGCAAGCCCTCTCTCCAAGAAAAAAAAAAAAGAGACATACATACAAGCAAGTTAGTATGTACGAATTGCCCATGGATTGGCCAATAAAGCAGGGGAATTTGCAACCGAATGACATCACGGACAAAAAATGGTAACGCGTTTCTAAAATAACTAGCAATCTGCAGCATAAGGCGTTATATAAAAAGCTTTTTCGAACTCAGGGAAAAGATTTCTGAGCAGTTTAATATAAAAGAGCAAAATGTACGTATATGACGGCGGAACATTGCGGGGTCTGGAGGTACGTGATTCTAGAAGTCTTACAACACACTCCGTGCAGCCAAACCACAACAGTTAAAGTAATATTCGAGTCTCTTCGTTGAATATTACTTTGCGACATGCATTAAATTAAACTCTGTCAAGCGTGTTTCTTGCGAGAAATGAACAGTGTTAGTGCAGCCAGTGAATATAACCAATTTTCCAGTAGGTTCTCAAGAAATAGCATTGAAGCGTGTTTATGTGGCATTCACCGCATCAGCTAAATGTTCAATTTTTCAACTACGAGTAAAATTCATATTTATGGTAAGCGTAGTATTTTTCGGGAAAATTTCCAAATAAGAATATAATCCTTGAACTTAAAATTGTGCTCGTTTGTACGTAAACATTTCACGTCCGATAGATCAAGTTGAGTGATTTATGTTGAGTAGATGGCCTCCCTGAGAGGGAGTCCAACAGAAGTTTTAAAATTCTCTCTAACATTTTATACCTCATCGCTGAACGTTGTCACGAAAGATGACCCTTTCAAGAAATGTAGTTAGCATCTACAGTGAATTTATTCGTCAGAATTTTTTTCTCTTGCATCATGTCTTGTTTGAAAGTCAGACAAGAGAACGGCCGTAAACAGTAATGAAATATGAGTTCTCTGAGGCAACCGAGGTGTGCGATTTTAATTAAAGAACCTTCAATTAGAGACAGAACTTTTGTGTAAAGGCTCCCCCCTTTCTCAAGGCACCTGCTGATTGCCGCAGTCAAAGGAAGGCCGAACGTCCTCACCCCTACCTGGGAAAGCTAATATAGGGCACAATAAGAGGTCCCGAAAGCGTCCCTCAGAAAACAACGTTCAGAACGGCGGAACAATTTTTCATGCATTCACAGTCTTTTGATCATTTCCTTCGATTTTCAAGGGTTACTGTAACCTGGGCAGGACCACACGAACATCAGAGTAATCTCTTTACACTTCTCATCACCTTACATTAGTTCTGACTAGAGCGAGAGAGACCGTCAGAGAAACACAGCCGGCTTATTATGCACTGATTTAAGGAAGATTAAAGGAAAATATTCGTGCATGAGGACCTGCATAACATTGCAGCCAAAAAAAGGGTAAATAAAACAAAAAGATATAAAGATAAGAAGTGAAAAGATCAAGTGACTTCGGCTCAACAGAAACGACATTAAACTCACGAATAGAAGTGTAATCAAAAATATAACATTCGAGTAGATTATAGCAAGCAAAAACGAACACATCACTGCGATTGTCAATCAAAAGAGCAAATGAAGACTGCTTTGTCAGCTTCATTAAAATTCCTGGCACGAAAACTTTGCTTCACGTACGAATGATACATTTCTCCCCACCACAGAAGGGTAGTAACACAAAAAAAAAATATTTCGCTGACAAGGAGAAGCTCGCAGTTCTCGATCTTGCTTGTGTCCTTGCTGCACTTGTACGTCAATGCTCAAACAATAATACAAGAAAACCAGAAATAGGAAAATGTATGCGGTGTTTTATAAATTCAACTGATGAGCAACCATCAGCAGAAAAGAAATTAATATCTTCGCATCACACTCCAATCTAAGCTTCTTTACATTAAAACATTAAAAATAAATTTGTACGGACACCAGAGCTTTGAAGGGTCAGAATAGCAGCCTTATTCGCCCATCCATGACACGCTGCGATTTTTGGTGCGGGATACCAGAGAAAGAAGCTCGGGATCGCATCCTATAGCACTCACGCGAGAAGGTTAAGAAAGTAACAAAAGATTCAAGTGAAAAAAACAATCAAGTACGCATGAGGTGAATTTTACTGGTGTGTGTCTCCAGCCAATACGAAACGGGCAACAAGACATTCTTAATCATGAAGCACAGCCACTACAGAATTTCAAAGCCCGTCAACACAGGCACGATCAACAGCTAGATACCACAATCAGGTAGACAAGGGCACATTCTTCGCTGACCTTCGAGGCAAGGGCGGGGCTCAGAAATCCGATTTTTCGTCAAATTTTCAATTTTGGGATTTCCACCCAAAAACGTAAACTAAGTTTTTATCTTTAACGTAGACCATGTTTGAGTGTTCAGTTTGGTCTCAAAAACTCAAAAAAAATGTGCTCAAATAACACCTAAGGGCGCTCTTTTGTCTTAGAGTCGACAATTAAAGTTGATTTTCTCAAAACTGTGTTTTAGCACATGCCCATTGATATGCATGTCAGCTTTTCTCAGGAACCGTACCATGCATGTCACTGAAATTTTACCGAGTTGTACAGTATGTATACCAGCTCAGTTCGTACTAAAATTAACTTTCAAGTTATGATAATTTCTGAGCTGTGTCCATTCAGTTTTATAAATCATCTTGCAAAAATAGCAATTTTCTGTATCACTGTATCAGATGTGGGCCGCCACGGTTTCATTATAAAATATTTTTCTGAAAGTCTTTTGGTGATAAGATACTTCTAAGTGCCAATAACTCGCTCATGAAGTTTCTAGAAGAATCGGTATGCGTCGACTTGGATATCGTGACTTCTCTGAAGTTGTATTTCGAATTTTCACCACAATGGCAGCCATTTTGAATTAACATAAATGAGCATAAATAGGTATAATTTCGAATTGATGGTCAAAAACTCACGAATTTGTATATCACCAATAAATTCTGAATTGAAATTAACCCTTTATAACGTCCACATTTTTGTACTCATTTACCGTTTTCACACCTGCGATCATTAAACTGGCAGCGACATCATGTAGTCACCGACATCACGGGGAGGTGACAGGCACTCGACCATGAACTGCGAAGAACAGATTAGGGCACAAATTTCACAAGGAATAAAATATGTTAAAAATGTTTATGAAAGTGGATTTTGTAATCCACTTTGCCGGTGAGAGGCATGGTAAAGGGTTAACTATGGAGTTGTTTTATGCATAGTCTGAGGCTCACCTGAAAATACCCTATTTTTGAGCCCTCTCTGCCCCAACCCTTGCCTTACAGCAATGATCGCATTCGCACAGCTCGCCAGCGCGCACTCGGCCCTCAGCGCAAACTTAGGAACCAACTTCGCCACGACAGCGTCAACGACACAGTGACGGACAAATTTTCAAACAGTTTAGTTGATTGTCAAATCTATATTATAATTCTGCTTGTTCCTCCGTTAGTTACTTAGCTGTACAGTACGACCGTCACGCTTGGTGACTCAATAGGGGTCGTATTTAATGCTACGGCGCTTTTAAATTAGCTATACATATTTTCAGACGAGAATTGAAGATAATAAAGCAAGAAAAAAATCACTAGCATTTTGCGTTATTTGTAGCCTGTGCGAATGACTGTAGCTTAGTACTCTTAAACTAAATGTTTCCACATGATTCTATCACTTCTTTATTCAGCGGTCAACTGTCTTGGGATTCTAAGAGCTCTTCAACCGCTGCGCATTCATATCTTCCTTAACACGTTAACGGCCATGGGTTAGACTGATGTTCAATATTCAACTCAAATTCAAAGTCAATTGTAGTAAGTCATTTTGAAAATAGCAAACATTTACTGGATAGTGCCTTCATTTGGCCTTGATTTGCAAATAGAGCTTGAGACTACTGGTGGTCAGCAGCATTATGAGAATTTCCACTTTGATATTAAATTGAATTGTACGGAAAGCCTTAGTTATAACTTTTACGTTCATAACATATTTTTGACAAAGCCATCGCCGAGTCATGATATTTAACTGCAATACTTTATGACATACAAAATACGTGCGGTTCGATTGCAATATTACTGGCCGTGGAATTTCCACGAGCCCTGCTGCTATTACAGAACTTAGTAATGTATCTGCATATTTTCTGCGATTTTGCTCCTATTTTATGGAGTTCAAAGTCAGTTGCACTGCTGAGAGCCAAATAATGATGTATTTCAATCCACAGCGTAGTACGGTGGTAGAAGATGGATTGAGCATCTCAATGAGATAAGATTAGATTATAGATTATAAGTTAGTTTAAGCCTCCCTAACCGCTGGAAAAATAGAGCGTATCGAAGAGAGGAAGGAGGAAGGCACCATTCAGTATGGAGATAAGAAAATGAGGAATCTATGCAGAAAGGGCATAGAAACAGTAAGATGGGAAAGAAGTTCATGAAATAAGATAAAAGTTGAAGAAGAAAGTCAGAGGGGCTGAAAAACAGGACAGTAGTGAACCGAAAAAAGGTGGTCCTTAACATAAAAAAAAAACATTTTATTTCAACAAAAAGAAGGCCTACCTAACTCTCAGCTCGGGCCCTCACATTTTTCCCCTGGGAGCGCTAATTCCCATAGATACAATAGTTGTATCCCCCTGAGGGGTCTCAATGAGATAAAAAGGTGAATAAAAATCCACTAAATAATAATACACAGTTGTTGATTGCTTCGTTGGTTGGTCTTTGTTCTCTGTCACGCTCGTAAGAAAGCTTAGTGGCCGTATTTGTGAAAAGAATTTCACCAGATAAGTAAAAACATATTTTTATCGCGGTTACTATTAGGATGGATATGTTTGTTTGTCATCCACATGTGGAAGATTTACTCAAGTAAAATATCAAATTCAGTTATTTTTGACGGGCCGTATACACTAGTCAAGCATAAAAAGCGATGACAGTCGTACAAGACGTCGGGTGCACGATACATCGGCTTTTACCTAAGGAAGAGACAAAGAAGTCAAGGATGGAAGAAAGATGTGGCTTACCTAACCGAAAATCTAAATCTACAGTACAAGGAACTCCTGAAACAAATTTTGCTAATTTTTTGGTGGGTAGCTTGCGCAACCGCTAAAGAGCGCTACTTCCCCAGAGACACTGACGAGAGCAGACAACTTCAGAATCCCGCAGGGTGCAGCTCCGGCATCCTGCATATCTCCGAGTGACGCTAAGCCCCAAGAAGCACTAAAGGACAAGCCCCTTCAGGACAAGCACCCCTTGTGGGAATTTTTCAACACACGCACCAAATTCAAAATAGGTTAATCGAGCTCCTGAGCTCGTTGGATGAAATGTCCGCGATAACATCAAAAACATGAAATTCACTAACTACAGCAGCAGTGCAGAGCTCAAAAGGTCGACGACAGTTCACCTGCTGATAAAATTGATGATGAAGAAGCCTACGGAAAAGTGGGGTGCGCAGAATGAATGTTCATCAATTGCTGCCAAGAGCCGTCCTCCAACTTTTGATCAAGGCTCCCAACTTGTGGCCAGTTTGCTCGGCTTCAATGTTGGCGCGCACCGCAAGCAAAAACGCGAAGTAACGACGCGACAAAAATTGCTTCACTGTAGGGTACAAATTTAGTGTACTGGTATACTATGGGGGCACAAATTTGGTGTCCTGTAGAGCTACTTATACCACTGCCAACTGCTTTAGGAGGTTCTTCATCGCCATCCGAACAATTTCTCACCGTACATCAAATAGAAAATTAAAAAATCTATTAACGAACATTTACACCGGCCTTTTCAAATGTTTATTCAACCAGCATTCAACATAGTTGCCAATATATCTACTATGATTTTAGACGAGTTTAATAAAGAAAATGTCTACTCAGCATGAAACTGATTTCTGTAAGCAGACACAGTTAAGATGGCCCTCCATAGTTTGCGAAGAAAAGACATTTCTCCTAACAATTAATTCATACGAGCACAGTACTCACTTGGAAGATATACACAATACACATGATAAATTGAGGCAGTAAGACACTCTTCCACCTAAGCGGTGATGCATCACAGACGAAATCGAATTCGATACCAGTGAAGTTATGTAAGTTATTAAAGCAATCTCATTTGTCTTAAATGTAATTGAATGCGTCGTTCGTGATATCCAGTTTAACAAAAAATGATGTTTGAATTACAGTCAGCGAAGTAAAGTTCAAGTCAAATGTAAATGCATCTGCTACATAACATTCATTTGTTAATGGCAAATGAAATTTCGTTCGTTAAAAGCTTGAATCGAAACAAATATAATTTTATTCATATCAAATCAGATATTTTTAAACCGAATCTTGAGTGAAACAAATCAGATTCGGCTTAGTTTGTACAGAAATCGTTGTCTAAATGGAACAATATCTCGGTTGATGAGTTGCTCTTGAATATTTCAGGGGATCAATAATACTGAAGCAGTACTGTAGACTGGAGTGGTGCATGGCTAAATAGATGAAGCGAGAGAAACTCACAGATTTACCTTAAATCAGAGCATTCTACGAGCATCTCCTGCTTTGGAAAATTCTTCCGTATTGCTTAGCGACACACTCTAGATGCGTCCATACACAAGGAAAAATTGAAAAAACAAAATTAAATTCAAAATATTCATTCACTCATGCGTCTGGATCAGAAATGGGCCTCGTAAATGACTTTTATCGACCAGACCAAGAGATGCAGTCAAGAGAAGTTTAGATTAGATTATTAGTTTAAGCCTCCCTATCCGCAACAAAGGCTATCCAAAGAGAGGAAGGAAGAAGGCACCATTTAGTATGGAGTTAAGGAAACGCGGAATCTATGCAGAAAGGGCACAGAAACAGAAAGCTAAGAAAGAAGATCACGAAACAAGAAAAAGTTGAAGAAGAAAGTAGTAGGTGCTGAAAAAACAGGATAGCAGTGAACCGAAAAAAGATGGTCCATTACAAAACAAAAACCTATTCTATTTTAACAAAAAGAAAGCCTACCGAACCTTTGGCCTGAGGCCTTTACATAGTCCCCCTGGGAGCGTAAATTCCTGTAGACACAATAGTTGTATCCCCTGAGGGGGCAGTTAAGAGAATTTACTTCCACCTTCACTGGAGAGTAATTACTATTTACTCCATTCAAATTCTTCCTTTCATGCAGGAAGGAGAGGCAACGAACAAAACGAAGGCTAGAGCGAGAATTCGAGCTCAACACAAGCCGCTCTCAACAAAGATCTTGCACTTCATGGGCGAACCAACTGTTGAGAAAGGCTGGGCAGCTCAATTATGCGGTTTTAAATACGAGTATGAAAATGTCTATTATAAAGCGAACTAAGAACCCAAAATTTTGTTTTCAAACATGGATTCAAAATTATTCTTCATCGAACTTGTCAAACGAACAACCATCATGGCAGTGATTTATGGTTTGAATGGCCCTATACCAACATTTACGACGTATAAAGAGGAATGCGGTCATGAGGAAGTGAACATTTTCCATGGTGTGCTTTTTAAGCTCTCTATCACGCAATCTATCTAATAATAATAACTAAAACATATTTAGCCCAAATGTTTTTCGAGACTTTGGCAACAGTGAACAAGTTTTAGCTGAGCGAATCAAAGTATCTTTCCCATTCGAATTAAATGTGCGCAATACGCGCTCTGATGATACCAAGACCTCGAAACTACACCATCTACAACTAATTTGCTATCTACGGAATGTTAACATACGCACACTAGATTTGCTGGAGTTAAGCAAGCATTAATTAAACAAATATTCTTTAGTATTTAACAGAGATAAGAAAATTTCATCTGATTTTATAGCAAGGAAAATAATATAAATTCAGGAACACGCGACGATCATTTCGGATTATGATATACTTCGATTAATGTATCGACGGCTCTACTTTCAAATTAATCATTTAAAGAATATCAGTAATCCTCCATAGTAACGTAAACGTGGAGACTAAATTGAACTATAAATCGGCAATCAAAAAATGCACTGGGTGCTCAGACTAAGTAAGAGAATTTACGAAATCTTTTACGTCCGGCCAATCTAATTTCAAAAAAATGAAGCCAAACGCAAAATTCAGAACGTAGTTTAAAAATTAGCGCCCAATGTGACAACTCATGCAAAAGCACAGAGTGAGTCAAAATTTCGTCTTCCTACGAATTTTAGAAACAGCGGATTTTCTCTGAAAAAAGGAAAGATGGGCGCATGCATCCATCACGGGAAGAGTCAGCGAATTTCGATTCAATAATGGAGATTTTAGTCCCTCAAACGTAAAATTTGTCTCTTTCATTCGCAAATAAAGCGTGCAAAATTGAAGGAATGGCGATTGAAATCAACTAAAATGCGGGGTAAAATGAAATATGGCTCGGTGCAAATTCACGGTCAATGCGAAAAAAAACTTGCACATCTGAATTTCGTGGAAATTGGATTTTAGCCGCCATTGATCTGCAATGCAAGAACATAAAATTGTGAGAGCAAACGTGCACTTATGATTGGCATAAAAACTAACGATAACGTCGCTTGAAATTCTCTTTAAACTGAGGATTAAAAAACTGAAGTGGCTGACCCAACAATTTTTTCCTGGTGACACGGAACGCAATTAAACTGGACCGCAAGCTTTTAAAGTTTGGAGGATCGTAAACCTGAGTTAGAAAGTATCCTGAAGGTTCACAAGTAAAACACTTCCACGCATTAGACTACTTCTTGCAGAATAAATATTTCTCCGCCACTGAATTGGTAAAACCTTTGGCGCGGATCCTACTTTACATCCACACTTGTGCTAAATTCAAGTATAGGGTATCCTTAAGAAAATTTACTCACTCTGATCGCCCAGTACTCATATTTTGTTTTGACGTAGGTGTTTATTGACATAGATACAAGTCTAAAAACTTAAATCAACGAAGCGAACATAAGATGAATAAAATTAAATGTCAAAAAGAAAACTAAGTTACTGTCGATACAGAAACAAAAAATACACAAGCAATCGTCCGTCAAAGGATGAGTACATTTTTTGAAGGACATCCCGCATAATCAATGTCCCGTGTACCACTGGGTCTGATGTCTCGCAGCAATATTCAACAGCTATACATTCTCCTTTTTATGTTATTTTCCACCACATTGGTCAGAGGACACTCAGGCATCAAGCTGGCACCCTCCAGACACGTGTCACATGTCTAACAAAACAGTTAATCGGAGGCTCTGATTTTGAAAGCAAATTTTGTGATTGTAAGTTTAGCGTGACACTGCAGCCACTCAGTTCCTGATTTAATGCGAGGCTTCAGTATAATTCGGCTGCAGGTTTCATTTTCTCAGAGAATGGCTTCTCGTACAGATTTTAAACACTTTTAGAGCTGAAATCACTTTATCGTAAAAGCTGACAGACAGCATAAAAGTCGTGTAAATCTAAGCTCGCGTGTAATTCAAGCATCAAAAATACCTGAAAAAGTTGATACAGCACGATTAGAAAGGTTCCTGTCTAGATGTAATTTTAATCCTGTACTTCGCGAGACCGGCAGTAAGCGGCCTCTCTGAAGCAGACAACGCTGAGCCGGAGAGTGACAGCGGCTGTAGAGGCTCAATGACCCTCATCGCATATTTCAAAAATGCAACGCGGAGCGCAGCGCCAAACTTCAGGAAAGATCGCTTCAATATTCAAAAGCAGTCGCTGTAGTGAATGCTAGAGTAGAAACGACCAGTGTGAGCAATTTCTGGAGCGGGAGGAGGTGGTAAGGCGGGATGCAGCGAAGAGGTCACTTGGGAGATCACAGTTTGGTCGGCGAAGCTCCATTTCCGCACATAGGTCACGTATTCCACTCCTCAACAAACGAGAATTATATTAGTGGAGAACCTTCATTGCATACCATGTATATACTGCTCCAGAAAGTGGTTAGGATGACATGCTTGTTCAAGTTCGTACAAACGCGCATGCCATACATAAAAACACATGAAGTTCAAAATTTGCGAGCTAAGTTCAAGCAAGTTTAAATGTTTCGCCATGTCCGTATATAAATAGCAATTAGATGAAGCCGTTTTCGCGTACAACATGCGAATAGTGGTAGAGTTTTCTGTTCTACATGTCAACTGCTACCGAAAACAAACATACCGAAAACGACCGTGATAGAACGTCATATACTGGTGAGACGTTACAAGACGCTGCTGGCATTAAGATCACTTGATAGCAAATTTGTAACGCATCAAAAATTCTCCCCCTATTCCTACGTCCAAGCAATGAGTAATGGCACAATATTCCTATTCATTCACAACCCCAACACTGCGTATCTAACACAGTGTTTCATGTACGACCGATAAACCGAAAGCTGAAATAAACGATAAAAGGAATGTTTATTCCAATAGTAAGGTTTTCAATTGCCTTATATCAGATTGGTATTAAAGTGGTGTCCGATTATTAGAACATGTGTAGGATTAGACATGTCAATTATCTACATTCTTTTAAAAGTGTAATATATTTCTGTGACTAAACTATACGATTTTCTTTCAGATTATTTATGTTACGTTTATATTTTTCATATGTATTGGCATCCTTTTTTCACCCATCTAAGGACCACGTAAGAAATGTACTACTGTTGAAGCTTCATAAAGGTGTTAATTAGAGAGCGGCAGCGAAATCTATTCAGATCAATAATAGAAATTATGTGGTGAATAAAAGGAACTCCTGGAGATTGTTTTCTCGTTTTCGAAGTTGTCATTTCACTTGAAAGATGAACTCGAGAATGGTCGTCCAAGAACACTTTATTCTGATTAGTTGAATGTTCTTGAGCTAGAGACTCGGCTGGGAAACACTGACTCGTCCTCTATATGCACCTGACCTTGCTGCTTCTGACTTACATTTGTTCCGTGGACTACAAAACTATTTTAGTGGACTTAGATTAACAACAAGATCGAGAAGAGACTGAAAAAGGGTTGAATTTGTATTTTGATTCTAAGCCCACAGAATTCTAAAAGCGAGGCATTTATAAGCTTGTTGATAGGTGGAATAAGATCATTGAAAGCAATAGAGAGTATGTTAGTGAATAATTACTGCCATAGTGCTAAGATTATTCATTTTAACCCAATATTTTAAAATCGGACATTACTTTTGCACCAACCTAAAAATTAATGGCAGAACGATATGACGGTTTCCTCGGGTCTGGCCAATCCCCATTTTGAAAAAGGTTTTCCAATGGAATTGAAACATACAGTCTCGGATAATGGTTTTTCAAATGCAATTTATAACGCCACGACACAACAACAGTAGACCTCGGTCGAGCCTCGATCCATTTGAAGCACCGGGTTAGAGAGGGGAACTGTCGCTAACTCTCTACACGGAGTCAACAAGAAGACACGCCCGAATCTGTGGGGATTTCGAGCCCTCAATAAAAAGAACGACCTTTCTTCAAGCGAAGAACGACCGTCTGCAACGGTGGCAAACGCTAGGGTTGAGTGGAGAATTTTACGTTTACTTTCATTCATTACGAAAAAACAACCATGAGGTGCTGGTTCGGAGATTTGAACTCAGCATTTTTTGCCTGGAAAGCAGGAATTCTCCCACTTGATCACGGTGCATATTGTACAACCCGCTCGCAACAAGCGTCGACTGCTATTACATTAATTAAACAGAGAATACTACGCACCGGGTGCATACAAACATGATAGTTTTTTGTACATTGATGTACGATGCGCCTTTTGGGCGACAGCGTTGTAGCCCATCGCTGCTTCTAACGTTTGAATTGAGAATATGCGATGTTGCTATCGCAGTGCTTCTGTAATTTTGATCTGATGCCATCAATTATTTGAAATTTAATTCTAGCTACTCGGTATAACTTTACATCAATAATTATTCCCTTTGTTACGATCCTCCTTTTTCATGATCGTACGAGGTGATTAAATTTTCTCTTTTTGGATAAATCGTTCAAATGAAATAAATCTCTTTTCTCAATCTCAGTGAAGTCTCATGGTCGGCATCCTAATTAAGGCGCAACTATAGCAGGCATTGAAACACACGTTATATGTGGCCACACAATTTACTGTTATAAACGGATATCACCAATATGCCGGGGATTGATTAAAACCCGCAAACATGACAGCTACAAAGAGGTAATCTTACGCACACTCGTGTGAAGCGCTGGTGCAGGTTTCGTTGTATTCGAAGTAGCCTCGTTTACTTTATTTTAATTAATCAGTTGATTTAAGCGTGAAGTCACAGGTGGAAATTTATACAATAACTATGTCCAGTACGCCGAGCTGGACTCTATTTCAAAGACTCAAACAAAGACGGCGATTACGAGGACCTTTAGCTACAATGACGCGTGCGAGAATGATCCCTCCTAACATTACGCATCACCTTTTATGGAAGCATTTGCCGCAGCTACTCTCCATGGCGGTTGGCATCACCAACGGCCGTGAGATCCACTTTTCGTGACTTTTCTGGTATGGCCCCCGTTGCTGCCAGGCTGGCGTCGTCTAGCTGCTGAGGTAGCTTTTGCTGAGATACGCAGAACCTTGCAACCGTCTCTAGTGCACTGGGTACAGAGCTCTCTCTCGCTGGCGCAAACGTCGTTCGTGTATGGCGCGCCGTTACATAGAGAGTACATGACACCTTTAGACACATTTTTGGAATGGTGAGATGCGTAGACTACACTCAAGATGTCATTTCCCGAACGTCTGACAACATTTCTCCATTGCCTCATCTTCATTTAAAAAAACATGTCCTTTTTCTTTAAAATGAATAGATATTTAAGATAAATGGAATTCACGGACTTAATTCCTAACAAAAATCAACCAGTACACCCTTAGGCATGGAGAAGCGCAAATGAAGACGTTGGATGATCGAAGCAATATTAGAACTTGTATAATTTGGAGGAAACGGTGGTGGTGCTCATTCGAATGTTGGGTCGTCGCTGGATGTCCACCTAATGATTTGCATATTGACATGATTAAGAAGATGAGGAAGGTAAATCTGTAATGCAACCATTTCAAGATGAAAATGCTCCACGTTTAGGGGAAATTAACATGTTGTCGGGTATAATTATGTGCTGTGACAAAATGACGTCAAGACGTGCACTTATGAATACATGGCTACGTATTTGACACAGCTTTGCTCACAAAGTTCGCAAACTAGGTCTATTAATCTTAAATTTTTGCTCATTTCGGCCACTAATGTTTCCTATGCCTATAAAGGCAACCTACCTACAAATCGATACAACTACTCCAGCATTTATAGCATGCCTGTACAATAGCAATAAATCTTTTCCCTGACGGTTGTGAAGCACCTCTTGTATTTTTTCTAGAATGACTTCGGAAGAGTTGAAAGAGCGAACTTCCATGAGAATTTTTCTTTTTGGGGGAATGGAGTAAAGTCACACACCGCTCAATCTAGCGATTATACAGAATGTAGGACAGCAACCACATTATCTTTTAACTGTTTGTATTTGACTGAAACATGAGCTGGTGCATTGACATAATACAAGATTCCGTCTGTCTTTTCACAATTTGGGCATTTTTGGTGGCTCATTTGCATACCAGCATCTCGAACTTTTGCGATGCTTCTCCAAGCATTGCAAAAGTTTCAGTAGGCGATTTACCAAGCTTTAAAACTTCGAATTTATCACCCATAAAAAAATTAGAAAATGAGCGTAATCACACGATTACCCAACATAGCTCTTAAGCCGAACACAACCTCGCAAAGTAACGGAACTCGCCACACAGACTGATTTTGTCTTCGGACGCTGACACGCCGGCTCGTGCAGTCACACGCACAGACGTGAGGGGTCCAGGCTGCTAACTCCTCGTATTGCGATGTCCAGGAGACTGGAGCTGGCCAAAACTCATCCGAATGCACTAAATAAACTAACGAAATAACGACGACCTTCAGCCTTGCGCAACTGGTTTGTTTCATCTTAGTTTCAACAAAAACACTAAAACAACATGACGTGCAGAAATTATTTCTTAACGGATTTTCAGCTACAAATTAAATCCTGCAAATTTATGCTCAAAACTATCTTCAGTTCCTATGAATAACATGAATGAAAATAAAATTTTATCTGGACCGTACAGGTGCAATGCATATTCATGGTGTTGAAAAACTGAGAAGACGGAGAAACTAACTGATGAAATCCGAAACCATGCACGGACAGAACACAAGCATGACACACTACTTATGGCAATGTGGGGCAGGTCACGTAACCTACAAAGAAAAGGAAGCATATCGTCCAATGGAATTTCCTTCACGTATTACTTTTTCCGCAGAGTAAAACTCTCCTCATACATGTAAGTAATACAGTCACCTCCATTACTTGCTTTTTGAGACAATCTCGAATCTGCGACATTTACCTTTAGGTAAAAATATCAAAAAACTGTTTTACTCAGATTTGAACGATCCGTATATGTGTCCCCTACTGCAGAGAATGAGAAGCAGAAATTGTCCCGATTTCTACTCGCTACTCGGCACACGTGAAGAATTTTTTTGATAGTATCAAAATATTACCATTCGCCGGGGCGCAGAACGAGACATTCTCAGCAATGTAGCCTTCTCAAAGTCTATTAAGAATTGAATTTCAACTGTTGTAGTTAGCACTACTTGGTCCCAAGACATTTTAAACTGAGATCACGGTCGTAGAATTTTATATTTCTTCAGGACTCGGGTGGCAATGACCGGAGAATTTTCTTCTTCAAAGTAACAAGACTAAGCAAGACACTCGTTTTCATTTTTCTAAGTTCTGCCAAGATAAAACGCCACTGAACACCTAAGCAGATTATGATCCTGAGCAGAAAGACAAACGAGATACGTTCATATCACGATGTGCTGCCAAGAACTTAATTATGAATTTACTTTCTCAAATTAGCGAAATTTGACAACTACTTGAAGTGAGTTCATTTTGAATTGTTTCAACTTTTACAAAGCTCCGAAAGAATAATTCATTACGATGCTAACTCCAGCACGAACGCCCTCGTATAATGCCTGAATGAAGTTCAGCTCAATTATTTTGTGAAATTTTGAAACTCCTCTCATTTTGTAGCTTGCGCGATTTCAGAATTTGATTGCCTTATGCATTTGTGTTAATACAAACAATTTTTCAAAACTGATAAACTTGCAAAACATTGATCAGTAAATGCAACCTCATTTGATATCCTCTGTCCATAAGTAAAAACACGTAGCGACAAGCAAATTTGAAGTAAGAGACGTTGAGCCTCAGACAACGGGAGAAAATAGAACCAAAGCCTCCAGCCCGAGACAGGAAGAAATTTTAACAAAAAAAGGCTTCGTCATCACCGACTGAGCCGTCAAACGACGGCTGATCAAACCGTCCTGGTCAAACTATACATATTCTTCCTCATAATGGAAGCTATCACCAGTCTAAAACTTCATTTCATTTTTCGAAGTAAGTAATATTCATCACTTATGATTGCTTCACTTTACTATTGCTTCAGTTATTGCCACATCTTTGTTCTCGTCTGAATTATTTTTTTTCCTAGAGATTTTATCATCAAAGCTATTTACAGCCACTTGAGCTCTGGGTCTTACAATAAAAAATAAAAATCTTGCTACATGTGATGTAAGCTTACCTTCCTGGCGTTTAAACGAGTTAAGACGCAATAAGTTACACGAAACATAAAATGCATTTAGAATTAAATCTAGATAGAAAGAACAACCAGAGGTTTGGCAATTAATAAATTAAAATAAAAATCCTCGTTATGCAAGAATATCAGAAGCTGAGCAGTTCAATTGCAGACACAAGGTGATGTCTGAACAAGAAGAGCATGTCAGTGCACGATACACGACCTCCTGAAATCTACTTGGATGCAAAACCGTCTTCACCACATCGGAATGCGTTATGCAATATGCGACTAACGAACGGAACAAGTCGAGATATGTATGTCACACGACGTTAACGTAAGTCAACTCCAAGTCAAATCGGATAAGTTATGGATAAGAAGAACGCAAAATTTAAACTATAATATCATTAAACAAATAACTTTGAAGTCCTTTCCCAGGCGAAGCTACGAGGCATTGAATCAGTTCGTAAAGTGCAATACGTGCCAAAGGTTCCTATCCGCGACCTCACCTCAGGGAGCTATAACGCAGGGGACACTGCTATGGTTTTGTGATATTTTAGTTTTTGCATGTTGAATAGAAGCACAACTTATTGTAAAGCATTTCATGAAAAAGTATTGCACCTCTAAGATATTCATTTCAACACTGCACATGCTATTTGGCATGCGTGAAAACCAATTACTTGATCATAGAATTTAAAAATTATTCATTTTCGACTGTCTAACTAGATGAATACGGAAGTGTATAATACGTTGCATGAGTTTTACTCTCGACCAAAATATTTACGCAACAACTTTGAAAGTGCGTTGAAATGCAGGAAGACATTCGAAATATTGTGACGTAAGTTTTGTGACCCAATTTCCAGTCACCCTCGAGCACAACTACAATATGTGTTGCCATTACAAACATAACAATATGTGTTGCCATAACAAACAACTACAATATGTGTTGCCATAACAAAACTGAGCAGGAAGCATGTTGAAAATCGCCGCGCTGGTAAATCCCTTCCTTTTCACGTTTTCTAGAAGCATCCGAAATATAAACGCGAAAAATGTAGGTAAGCAGAATTTCATATAATATTAACTCATGATTTGTACGAGATTCTTGGATGGCCACGTTTTTCAATTACATTCCAAATATTTGTGAACAGATTCAGCGTACACAAGAATTTTTTCGCTTTCCAAAAAGGTTTCAACTTATTCAGCCGTATAACCGTAAGGCTCTAAAAGCTCTACCTATACAAAATTTGACACATGGCCGGCAGGAGATCAAAGGTGTCGATCAACTTGCTGCCTGAAACCGCAGCTGCGTTTGTTTATTTCTTTTGCAAAAATTTGGGGAAACCGCGCGGGTTTGTCATGTGCTCCACACAACTTCCTGCATCAAATCCGATAAACGCAACGCTACGAGGGAGGATTGCGTCTGGCCAACGAAATTTCCTTACCATGCCTCTAATGGAATCAAACGGCCATCTCGTGAGGGACGAGTTTTTGAGGACAAATCCAGTATATGTACAATTGAACAATTCTACGACCCTTCGCACAATCTACGACGAATGACCTCCGTATCTCACGCCCGTACAATGCAAGGAAGAACAGTTTCAATTTTTACCATTTGCCTAACGCCCTTACCACGTCTACCCTGGCGGTAGCTCCAAGTCAGAAGTGTTTTCATCTACGAGTACACTTCGAAGAATATATTATGTCTTTGTAATTTCAACAACTTAGGTTCTCATTCATTTTAAGAATATTTAAATATGGAACTCAATTTCCTAATGATTAATCGAGATCGTTGGCTCTTACACCTATTAACACATTGACTGCGATACGACCCACCGGTGGGTCGTAGTTAGGTTTTTCCTGCTGCGAAACGACCCATCGATGGGTCGTTTTGAAAAATTCTAACAACCTTTCTAAATTAGTGGTATTTAACAGGCCCAGTTAATGTTTGATATTTACAAATTTGCTTATCACTTTTGACTTTAAATTCAAGTTGAATATTGAACTTCGGTTTAACCCATCGCAACTAACGTGTTAACTGTGAATCATCGGCGTGCAGCGTCTGTTCCTAAGCATAACGACACCCTTTAGGGTTAGCAACAACCAGGCATGGTGGAACAGGAGGCTGCCTTCTCCCAGGGGTAGTGGTTGTTCCTTTCTTAGGATTCATCGAATTCGGCGATCAGAAGACTCTTTACGCCTCGATGATACTTATCTTATTTCAATTTGAAATGTGATCAGCCTTCACTCATATACAATACTAATACCTAAACGGATTTGTATGATAAGTCTTCATTATTACGATCAACTCTAATCAGCATCTCCCTCAACAGCTTCTTGATGTATAGTTGTCAACGTTCATCTGCTTCAATAGTGAAATAAGTGCTCTATATGTTTTAATTCACTTTGTAAGCTAGTAGGAGTAGAGAGAGGAGTGGAAAATATGAAACGAAGTCTGTAAGATATACTGAAGATATTTAACATTTATAAATGATAAGCCTCGAAAATACGGCTTTACTTATGCCTTCGGCCCGCTTACCAAAGTTAATCATTTGCTCACGATGACCGAATTAAATAATTAAATCATAATACTTAATAAATGAATTATGCAGTCATATCACTATAGTATATCTCATTAGAGGCTGGTAGCAGCGACATCAAATATCCTATTGAAACGATTTCTATAAGAACATGCTACGATCGAAAATATCAACCTATAAATAAAGAACCATAATAACTGGTGCCTAAGCGGTTGAAGACCATAATAAGAAAGAATTAATACAGCCATGACGAAAATTTGTTCGACACGACAATGTGTGACGCTCGTGCGAGACTGACTGGTCACAATGCGAGACTTCACTTAGCTGGAAATGCCAATTGTAGGAAAACGAACAACTTGAAAACATTTGCATTGGATAGATCACGGACCAGTACTGAAAGCTAAAATTTTTTTAATAACAACTTTTCCTAAATTTACCTAGTCCTAAATTACAACCCTGAACGCTGCCCGGCCTGCGCCAGTCAATTATTTCAGAATAATCCGATGTAAAAGAAAGGATTATAAACCCAGTCTAGAAATGGTCCACGGCCCGTTGATATTCTTCCCTTCGATCAGTCTCGTGGTAACATCACAAAAAATTTGAACATCTTTTAAGTCGGCAATAAGTAACATAAAACATAACCACAAGATAAAGCATAGCCTAGGCATAAATTTCTACAGAGCATAGCAACACTATGTGCACGAAAATGAATTAAGAAAGAATTACAGTTGAAAAAATACCTTCACATAATCCGACAACTCCAATTAAAACAAAGAAAACATCTGATTGCCTGCTGAAAATAGTCAAGAGTGCGTCACATGGCAACGGAACACAATTTTTGGAGTTCGGTTTGACTGTTGGTGACGGGAGCAGTTCGGCTGGTACGTCACGGGTGTGAGAAACAAACGCTCAGCAATCTGTTGCCAAACCTTCTTCCCGCCAGCAGAATCAATCAAGTTCAACGTTGATTCTTCGCAAAAGTGAATATTGTTTCATGTTCTTCAGTCCTCAGGATATCCTGAGCCAGCTGATCGATAGCCTCTTGGTTTTCTCTGAGATGCACAGCTTCGCAGCCGCGTCACGTGTTCTCATTTCAACTGGTAGCCTACGAGAATTGGTACCGTGATACGTTCGCATAAGAAACGTCTCTCCGCTGCTGATATACACCTGTACCTGCCTCAACATTGGTCGCCCACGGATGTTCTGAACGTCGTCTGATCTCCTTACCTGAAATTTTATTTGGACCACTGACTAAAGCTGCAGATTTCCCTGATGCACAACGTACTTTTTAGCACACTGCACCACACTTAGCACCCACTTGCAGGTCTGTCATTCAATAGAATTCAGTTAAGGTTAATTATGGTAAACAGACATTGTCTTACTTTCTATGCATGAATTTCTGTATTTTAGCACGAAAAATTTTTCACCTCGATAATCTGGAGCAGCAAACGAGTGTAATGAAACGAGCGTGAGTGAGATGGTAAAATAGTCAATTCAAAACTGCGAAAGTATTTCACAAGTATGAAATACACCCATCAAAATTTCCGTTATCCCTTCATTATCGTCAATTTCAATAATTATTATCTAAATCCTTCAGTAATACATGTTACCCGACCATGACATCTCCCTATAAAGGAAGGGGACATTCAACACCGCAGAAATTCCTTGAAACAGTTGAATAAATAACAACTGTAACACCTGTGCCCTTTATTTTGCCCGTTTATACGGAACAGAAGTTAACAGTTCGTTGGTGCTGTGCTTACTTGTTGGCTGACTAAACGTTTCAGTCTCGTGGCAACAATATTAGAGAATTTGAGGTGTTTCAAGTGCAGAAAACAACCGCTCCTGTCTATCTGTGACAGCAGCAGCACGCACGTCCAGTACTGCCTTCTACATGTAACTGCTGCAAGCATTATATTAAGCTAGAAATACTCGGGAAGGATTTCATAACCCCCCGGTACTGAAAGTACAAGTGGTATTGAGAATTCCAAAATAGTGTTACAATAATGTTAAACTAATTTGAAGCTATGAAATCCATTTTATTTTGAAAATTTGTTGTTTTAAATTGAAATTTTGACTCATAGAATATAATTTAATCCAAGCAACTTCGTCAATCTCTATTTTCAATAATACTCCTACACAGTGCTTAAATCAAGTTCTTCTTTACTAGTTTTTCAAATGGTTTGATAGCAGTATCATTACATTTTTCTTGCACTTCTTAAAGAGCTACAATGGCAATGAATTCGTCGTCTATTTTTTAAAGAAAATAAAAGAAGAACGCAAAATATTTCGTGATAGATTACATATATATATCCTGAAAAAAAACCTCAGGCAGTCATAAATTTAAAAAGGAGACGAATGAGAACGTTTTCCTTTCAGAGCACAGATGCTTGGGTCGCCCACAGAACTTTGTCCATACCGAATGTTTCTGTTTGAAGTCCATACCGAATGGATGACGTTGCTGGTTTCGCCCCGGGGCGAAACCAGCGAAGTTCCTGCAGCTGTCACGCCTAACGCGTGCTTGCCGACTTGATTTGTACACACAACAACGTTGTAAGACATTTCTTAGGAATTAAAATGCGCACTCTTTCGAACTCGTTTTATGCAACTGAAAACGAGAGCACTTTTTTAAAGTTAGTTTTTTTTACTCAGCAGATTCAATTAAACAAACTCTATTTAATCGAACATTAGCTGGTTCAAATTGAACACCGAAAATATGTTTCAAAAACAAAGAAAATGACGGAATATTCGCACAGTCGAAGGAGAATAACAAAACCATTAGCCAGCCAATAGCGTGACATTTTATCTTTATAACAACTGAACAATTTATATACTTTTCAATCAAATTCTAACGTGTTTGTGTTGGAATATTGCTCTATTCTCCAAAGGTTAAACGGACCAATTTTGGACGAGTGCATTGTACTTTTCCGGTCATAGCCTGTAAATAAAATAAGTGGCGTCATGGTTAATACAGTAGTTAAGTCGGAGTTTCAAGAAAATCACACCAGAAGTAGAAAAATGTGTGACAACGAGTGATAGGACAGCCACCAAGCTATGCAAATATGTCTATACTGTGGTATAAAGAATACGAGCCCTCATACCAAGAATTTGAGCCTGCTTATCGCCCATTAACTATTTTGAATGCTATAACCGGGCTTGAATGCGAACCTTGTCATCTCACTCTGGTCGTGTGGGCGTGAGAGAACAACACAGGCGTGAGAGAACAACACAGGCCTGGGAGGGGTACACAGGCGGTTCCTTGTAGCACAATGTTGCGACCGAGCGCACGCTCCACAAGGGCACGCTCGGCTGGGACATGCCCGACTGTTACGTGAAGCCCTTAATTGACATCAGTCAAACTTCGGGCAACAAATTTTCGTTTCCTTTTGTAAGAGAAGATAACGCTCACGAACATGGATTTACGCTAAGTGAAAATTAAATACTTCTGCATGAAAACATTCTTCATTTATGGTTGTAAGGTAAAAGTACCGTAAGAAAATAATAAATCTGTGATAAAACGAATAAGATCAGAGTTGGCAATTATCGCTCAAAAATTTCAAAATAACATAAAACAACGATGCGTCGACAACTGCTATAGTTAAACATTACAAAGCGTGTCCTTTAATATGCACTGGCACGGATTACATATTCTCTTTCAAGACCAAACGTATTTTAAGAACCACAATCTGATAAAATAGCATGAGCACTTGAAGCAACGGGATATTTACCCACAAAAATACGATTTTTTGAAAATCAGGCTCATTTTCAAGCGGCCATAGGAACAGCGTTCTGAGCGAGTTCTCGCAGGTATAACGCACCATCCGCGTGTCGGTGCATTGTTTCAGGAACAATGCGAAATAGATGTCTAAGACTTCGCTCTAATGCTTCACAAGGATTGCATTCTCTTGAAGGCTGATAATTTCGCTAATCAATGAATTCTGATGAAATTCAAATGATTCTACAACTAAGATTAAATCTTTTCTCGCAGGGCGTACGGGCGCGTTGTCGTCTAGGAAAGTTGCAGTGTAGGCGGCAATGCGCTGGTCTCTACGAGCGCTTCACCGCAGTGTGGCCATACAGCACGATCGAAAGTTCGGCCGCCTTAGTGGCCCGCATCAGCCCGCATGTAGCAGCCAGTATCATCACGCATGTAGCAGCCAGTATCATCATGCATGTAGCAGCCAGTATCATCATGCATGTAGCAGCCAGTATCATCACGCATGTAGCAGCCAGTATCATCACGCATGTAGCAGCCAGTATCATCACGCATGTAGCAGCCAGTATCATCATACATGTAGCAGCCAGTATCATCATGCATGTAGCAGCCAGTATCATCACGCATGTAGCAGCCAGTATCATCACGCATGTAGGAGCCAGTATCATCATACATGTAGGAGCCAGTATCATCACGCATGTAGCAGCCAGTATCATCACGCATGTAGCAGCCAGTATCATCACGCATGTAGCAGCCAGTATCATCACGCATGTAGCAGCCAGTATCATCACGCATGTAGCAGCCAGTATCATCATGCATGTAGCAGCCAGTATCATCACGCATGTAGCAGCCAGTATCATCACGCATGTAGCAGCCAGTATCATCATGCATGTAGCAGCCAGTATCATCATGCATGTAGCAGCCAGTATCATCATGCATGTAGCAGCCAGTATCATCACGCATGTAGCAGCCAGTATCATCACGCATGTAGCAGCCAGTATCATCACGCATGTAGCAGCCAGTATCATCATGCATGTAGCAGCCAGTATCATCATGCATGTAGCAGCCAGTATCATCACGCATGTAGCAGCCAGTATCATCACGCATGTAGCAGCCAGTATCATCACGCATGTAGCAGCCAGTATCATCATGCATGTAGCAGCCAGTATCATCATGCATGTAGCAGCCAGTATCATCACGCATGTAGCAGCCAGTATCATCATGCATGTAGCAGCCAGTATCATCACGCATGTAGCAGCCAGTATCATCACGCATGTAGCAGCCAGTATCATCACGCATGTAGCAGCCAGTATCATCACGCATGTAGCAGCAAGTATCATCACGCATGCAGCAGCCAGTATCATCACGCATGCAGCAGCCAGTATCATCACGCATGCAGCAGCCAGTATCATCACGCATGTAGCAGCCAGTATCATCATGCATGTAGCAGCCAGTATCATCACGCATGTAGCAGCCAGTATCATCACGCATGCAGCAGCCAGTATCATCACGCATGCAGCAGCCAGTATCATCACGCATGTAGCAGCCAGTATCATCATGCATGTAGCAGCCAGTATCATCACGCATGCAGCAGCCAGTATCATCACGCATGCAGCAGCCAGTATCATCATGCATGCAGCAGCCAGTATCATCACGCATGTAGCAGCCAGTATCATCACGCATGCAGCAGCCAGTATCATCACGCATGTAGCAGCCAGTATCATCACGCATGCAGCAGCCAGTATCATCACGCATGCAGCAGCCAGTATCATCACGCATGCAGCAGCCAGTATCATCACGCATGCAGCAGCCAGTATCATCACGCATGTAGCAGCCAGTATCATCATGCATGCAGCAGCCAGTATCATCACGCATGCAGCAGCCAGTATCATCACGCATGCAGCATCCAGTATCATCATGCATGTAGCAGCCAGTATCATCACGCATGCAGCAGCCAGTATCATCACGCATGTAGCAGCCAGTATCATCATGCATGTAGCAGCCAGTATCATCACGCATGCAGCAGCCAGTATCATCACGCATGCAGCAGCCAGTATCATCACGCATGTAGCAGCCAGTATCATCACGCATGCAGCAGCCAGTATCATCACGCATGTAGCAGCCAGTATCATCACGCATGCAGCAGCCAGTATCATCACGCATGCAGCAGCCAGTATCATCATGCATGTAGCAGCCAGTATCATCACGCATGCAGCAGCCAGTATCATCACGCATGCAGCAGCCAGTATCATCACGCATGTAGCAGCCAGTATCATCACGCATGCAGCAGCCAGTATCATCACGCATGTAGCAGCCAGTATCATCACGCATGCAGCAGCCAGTATCATCACGCATGCAGCAGCCAGTATCATCATGCATGTAGCAGCCAGTATCATCACGCATGCAGCAGCCAGTATCATCACGCATGCAGCAGCCAGTATCATCACGCATGTAGCAGCCAGTATCATCACGCATGTAGCAGCCAGTATCATCACGCATGCAGCAGCCAGTATCATCATGCATGTAGCAGCCAGTATCATCATGCATGCAGCAGCCAGTATCATCACGCATGTAGCAGCCAGTATCATCACGCATGCAGCAGCCAGTATCATCACGCATGCAGCAGCCAGTATCATCACGCATGCAGCAGCCAGTATCATCACGCATGTAGCAGCCAGTATCATCACGCATGCAGCAGCCAGTATCATCACGCATGCAGCAGCCAGTATCATCACGCATGCAGCAGCCAGTATCATCATGCATGCAGCAGCCAGTATCATCACGCAATATGACGTATGGAACTTCAGAGTAAAACGATCGATATATCAAGGGTGAAAAGTATAGATTAGCAATCAACTGTGCCTGGTCAACATTGTCACGACGAAAAATGTGCAATATTTACAAAGTGTTGTTATACCTCCATTGATATCAATGTAATTTTCCTTAATAAAATAATTTTCTGTACAAATTCGATCTTCCTCTTCAGTACCTCAGTCTTTCACAAGTACTTTCCGAACTCATGCAGAATGACTTCGACAGATACTGCAACATCCGTATTGTGTAAAGGTCCATGTGAGCAAATTTTGTTGAAGAATGAAACTATTCCTCCTCAAGGTAAATCTTCCTCGTCAGAGGTTTTTATCTTCCTAGGACGAATACAACGCTAACTCCGAGGTCACTCGAACGTATATTCTCACCGACGAATTGACAGCCAAATAAAGAAATAACAAGTAGCCCTCGAGCAGTGAGTTGCCAGGGTTAAGAGCCACGTGGTGATTGGGGAGCACATGATGAATTACATTGCGTTTAAACTTGCTGGAAGTAGTAAATCGTACAAATGAACACATTTGCCCTTAACTTCGGTGCTTTTTCTTGAAGACTCAATCTTCTTTTTATTACTGACAGTGGACCAGTGTAAAGGACCACTGCACCAACAAGCCATCACTCATCCTGAAACACTTGAAATAATATCTATTTTTGCTCCAATGAGAGGGAAACTAGGTACTCGTACATTTTTCAAGGAAATTCATGAATTTTTTACGTACTAGGTAAACGTTTTAGTAATCGAGTTAGTTTTTCTGCAAGTATCTTTTGATGTTGGAAAAGCGCAAGGAGCCTAGCTGGGCTCGATGAGAAATGGAGCTTCATCTGTCAGCCCAACATCGCGTCTCTTCCCCAGTTCGAGAGCCGACAGGACATTTAGGTCTAAAAATCGCAGTAAAATAAATAACGTTCGAACTGGGGAGTCCTACGCCACAACATTCTCTTTTCTTTGAACTGACGGCCGCCGGAGCAGTCATCCATGAAAAATATAAAATCAGAATATCGATGCATGAGAGATGCGGAACGAGGGTGAGTTATCCTCACGAGTTCAGCGCGTGATCAAAGCTTCGATATAGAAAAGACGGAACTACACCACCAATGTCCGTACGAATTTATTTTAGGAGCCACAATAACCTATGCGCGGAGGTCAACATCCCACATACCTTACGAGGGAACTCGGCTGAGTCTAGCACCGAGGACGACGTACTCTCGGTCAAACTCTTCCCTTTAATAGCTGCAAAAGCAATGGAGGCTCAGGTTGATGAGTCCCACGGCTTCGTAAAATGAGGTGAGTATATTAATAGAAGCACTTCATAAGCCAGCCCAACTGCTACGCACAAATTTGTTCAGTTTTTCTCATTTTGACTATGAGCTGGGTAACGGAAGTGAGATAAATCTGAGCAAAACGAAACACAAACAATTCTGCCTGAGAAACGAGCATTAGGAACTGTACGAGAGAGACGACATGCATAGATGTGCGTGAGCGTCTCTCAGCTCGTACGTACTCAAAGGCTGGTGAAAGGAAATGGAACGGTGAGAATTATAGAAGCTAACAACTAAACATTCATACAAATGTGGTTATAAGCGAGTCCGATGCCCGAGCATCTGACACATACGTCATTAGATGAATTGTTTACATTTCTATTGCGCATCACCATTTCAAAAAATTAATTTTAAAACTAGCCTTAAAAATAAGACATGAACTAGCTTAATTCAAGCATTTCCTAAGGTTCACGAGACCCAAGGAAGTGAACAACCAGTAAATACGAGAGTTTTGGAAGCATTAGTTTTGGTAGCTAGGAGCACTGCCATACCAACAGTAGGGGTTAGCTGATCAAATCAAAGAGAAAGTGATAAGATCAGCTGATGGTGTCTTCAGATCAAACAACATAGCGCTCACATTTCAGCTATGACCTGATCGCAAAATGACATGCAGAAGCACACACATTCTCACGACGGACATAACCTTAGAGCGTTTTATTATTTGACGACGGAGACTGCCGTTTACTATCTTAATGAACATAACGCGTTCAACTTCAAACCACCTCTTTCATGCCCTATACATCTGCACTGAGTTCCTCTTTTCAGCGAGTATTATTTTTAATTTCGATTGCTGATTCTTGTTCCTTCCTCCAACAGACACATTCAATTAATCGAGTGCATTGTTGCCCTTTCCTAGCTTAACATGTGACCAAATATCTGTTGTCAACAACGCTGAGATGTGTCCTTGATCGAGGCTATAGGATTTTGAGCCCCACGTCCTGCGTTTCCTTCATTCAAAGAAAATCTTTGCGATAGGACATGATGGTGTGTCAGACGCCCTTTCAAACGGGCCATGCGTTCTGTCAGCGCAGATGATTAATTTTCCTCAACGGTGAGGAGATTTTGGGGTCAATGACAAATTGGGCTCCGTAAACGAAAATCCTCGGGGCTTTCTTCCGGCCTTGTCCACCAGTGATAACGACCTTCAAGCCCTCATCTTGTACAGCCTGGAATATTTCCCACTGTCTGTACAGCACCCCAGTGAGCACAATTACCCTTTGGTTACGACTATTCTTTGCTACGACTGTTCTTTGCTGAAGTCATTCCTGGAATTTTTCTGTCGGTTACGACGAAAGTTTTGTACTGTAACTTCAAATTGCCCGAAGTCATCTTGAACGAACATAGAGTGCTTCTTTGGCTTTTCCAAATCGAAGAAACATTTTCTTAGAGACCACAGATGAAATCATACTTTTAATCGTTTAAGCAATTGTCATGGACGAAACTCTCGTTGAAGAAGTAAGTTTTCTCATTACCCTCATGGAATTTCTCGTCGTTTGAACTGCCAGCCGCTGTTACTGATAACTCTGCGTGGGAATTCATCTGGAGGCTGAGAAAAAAGATTTTCCGCCGACATTCAGTCGTTATCATGTAAACTATCAGAGAATTTCACTAGATCACTCTGATGCAGGTAACTTAACGCGTTGCTTGCGATACGACCCACCGATGGTTGGTGCCTGAGTCGCGAAACGACACATCGATAGGTTGTTTGAAAATTTTTTCAACAGTTTTATAAAATTAAAGGTATTTAATGGTATATTTAAAATTGCTAACAGCTTTTGACTTTAAATTTCAGATGAATATAGAACTTCAGTGGAACCAAACGCGGTCAACGTGTTAGAATTTATCTAGAAACTGAGAACAAATATCTTCTCAACGTTCAAAGTCTTTCTGCCGTTATAGTGAGTAAACTGTCGAAGAATTTCACCAAGTCACAGGAAATACATAAAGATCGCCTTAATCTCATGCAAGTTTGAAAAATAACGATTTCTCCTCATGGTAAATCATTCCCGTATAAGGTATTCCTCTTCCCCAGAAAGTACCAAGTGTTAAATCCAGTATCACTCAAACGTATATTTTCTCCAAGAAATTGACAGCGAAATAAAAAAAAAAACAAGTAGCCCTCGAGCATTGAGTTGCCAGAGTAGAGAGCCGCGTGGTAGTGGATAGCACACGAAGAATTACAGCTGGTGAGAATTAAAAAAATATGACGCTTCTCTTAGTGACATGTGAAGTACTTGCGTTAAATATAACGTACCTGGAAAGTAGGCCTACATTATATAGAGGATGTCTAACTTAGGTCATAGTTACATGGCCTAAACAAATATGAAATTCTATTCTAAGGGAGCCTTACGTTCCTAGAATGAAGAAACAAAATATCTCTGAATGAAAACTGCGGACTTTATTTCAATTTCTTTACCTTTTAGTGCGCAACGGAAGTCTTGAGTTCACAACATTTTGTTGGAGTCGTAAGAAGCTGCAGGTGTCAACGTAGACACAAAACAGTCGTTCGTAATACAATAAATCTGGGACGCTCTTCGAATCCATTTTAACAACGGTGAACATCTGTGTACTTTGGAACAAAATGTTCGTTCATGATAAGTGAAGCTGGGTCAATTGCTACGAATTTTATTCCACCCACGCATGTGCAAAGTTCCACTTTTTTGACGTCGTTTATCATCCGTATTTCATTAATAATGAGGGAAAATAATTGGAAGCAATTTCTACAAAATTCATGCAAGAACTCAACGCAGATTAGCGCAGATCTCGTGAAATTCAACATAAAGATCCTGCTAATGCTCTGGCCGGCGGCATTACAAACAAAACGATCGTATTTGCCGTGAAAAATTGCCGCTTAGAGGCTGCCGCCAACTGC
Organism: Morinoia aosen; assembly: GCA_030386875.1. Classification (NCBI taxonomy): domain Eukaryota; kingdom Metazoa; phylum Arthropoda; class Malacostraca; order Amphipoda; family Talitridae; genus Morinoia; species Morinoia aosen. The sequence goes on from CM059559.1 coordinate 27,303,655, forward strand.
GCACAAGCCAACCGCCATCGGGGAGGATTAGCAGGAATTTCTGATTAAGTGGCAGCGTAATTGTGGCTTATTAGAGCAGGCGCTGGCGACCTGGTAGGTGCGGGTTGTTGAGCACCTCAACCGCCACGGGTTAAACTCAAGTATCAATATTCAAGTATCAACTTAAGTCTCTGATAAAGTATTTTTGAAAATTGAGCTTGTGACTACTGATCGGGCAGCAGCATTATGAAAATTCTCTGTGTACCACCGGTGGCTCTCATGGCAGTTAATGTGTTATATTAAATGTATCCAATTAGTTATGCAACCTTCTGTTCACCAGAGAGCTTCAAATGAAAATAAATGGGCATTCATGATGAAAAAATGTTCATTATTTCCTTTCTTGGCCTTTGGATTATATTAGACAATAATTTAATTCTAGCCGCCCTACCACATCAGTGGTTATCCCAGGAGTGGGAGGAGGAAGGCACTATTTAGGATGTAACTAAGAGAACGAAGGGAACCTATGGAAAAAGCCGTCCCACACCTTTGAGACGCTTACAATACACACCTTCGAGACGCATACAATACACAACTTTGAGACGCATACAATACACACCTTTGAGACGCATACAATACACAACTTTGAGACGCATACAATACACAACTTTGAGACGCATACAATACACACCTTTGAGACGCTTACAATACACACTTTTGAGACGCATACAATACACACCTTTGAGACGCATACAATACACACCTTTGAGACGCATACAATACACACCTTCGAGACGCATACAATACACACCTTTGAGACGCATACAATACACACCTTCGAGACGCATACAATACACACCTTTGAGACGATTACAATACACACCTTCGAGACGCATACAATACACAACTTTGAGACGCATACAATACACACCTTTGAGACGCTTACAATACACACCTTTGAGACGCATACAATACACACCTTTGAGACGCATACAATACACACCTTCGAGACGCATACAATACACACCTTCGAGACGCATACAATACACACCTTTGAGAGGCATACAATACACACCTTTGAGACACATACAATACACACCTTTGAGAGGCATACAATACACACCTTTGAGACACATACAATACACACCTTTGAGAGGCATACAATACACACAATTGAGACGCACAGAAACCGTAATACTGTAAAAAAGTTCATGAAAGGAGACAAAGTTTGATCAAGAAAATTGTACGAACCCAAAACACTAAAGGACTGCAGCGAACTAAAAGACTATTATTCGTAACAAAAAAACTATTCTAGCTCAACAAAAAGTAGGCCTACCATACCTTTAGCTTGGGACCTCACATCTTCCCCCTGGGAGCACTAATTCCCATAGTCAGACAATTCAGCGACGTTCAACACACGAAGACAAGATCGAAGCATGATTACGGAACATCGTGACGGCTGGATGCACGGGAATTTTTTAAAGTCTTATATCAGTCTTTATAGCTAAAGTACAACAAACAGGGTAGAAATAAGATTTGAGCAGCTAAATTCTACTTTGAAATTCCATTTTCAAATGAACTGCGTCCCGTGTGTCGTTTGTGACGCATAAGCATCATTGTTATTCAAGTTAGCGCATTATGTGTTAGAAATTTTTTATAAATAACATTGAAGTGTATTTTTGTAGATTTCATCTCACTAGCTTTCTTACAAATTAGAAAGTGAATGCTCCATTTTTCAAGTACTTATAAATTTCATATCTGTAGTAATCATGGTGTTTTTGTGAGAAAGATCTGTAAGTAAGAATTTGGTTTCCGAACTAAACATAACAGAATAGTTGTACCCTCGAAGTGAACCTGGAATTTTCAAGTTAATTAAAGACTGATAGAAAGGTTAGGGAGAGGGAGTCAAGTAGTCCAGTGAGCTCATGTAAATCACAGGAGATAATGCCGAAGCCATGGAAGAAAAGACGAATTTGTTCAGAAATTCTATTCAGGATGTCAGTCTCAGGAAACATAAGATCACCTCACGATCCGAAGCCAATTGCATTTGTGAATTTCAGTTTAAATTACAACAGCGCGGATTATACGAGAAAAGCGGTAAACTCTATTTCCAGAAATCTTGCTGGTTTTCAGTTGACAAAAAGAAATCTGAGACTCATGGAGGAATAATTACACTTGTAATCAGTACTATACTGGAAATATACAACTGTTCTTAACACTTTGACTGCGACTACTAAATATAAAGTTCAACACCAAACTCCAATTTAATGTCAATTGTAGTGAGCTATTTGGAAAATAGCAAACATGAACTGGATCGTGCCTTCATTTAGCTTTGATTGAATAT